>CM076955.1:18673500-19896500 GCA_039566865.1 Aurelia coerulea
GTCGTTGTTTGGAAATCTCTGATTTTCCATGGAAAAACTACCCTTTTTTTATGTCCTAGAATGCTTGGTTCTAGGATACCCTTACTCCGAGATTTTGGGAACTCACATGATATGCATATGCATATAGAAGTGACCCCACCGGGTCGTCTTCTTCTTCTGACAACATTTGTGCTGCTTTTTACAGAAAAGAGCATGGAAACATCAATCAAATCACTTGAAGATCTTGCCAAACAGGACGAAATTGCATACGGAGTTTTAGATGGTGGACAAACTCAAACTTTCTTCAAGAACTCAAAGATTCCTTTGTACAGAAAGATGTTTGGTCAGATGCAGACAAAGAGTGCATTCGCAACATCTACAAGCTCAGCTATTGCTAGTGTGAGACGTGGTGGATACGCTTATTTGACTGAGCATCCCATGCTGAGCTACCACAACCAACAGAAACCATGTAATACTGTGCTTCTAAAGAATCTGCTGGAGGCGAAAAGTTATGGCCTGGGCCTAAGGATTGACTCGGAATGGACGAATCCACTTTCAGTGCAGATACTCATGGTAAAATTCATTATCTTTATTCAGAAAAAGTCTCAGAATATCATTAACTTTAATTTTCTTACATCTTCAGCAACCTTGCGCCAGAGTGTATTCAATCGGCTTCGTGAGTAGCATAAATTCAATAATGAGGTTACAAAAGGAAACTATCATTGAAAGTAATTTTCATTTCTCCCAACAGATAGAATTAACGCTCGTGCAGCAGATTACACAAATCGGTTTTTAAATCCCCAAATCATTGATCAATTAGAAGGCCCCATTGGATAACATGGTTCTGCTTAATTAAGCTGGTTTAACCTGCAAGTGTGAATGGGCTGTACAAGTCATAGATCTTCAAAATTGGTCCAGTGCACGATTTATCGAGGCCAACAAGGACAGATTTTGTAAGACAATAGCATGAGTTGCTTTTGTTGACACCTGAATTCAAAGCGATTAGCGATCGCAGACAAATTCTCTCAACCAGTAATTCAAAACAAACAAAGCCGCAAAAGTTTCTCTTTAACTCAGGCAGCTAGCTCGCTCGTTGTGCATTCCAGAAATTGTTTTAAGAGCAAACATGAACATAGATTGAATGAAGAAGGATATGTCTACACATCTGCCTCAGGCATCTAATTCTTTTGGTACGAAAGCCGATTGGGAAGCAATTCAATTCTCTTATTTTTGGGTGTAATTAAAACATTTACTGCTCAATTTTTAACCAAACATATTAAATGCCCCAGGTAGATGTGTAGATATATTCTTCTTCTTTCGATCTATGCTCAAGTTTGCTCTTTGAAACAATCTCTGGGATGCACAACGAGTGAGTTAGCTACCTGGATTGCAGAGAAAATTTTGCGGCTTTGCTTGCTTTGAATCACTGGTTGAGGAGAGAATTTCCTTTGTTTGCGATCGCTAATCATTTTGAATTGGGGTGTCAATCAAAAGCAACTCATGCTATTGTCTTACAAAATCTTTCCTTGTTATGGTGGCCTGCCAAAAGTGGATAGTTTCTTTTTACTCACCGGGTAGAATGATGAATCAATAGTTAGAGATTATTTTTCAATTCTCTTGCAAACTAAGAGATGATCAATTTCTAACTACAATTTCAGCTGCGAGAGAGAGGTGTTGTGGAACAAATGAGACGCCAATGGTGGGATCTGAAATCTGCATGTCCAATGCAAAAAGACTCGAAATCAAAGAAGACGCCATCTTTGGATTTCATGAGCTTGGCTGGTGTTTATATCATTTTGGCTTGTGGTGCTCTTATTGCTTTCTTCGTGTTGTTTATTGAAGTCAAATATCCTGGCTTGTTCAATAAGAAATTCTGTAAGGTATCTCTCTGAATTTTACAAATTTTAGTTACGCAATCTTTGCCCTCTTGGTAAATGAGAGATTTTAGCCCCGGACCATGCAAGCAAAAATCGCTCCAAAACATAAAAGGCTTGCTTAGCAGGCAAATATTTCACTGTTTCATTGGTTTCGTAGCTAACATTGGTTCACAAGCTCACAATCATTCAACGTAGATACCAACTGTTCTTGTTGCCAGCTATTGAGAAGAAGTAATAGAATCGCGTAGAAACTTCATATTTTTGTGCATAGAAAGTGCATATTTTTTACTCTTCTTTAGGCCTTATCTCGAGGATTCGGCTCATGAAAAGAGAAAAACACTCTAATTCTGAATATATTGAAGATTTCAGAAAATTCCAACGGTAGAATTATAGAGAATTAGCTAAAATTTCTTTGAAGTCATTCAGTTAAAAGAAATAGGTCACTCAATTTTACACCAGCCTTTTTAAAGATTTGGAACCTATGCTGCTCATGATATATTTCAGATCAAATCTAAATTCATAGACAAGTGGAGCTGGATTTAGAGCTTGAGTTAGCTATGATTGCAATACTTTTTGCAAGATTGTTTTGCAAGATTTTTAAGCAAGATTTTCAAATATTGTAAAGCTGTTATCTTTATTTTTCGCAGGGCAAGAAGAGCTCAGAGTATGATTCTACGAATGGAATGTACAATGGGAACCAGAAGAAATATCTGGATTCTGTTGACCGTGGTCTTGTCAAGGTCATTATGACAGCTTTTCTTTCGACGTTTGCAAATCCTCTGCCTTCGTTTAAAAATCCAGTATAACATGTTCAGAAGAAAATTTCATATACTGGTTGAACCCGAAAATGTAATGCTTGCAAAATGCAAGAAAAGGCCTGAAAAGTACTTGATCAAATCTTACCGATGTACCCAGGAATCCCCGAGGGGAGGTTTGCATAACATGTTGAGGGAACGGTTATGTGCCGCCCATATGGGTGGATTTTGGGCCTAAAATTCTCTAAAAAGGGTCCTTTTTCGTCAGGTTTTCCTTAAACATGGATGGGTTTGACTAAATTTAGTTTAAAATGGGTAGTTTTCCGTTAAGATTCATCATAAAAGTGGGTACGAAGGAAGGACAGTTTTGGGAAATTAAAAGAGGGTACCTTTCTGAGAACCGGACGGCAAACCGCCGTCCATTCACAAGTCATGCACCCCCGGGCCAGGAATTTTAAACGGGGGAGCCAATGGTTGGAAAAAATGCATCCTTGGTCTTGGTACCGCCATGTTTGGCCAAGATAACAATGGGTTGTTTTAAAAAATCCCTAAATTTTCGTTTCTTTTGTAGCAAGTTCCCTTTCCAGTAGAAGATGACTACAACACAACCAATTCAAAAGATTATGACTACGCCACGAAGAAATATTTCGACAGTCTCCATTCCAACCGTCACTACAGAGAGTAGCAAAGCACAGAAAATAAAAAGGTTTCATTGCAGGACAGCAATGCTGTTGTTGTTGTATTTGGAGTAACAGGATTGCGACAGTGAACTCATTAGAACCTGTAAGGTAGCGAGAGGAATGGATTATTACATGCATACTACGAACAAAAAAGATTGCATATCTTGTAGTATTTTGAAACTGAGAACGTTATTTAGCTTCAGTTTCGGGATAAAGAGCAAACGAGTTTAGCGTAAAAAGTCTGCCAGCTGCTCGTAAGGATGATTTCTAGTCAGGTTTTATTGTCACGTGAACAGACAATAAAATCACTCTTGGAAATCCACCGATATCTCTGTAATCTTACAGAAATGAATATTTCATTTGTTTCTTCTTGAAATTCAAGAATCCACCTTCAAAATCCATCTTCTTCAATCCATCTTTTTGACTTGGTTCTTTATAGTAATTCTTAGTCCAAAAATTAGTCCTCAGTTAACCCTATTTTGGTTTGGGGGGGGGGGGAATTTGCCCTCCTATTGGACTTTTTGTTATAACTCTGCCAGGAGAACAATTACGGCCCTAAACTTTCTGAATTTTTGCTGCTACTAATCATGCAACGACTCAAGAAATTTTATAAAAATATTTTGACAAATGAGGGGGAGGGAGACAATTTTCCAGACCTGACGCTGTCAAAATCGCCAATTCTCAAATATTAATTTTCGCGAAAAAAGTAGCAAAATTGCAGTATTTTGCAAAGATACTGTGCATGGTAGTGCTCTTTGATGTAATCTATTATAATTTTCATGTTTGGATGGAAATTATGCTTTAAATTAAATTTTATCGCTTTTTTCCTGATTTTGACCGATTTTGCCACTTTTGTTGACCACACAAAGGAAAATGCTGACACAAGCAATAATGGCGCCTAATTTTAGGTTGATTTCTATATTTTCATAAAGTGCATGCCTGGGGCTATTAGTGCACCAAATTTGGTTGCTCTATCTATTTCCAGTCAAGAGTTAGGTAGGGGGGCTTTTTTGCCCCCCAAACCAAAATAGGACGTGTCGGATAGCCCAACCACTATAGGGCTAATTTTGATAAATTGTGAAATTCTATTTCTTGAAAGATTAAGAAACTGCACGAGAAACTTTACCATTAGAATTGGGCATAAAGTCAAGAGACCCTACTACGAAATGAAGGCCAAGTTTCTTATTCAAAACATGAGTGTAACTAATAAAAATCTAGTGAGAAATTTTTTCTGGTAGTGATTGCTCAAATTATTAGATCTCCTGTATACAAAGATATATATTAGATACTGAAGTGTAGACAGTCTGAAAATGCATATTTTAATTTACATTTAGCCAATTGTATATTTACGTTATGTTGCAGTGATTTTTGAAAATCAAAATATCACACACAAGCATTCGTAATCCTTGAGAAGTGTGTCCTGATAACTTGTTAACTTTGGTAAAAGCCCGGGGGGGGGGGGGGGGGGTCACTACCATATGTACCAGTACGGGATGTGCCATCTTTTGGGGTACCTTTTTTCAGGCTGAAAAATAAATTTTAGGGTGTCATTTTGGAAGAAAAACGCTTCAGGGTATTGAATTTGATCTAATTTTAGATACTTGGTTAGAATATCGAATTTTGGTCACAATTATAGGGTATCTATTTTGAATGGCCCGTAAATTTTGGGGTATGATTTCACAATTCAAAATGGCACACCCCCGTCATCCGCCTATTGAAGTGACCCCCCCTCCCCCCGGGGGTAAAAGCAACAAGGGCTAGATTTGTGAGCAAAAGATCCAGGTTTCCGAAAAGACAACACGAGTTGCGGCTTTGAAAAGAATAGAGTTTTTTTTTCATCTTGAAGGTGAAGACACTCAGACCACGCTTACACACTGTACCGGTGTCCGGTACAGTTCTAATCCGGTACAAAAATGTTACGGTTCAAGAGCGTTAACACTGCTTCGGCAGAATATCTTTGTGTGGACAGAGGGAACAAAAATGTTATGGATTAGTGAGAACATGTAAACGGGAGACTGCCCCATTATTGTTGTGGATCCAAATTTGTACCGCTATAGTGTAAACGGGGTCTGCCAAATTGGTCGTCATAATGATTGGATTTGCTGAGATGCTGAAGACATGAAATCTAATTCTCCAGGCAATGCAATGCTGCCATTGTTCCTAATGCCATTAAACAAGGGCGAATTTAGTGAAACAAAAGATTCAGGTTTCTGAAAGACAAAGCATTTGCCTTTCTGAAGAATAGATTTCACACTTCTGAGTTCAATCAAATCAAACTAAACAGAGAAAGCAAAACATTATGTTCGGCTGTACTGAAGGTGTGAAATCTATTCTTGAGGCTGTCAACTCGCTTTGTCTCAAACAGAATTGTACCCTTTGTTTTACAAAGTTCACCCTTGCTACTACTTTCAACATTTGTTTTGTCCGATAGAAAACATTGCAATTTTTCTTAACCATAAGAAATCTCAAGGGGAGGAAAATTGGATAAAATTATCTGGTCATGGTACATCTCTTGGGAGTTTGCTTCCTCGGACTTCATGTTTTCAATGAAGACTTTCATTTTGTGGCTTAAGGTAACTCTGCTTTCCGCTCTAGTGCACAGCGAAATGCCGTTTCGCAAAACCACTCTCCTCAGAAAACAGTTAATTTCTCCAATATTATTTGGCCTGTCGAAAAGCGGTAAAAAGGAGGTTGTTCTGTATAATCTGGGCAATCGAAAGATGTATAAATCGCAATGTTTCCATCAACCCTGGTTTCGCAAATCCTAGTTAAAATCTTTTTGCTAATTTCAGAAAAGTGGATTTATCTCCAAAACTACTCGAAAAATGTTCGAAATTTTTTCGTTCCATCTTTAGCTAGGTTGTTGATCTTCAACTTTGCGAAGTCTGATTGAAAAAGCTAGGCTAGATTTCCTGCAATAGAATTTCGTATTTCTGTTTACTTTTCGACAGCGAAGTGGAGAAACCTTGGTCAACAGATTACCATGCTATGAAGCACGCTTGCAAAAGCTCAGGCTTGAAATAACTTTCAGAAATGTTTCCATTGGCAAACAAATGAACGTCATCTTCTGGGAATACCATACGCAGGTCTCAAAAGACATCCTTAGTGCGCTTGTAAAAGTATCATTTGCATCTATTGATTAAAAATTACTGATTTTTACCAGCAACTTCACGAAACCATGCTTTGGGTGTCTTTCGAGACTTTCGTAAGCATTCACAGATTATCAATTTCTTTTAGAGTCCACAATGAGCATAGATCTTAGATCAAGAACTAAATTTTTTGCAAAAACATTCTACGGGCATTCAAATCGTTCTGCATGGGCTAAACTGTTGACCAACGCTTTTCCCCTTCGATGTCGAAAAGGAAACAGAAATGTAAAATTCGATTGCAGGAAATCTAGCCTAGCTTTTTCAATCAGACTTGGAAAAATTGTAGATCAACTACTTAGCTAATGATGGAGCGAAAAAAATCGAAACTTTTTCGAGTAGTTTTGGAGGTAAATCCACTTTTCTGAAATCAGCAGAAAGATTTGAGTAAGGATTTGCGAAGCCAGGGTTAACGGAAACATTGCGATTTATACATCTTTCGATTGCCCAGATTATACAGAACAACATCCTTTTTACCGCTTTTCGATAGACCGAATAATATTGGAGAAATTAACTGTTTTCTGAGGAGAGTGGTTTTGCGAAACGGCATCTCGCTGTGCACTAGAGCGGAAAGCAGAGTTACCTTAAAACTGTTTGTTCAAAATTGTTGCAAGGACTGAAAATCTGATTGCGAAGCTGCGAAATATGTCTGTATGCTTTCAAGCTTCCCTATAATGGCAACATGCAGCAAAAATGTCAAACTGGTTCCTCTGATTCTGGCATTCATTCACAGCTTCCAGAAACACCGGTTAGAATCTTGCTTCGTTGCAGCTTTTTGGCTACAGGTTTGTGACAACGAAATCCACGTGTCTTTGGAAGTGATGGTTTCTATTGGTCGGTAAAGAGGTAAGGCTACCATTTTCTTATCATTTATCAGTTAACCTCTTCGTGGGGAGCTAAAGCTGAAGTGAAGTTGCGGTTGTTAGGCCTAGCGCCAAACGCTGGGATCGCAGAAGTAGAATAGGCCTAATCGAGTCCGCGACCCCTTGTCATGACGCTCAAGTGGTGGGGCTCTACCGGCTATCGAACCCTGTCCGCCTGACTGTTCTGGCTGCAAAGTCAGTGGGTTACATTACTGCGCCACAACGCATTCAAGAACCTAAGAAAGTCCGGGGGTCCTTTTTTGTGGGGGGGGGGGGTGTGCCTACCAACAAATCTTTTTTTACCCGGCTTCATGGCTCCAGAATTTTTTTCTGAAAAGTTGATGAAATGTATACTCCAGAGCAACTTATTACATAAGTATCAGCATCGCTCATTGAATTGGATGGTTATTGATGGAAATAAAAAACAGATTAAAAAATTATGAACGTATACAAAAGGAATTACGTCGTAAGTCTACCGAACAACGCGACAACTTGCTCAAGCAAAATAGCCCTTTTTGGCATTTTTTGACAACCAGCTCCAGAAAATTGCCTTCTTTTGATACTCAGCGCCAGACAAAGGAGGTGAAAATGATACGCTGAAAACGGCATATCCCCGTCAGACAAATACCTTAATTACCTCCAAAACAGGGCTACACCGAGATGCATGTCACTCCCAAATTATCTCGCACACATTTGGCCAAAATCTTCTTGTTTTCAAGAAAAATTGATCCAAAATCCATAAAAATCTTCTTGTTCTGAAAAAATCTCCCAAGCTTTTTCGAATGAGTAAAATGTCCCTCGGGCCAAACGACCAAATTAATATAGCTTCCAAACAATCTTGGGTCATGCCTTGAAACTCTGTTAGTGTTAACTCTAAGCTATCAACAACGCTTTTTTATCATAAGAAAATTCAGAAAGGAAAGACTCAGAAAGTAGACTGTTAATACATTTCTATTATAGGTTCTCCAATAATTCCTGAATATAACATTGGACAAAATTTCTTAATTAGTTAACTGTTTTGAATTAAAATCAAAAGTAAAGCAAACGTAGCAAGGAAAAAGTTTCTATGTCATCGGTGTGTTTTAACCATATTTGGACACATGCTTAAAAAATGCAATTGTTTCTTGTGTTCTGACATTTTAACGAAAGGAACATTCTTATGGTTTGGTGTTTAATTTGCTACCTATCTTTTAATCATCATTCTGGAGTTGCTAAAACCGGCTAAAACTTAGAATATGTGAACACATATCCTTTCTTTGTGACAGAAAGAGCCTTGGTTTAGGACGTACAGTAAAAACCCGCATAAAAAGGAACTGCAGATTACGAACTTTCAGACTGATTTTTGGCCAATTAAGCATCTTATTCATAAGAACCATGCCAGCCTGGCAAATGAAGCAGCTTGTTATACTGGGGCAAACCCAGGTATACACTCATTTTTTTTTATAAGAAACTAAGGTCCGGGGCTGGTAGTCAGTTTCTTAAATAATTGGGCCATTTTCCTACCAAAAGTTTCCTACGTGTTTCTTATATTTTTAATGCCAAAAGTATAGAGTTAATCTTGTATTGTCTAAAGAGTTCCCAAATTTTACTTAGTAAGGTCTCAAACAAGTCAATAACATAATTTGCACTCAAAATAATGTCCAAACAGTTGCTATAACTGTATACAGTGTCAAAAAAAATTTGACTGCGACGGGAAAATTAAACTGTAAATTACAAAAGTTTCTTAGCTTTTTAAATCCAGGAAGGGTTGTTTCTTAACTTTCGACAAATTTAGCCTACCGTTTCTTATAAGCGGTTTCTTATATAAAAAATGAGTGTACACGCTACATCATCAAAACACATGCACAGCTCCTAGTAGAGTGCAAACAGTCAGTCAGCTTGAACCAGTTTCAAAATTCCAAAAATACGCTTTCTTTGGTCATGATTCAAGAACCAATAGATCATTACTCTAAAGATGGCAGCGGGGAAGTTTCTACCAGGATACAATGCATTCTAATTGCGAATCTTGAACGATTCTATGGGAATTCGGTTAAAGAAAGCAAAGCATCTTGGTAAAAAGCTCCTTGCCGCAATCTTTAGCATAGCATAACCGTCTATTGAGGCTGTTTTCCTGTAACGCATCCTATACATAAGAACCATTCCATTCCAGCCTGTATCAGAAATTTGCAGGTTTTTTATGCGGGTTTTTGCTGTAATATAAAGGGCCAATTATTAACAGAACAAATCCCTAATTCTACAATGTCAGCTAGCATATGAACCACGAGTCATCAGTGAATGACCTTGCTGTCTTGTTTCTGACGCTCCTCTGCAGTTACAAAGTGGACTCCCTATCCTGTCCGTGATGATATAAACGAGGACTCCTTCCATGCCGATATGTCGGAGGCATATCATTAAAATGATCTGAATCGGTAGACATTGGCGAATCTGATGGAATATCTTTAGGTAGCTAGAAAAGCAATGAAAAAATGACAATCAAGTTCCGATTTCATATACTTAGAGACCTAGTGCATTCATCATTAAAGTGCAATTTCGTGCATTTGGTGCAAGTTATTGCAATTTTGTGCATTTTCAGAAGTGCATATCATTTTAGGGAACATGGAAAGAATCCTTTTTCTGTCAGTTTGAAAAACGTCAGCCTAGAATGTGTCGTTCAAGTTTCAATTTTTGTAACATATACACAAGTGCATTAAAAGAAGCTTCATCCACTCGTTATGCTTGCTTCCACCTTAATCTCGTTGTTGTGTTGTTGTTGTTGTTGTTGTTGTTGTTGTTGTTGCTGTCCTTTACATGATTACAGTGACAACAATAGCAATAACAACAACAACAACAACAACAATAACACCAATAACGACAGTGCTCAGTTTCTGCTCACGATGCAATGCAAGACGCAATAAAGAATTATAGAAAAGCTCGAGGCAGGGACTTCTTTTTGTTCTCCTTGTTGCCGCCTTTGCAATGATTCCTTAAAATGGCGGACAACAAAGAGATGGCTCGTACATTTTGCGGTCCCCTTTCTGCTCGACGCCATGCTTTCTGTAATAATCTATTAGTGAGAATGAGATAACGGCAAGGACGGCTTTTGAGCGCTAGAGAGCATCAAAGGCTAAAATAAGCGGGATCGGACTGAAGCTTCTTTTATAATCAATTGAAAAATACGATTAAATCATTTCAGGAGCAGGGCTCGTATTCTAGATGATTATCAAAATTATACCTAGCACACATACGGTTTTTACCACACATACCACGCAGAAAGTCCACTCTAAGATTGCTCAATATCCAAACGATCAAATAATTTTATTCTTTCTCTCTTCTATTCTATTCTTTTACTCTATAAAAGTTATACCTAGGCTACAATTTTATTTGTACTAAATCTGATCACAAACTTTGTTTGTATGTATTCATGATTTGTTAAACTATATCACTCAGAATATGGAGCATATGAGTTTCACTTAGACTTCCAGTTCAAATTTAAAAGCAATCTACCTCGCTTATATTGATTTCTAAAAGAATAGACGATTACGCTAAAGATGGCGGAGAGGAACTTTTTACCAAGATGCATTGGATGCATTGCGTTCGAATAACGAATGTTTAACGATTCTATAGGAATTCGATTGAAGAACGCAATGCATCTTGGTAAAAAGTTCCTCGCAGCCATCTTTAGCGTAATCGTCTATTATCGGATGTTCTAGAGAAGGCCCGTGGTACGATCAAATCTTAAGCAGTCTTTAGATTCAGAAATCGGCTATAGATTCAGGGACTACGTCTCGAGGTCTTCCTCTGCTTTGGTTTCTTCTTTTGCAGATATCAAGGTATCAAAATACGAATCTTTATGAAATGAGAAAAATGATGCGTTGCTTTCGAAAATCATCAAGGACGAGACAGATTGCCTTTGAAACTTTGAATGCCATGTTGGCCATGTTGTGTGAAAATATAATCAACTTTCGACTATTTTCTGGGAGATTTCTATCAAAAATTCTGTAAGGCTTTTAAGGCCCAGTTTAAACATCGTTTTTCACAGCGTTTAATTAATCAATTCTAGGCCACGGTTTTTACGTGTGATCAGCCACTGCACTTGCGCTTTTTGAAAAATGGCAATTTTAACCATGTTTATTTCAATCCGACATGGCAAAAAAAAAACAACCGATGTTTAAATCAAATTTTTAGACACGGCAGATTGTGCCGTTTTTAATACAGTTTGATTCGACACAGCAAAAAAACGATGTTTAGACGAGGCCTAAGAATTCACTCTTGACAATTCTACATCAAATTACTTTTGTCTAACAGTAGAGATGGATGATTTTTGGATACCTTTCTTTGATTCAATTGATTCATGTTATATGATGGACCATTGTCTGGGAAATCCATGTAGGTAAGCATCGGATTGCCTGGTGCTTTGTCTCTTTGACTACCCTAGAAGAAGGAAATATAGCATATCATCATGTAGTATTGTACTGTAACATCGTAGCATCACTTGCAACAAATATTCAAACCTGGGCTGAATTCTAAATGGGTAATTGAGAGCACAAAATTTTAGAACAGCGCATGTCAAGACAGAGAAGAGATATCTCAAAAGCGACAGCTAATCTACCCTTAAAGCATTAAAGAGAAAAAATGTTATAACTGACATAGATGTACATCAACATGGAAGGGGACCATATAAAAGATACTATTTCAGTTCAGCCTAGAAGAAAGTGTAGCGATACCTCCTCAGTAAGATCGAGAGTAAGATGATTAAACTTGATTCCATGACAAAATAGATAGACCCAGAGCCAATTTTTAGGAGAGTGGTTGTGTCAAAATAGTACCTGTGTGGCTATATTAGAAGCAAATAGATATCTATAGGGTAGTAGCTAACTATGGGTGCAATTTCCAAAGTGCTCTTACTGGGCATTGCTAAAAGGCATTGGATTCCTCTGTTAACAGACCTTGCTACAGTCCTCATCATCCTCCTCTTAACTCGAGACAGCCTAATTCTAACCTATTTCTGCTTACCTTTTAAGTTCCAAAAATCTATCGTTCACTGGGTAAAGAGGTACCTAACAAATCACGAATTCTGCAAAATTTTACCTTGAAAAACACCTCTTCTTTAGCAAAACAACCAAAACATCTGCCTTGAAACCAAGTTGGGGCTTTTGTTTCCAAAAACAAGAAAATAAACGCAATAACTGCACCAATTGTTAAAACGATGTAAACACCAGCAACGTTATACAGATCAATCGGAGTTGGGATCTTGCTCACTTTCTTGACACCATCTGGAATACACTGAGATCTCTCATCCCAATACTTGAGTCGTAGTGATTCAATGAATCCTTCTTCCTTTAGCTGAAATAAAGAAGAGATTTACAGCGAAGAGTCATGCTTGAAATTCAAAATTCTCATGATATCTTTGTTGCAAAAATGTCAGCTTAGAGAAGGAAATCTATTTTGTCAAATTGGTCATATCGTTCTGAGATTACAAGTGATTTTATAAAAATGCTTCATCTCAAACTAACTCCTTCAAAATAGGCCTAGAATCCTTCATGAAATTTCCTAGCAATCCAGTCTCACGAAGATAGAAGATAGACGAACAAGGACAGATTTTGTACAGCATCAGTTGTTTTTGTTGACACCGCAATTCAAAGCGGTTAGCAATCGCAGACAAAGGAAATTCTCTCAACCAGTAATTCAAAACAAGCAGAACCGCAAAAGT
Source organism: Aurelia coerulea (assembly GCA_039566865.1). NCBI lineage: Eukaryota > Metazoa > Cnidaria > Scyphozoa > Semaeostomeae > Ulmaridae > Aurelia > Aurelia coerulea. The sequence continues at coordinate 18,686,490 of CM076955.1, forward strand.
TTCTCTGAAATCCAGGTAGCTAGCTCGCTCGTTGTGCACTCCAGAAATTGTTTTTAAGAGCAAACATGAGCATAGATGGAAGAAAGAAGGATACATCTACATATCTGTCACGGGCATTTAATTCATTTGATTCAAAAGCCGATTGGGAGGTGATTCAATTCTCTTGTTTTTTGGTCCGATTAAAACACTTACTGCTCAGCTTCTCGATGAAAGAAAATGAAATTCTCGAGGTAGATGTGTAGATATATCCTTCTTCTCTCGATATATGCTAGAATTTGCCCTAAAAACGACTTCTTGAATACACAACGAGCACTCTGGCTACCTGGGTTTCAGATAATCTTTTGTGGCTTTCTAAGATAGTTTCCTTTTCATTGCTTCATGACGAAAGTGCTCCTGCAAATTTGGTTAGGTTTACCATCAGCTAAAATCATCTAAGTTACATTAAAGGACACAAAAAGCAATTCATAAAAACAGTTGGAATAGAACAAAGGAAATGACCAAATCTGACAAATATAGTATCCGAAAAGACTCTTTCGAAATTTTCTTCAAGATGATAAACATATTACAGAAAAACTGCAATTCCTTAGAACAAAAAATATAAACTTGCTTCTGGATGTTTCACTGCTCGATAAAAGTACGAATAAGATCCGAGAATTAATTCAGTTTAGACAAAGAGAACAAATAATTTAGTTTGCATTAATTTCTGATCATGAAAAGTGCTCCCAACGGGCCAACGTACCTTCAGAATTCTGACAGACAAAAGTTGTGTCCATTCAGAATTCAATGGTAACCCAAGACCATAACCCTTCGCCATAAGAAGATTCCTTAGCAAAAACGTGTTGCATGGTTTCCTCTGATGCTTGTACTGCAAAACGGGTCCGTCAGTCAGATACGCGTATCCACCTTGTCGGACGCGTTTCACAGCAGATGTACTTGACTTCGCGTAGGAGCTCTTTCTCGTCATCGTTTTGAACATAGATTGATAAAGAGGGATTGTTGATTCTCTGAAGAAGTTATAAGTTGTGCCAGAGGAAAGAACGCCATATAAAAGTTCATCTTGGCCGGCTAATTCTTCGATTGAATTAATTTTGCTCTCGATCTTCGTGGCTAAATTGATAAATGATAACAAAAAAGGATAAGTTAAAAGTCATTCGAAATTTCAGATGATTTATTACAAATTCCTCCAATTTGATTTTTCATACTCCAATTTCACTGTTAAAGTAAGTTTTAGAGAGTAGAATTGAAAATATCTTGCTAATTTTGGTCGTTTTCTTGGAAAAATATTGATTAACCTACGAGATTTGAACCACGCAGCTTTTCAAGTTATATGTTCTTAATTGCCTGGCCCATTGGATTCTAATTTAGAGAAGTGGATCTCGTTTAAAACGAGGGTGCCTATGGATTCGTGGGTACGAAAATGTCCGATTTGAATACATAGCAATCGTTCTGATCCCTTCAAATTTAATGTTGTTTCAAAGTTTTTTATTTTCTTTTCGGTGAGAGGCTAGATTCTTCAGAAGTTTCTGGAAGATCCTGTTAAATTAGTCTTTTCAGGTTGCTAATTTCAATAGAATAATGCCTCCAAAGTTCCTCATTAAACAAATTGAAATTTTTTCCCCTTGAGATTTAAATAAACTAAACTAAACTATTCTGCTGGCATCAACAAGGACATATTTTGTAAAACAATAGCATGAGTTGCTTTTGATTGACACCGACATTCAAAGCGATTAGCGATTGCAGACAAAGGACATTCTCTCAACCAGTAATTAAAAACCGCAATATTTTCTCTGAAACCCAGGTAGCTAGCTCACTTGTTGTTCATTCCAGAAATTGTTCTTAAAAGCAAACACGAGCATAAATCGAAAGAAGAAGGATATATCCACATATGTGCTTCGGGGATTTAATTTGTTTGGTTCAAAAGCCGATTGGTAGGGGATTCTTATTTTCTGGATGTGATTAAAGCACTTACTGCTCTGCTTCTTGTGTTACAAAATCTCTCCTTGTTGGAAGGTCCTGTTAAATTATACTGTTCATACCCGAGGCAGAAGTTTAGATATATGTACTTTCTTTGGATTTATGCTCCTGTTTGCTCTTAAAGAACCATTTCTGGAATGCACAACGAGCCAGCTAGCTACCTTGGTTTCAGATCACTTCTTGAAAATTGCATTGTTTTTGTTTATGATTTGACCAACCAGGCAAAGAATTCCCTATGTCTAACATAGCTAATCGCTTTGCATTTGGGTGCCAACAAAAAGTAGCGGATCCTATTGTAACATCATCTGTCCCTGTTAAGGTGGGGATAACAACTTAACAATTTTGAACCTTACTTGCGAAGAAGGCAGCCAAGTTTGCAGTATATGTAGCAATCAGGATTAGAGCATAAAACCAGAAAGTTGCCCCGAGGATTCTTCCCGGTGCAGATCTAGGCGTTAATTCAGCTCCTTGTTGCAGCAAAGTCGATCCAATAAACCAAACGCAATTTCCAAGTCTGAATTCATCTCCTTTGATGTCTTGCTCACCTTCCTTTGCTAGATTTCTATATCCTCGAAGACTGTATTTGTCGATTAGGTATATCAATGTGGCTGATATTGAGGTCTGGAGATTAATAGAAAACAAATGAAATGAGCTACACGTATTTTTTCATAAGAAACCGCATATATGAAACGGTAGGAAAGTTAAGAAACAACCCTACCTGAATTTAAAAAGATAAGAAACTTTTAAAAGCTGCAGTTTTAATTTTTCAATCGCACTCAAAATGTTTTGACACTTGAGCTCTTACTAAGAAATTTAGGAGCCCTGTTGACAAAACTAAATTAAATCTATACTTCCAGCAATAAAAATGTAAGAGACACGTAAGAAGCTTTTGGTAACAAAATGGCCTAAAAATTTGAGAAACTGCCTACCTGCCCCGGACCTTAAGTTTCTTATAAAAAATACGTGTACCTGCCTTTAATTTCTTATTACGATATACACGAGTGCTGAAAACCACTTCTTCGAAAATGCCGATTTTCATAACGTTTCAGAATTATCATGAATAGAGCCTCAAATATTCTCCTGTTAATTTCTTATCAATTTCGAAAAGAAGAATTTTAGCTCGAGGAGGTCCTCCTTCCTTATTGGGTGCTTTCCTTTGACGTGATATTTCATGTGATCACTTTGGTAAAGGATACGTGGGAAGGATGCAGTGGCGTAACGCACGGTGGTATGCAATTAAACTTTGTTGCTAATTTTGTTTGTGTTTTACCAAGATTCCATCAAAGCTTCTGTCTCAAAATTGGAAAAGTTGAATCAAGGTTTCTTCATAAAGATTGACTAAACTACGAAGGAATCGCCATAACTTTGAAACCTGAAGCTTCTTGTCTGGAAGAAGTTGCATCCAACTTGCATGCAATTTTGACAAATTTCCCCCTAATCTTGTCAGCAAATACAAAACAAATTTCCATTCGTTGTTTTCTTGGGGTCTGCCCAAAGTTTTGCGGCCCTCTCTCTCTTTCTCTCCTGATGCAAATCAATGCAAAATGCCAAGGCTGTCCCTTCTAATTTGTAGATATCTAACGACGATTAGAAAGACTAACAAAAAAGCCATGGGCCTCGCTCACTCTTTGGGCAAAGGAAATATGCTAATTTTACTTACCACAGCAACAAGTGAGACCCATACAGATGGCATAAAAGGTCTCATAAAAGCAAACAAATCCAAACTCTTTCCTTTTGGTTTCTCCATTATCAACGCCATTGAGAAATCCATGTATGGTTTTGTGAATTCAACGACTTGTTGCCTCGAAGAGGTGATTGTCATTGGTGCCGCTGCGATGTCAGCTTTCTGAAAGAAGGAAGGGTAGAGGATAGATCATTGTAGATACCTTTTGAAAAAAGCTCGTCTTAGCGAAAAAATACAATTTGAAAAGAACCTTCTTTCTCGAGCTAAATAAATTGCAATCAGAAGGAAGAAATTCTATCAAGAAATAGAGGCTAGCGGTGTATTTTCTTTCCACAAATAAATATAATTCAAGGAAAGAAGCTCAGGAACATAGGCGTAGGAGACAGGGGGCTGTGGGGGCTGCAGCCCTCCCAACGTCGGAAAATTTTGCAAAAATCAGCTATAATCGGGCAGAAATCTGCGTTGAGTTGGGAAAAAGTTTCTTAAACAATGGATTTTTTATCGGGCAGCCCCCCCAAATTTTATCTCCCCCTACGCCGATGCTCATGGAGCTTCCTAATCAAGCTAAGGAAGCTTCGTGGATACTGTTGTTGAGAAAGCAATATCCACGAGAAGTTAAGGCAATCATTGATACGCACGAAACTGACCTTCTAATTAAATCACACATGACACGTAAATCCCAACTTCCAACGTTAATTCACATGGTGATGATCGCTGGACTACAATTAACTGGAATATAATTAACTTACCTTGTTGATAAGCTCACCAATCATTCCATTCCACGATCCATCTTTTCGACGTACACCATAATTATTATCACTAACAACATGCAGGACATATTCGAAATCGAGGTCATTCTTCAGCCTTTCCAATAAATCTTTTAAAAATCCGTAAAATCTGTCGTTTCCTCTTTTGTGTGTGTCATTATACAACATCATAAAAGGCTCCTCCTATAGGATTGATAGACAGGAAAATAAGATTTATGACTTTACGTGGCATGTGCCAATAGCATCAGTTTATTTCAATTGCCACGTTAGTAGATACAGTAAGTGAGTTCAAAATAACATAATTTTGTCCCCTGCTCGATCCTGAATGTTTGCTTTGGCAGACTGTCAGCTGAAATGTGGGGCTTTAATAACATTTAGGTTTGGCAGACACATTCTGCTTTGCCTTCAATTTCAAATTACGGATTTTGGGTGTCCATTTCCAGAAAATAAGTGCATTTTGGAAAAATAAGAAGAACCAAATTTGCATACCAGAAGAAGCAATGACCAACTCCCTTGTAAGCTGACGTGTAGCTGTACCAATTAGAACAAATGCAAGGAAAATCGGACAATCCTGAGCAGAGATATCAGCAAATGAAATTGCCGCTGTAGTGAGCATTCTGTAATATTTACCAAAAAATACGGTACATGAAAAATAAACATTGTCAATTTTATCCAACTTTGCAAGCGAATATGTCCAGACTCAGCAGTTGCAAATGTCTACCTTAGCTTTGTTTTGATCCTTAAGATATCATCCTTGGGACCATGTATCATTATACTGGTTTGATTACTGCATTTTTTGCGATATTTTGCATTTTCTTCTTTTAGCTGGATCACAGCAAGGGCGCCTACCTTGTAGGAAGTGTGTTTATTCCCAGCACTGTACCCGTGACCCAGTACACATAGTGACCCAGTACACAGAGTAACTGGTCAATTTCTAACGTCTGTTAGTGTTGAGCAATCAAAAATCACGCTGTCTGATTCCCTGTGGCCAACTCGTATAACAGTTGATTTCGTGTTACATCAACACCGGAATTTGAAACCACAAAGTTATTCAGACGTCAACTTGACCTTGACAGGACTGACTCTGTGTTCTGGGTCACGGTACAGTCTGGGACACTCTCTGTACTGGGTCACAGGACACCAATTACTCTACAGTACTGGGAATAAACACACTTCCTACAAGGTAGGTGCCCTTGATCACAGTGAGGGAGAAATAGCTTTTCAAACGGAGATAATGTTTTGATTCATCGAGTAGCCTATAAAATAAGACTTACAATATAAGTGACAATACTGAGCCTCCTCTTCCTTGGCTTGAAAGCAATCAATTGACCATTATCGTCATCATCTTTCTCCTTTGATTTGCATTTACCCTCGTATTTTTGCTTCGCATATGTCGTACCAGGATTCCAGATAAATGTTTCGCAAGCAGTTGACCATAAACCAAGCTAATGACAAATTAGAATATTTAATATTTGATATTCTGCCTATAGAGGGTTTATCAAAAATTATCAACGCTAAGCTTTCAGGAATATATGCGCTGGTGAGTAACAAGCTCGTAAGAAATTAGATTTGTTTTATTGTGTGATTGGGTCATCGATTCTTCCATGAGAAGTTTTAGTGGCAAATTTAGCCTCTGTTGGCAGAGCCGTTTTGTAAAGAACAGAAAAAATGTTGTTTCTATGGCCTAATACTGCACCATACTGGAACATTTAACAGAATTCAACGTTTGAGCCAGCTTGCTTGTATCTTTGCAAACAGATTATACAGATATGACTTCTAAGTGAATTTCTTGACAGATAGATAAAGTAAACGCTTAAAAATAATATTGGAAGCTTTGGCCAGACAAAGATTATCTAACTCTTTTTCATGGCATTTGAAACAATTTCTAGTTTCAGAAGCAGTTTCAGGAAATGTTTCTATCACTCATAGGGTGGTAAGGTTACCGAAAGAAATATCTGGTGCTTACCATCAGTTCATTTCCATTAGCAATTTCTTTGACATTGATATTGGTAATATTCCTATAGCCTGATAAAGTGAATTTGACATCACCAGTTATGCCACGTTGCACCAGAACCTAGGAGAATGAATAGTAAAATATTATGAATTATTTCATCGCAAAAGAAAGGAAGCTAAACAGGCAGCACGAATGACTAGAGAATGTGAGGGAGAAGTTGCGGTTTTTAGCTCCAAGCGCTGGGATCGCAGAAGTAGAATAGGCCTAATCGAGTCCGCAACCCCTTTTCATGAAGCTCAAGTGGTTGGGCTCTACCTGGGATCGAACCCTGTCCGCTTGACTGTTCTGGCTGCAATGCCCCCTCCAAACCAGAGCTTTGACCTTTTGGCCAAAGCAGATTTTACGATACGCGAAAACAAGGCTCAAATTTGCGTCCATCTCCAAACCAGAGCTTTGACCTTTTGGCCAAAGCAGATTTTACGATACGCGACAGAGGATTACACCATTGTGCCACAGAATAGTTACGTCAATCACTTGCTATTAGGCCTTTTCGTAACATCTGCTTTCATTTGATTTTCTACCTTAATCATGGAACCATGTATCACTACGATTGAATCATAACGGTGCAGAAATACTGTAGCTTTCTAAGTATAGCAATATTCAGGCAGGCTTTAAAATCTCTGCTGTAGGTTTGGATGCACAATTTTTGTCTTTTAATGTAATTCAGTTAATAGAGAGATCTATCGGTTGGTGATGAATGGCCTGCATGCAGACTCTATGATTTCTTTTCAGAGAGGTTCTCCTTCAAAAGAAGAACAGCCTACTGGAGGACCCGGGGGGGGGGGGGGGTGCTTCCATACTTGACCTGACGGGATATGCCGCTTAACAAGGTGTCCTTTTACGGTAAAAATTATGCGACAGGGTGTCCTTTTCTAACGAAAATTATGCGACATAGTATTATAATAGGTAAAAAATTTATGCGACAGGGTATCACAAGCAAAAATTGTGTTCTACACTATATTTGAGGTGCAAAATTTTATGCGACAGGGTATCACAAGCAAAAATTGCGTTCTACACTATACTTGAGATGCAAAATTTTTATGCGACAGGGTATACTTTTGGTCTATTTTTCATACGACAGGGTGCAGGGTGTGGAGAGGTTTTCCGCACACCCCCGTCACTTCCCTTGTCAAGTACCCCCCCCCGGGCTGGAGGAGAACAACCTCTCTGAAAAGAAGTCAGTAGAGTCTGCACGCAGGCTAATGGTGAACTGAAGAAATGCTAGTTGTATCAAAGGTATAAAAAATCAGTGTAGTTGGTCTTGAAAAATTAAAGCTGCGATTTTCATGTCTGTAATACGAATTAACTCTTTTGCCTTTTGGTATCAAACCTCCCCTCCCCCTCTAGTTACTCACCCTCTTCATGAAATCAACAACTGAACTGCACTTGTCTCCTTGTCTTTTGATTTTGCACCTCCTTGTATCCTTCTGTCGATTTGCTGGAGAACATTTGATCTTATATTCTTCTGCTGCATTTGTCATTGCCTCCAAGGCATCATGCAGCAATGGGTCTATTATCTATGAGAGTGAAAAATATTGCAAAGAAGATAGCACGTTGCAGATCGCTACTTCGTGAGCTAAACAGTAACAATTCTCAAATATTCAAATGTATCTTCGGTGGGAGCAATAGATAAATCAATAGATCTTTTCTCATAGCTATATGAAGAAAATAAAAAATTTCAAAAATATTGTAAAATTTGTTAACATTTCGTGTTTTGCTTCTTCAGAAATCTTCTGTGGTCAGATATCATATCTCTCTTCATCCTTTTGGCGTATGCTCGTGTCTTATCTTGACAACCAATTTTTGCATACAGAATGAGTGAGCTAGCCATCAAGTTTTCAGTGCATCTTTTCTGGCTTGATTTAGTTACGTTTATATTTGATAAATGGGCCGTAGAACTCCATTTTTGCAATGGCAAATCTCTTTGTGCTAGCATGTAAATAAGAGGCAACAGATGTTATTGTTTCAAAGTCTGCCTTCGGTTTCATTTGTCAAAGATATGTGAAAATTACCAAAAATATCGGTGATGTAAGCATGCTGTCAACTGGCAAAATAGCGTAATAGTCGGTCTTTCTGATGCACGTTTTGCTTGATCATCAGATCCTATTACCTACGACAGATGCTTACCATTTGGTGTGGACGACGTATGATTTGTAACTCGTTCCATTCGCAGATTGTCTCATTCAACCGATCAGCATCAACTGGCAGTTGAAGACCAAAGATTCCATCAGCTATTGACTTATCTTTGAATTTACTGAAGTCCTGAGAAACAAAGAAACAAGAGATGAAATTCAAAGACTGCCCTAGTACTTTCGAGAACCAAATAAAAGGGAAGGTGTGAGAATAATCAGGAGGGAGCTGGAAATGGTTCGATATAATGATAATTAAGGGGGTTGGAACAGTCGGTGTTGTGGTGCACTGGTGTAATTCTCTGACATTGCAGCTAGAACAATTAGGTGGACAGGGCTCGATCCCAGGTAGAGCCCCACCACTTGAGCATCATGCAAGGGGTCGTGGACTCGTCATTTTTTTATATTTATGTAAAACTTATTGAAAAATTATGCTCACTATCATTTCAATATTTCAAGAATCAGTAAGAGGGGGAATGGAATAAAAGTAGGGGAGGGATTGGAAATTAGAAAAAATTTATAAGAGGGGGGACGATTATTAGGTACTCGAGAATAGGTCAATATATATATCCACTGTTTCAGGAATTGTGGTTGAAACGAATCGAACCATGTTGATAGATTTCAAACAATTTGTCTCCCTGAAACTTGAATTTCTTTCTGAAAGTTGCTGCCTTTCTCTCTGAAATCAGTGATAGTCAAAATTCTTCTGCTCAGTCTTTTGAAATATTTCAACAAAGATTTATTTTTCAAACTTACCGCAAAAGGAATGTACCAACTATATTTTGAACGGATCAGTCCTCGGAATTGGACCTGGAAGTAAAATTGTCAGTCACTAATCAACACGAAAAACAAAACAAAATTTACATGATGCAAGGAGTAGCGTTAGGACATCTTATCATATTATTACGTGATATTGGTCAAATTTGTCCTAAAGATAGATGATATGAGAGTTGCATGTGAAGAACGAGAACGTTTCTTTGCACACTATCTATTTAGTGAAATGCGACTCTCTGATTGGTGAGTCAACAAACTGAGGACAATAATATCATGACTCTATACCTTGTAAAGCTCTGATCTCAGATTTTCTTGGGACCAGCGTGTGTCAAAAATAAATGCAATACTTGATCTAGGCGACCAATTTAAAATATTGTTGCTCCATCGATAAAAGACTAACTTAGAGTTAAAGACCAATTTAATATACCGAGTCAACAATGTTTGGCATTGCCGAAGAGTACAGCAATATAATTATGGACCAATTTTGATAAACTATCGAGACTAACTTAGCTGTACTGAAATTGGTGGGACTCGGTGACACATTTCCAGACTTATATGTTATCATATTTGGCATATTTATTTCTAAAGTCCTATTTACTTACCCAATTGTCGACAGTATTCTCACTCACCTCTCTCATTATAGCTTCAACACGATCTCCTTGCACCACCAGAAGTACTTTTGTTATACCAGAAGCTCTGAGATCTTCAACAATTGTTCCAAGTGTTTCACGTTTTGAGAAATCAACAGTGCCAATGATTTGGAAGAACAATTTGTTTACTAAGTGATCATGTGACATAATGTCGGATGCAGTTTCTCCAAGGCCATCTAAATGGGAGGAAATAGATATGCCAATAAGAGGTAAGACGTTGATAAATCCATTTCATGAAGTCATTCCTGGTCTTACCAACGACGCCTGCCTTGTAGGATCTGTGTTTATTCCTGGTACTGTAGAATAATTGGTGTTCTGTGACCCAGTACACAGAGTCAGTCCTGTCAAGGTCAAGAAAACGTATGAATAACTTTGTGGTTTCCAATTCCGGTGTTGGTGTAATACGAGGTCAACTGCTATACGAGTCGGCCACACGGAGCCAGACAACGTGATTTTTGATTTGTCAACACCAACAGACGTTAGAATTTGAAAATCCTTGTAACTAAAAAAACTTCTTATGATATACACAGATTAACAGGACACCAATTGGGCAATTATTCTGGGATTGGGTCACAGGACACCAATTACTCTACAGTACTGAGAATAAACACAGTTCCTAGAAGGTAGGCGCCATTGGTGATTGGTCCTACCTTTCATTTTTAGCTCCAAAGTACAGGAATAGTGAGAATTGTACCAAAGTAGTCCACCGTACTGGGTGGATCATAAAAGTAAAACGTTTGTTTGAATTAAAAGTAAACTTATGGAATTGAATGTATGGGACAAAACGTCAAACCTTCGATAAGCTAAAAGCCAACTTATATGCAAAGGCAGTACTTTGTAGTAACAGTAATCTTTCAAACCTAGAAACGGTCGCAAGATCAGGAATATTCTTAAAATGCCGTCGATCACTTCAAGTCCACTTGTTCCTTGTCGCAGATATCATGGTCAATATAGCTGCAAGTTTGGATGCAGAATTCGAACTGCTTTTTGCAAGGCAAACAATTCCGATTGAAGTGATAGCTAGCAATTTAGAGCAGGCTCTACTCATAAAGTCAGAGGAGACATTTTAGCCATTTACAAGTTTGAGAGGAGAGAACTACACTTAACGAAAAACGTCCTTGTTGACTTGTTGTGCAAAGATGTACGATTTCCGTACTGATTATAACTTTCGGTCATCTATTCCGTAAATTTTGTACTTTACTTAAGAAGGGGTCGATAGAGAATGTCCTAGCCCTTGTCCATGAGCTTCTTGAGACCGGCTCATAGTTTGATAGGAGACAGATAGAGATACACAACCTCGTCCCCAGAGCCTTTTATAATGATAATATGTCGAATTAGGGAATACGATGCTTGCAGCCTGTAAAACCCTACAAGCTGTATTTGCGTTCGTAGTGGAAGCTATCAGAAAGTTTTTCAAAATTCAATGCTGTTGAACTGCTGATAATATCTTTTGGTAACTTATTCCACGATTCTACAATTCTTTGCGAAAAGATATTTTGGCTGACGTTCAAGGAATTGCTTTGCTCAAACAGCTTAAATTTGTATAGTTGAAGTTGCCTATACCTTTCATGATTTTAAAAACCATCATCATATCTCCTATGCAGATGGGAGATCAAGGGCAATAAGATGCTCTTTGTAAGTCAAGTTTCTCAGCGATGGCACTAATTTTGGGGCTCTTCTTTGGACGAATAAATGTCTTTGACAAGGTTTTAGGACGGTTCCAATACGGCAAAGGCCCTAGGGACAAGATCAAGAGATACGAACCCTCTATGATAACAGCAACTTCTCTTGGCTGATGCTCTTTGACCATGGCAATCAATGCTTGATTCAACTGATCAGGGTCTGGTCTCATACTGATCACGTTCTTGCATTGCGTTCTGTGTTCATGACTCAGTGTTATATGAGGTTTCTTCAATATCTCACTCATAACACATGACATAGGATCCACTTGATAAGGTTCAAGGATGAATGACACATGGGAGAGGCCATCTGTCAATTGATGGCAGCGACTACCTGAGGATTGAATAAATTGATCAGAAGAGTTACATCGTTAGAGTTATCACCAGGGCCGCCGAGAGCGAGGGCGGGCCCCGGGGCAACTAGTGGATGCGGGCCCCTTGCTTGGCACTGGCACCAAAAGCGTAGATATGAGCCTACTACGAGTGCACAGTTGGAAAAATCTCGTGAATTCCAAAACATGAAAATCGTGAATTTTTATGTCGGATTTTGTGACTAAAGTGCAATGCAATGTCTAATCCTCATCAATTTCTAGCAGCAAAATGATCCATGGTATGAACTAGGCATGTCGGAATGAAATTCTATTGTGGGAGGCTAGAACTTGATGCGAGCGCAGCGAGCAAAAGTGGGGTCCGGGGGCTCGCCCCCGGGAAAATTTTTCATGACCACACCCTTTAGATCGCTGGAAAATGCATCATTTTTGTAAAATCTGCCATTTAAAGGATCGTGACTGATGGAGGTTTTTCCGGGAAATTTTGAAAATAGGACATCAATCAATTTCACGAGGATATACCGGGTCCGCCAAAATAAACTACGCACGTTTGACAGGCCAGAATAAATCGTACACTGGACTGATTTTGCAGATTTATGACTAAATCATTTGCAGAAAGCCTGAATTAGATACTGGGTTTTTTTTTGCAAATTTTCATTTTCAGTTTTTTGAGCTAGAAGCGAGTTTCCTAAAATGTTAGTTTTCGAAAAGACTGAAAAACGATCAAAAATCATCGATCAAGTTTTCTAAAGAATCGACATGAATGGGCAAAGAGAGAACTTGTTCGTGGTGATTTGCGCTTTGGAAATTGACTGATTGTAATTTGCTGTACGAAAGTTCGTACTAAACCCCCAAATGCCCTGAAAACGTTTTCTCTTTATTCATTCATGTTGAATCTTTTAAAATATGATCAACGTTTTTTGATCGTTTTCAATGTTCTCGAAAATGAACATTTTAAGACACTTGCTTCTAGCTCTAAAAAGTGGAAACGGAAAAATTTGCAAAAAGTCCTAGAATCTAATTCAGGTATTCTGCTAACGATTAAGTCATAAATCGTCAAAATCGGTTTAGTGTACGATTGATTGTGGCCTGACAAACATGCATAGTTTATTTTGGCGCACCCGGTAGATTATTTTTGAATTGCATAATATCAAAAATGACAGATCTTCCGACGGGCCTGAAGAACGTAGATAAAAAAGTAATAAATTTTCTGACAGAGTTTATTTCTTCGAAAAGATCAGTAATTGCATGAGCAATATTTTCAGGTAGCTTATTCTCAATACGATTTAACGAAACAACGTTGATAGCAGCGAGGAGATGTAGACTCTCGTTCGATTTCTGTGCATTTTTGTTGTTGTTTACATTCGGCCAGAGAAACTTACAACACAACACAAAGTTTATTGCAATTGAAATGAACTGAGGCCCGTGATATCATTTGAACTTGAAAGTGCAATGGACAAGAAGAAAATTTGATTTTGCCGGGGCCCCTTGCGGGGCCCAGCTAGATAATATCATTGCAACATACAATGGAAAAACAAAGCTTCATTTTTACGGGCCCCTGGCGGGTCCCGGGCCCCGTGGCAGTTGCCCCGGCTACCCCCCCCCCCTCTCGGCGGTCCTGGTTATCACTCTTGGAGAAACATTTTATCATGGAGTCTTGCAATGAGATTGATTTCTGTCCGTTAATTATCTTCCATAATTGTATTCATATCAACGAAAACAAATTTGATAGCAGAGTCAACAACTGCCAAACGATGCAAACTCTGAGATATGCATCGTTTGGCAATCGTGGATTTGAGCTTTTGTGACTAGGGTAGAGATGTTTTCAGGGCCTTTTTTAACATATCAACAAGGTGGGTAATTGTTCCCTGGTCTCTTCTTTAAATCCATTGTTATACTTTTATCAATTGAATTGAATTGATTGTTGATCATGTTTTGATTGATCAACAATCATCATCATTTACAAATTAATCTATTTTACAACGAATTTGATATGATAATGTTGAAAATGCTAGTAGAATTAAGCATACAAAATTTTTGACAGCATGAGCATTGTTTTGATCAACTAACAGGGAAACTAATTTGAAAAGAGCGACATCAATTCAGCAGAGACTTGCCCCAAGTCTATCTCTTCAGTCCGTCTTACCATTCCCTTCGATCCGCCATTCCAACATTCCGTCAAGAGTGCGCGAATGGCGGATCCAAGAATTACCGAAAAAGGAACGGTAAGCCGGACTGAAGAGATAGATTTGGGGCAAGTCTAGCAAGAAAGCAACATTTAATTGTTAGCACAGGCTGTGCTCTTGGGCAGTTGACACGCAGCTTCAACTTTTACCATCGGTAGTCAGACGCCGCAGTTGTCCTTGATTCCCACAGCTTTGTTCCTTTGCGGAGGAAAACATTATTACTACTATGTAGGAGCAGCACTAATGTCCTCCGCAGAATTATAGCAAATATTCTTCTGCAGGTACATATTAGTCGCAGTGCTCTTCCATAGAAGCACACCAGCAGTGTCTAACTACCCATGCTTTTACAAGCAATTCAGAATTTAAAACTTACTATGTCGTAACATTGATCCACTATCTATTACAAACTTCGTTACATTTAAGACTGCACCATTCGTTGAATTTATGACGTCAATACTGCTTTGTAACGCAGCAGTGTTGAATTCCATGGAATTAGGTAAAAGCAGGCCTGTAAGAGAAACACATAACATATCATAGATTGGTAAATGAATAATAACAGTAGTGTACGAAAGGAGATTATTGCTTGGTGGTAAGACGCTAGACTTATTACAATTCGTCCCAGTTTTCGCTTGCTATTACGAAAACTTTATTATTTACTGATCTATTGAACTGGATGGCTTTACCTTTTTATTTATTGAAGAAAAGGTTCAAATCAAAAATATAAAAAACGAGCGAAATTTGCGACCAGTTGTAATCAATCTAGTAAGACGCCACATTATATTTGATTGCTACGGCTTTATGTTCCTGCGGAGGAAATATTTGATATGCTGCTACGGAGGAGTTAGCAGAAGAAATCGAAGGAAAGAATCTTTCGAAACCTTCTCCGCAGAACGATACAAATTTTCTTGTAATACATCTAGTAATACCGCACCTGAATCAAATAAACAAAATCCGCCTGATAGAACTTTAGATTTACTCTTTTTCTTTCGTTATAGCACGAAAATTCTTTTAAAAACCACCTTTCGTTTGCACAAGATGAGAGTTTACCCTACTAGTTTCGGGGAAATTTTTGCGGCTTTGTTTATTTTGAATTGCTGGTTGATTAATTTCCTTTGTTTGCAGTCACTAATTACTTTGAATTGAGGTGTCAATCAAACGCAACTGCTGCTATTGTATTACAAAGTCTGACTTTGTTGCACGGTTATTGCCATGCCTTACCTTGCACTAATGATCTGATGAGACTGACAGTTTATAATGTCCTCCATATATGCTATAGTCATCTTCACTGACCACACAGTTGTTCCTTAAACTTCAGTAAATTTGGTACAAGCGATCCATCGTGTACTTACCAACATTTATGTTTCTCGCAGACGACACCATTCCAGTCACCAGCAGCATGACCAAAGGCACAGCAAGCTTCCCCATACTGATAAACATTTTGCAGCCAATTTGCACCATCATACCTGAAGAGAAAAGTTTTTAAGGGGAGATATAGATGACCCTACCTTACTCTTAACTGCAATATTACAACAGAATGACCTAGATTTTAATTATAGCATAGTCATGGCGTCATCAACGAAGGAGAGGCCGTAAACATCTTGAGCTTCAAGACGTGATTAAGTTGGAGTCATGGTGTGATTGATGCATCTTAGCTGTTGGTTTAACGGATTATCGTTGCCATGATGTGATTGTCTGGTATGCATTGGGTATTAGCCAATGTTATTGCATGGTTTATGATTGATAATTTGATTTATTGCTTGAACAAGTCATCGACATACTGTACTTCAATAAGCCCCATCTAATGAATTAGTCATCGACGTATCAGGAAGAAAGTCATATGTTGCCATGATGTGATTATTTGGTATGCTTTTGGTATTAACCAATATCATTGCGTCGCTAATGGTTGATAATATGATTTGTCATTTGAATAAGTCATCGACATAACCTGAAGCATATTGTGATTTTTAGCTCAGGTATCAATTAAAATTATAGCTGGTTTGTATGATTGTAATGTTTTCCATTCTTATAACTTTATCAATTAAATGTTTTGTTATGTTCTTGCTATTGTTCTTGTAAGCACCTTTGACTAGATATGCATTGCCTCTTCTAGGGCGTACAAATCTATTTAGCTTTAGCTGATTTGTGAATAAATATCATCACCATCATCATCATCATCATCATCATCAATAAACCCCATCCTATGAATTTGTCATCGACGTATCAGGAAGAAGGTGAATAGTAGCCATGTTGTACCTAATTGGTATACTTTTGGTATTAACCAATGTCATTGCGTGATTAACGACTGATAATACGATTTATTGCTCGAATATGTCATCGACATAGTCTGTTACTGTGTTTCAATAACCCCATCTTATGAATTGGTTAGAGACGTATCAACAATAATTGGTTAATCGTCGCCATGATGTGATTATTCGGTATACTTTTGGTATTAACCAATGTCATGGCGTGTTTTATGATTGATAACAGCACTGGAATAAGCCATCGACATAGCCTGTTACTGTACTTCAATAAGCCTCATCCTATGAATTTTTCATCGACGTATCAACAAGGAGGCTATACACGTTGCCATGATCAGATTACTTGGTATGCTTTCAGTATTAACCAATTTCGTTGCGCGGTTTAAGATTGATAACATGATTTATCACTTGAATAAGTCATCGACATAGTCTGGTACTGTACTTTCATAAGTCCCCATCCTGTAAATTAGTCATTGACGTAATATCGAAAAGGGGATTAACAATTGCCATGATGTGATCATTTGGTATGCTTTCAGCAGTATTAACAAATGTCATCGCGTTGCGTGCTTTGTGTTTGATGATATGATTGATCGCTCAAATAAGTCATCGACATAGCCTGTTACTTTACTTCAATAATTCCTATCCCACAAGTTAATCATCGACGTATTAACAACAGGGTTGATGGATGGCCACAAGGCAGTGCCTTTGGATAGACTGGACTGACCTTGCAATTTTGGCTTCCTAGGGCTGAATCAACTTTGGTAGAGACATTTATGGCTGTTGCCAAATTAGATTCTCATAATTACGATGGATTTGTCTGAATAAGGCTCATGCTTCGCAAAAGGAGAGCTTATATGGGGTACCCACAACCTCATTCCCAGGGTCTTTTGTCATAATCTGACTGAGTCTCCATCTCAATATGACAACAAAAGGCCTTGGGGATGACGTTGGGTTATCCAAGCATTAAAATTTCTCCGAATCATCAAGATTGCCTAAGAGACAGCCTCACACGCTTAAAGAGGGTGCACAACAAGATACATCCCCTACCTTTGCTTTACCGCGTACATATCACTTGAAGCAATTTCAAGGATTCGTGGTCAGCGAGCCCCCACTAGGTATGACATTTAACAATTCAATATAAACTGTTCCATAGTCGTAAGAGAGGGACAGCCGGGAAGCAAACAACTCGCCATTGTGTTTGGCACTTTCTATCTCATAGAAGATTTATCTCCGTTACTGTAATGTGTAATTATCTCTAATCTCAAGCGTGCTGAAGGTAAGGCTCTTTTTGGAATGTTCGAGCATTTTAACTGTGAATATTTATGAAAGCATGCTGGGGGAGGGGGGGAGATGAATCTTTCTTGTAATATGTTGATGCTTTCTTTGATCTCAATTAAATTCAAGCAAGCATGGGAATATTTTTCATCTAGATGGACATCGCATATCTCACAAAATATAATCAAACTAGACAGACTAAACTCGTAACCTTCTAACCTTAAAGGCATAAGCAGAAGTACAAGGGAAGTACAAACAGTTCTGATTCTTAATGAAAAGTAGATTCTGCTTACGAGCTTCAATCATGACTATTACAAACTTCATCTATTTGAGAACAGTTCATTGTATCAATTATCTGCTGCAAGATGGAGAGGGGCCTTCTTTCTGAGACGCCCGGTTCATTTGCTGATTTTCATTGGTATAAGTGGCTTTCATAGTTGGGACTCGATTACATCATGTCCTTTCTAGCTATGGCAGCCATAGAATATGTATGTATGGTTGTAGTTTAGTTGTGTTGATTTATGATCAAATAATTGTGCTTACGCATTGTGAAAACACTGAAACAAGCTGAAACTGCTGCTGCAGTTAAGATAATTGTTTCGACAAATAAACAACGATGCAAGAAAATGTATATATCTTTGAAAAATCTTATTTTTCCAGAGATTTTTGATCGACAACACAATTTTATTAAGATCCTAAGACTACGATACATGCAAATCAAATCTAATTAGCTTACCATCAAGAATTAATGAATAACAACCTTTACATATCCACCATCGCCATGGCTCAAGCACTACCTTCCTCTCGCAGTTTACTCCAAACTGGTCAACTTCAAGACATGATTATGCAATCTCTAGGGTTCCAATTGATAACATACTAACTAATTTCGCATTAGATGACCTTGCAGGAGTCCACGGTGACTTTCTATTGAGCTATAATTAATTCGACTTTGAATTTCTAAGCCATTATGTTTTCGGTGGCCATCTGGCAGCAGCCTATCCAAGCCTTGACCACAAGACACCATGAGCTTGATAAATAGCAAGCTGTCAAAGGCCACTATCCTATATTCTCTGCTAATACTATTACTTCGCTTGACAAAAGCTTAACAGTTTACAGCTAAATGCAATTGCCAATGTGCGCGGATATTTTTCTGAGAATTTTAAACGTTTAAGAAATATCGTAGTTGGGAAGCATCAACAGTTGTTCGTAATGTTTTCAATGGCTGGGAAATTTCGGATGCTCATAGAAATATTAATTACTGTATATGACTAATTTAAGGAAAATTTCGAAGGAAAAAACTCGAAATTTTTCGAATTAACTTTAGCGAATTAAGTTTCAAATGTTTCTCGACTCTTTCGAACCTTCCATACCTATTGTGTGGCTGTACATACAGTGTAGATGGGTTAAGTCCGAGGAGGCGATGATTCATGTTTATCGTGCGACGGAGGAGTCCCAAGAAAATTTTTAAAGGGAATGTAAGCATATATAAGTGGCTCAAGCCATTTGCGGTCAAACTCTAGACAATCACATATCGGTATTTCCTGTTGACTTCGATAAGTTACCCAAATATGGTGCGGCACGTGTCACGGCCTATTATCTTTGGATGGCTATTTTTATCAAAGGCTGATATATGCTTAGATTCCCTTAAAAGCAACGAGATGTGAGGAAATATCTTAGGTGAAGAACTGAAGAACGAAGAGCTTAGGCTTCCTGCAGAGGAAACAGTCTCGAGTCATATGGTGTGGTAAGTTATCTGAAATAGAAAGCAGAGTTCCTTGATCATAATCTTTGATTGGCTGGACCTCTAAGGGGCCAGCGATCATAAAATAGATGTGAACATTCTTCAGAGAATCACCACTACCGAAAAACATCTATTCCATAGATGTGAGAATATTATAGAGAATCACTACTACCTAGAAACATATATTCCGATATATCCCAGTGCATAACAAATTCCACCAGTACCCTTCCCATTTCATCTCTTTCACCTCTTATCAGATGCTTTGATTTGACCAGAGTCATACGAAAATACTTCAGATCTTGGCTCGATTCTGAAGCCATGTGGCTGACAAAACTGATGAAAATCTAAAAGAAATGCTTGGGAAAGCAAATATTGTTTCAGGATCAGGGCACACACAGGCAGTGGACGGTAACCGTTAATTGTTTGATAACATTTGAAATGTCGCAATCTTGGTGACAATGCAAATGATATCAAGCGTGCTTGCAACCCCCATTAGATTGCTTTATTCCTCTGGTAGATTCCTTTTCTCGCTCGATATTGATCACAGGAAATCTTCCAGCGAGATTCTGAAGTATGCACAAAAATGTTCAGACCAAAGTAAAGTCAGATTTGGTTGCCAAGTTACTAAATGCATTTAGAAGATCTGAAGCAGTTACCTTTACCTTTTGGTAAGAATATCTGATTTTAGCAAAAGAGTACCCTGGGTGAGGATGTAGTCTTAATTTTGGTGAAGATTGAGTGTTTCCAAAATCAGCCGATTTTAGCAACTATCGTTATAGTCTTATTCTATGTGACAAATGAATACCTTCGTAAACGGATGATTTTAGCGAAACAGGCATAGGCTATGTTATTCATTTCGGCTCAGAATATGCACTTTTAAGCATCAAACTTGATACTGAGTGTCTCAATTTAGTGAATAGAAATTCTTCGGGGTTGCAAATTCAAAGTTCCCGCCGTTATCTACAAACGAGGCAGATTCAAAATGGACAATCATTACGAGGCGGCATGTTGTGACCATAAAATTCTTTTCAATCGGATTTCGCTGGTGAAGGACCTCCGAGGAAAAGCACAGTCAAACTTCATGCAATACATGCTTTGACGGTGGAAATACTTGCAGTTATGTGGAGAAATCATTTGCAATTATGCAGAAGAATTGCTGTAAGGCCAACTGTTTGCACAGCAGCTTCATCAGCGAAGAACGCAAAATTCAGCAAATTGTCTAGCAGAGTTGCAACTTGTGGGATCAAATCCCAAGGACAAAGCTGGCGGCTTTACAACTCGTATGATATTTGTTTTCTTTGAAACTACCGGTCTGTTTTGAAACAATTGATCGCATATTCTATTAGTGGAAAAGATTACCGTTTGATTGTGTGTGTATTCACATTTCAAGGAACCAGTGATAGACCGGGTTGGAGGAGCAAGTCCGTCTCAAATTATAGTTGTCACGTGAAAATTTCCGCGAATAAAAAAACCTGAAATTGTGCATATCTAATTTTGCGTTTTCGCAAATCTTACATGACATCTAATGTAATCTTAGATAGACTTTGAACGGTTCAGCAATCAATATATTCCAGATTGAAAAGTTTGCAGTTTGCGCCTTCCTGCGCAAACTTAATGATACTAAATCCCAGTGCAGAAGAAACTTACAGTCTGGAATATATTCTTTCTGATAACATCAATCAAAATCTAAGGGGTCATCGACAAAAGATTTTTGTCCTCATTAACAGACTCCCCAAATAGAATTTGCATAGCGAAGATTACTGTCCATGATTGCATGGAATACGCATCCACAACTATGATTGCGGAATGATAGTTTTTAATTTTTCAAGGCAGGTAAACCACTGCAAATTTTGGACTTGACAGAGGTGAAGTTGTCGTATTTAGTGCCAAGTGCTGGGATTGCAGAATTGCAAAAGACTCAGTCAAGCTTGCAACTACTACTACTAGGTCATAATCCTAGTTGTTATGATGGCAGTCAAACCCCATCCATCTGACTGTTGTCGCTGCAAAGCCAGTGGACTGGACTGCACCACGACACCTTTAATCAAGATACAGTGATTGAATTTCATAAACTTTTTCATCATGTTCTTGTTCTTTTTCACCTTCCTGCCAGGTTGTTGGAAAAGCCTTGGAGTTACCAAAGTAAACACCCAGGGACGCCGGAGCGATGGTAGGGCAAAGGGGGCAACTAGGAACGTAAGGGCAATCGAGACCGAAGGCGAGCGAAGCGAGCCTCCCCCGGGGAAAATTTTTGTGGCCACGTCCTTTAGATTGGCTTAGAATGCTATCAAAAATGTTTCAACGAACATTAATCATGTTCTTTCACGAAATTTATTCGGCTATTTCTCCATATGTCCTCATTCCGAATCACATAAAATCGCATATTGCTTATTTTGAAGTTGCAATTGCCAGTCATTTTTCGTTACTGGTGTGTTTCTGATAAGGGAATGGAGCTATGGCGGCTTTTATATCAAGTTTCAAAGTCAATTATTATTTTTCATTGAAAGGGCACTTTGGCCCCCCTTGCCACCATTAAGAAAGGGCAGGAGGGGCACTTGCCCCCTGCGCCCCCCATCTCCAGCGTTTCTGTAAACACTAGTCTCATATTTCATGATATCCTTTCTCCTTGCAGTTCAAGCATTGACATTCCACATCATCACCATGCTGAAGAAGAGATCTTGACACACAGTTACTGTCAAGGGTCTGCATCAAAACCTTTGCTTGGAGAAACAATTGGTCAAAGGCTGGACAAATCAACTGAGATGTTTCCTGATAGGGAATATGTTGTTTGTGCAGATGATCAAAGAAGAGCTACATTTGCTGACTTTAGAGAAGAGGTATGTTTCAGTGAAATAAAGTCTTCTTCATGATAAAAGGTTTAAAGCTGTTGAAGGTTTTTGTAAAATCTTAGATTTTTGACAAAAAATTAATTGTTGAAATTAGTGGTTTTTCAAGTGCCCTGATCAATAATTAAGGCTATGTGCTTGCCTTCCTCAATAAAGTTTGTATTTTATTGATCATCATTAGCTTTCTGCAAGGATATTTGAAGCTGAAAGCTGTATATGTTTCCAGATGGCTGCACCTTTTAAAGCCAAACCTGCTTTGGTGACTACCATTAGATCTGTTGGTTCTGATCATTGTCAGGATCTCTGGGTGCCTTGGGAGGATCTTACATTTTCTTGCAGTGGTATTCAAAGCAATATAAAATTCATAATCTACAATACAACTAACAAACACATAACAAAAGATACCAGCCACAACATCCACAAATTTACTAAGAAGGAAATATACAAAACCTGTGTGTGGGGAATTCCTTAAAAGGAGGGAGCTTTCTCAGTGGATAGACTAATAAAGCAGAGAGCACTCCTTGTGTTGAAAAGCTACAGGATATTTTCTGCTATCAGTATGATTTCAAAAGATGCCCTTTTTTCAAGAGACCTTAAAATGACTGCAGTGAACTCAAGCCCACAGAATAAAGCCTTGACAAAAACTCAAATCCATATTGTTTAGCCTTGTGCAAATTAACATGAATTATGATCAGAATTCTTGAGCCATATGACAACTGTAATTTTTTTAAACAAGAATTCTTAACAAACAAAAAACATTCCTAAGAATTCTTAAGAAATTTTGAAAACATATTAATGTGTGCAAAGCCTGTACTGTACACTGTACCTCCACCCTATTGTTACTTTTTAGGTTGATAAATTGGCTGCAGGATTCCTTGCAATGGGTCTGAAAAAAGGTGACAGAGTTGGAATGTGGGGACCAAATTGTATGGAATGGGTCTTGATGTCATTTGCTACCGCTAGAGTTGGTATAATCATGGTAAGTTACATATTTACTTCTTCATAGTTTCTCTTGTGCATAATTGTTTTTAACTTTGTCTCAATCAAAATTTCAAAGTGTTTGATGATGGTATTTTCACTTGAATTATATAAAGCATTTTGTCAAATGGTGTGAAACATAAAGATTTGCAGCAAGGACCGTATCCTTCGATATACAAATTTTCCTCAGCCTACAAGTAGACCTATTATCAGAAAGAGAAAAGAGTCTACAAAACAAAGAGCAGCAGCTTGCTACAGTCACCCAGTTAATGTTAATCATATATTCAAATAATGTGTGAAATGTAACTCAAGGAAGGCAACATCAATTAAGTTCCAGAAATCTGGAAACCGCTATTAACTGCAGCAAGCTTTTGCTCTTTGTTTCATATACCCCTTCTTCTTTTGGATAATGGGTCCACTCGTAGGCTAGAATTTCCTCACATCAATGGAATTTCCCAGGATCAAAGGAATGATATTCATGCAGGGTTTCTTCTGAAGGCCCTATCTAAGGGACTTTCTTTTATACACCAATTGGTAAAGAGCTCTGTTAGTTTTGTGCAAGGCCAGTTTTACCCCTAAACATACGTTGCTACAGGAAACAAAAATATTTGGCTATTGTGAAATAATGTGGAACAGTCATAGCCCCTGCTGGAATTTGATGTTGAGGAAGTCCTCTTTGATTTCCATCCTTTAAGGGGATTGACATAATCTGCATCTCTCTAATTAATTCCATTGATAGAGTAAGTACCCACATATCAAATTAACAAGCAACAGACAAACGTGGGGTGAGTGGCCGAGCGGTATACAGTTCCATCAGGTGACTGAAGTTAAGCTTGGTCGAATGAGGTCAAACTCCGGATGGGTGACATCTCAGAGGCTTGACCTCGCAATTCACCTCACCATCTTTCGGAAGGGTTGTTAAAGTAGGGGTCCCGTGCTTGGATGCTGCATGCATAGGCTACAAGCTGTGATGGACTTTTTACAATTGAAGCCCGGGTCCAGTTGTAATTACTGGATGTTGAAAACATACACAGGATTTGCCTCAAGAGCACATACACAATCTCAGGTTTAACAGAGCTGGCAACATCAAAATGGTCTCCTTCCGTAACACCACTGCGGGAACATGAATTTAGAACAGAATGAATTCCATGGAAAATTTTGACCAGGCAGACTAAATTTAGAGAGTGCAGGAAGCAATGAGAGGAACCAT
Organism: Aurelia coerulea; assembly: GCA_039566865.1. NCBI lineage: Eukaryota > Metazoa > Cnidaria > Scyphozoa > Semaeostomeae > Ulmaridae > Aurelia > Aurelia coerulea. The sequence continues at coordinate 18,710,984 of CM076955.1, forward strand.
AAGGTAAATCTTAAATAACAAATTTGTAACTTGAATTTTGTCATTTTATTTCAGGTTAATATAAATCCAGCTTACAGATCTGATGAACTTGAATATGCACTAAAGAAGGTAAGACAGTACAAAGCTTTTTAATGAGAAAAACAAACTCTTTGAAGCACTTTGAATCCAAAGTGTTATTAATTAGTCAAAACATTTCAGCTTCAAGTAACTATTTACCGTTAGTATTCAGCCATGGCCCGGGGGGGGGGGGGTACTTGACTTAAATTTGTACGGGGGCGTGCCCACGAAAAAAAATTTTTTTTACCCTGCTCCAGAATTTTTCGCTCAAAATGATAACCTGTTCTAGAAAAAATTGGTGAAAAGTATACTCAAAAGAAAAACGACCCGATCTAGCAGAATATTCCCCTTTGACATGTTTTGACAACCTGCTCTAGAAAAATTGCCTCATTTTGATACCCTGTGCTAGAAAAAGTTGGTGAAAACGATACCCTTATAAACGGCACATCCCCGTTGGACAAATATACTAAGTACCCCCCTCCCCCGGGAGCCATGGAGTTTAGATTGAACGATATTTTATTCATTTTGCAAACTTTGTCGAATTTTCGAATGTGCACAATAGTGATAGAAGCTGCAACACCACTTTTTCTTTTTCAATTCAAACTTTATTCATAAGAAATACTTGATACATAATACAATGTACTGTAAAACTTATACGACTCAGAAAAAGCAAAGCTTATCTAGTCTGAGCCGCTTTGAGAACAAAAACAAGCGAAATATATACAAAACGTAACGAGAAGAATAGTAGTAGCAAACTGGTAAAAGTATAATGGTTAATATTATAAAGCGTTAAAGGTTAAGTCATTTTGTATTCGATTTAATTTGTTGTTGTTGTTTTTTTTTTTTTTTTTCGTTTCTTTAATTTATTGGTATTGAAGGAGTCTAAGATTTTTTATTTCGTTAGAAAATGATTTTACGTTATTGATATGTTTTATTTTATCTGGGAGGTTATTCCAGAGTCTTGCACCTTTGTTTTTAAGCGTTTGGTCACCCCAATGTTTGCGTGTTCTGCATAGTTTATAGTCTTTTCTTTGTCTTGTTTCGTATTTATGTTTACCCTCATTAGTTTCAAAATAGCTATGAAATGCAGCTGGAAGTTTTTCTGGGTTATGGTTCACTTTATGCATGAAGTTAAGAATTTTTGCTTCATAGAGATCTTTTACTTTTAAAATTCCATACGATTTATGCAGAATGTTTGTAGAGTATCTATAGTCTTTGAACTGCAAGATTTTAGGCATTCTATTTTGCAGTACTTGGAGTCGCTTTAAATGACATTCTTTAGCCACTCCATAAACTTCTAAGGCGTAGCTTATTTTTGATTGCACTAAGCTGAGAAATAACCACTCATTCGATCCTTGCATAGAAAAATGTTTAGAAATGTCGCTCGATCCAGAAGACTTCCTAAGGACTTCTAAGGAGATACTACGATATTTCTTATGATGCATCAATGTCAATGACCTAGTATTGTTGCATGTTCTTGTGGTTTTCTTGAGCCTAAATGTCCGTTCACTGCTCGAATATATTTAGAAATCTAACTGATCTATAGCAGGTTTCAAGAGGTGCCCATATTTTTTTTATTGGCAGCAGAACTGACGAAATGAAGCATGAGATGGTAGCAGTTGTGCAGAAAGCTAAACTTCTTGGAAATATACTGTACTGTTGCTAAGAAAAGAAGGTGCTCAGAGAAGACTTTGTTGCAACCTGCAATGCTGGACTGAGTTAAGGATGGTTTCGGTTGATTTAATTGAGACTCTATTGCGCCATATTTAGTAGTTTAATTTTGAATTTGAACTGAGGCTAAATTGCTCATTCATTGTGCTATTTTTGTAGTCATTTACCCCATCCCTTCATAAGCCACCCAAGTGTGTAACTCGTTTGCAGGAATGTTCGTGTAGTTAGGGAATTAAAATAGCTTTTTCTTTTATTATATTAGACACAACCTTTTACTCCATGTGATGGATCGCCCTTGTAGTATTGTAGAGTAATTAATTTTCTAAGTAGTTTAGTTCGTAATGTGTATTGTAAAATTTCATTTGGAATAGATACAAATGTAACAATTTTTTTAGGTTGGATGCAAAGCACTCGTTATGCTGCCTTCTTTCAAAGTATCAGATTATTATGGCATACTTGGAGATGTCGCACCGGAACTTGCTACGTCAACCCCTGGAGAATTAAATATTGAGAAGTGAGGCGCTTATTTGATGTTTCTTTTGTTTATAACGAATAAATTTATCCAAGAAGATGTCGAGGCGATGTTCATATTTATTATGAACCCCTTTCCTGTTTGGCTGATAAAAGCTTTACATGATTCATTGCCGAAGTCCTTTCTATCTCTACGGTGAATCTTTCTCAACAGGGACTCATACCATGACCATCCTCAGATATCACTTCGCAGAGCCGAAATGATGCAAAATTCCCTTTCGGCACATAGTTAATAACGGAAACTCAGCATACGCAAATAGCGTAGATTTCACGCTGTCGATTGAAGCTTGAATCCCAATGGAATTCGTCGAATCCTGCGAATTGATTGTCATCACAAGTTCTTGTGGCGAGAGCCTTACTAGGCTCGAGTTTTCAGAGTAACATCATGAGCCCCTGTTGACCGGCACGACATTACCGTAAAAGCTCTATTAAGCCCCCGGGGAGCTTGTTTAATTTCGGACGCTCCAGAGGGGCGCTTAAGAGAGGGGCTTATTAGAGAGGGGGGCTTATTCACAAAATCAAGTGACAAGGATGTATATGATAGCTTTTTAGTTCTTTTATACCATATTTTGCGGATTTAACATACAATTTTACGAGTCAAATACATATATTCAACACATATATACATATATTTGAGTTTTATCTCAAAACATATCAAAATTAACATGAAAACTTATTTAGTGCAATGAATGGAAAATCTTTGGTAACTTCTGGAATTTGATATTAGTGGGGGAGGGGCTTGTTAGAGAGGGGGCTTAATAGAGAGGGGGCTTAGTAGAGCTTTTACGGTATTCAAGTGTAAGAGCACAGAGAAACAAAGGACGCAGGAAATAAATCCTCTGTAAAGCAGGATACTCATAATATTAATTTTTGTGTGTGTAACAGACAATATCTACAGAAGTCTTGAGACTATGGCATACCTACAGTCCAATGCACCCTCTACGCTAATCTAGAGAGGAGACTCTTCACAGTGAAAGCAGTTTCTTTATTCCAAATGCTCAATTGTTTACCTGTCATCCGTTATTTCTTTTTCTTGCTAGGCTTCCAGATTTGAAACATGTTGTCCTAACTGAAGGAGAAGCAATGCCGTAAGTTGATTATGACCTCAATCGCTAAATTCGTTACACTGAGTGAGCGTTAGAGGGGCTAAGTCTCCAAATTTCGGTCAAAACGGTGATTTTGAAGTTTTTAGGGCAATATCACACAGACGTTTACCTGTGTTTTCGAAAATGAAAGCATAATTTTGAAGATAAATCTTTGTACTTTACAGAGGAAAAAACCAAACATTCATATCTTTTGCGATTGCTTGGATATAAGTAAATTTTTAACGAACACTTTAACATGTGGTGCTTACAGGTTTGTTTACAGTTTGGCGACGGAGCCTCTTGAGAGTTACGATAGATGTGACTTTGACAGAAATCTTGATTTTTTTCAAAATCACAGCATATTTTATAGTTCAACTCATTTGAGGATGTGACATCATCAATTTTCTACGTCGTAAACCAGAAGGATGAAAGACTTGTGCTTGATACCATATTGTAAACATTCATAAACTACGGTTTCCGAAATGTTTAAAGCTTTGGAATCTATGCTTAGAATGATTGAAGGTAATGTGTCCATGTAAGTACAGCGGCTTTGCGGGGGGCATGCCAATTTCACGTGATATTTCATGTGATCACTTTGGTAAAGGAGCTCACTAGGTGGCAAGGAGTAATCTAAGCAGACTGATGACTTACTTGCGGTTGCGCTTTCGGAGCTGAAATTTTAGTTTGCATGTGATCAGTTAAATTCTGCCAATCACAGCGCGCTCTTCGATGCTATTCGTCTGCATCGTATCAGCATATTTTGACAGAATGTATACGTGGCTGTACTTACATGGACACATTACCGTTAATATTTATGGAAACAATGAAATGATTTGTACTTTTTATCTAAATAGGGGTACGTTCACCTTGGAGGATGTTTTGAACTTTGGTGGAATCGCTGAAAGACAAAAAATTCATGAGTTGCAATCTCAGCTTCAGTTTGACGATCCGATCAATATTCAATTTACGTCTGTGAGTAGTTATTTTCGATTCTCATTTTATCGCATGGAGAAGGCTCCGTTAAAGACCTATTATCAACCATGATCCTTTGTGCGCTGAATGAAAAGCAAGACAAAGAGAACCGGCGCTAAAAATGACTTTCAGATAATATTAGGGCTCAAATCTTTAAAAGGGTTGATGTAAAATTCTGTTACAGTTTGGAACTTAGGGTTTTTTTTTCTGTAAATCTGCCGTGGAAATTTATTGATATCTTGATTAGTTTAAAAATGGCGGCATTTGTTAAATTTGAGGCTATGACGTCATCAAATTTCTAATCGTAGAAAGAGAAGATCTTTTCTGGTCGCTAAATCATTTAACTTTTACTGGCTGATAAAATACGAAGCTTTATACCTTAAAGGCAGTCTGTCACGCAAATGATTGGCTGCAACGAAGTCAGAGCTCGGCACAACGGATTTCTTTGTGAATCTGTATATTTTGAAACAAAGGAGGGCTGAATCTCACGTTCTCAAGTCAGTAGGATCAGCAGCCAGTCAAATTTCCTATTCTTTGTATTGTCATTATCACCCATTCAAAGGTGTGACAGACTTCCTTTAAGCTTTTTATAAGATGTGGGGAGTTGTTTTCATTCATTTGTTATATGCTTTGCACAAGTATATAGCTCTTAGTCACACGATGTTTCTCTTGTTTACTTTCAGGGTACAACTGGCAATCCGAAAGGTGCCACGTTAACTCATCATAATCTAATGAACAATGCATACTACTGTGGACTTAACTTGGATTATAGTCAGGTAAGTAACAATCTTTTCAGAATTTCTTTGACTCCTTGGGAGAGGGAGGTTACCTATAGTGTAATAAAAGAATTAATGGAAAATGCCCATACAATTTAGATTCTTGAATCCTCTTGAAGCCCAGCATTTTGGTTCTAAATGAGATACAGTTAAGCCCGAAATTATTCATACCTATGCCAAATTCTGAGTATTTTGCATCGTTCTATTTGAGGACCAATTTTACTGTGGCTGAAGTTTCGTAAGAATGCGATAAAAGGCTGAAGCAAGTGCTACAAGAGACATTTCAAGGAATGAAATATCTTGTGAATTGGTTAGCAAATATAACGATTGAAAATGCTCCAAATTTGTCATAGATATGAATAATTTCGGGTTTAACTGTAGATTCTGGAATTTTATACCTGCTGCATGAACAGATTTAAATTTATAGTGAACAGTGCCAGTCATCCAATCTAATTTCAATCATTATGTACAAAATAAAAGTAGTAGTAGTAGTAGTAATTTATTTTAAGTGGGCTGATAGGGTTTCTAGCTACTTAAAGCTAATTTAGGCCCACTATGCATGCCGCATCCAGGCATGGGACCCCTAGTTTAACGTCCCTTCCGAAGGACGAGTACATATAAGAGTACATATAGGAGTGAGGTGGTGTGACGCACTAACTCACGAACCTAGAATGCAAATTCTGAACTAGCTAAGAATGCCAAGAATGTAATCAGTGCCAACTGTTGATTTGATTTTATGATATTTAAACAGGGTTATTCAACGGATCTATATACATAATTGATCTACAAACTGCCCTGTTAGATAAAGAACAACTACAAAATTACAATATTTTGATACAAAATCTAGGCATAAAGAAGTATGTATTAAAATAAAAGGAAAAGTAAGACAATGCTCAAGATCTAGCATTTTTCAGTGATGATTTGAAATAGGTGAAAGTATTGGCTATCTTACTTTTTTTTGTTTAGACCGAAACATTTTTGGCCAAAGATTTAGAAAAGGAACAAAGAAGTCAGTGGTTGTTGACGTTGGTGTACTGCTGCGCCTCCACGCCATCACCATTGCAAAAACTTTTCTTTTGCACTGCACCATGCAAACAAACCATTTACCTCGATTGTTTTCAATGTATGTTTTTTTGCAGCCGGGTACAAAGATCTGTATTCCTGTGCCACTTTATCATTGTTTTGGTATGATAATCGGCGGGTGAGTACCATTGTGACATGAAAAACTTCTTGAATTATAAAATAAGCATTATTGAGCATAGGTTCTAAATCTTTAAAAATGCTGGTGTAAAATTCAATTACTTATTTCTTTGAACTGAATGACTTCGAAGAAACTTTAGCTATTTCTCTATAATTCTACCGTTGGACTTTTCTGAAATCTTCAATATTTTCAGAATTAGACTGCTTTTCTACTTTTTGAAGAATTCAAGAAAAATTTTCAAAAATACCTAAAACCATCGTAATTTCTAAACTGTTTGAAGCAACATGAAATAATTTCGAAGAAAACCATAGTTTGTGGATGTCTACAATATGGTATCAAGCAAAAGTATGTCACTTTTCTGGTTTATGATTTAGAAATTTGATGATGTCACACCCTCAAAAAAGTTAAAATGTAACATACGCTGAAATTTCGAAAAATATTGAAAATTTCTGAAAAGTCCAACGGTAGAATTAAAGATAAGTAACTAAAGTTTGTTTGAAGCCACTCAATCAGAAGAAATAGATCGAAGAATTTTACACCCACCTTTTTACGCCGAGGTAAAGATTTGGAAGCTATGCTGCATTATAGACTCTGTAACGCTATGGTTAAATTTATGTGTGATAAGGCCACAGATCCGAGGAGACTCGTACGTTCGTTTCAGAAGATTCCAGCCAACAGAGAGGGTCTTTTTTGTTTATGTGAAAAGAATTGGTGATCGCAAATTTTCAAGCTTTAGCTTTGAGTAGAACTATAAGTTCTATGTGGTGTTCTCTGTTTTTGTTTGTCCAGAATTAAATGTACTTTCACTGACAATATTGTTTCATTCAAAGCTGTGTTAGTTATTTTGTCTTAAAAATGTGTTGAAACTTTGTATGTGACGAGTTAATCCAGACCTATATCCCATAAAACGTAGAAAATTTATGGAACAGCTTCTCAGCTGAGTCCAGTTAACCTCTTATAGATACATGAAATATGGAATATCTTGAAATACCCTTTTAGGCTGCAATTGGAAGCCGCTGCAGAACTTCTCCTTGCGTTCAAAAATCTGTTTTTCCTTTTTAGCTTGGCTGCAATGGTTTTTGGTGCAACTGCAGTGTATCCATGCCGTGGTTTCGATGCAAGTCTTTCATTAAAAGCCATCCACCAGGAAAGGTTTGAACTTTATTTGTTTTCATATCGCACTGAACAAAATAAGCAAAATAACTAAATAACTAAAAGAACTTCAAATGTTTGAAAATTTGTTATGCGGAGAATATGTGATCAAAGTTTTGTTATTTTTGTGATTTTACATCTATTTTGCTGAGCATTGGAAACATATGGAGAATTTTTATTACGAAAACTCAGTACGATAGGACCGAAGTTTATATTGTAAGTTTCTTTTGATTGTATGGTGATAAAATTTTCCCAATGAACTTAATAAAGATATACTCCTACTAACTTTACAATTCATCCATGAATCTGGTTCGTTTGATTAGAAAACTCCAAAATATGTTATAAGCCACACAACCACGACCATCATGTCCCATTTTTGTCTTGTTTCTTTTGTTTTTAGTTGTGTATTTCAGTGTTTATCTCAAATTAGATGCCATCCAATATTTGCCATAGCGCCTAAATTACCCATCCAAAACATTTAATTTGATTTATTCATAGACTTTGCTCGCAGAATGTAATTTAAGATACCTAAGATAAGCTACCTCTGTGTTTAATGGCCTCGGTGGTATACTCACAGCCTTTTGTTCCTTGGGTATCGTTCCAGGAGTATTGTATAGTAATTTTGTAAGTAGTTTAGCATGTAATATATATCGTAATTTTTTCAGTGGAATATAACAAAAATTGATATTAGACGCAGCATTTTTATATGTAAGTTTACTTGCTAGCGGCACAATGAAAAGCAGTTACAAGACATCTGGTAGATACTGAAAACTATTGGCTTAGAAGCATTTAAACAGTTTCTCAGTCATCCGAGCGAATCAATGATTGGTTGTCTCTTGTTTTTTTTATTTTTTATCCAGATAAAGTTCTTACAATACATGTTACATGTTACTCTACATATTGATACGATACAACTATACAACACTACAGGGACGATAACGTGATAAGCAAAATGGCGTGACTACCCCATGGTCTTACTTGTATCAAAATCAATAAACACTACAGGACACTACGCAAAAAGGAAAACAAGAAGGAAGAATACTTGGAAATTAATCTCTATACGCTAAATACAACATAAGTTAAAATAAATGTTTGTGGCATAAAGACTGCGGCAAATGAGTTACGAACTGATTCCCTGCGCCCCGCCGAATTAAATCAGTTTGATCGGTGGACTTAATGCAAAAATCAAGGGTTTTCGTGAATATATTCGTGAAATATTCTCGTTCTTCTCCGAATCAATAATTGATATTTTTTTCCCTTCTCCGAATCAATGATTGATATTCTCTTTCTTCTCCAAAGGTGTACTTCAATTTATGGCACACCAACAATGTTTATTGATATGCTGAACAGCCCCGATTTTAATGATTACGACTTTAGCTGTCTGAGGACTGGTAAGGGACTACATTGTCTCCATATGAGGTGTATCATTAATGGTGCTCCGTCGCCAAACTGTAAACAAATCTGTAAACACCGCACGTGACCATTGCTCTTCATTGTTTTCTGCTGTTTGTTTGGTGGCTTCAGCCAAACCACCAAAAAATACTCGTTCAAAATCCACTTATATCCAAGCAATCGTAAAAGATATGAATATTTGGGTTTTCTTCTGTAAAGTACCGGGTGTCCCAAAATGATGTATTATCGTTTGATTGCTTATATGTCCATAACCGATGAACTGATTTTCAAAAACTGGTAAAACCACAACCAACATCTTAACATCCAATTTAGCCTAGGCAATCAAAATAGCCTAGGCAATCCGTTCATTGCTTATGGACATACAAGCAAGCAAACAATGATACATCATTTTGGGACACCCGGTATAACGATTTTTCTTCAAAATGATGCTGTCATTTTCGTAAAAAACAGGTCAACGTCTGTGTGATATTGTCCATCAAAACACTTCAAAATCACCGTTTCGGCCGAAATTTGAAGACGGAGCCCCTTTAAATGTCCTTTTCAACATGACATTTCAAAAATGTCTTTTTCATCAGGAGTTATGGCGGGATCTCCATGTCCCATTGAAGTCATGAAACAAGTTATAGACAAAATGAATTGCAAAGAAATGACAGTAAGTAAAAAGCAATTGTTATCATACTGGTGCAGTATATGTTATTTCACAATACTTTTCACTTTGCCATATCACCATGCCACTCATATGACTTCATCATCATTGTACTCAGGCCCCGTTCATGCTGCTCCATATGCCTATGAAAACGGAGCAAAACTTATACAATATTGTTAGGCAGCGTTCACACTGCTCCGCTATGAAAATAGAGCTTTTCGAATACGTTGTTGAAAACGGATAAATTCGAAAACAATACATTTTGAATACGTCTCGTTCTCAGTTTGAACGCCAAATGTGGAGACATTTTAATATGCTTTAACGTAGTTCAAGTGAGTAAATGTAATTTCTTATTTCTTTTTATTAGAAATTTGGACTAAATATATGTATCTTTTCTTTCTAGATTGCATATGGTCTAACAGAAACGAGTCCTGCAACGAACCTAACTGCAAGGGACGATCCAATTGATCTTAGAGTGTCAACTGTTGGAAGACCGCTCCCTTTTGTCGAGGTATGAATTAACCCAAATGCATATTTGAGCCCTTCACTCACTGGTTACACCTCTCTTTCCCTTCTTGTAACCTCCCTTTTTTTGGTGGCTCCTCCAGATTAACAGACTTTTCTTTACTCTGTTTTTACTGATGCTTGCTCATCTTTTTCATCGTTAGCCGTAAATGTAACGGCCGTACGGATGCTAAATATCTCGATGCTCCCTGTGGTATCGTCTGTAATCTCGTATATTGTTGGTAAATTTTATGGGAATATAGAAAAAATTCTCAACTTAATTTTTCTCTCTTAGACCAAGGTGATTGACAGCGACAATGCTATCGTGCCAATCAACGCTCCAGGAGAGCTTTGTTTCAGAGGTCACGTGGTAATGCAGGGGTATTGGGATGATGAAAAGAAAACAAAAGAGGCTGTTGATGAAAGTGGATGGTTTCATAGTGGGTAAGGGGCCGTCGACATTCGATTTTCATATTTTCTAGCGGCATTTGGCCGTTAAGGGGATGGGGTTTGGAAAGAAAGGATGAAAATTTACTTCAAATTGTGTCTGCCCTTGTTTGTTGCTTATAGTATCTAGTGTTTGTTGTAAAGAGTGTTCAATGAAAGGCTTTCAGATAAATGAGCTGCCTATCTACAGATCAAATTTCATATCAACTTTATGGCCCTGTTATGGAAGGAACTTTGTTGGCAACAAACAGTCCAACAACTAGCAAATTTTAAACCCAAAACGCACACGTCTTTCCTACACAACCATTACCCTTTTCCACCCATTTGATCGTTGTTATTATTGTATCTTCCAGTGATTTAGCTGTTATGGATGAGAACAAATATTGCAAAATTATTGGAAGGCTAAAGGTTAGTCTGAATCACAGGAAACCCAGGTGAATTTACTTATAAATGGTCAAATACAAGGCCAGAACTGTACCGTATAGACGCAGATTTAAGAGGACCTCTGACAAAAGGGTATGCCCTTACATGTGAGCCTGTTTTGAGCAAATCACAAAAATGAGAGATGGTGCATTATTTACACTGATGTTTATTCATTCTTACTTGAAAGTCCTGTAACAACAGCTCTCTTTTTCATAATTCCCTTTGGTCCCTTGGAGCTTATGACTTGTAACATACTGAATGATGACATTAAAGAAGCCTCTTCGATCAGGGGCGGCGCCTGCCCTAAAGAAGTTGGGTGGAAAAGGGATAGAATTGATTTCCAGAAGGTATAGATGCCAAAGAAAAAATTAGGTGGACATTTCCACCACATTCCACCCCCTGGCGCCGCCCTTGCCTTTGATCCAGTCTTTAAAGGACAATGCCGGGGGGTCTGTATGATTAATGCTAGAAAATAAACTTTCCAACTGCTGCCCGCGAACTATCAACTTTTCCCCACATTTTTACGTTCGTAGCAACTGTAAATTCGTTAAACATTCTGTGAATTTAGGCCAAATGTCGTCGCCATTAGTTGCCATTTTTCCATCCGCACACGAGAAAGAGGCTAGCAGCGGTTAAGAGACAAGTGTGTAACCACAGATCGCCACCCACACATATTAAACGTCAATGCTTGCCTTACCTTCAGCTGACATTTTTATTTCTTTAATTCAGTCTTTTACTTCTATTTTCAGGACGTCGTAATACGAGGCGGGGAAAATATTTACCCAACTGAAATAGAACAATTTTTATACAAACATCCGAAAGTTCAAGACATTCAGGTAAGACAGCTCAGGTCAGACCTCTTTCAAATCAAACGTCATTTACGAGCTGCGGAAACACATTGCCCTCTTGCCCTTCCACTCTTTGGAGAATTGAGGTACAGGGTAGGGGGCGCTATACCTTATGTTAAATTCATTTGGCCCTTAACCCTATAGTGGTTGGGCTATTTGACACGTCCTTTTGTCCCCTCCCCCTACCTAACTCTTGACTGGAAATAGATAGAGCAACCAGATTTGGTGTACTAATAGTCCCAGGCATGTACTAAAGTATATAAAAATTAACCTAAAATTAGCCGCCATTGTTGCTTACGTCAGCATGTTTCTTTGTGTGGTCAAGAAAAGTGGCAAAATCGGTCAAAATCAGGAAAATGCGATAAAGCTTAATTCTGAGCACAATTTCAATCCAAACATGAAAAGTATGATAGATTACATCAAATAACACTACCCTGCAAAATCTCTTTGCAAAATATTGCAATTTTGCTACTTTTTTCGCAAAAGTTAATATTTGAGAATTGGTGATTTTGACAGAGTCAGTTCCGGAAAATTGTCTCCTTCCCCCTCATTTTGTCAAAATATTTTTATAAAATTTCTTCAGTCGTTGCACAATAAGTAGCAGCAAAAAGTCAGAAAGTTTTCAGACCATAATTGTTCTCCTGGCAGAGTTGTAACAAAAAGTCTTCTACGGGGGGAGAAAATCCCCCCCCCCCCTTAACCAAAGGGTTAACAAAAATGTACACAAATATGATGTTGAAGATCTGTATCGTTGTCAGATTTTGATGATTTGTTGAACATTTTCACTTTATTTGGTTACCCGGTAGCAGGGAACACCGCCCGGTAGAATCCCATGTTTCTCCCGTTTGATTTGGAACACTCTCCAATTACTTGTCCAAGCCCAAATTGATTGAATTACATTAACGGTCAATCCTCTCAGAGAGGCCGCTATTTACGCCAGGATATGAGCCTAGATTAACCAAAAACCACGGGGCCGGATTCATAATCTATTGTAATCAGGATTATGGGCAATGCCAATGAAAAATAATCTTGCCTATTTTCTGGTCGTTGCTTCCCACTGACCAGTTAATTCCAATAAATAATGCATAATTTTGTGATATTTATCGGTGATAAAGTCCCAAGATGTAATCTCAACCTCATTGAAACTGACCACCACTCATTTAAAGTTTGATTGTTGATCATCAGGGATTATGAAGAACTTGGATGGCTCCTACCATATGCTACCGGGTGCCCCAAAATAAACTATGTACGTTTGGCACGCAACAATAAATCATACACTGGACCAATTTTGAAGATTTATGACTTAATCTTTAGCAGAAAGCCTGAACTAGATTCTAAGACTTTTTGGCAAATTCTTCCGCTTTCAGTCTTTAGAGCTACAAGCGAGTTTCTTATAATATTCGTTTTCGAAAACATTGAAAACGATAAAAAAACGTCGATCAAATTTTAAAAGATTCAACATGAACGAACAAAGAGAAAACGTTTTCAGGGAGATTTGGGGGTTTAATGCGAACTCTCCTACAGCAGATTACAATTGGTCGATTTCTAAATCGGAAATCACCACGAACAAGTTCTCTCTTTGTCCATTCATGTGGATTCTTTAGAAAACTTGATCGATGTTTTTTATCGTTTTCAGTGTGTTTTCGAAAACTATTGTTTTAGGAAATTCGCTTCTAGCTCTAAAAACTGAAAATGAAAAAATTTACAAAAAATCTCAGTATCTAATTCAGGCTTTCTGCTAGCGATTAAGTCATAAATCTTCAAAATCGGTCTAGTGTACGATTTATTGTGGCCTGCCAAACGTGCATAGTTTATTTTGCCGCACCCGGTATGATGAAGGGTAAAAATCTGTGTGTTATCTTAATAAACCTTGGAATCGGAGAGCTAGCCTTGATCTGTCTCGGGGTTTATTTCAAGGCGACTTTAAAGCGAATTGATATGGTTGAAAGCTGGCCTGGGCCAAATTAAAAGTATAACCTAACTTTCAACCTTACCGTTTCATTGTTTAGCTGAAGAAGCAATGAGTGCGTAAGCGTTTTCTTTAGCCTATTCTTAGTGACCACTCGATGTAGCTATGTCTATTTTCTGCATGATAGGCTATTTATCAACAGAGAAATTGCGAACCCGGAACCCCTAGTACAAATTTATATTTATACTTTAGAAAATCTGATTAACGTTTTTTGATCGTTTTCAGTGTTTTCGAAAACCAAAATTTTAAGAAACTCGCTCATAGCTCCAAAAATGGAAACAAAAAGATGTGCAAAAGTTTAGAATCTAATTCAGGCTTTTTTGCTAAAGATTAAGTCATAAATCTTCAATATCGGTGCAGTGTGCGATTTATCGTGGCCTGCCAAAAGTGCATAGTATATTTTGGCGCACCCGGTATACTATATACCTAGTGGGTGAAACTAGTTAGCACTGGAAAAGAATAAATGCTCAAAAGATCAATTTGACGCCTGCTTTCTTATTTTGTTGCATCTCCTTCAATCTTATCAGTCGAAGCTTACGGCTGTGCTGCGGCAAAGTCTCTTAAAGAGCTTCAAGTTCTACAAAACAGGATTCTACGAATACTTCAATTTAAATTTTATAGATATCCAACTAACGCACTTAATAAAGAAGCTAACTTTCTTAAACTAACTGACTTATACGAATTCAAACTCTTAAAATTCATGCAACATGTTCATCATAACAATGATAACGATACCAAGAGGAACAAAATACACACTACAACCCCAGGGCCATTTAAATGAACCATTAACCAGTTGCCTGTGGTGGATCAATTTCCGTACATTTATCCGGATGCCTCCAGAACAGCTAGAGAGGCATTAGCAAAAATATCTGTTATGCAGTTAATTATGAGACAGAGGTATTTCATATTCTTATGTATCATTTGATTTTGGCAATGTAATTAATACCAAGGATCAGCAAGGATAATCTTCTGTCACCATAGTTTCGCCAAATTGCACGAATTCGTAAATCTAGATACCATAACTTACAACGGAGGTTGTTGCAATCTGCGGTGTCATTTGAGTATCTAGAAAGTCAATTAAGTAATCCAAGGTCTTTGAATCAGAGCGACCAAAAGTGCTCGTTAAGAATCCACTTATATCCAAGCAATCGCAACAGATATGAATGCTTGGTGTTTTTTTCCTTCGTACAAAGATTTATCTTCAAAGTAACGCCTTCATTTTCGAAAAGACAAGTAAACGCCTGTGTTTGATATTGCCCACCAAAAGACTGCACAATCACTGGTTCGACCGAAATTTGGAGACGGAGCCCCTTTAAGCACTGAAGTGTAACACTCAAATTTGTAAGTCCACGGGCTTATCTTTATAGAATTTGCACTGCAAGTAAAGTACCAGACTTATGAATTTTCATCCCTTGTTTCCCTGCGTTCTTTGATTTGCAGATATCACTTGCTCAGATGGGACTCATACCATTACTCTTATAAAGTGGGCCCCCTGTTTCAAGATGGCCTACACTAGCGGGAGTTCTCGTACACTCAACAAAATCGCTTCAAAGTCTAGTTTAAAGAGCTTCAACGTTGAAAAACAAACTTTTAGTACAAAGAATAATGTTTTCCTCTTCTACTCATCGCAAAATACATACCTTTCAAGCAGTAATTTTCCTCTGTAGAAACAAAATAGATCCATCGGAGCTACGAGAACTCTAGGCCTTATCAACCGTTTTTTGTGTGCAACAACAAAAACTGTCTAGCGCCTCCTTATTGGTTAAAAACTAGATTATAACAATTTGATTAGCCTGTACGGAACCACTCCATATTGGCCTAAAGGGGCCCACTTTATAAGAGTAATGGTATGAGTCTCTATTACCAAGTGATATCAGCAAATCAAAGAACGCAGGGAAATAATAAGGGACGAAAGGTCACAAGTCTAGTAAATTACTCGATTCGTTTCTCAGCACAGTCTTTTAATCTTTGCCAGTCCTCCAGGTTTGAATATTAGGTGACTCAAGCTTCCTTCATCTCCAACAACTAATTTCCTTATTTTCGCTTTCAAAGGTAATTGGTGTACCAGACGAGAGAATGGGTGAAGAACTATGTGCCTGGATAAAGTACGTTGCCCCACATATGTTTTCTGGTTTTAATTTTCAATAGTCTCTTTTCCTCAAGTTCATATGACGTAAGCAGCTTTCCTCAGTAGCAAGATATTTTTTAGCCTTCTGTGAGAAATATTTTTGAGCTTTAAAAGAAATTGTATCGCCTTTCCATTTTGTATCTTTTATTATTATTATTATTATCATCATCATCATCATCATTATTATTATTATCATTATTATTATTATATTATAATTATTATATTATTATAATATTATTATTATAATGGGTGAATGTGGTTCAAGATATTCACAGAGTGCTCAAGTTGTCACAAGAGCAACGAGCGTAATACATGTAGTCAAGAAACCCAATGTGCCCTCCCGGTTATCACCATGCTGGCTGCATGACAACTCGTGAACTTGGGCACACGATGTACGGTTCTAAAGTAACCGTGGGCAACCGTACATCGTGTGCCCAAGTTCACGAGTTGTCATGCAGCCAGCATGGTGATAACCGGGAGGGCACATTGGGTTTCTTGACTACATGTAATATTATTATTATTATTATTATTATTATTATTATTAATTTCTTTAAAAGTTGGCTAATAAATACAGTAGCTATACTAAAGCTAATTTAGGCCAACTAAAAATTACAATATACATAAATATACACGGTTAACAGTAGTAAGATAGTAGATATAATATACAAAATTGAAATACCTTCAGTATAAAAAACAGAAATGTTAAAATCAGATAAAGCCTAAGTTTGGAACAAAAATTTTACATAATAGGCACTGGCAGGTTTTTTCAGACCAAGATTTGATTTTCTTTTAAATTCAGCATTTTTCTGATTTGACTGCTTGATAAGATTATAACTTATCTGATCTGATTTTTCTTTTAATTCCAAATTTTAAAATCTTTGCGTTGATCTATGATAAATAATGAGCTTCTTTGATCACTACCGGGTCAATCAGAAAAAATGCACGATGTTTGAGAGGCTACAGCTCCCGAAATATTAAAGCAATAATATTTTGCAATATTTGTTAAATAGCCAATATGTTCAATTATTTTTAGAATTGTTCCTGGCTAAAATCGGTCTCTCCGTTCAGATTTTACAAGATATTTTCTCCAGAAAATCCCTTTGAGAAACCTTTAAAAATGTGCTAAATAATGAGAAAGAATTTTTTGACACACCCAGTAGAAACGATAGAATCCTAGAAATCATTTCTATCTAAACAAAATATCATTTTCTCAATCCGTAGGTTGCGAAAGGATATGACAGCGACATCCGAGGAAATTAAAGAATTTTGTAAAGGAAAGGTTCGTATTTAGATTATGTGGCAAACAAAGTTTCCTATGCTTTCAACGCGATTTTAATTCCTCTTATTCATTCGATGTTTTTAACTTTGAGTTTCATGTTCCTGTAAGCTGCTATGTAGTTAAGATTTGCATTCGTATAGCTAAGTCATATGAACTAAGTTTATCTAAGTTAAGTTAAGCTAACTAAGTTACAGGGGCTCCGTCGCCAAACGATAAACAAATCCGTAAACTCGCACGTGCCGCCAATTGTTCATCCATTGTTTTCTGCAGTTTGTTTGGTGGCTTCACCCAATCCACCAAAAAGTGACCGTTAAAAATCCACTTATATCCAAGCAATCGTAGAAGATATGAATGTTTGGTTTGTTCCTCAGTGAAATACAATGATTTGTGTCCAAACTGCAACTTTCATCTTGAAAAAAATATGAAAATCCTGTGTGATATCACCTTTCAAAAAACTGCAAAAATCATCGTTTTGTTTACATTTTGGCGACGGAGCCCCTTTAAGCAAAGTTAGTTATGTGTTATATGTTCTGTTTTTAGTTAAGATTTGCGGTCATATAGCTTGATCAAAGATTTTGTGTCTCGAATCTTTTCAGATTCATTTTCCTTCGTATTTTTGTAATTTTGTATTCAAGTGATTTAATTTTGTGTAAAATCTTTTAAGAGCTCTAGCACTTGGAGAATTCTTCCTGTTAATGAAGTCATTTTGATATTATGTAAAACCTTCGTTTGTATGCTAACTGACACCCAATTAAAAAGACTAGCATCGTTTCATAATCGCTCAATAAGAACAATACAAGGAAATTTGAACACTTGCGGAAGAGTTGAGAAAGTTGTCAGTGCAAATAAGATCCGTGCATGTAAGCTTGTACGCAAGTGTATTGACAAGGACATTTGTGACACTTTTCAAGGCTACTTCGAAATCAATGACCACAATATGAGAACAAGAACCAATCAATGTCTTGTCAAGCTTCCAAAAATTAAAACTGAATATGCACGGAAATCGTTTCGTTTCATGGCAGCAAAAATTTACAATTAACTGCCTATTAACATACGGAAAACAGACTCATTCAATGCCTATGAACAGCATCTTAAGCAACATTTTACCTAAGCTTCTTTTTCTAGATATGTAATATATGATTTAGGCTTCTTATTTTAAATATGTAACATAGTGTCTTTTTACGTTAATCAGGACACACATTGATATCAGCAGTAACGTTGAAGTGTTTATCCTGTATAATATTCGTGTTATTATTATTATTATCATTGTTATTATTATTCTCATGAAGTAATGTTCTTTGGTCGTGTCAATTCGACAAAATTTGAGGCTAAGTTGGATACATTCCTATGTTTCATTCTGGAATCATTTGTGCGTTTACTTCGCTCGCTTGTCTTTCATTCTGTCAATCTTTATCCTGTTGTTTCATTATTGTTTTTTAGATCTCCCACTTCAAAATCCCACGATATATAAAATTCGTTGAAGAGTTTCCTCTTACGATCACTGGAAAGGTAAGATATGACTTATTTGACGTTTAGCGTGGGTGTGAAGTCAGTTTTGATATTTCAGACCAACATTCAAATGCAACAAATAACATTTTGTAATGTAATTTTTTCAGTATATTAATCTCTACCGGGTGATTCCATGAGCAAAAGGAGACATAATGATTTGAATTTGCAATTAATTTATAACGGAAACTTACCCGAGTTCATTTTCGCCATTTTCTAATCTTGCAATTACTTTTTGAATCTTATTGTCAAAGCCTGTTCAACCGAATACATTTCATCTTGAATATATTTTCGCTCCTCCGCAAGCAATCTCGCGAAGACGTGATAGTGTTTTGAAAGGCTGCTAGCAGAGGAGCGAAGCTTCTTTGGGAAACCGTTGATGCAGAATGGCGGCTAGAAAGGACTCACGAGCTGTGATGCTGATTGTGCTGGCTTGGAAATGCGATTCAGGCAATAATTGCGCGATTAGGAAACGAAAAAGGAGAAATTGAATAAGTTGTCATTATATCTTAACAGCGGAATGAGTTAACTTCGTAGTTAAATCACGATGAGAGTAGCTTAGGCCAGTCGAGCTTAGGCCTTATTCAAATCACTCATTTTGTCTCCTGGTGCTCATGTTAAATCATAAGAAACAATCCCCGTTTTAAAGGCCACTCCCCTCTAGATATCAAGGCACTGATATTGCCATATATATTATTCAATAAAGGGCATCTTCAAATCTATTTCAAAATATACCGGACTGAAATCAGCAACTCTGTTCTGAAATCGTAAGGATTTTCTCGAGAAGGGCGCTTCAGGAAATATTCGAAACAGGCCTGAATTCGTGACCAATTTGGAGTGGCCGATTTAAGTCAGGTAAATTTTAAAATGGATTCGAACATGTCCACCGTTCCCCATGCTGAAATGAAATACGCTCCCCGTTGTTTTGAAGATTTGAAGTGGCTGTAAATCGATCTCCTGTTTTTGAAAAACTTTTTGAGGATTTCAGGCATGCCTTTTTGCACGAAATCCTTAATTCGAGAAATTTACCTTGCCAAAAAAACTGCGAAAAATACTCATAACGTAAGCTAGTCTTTTAGCGACAGAACAACGTTTGAAGCATTTCAATGGGCCAATTGCTTCATTTTCTGTAACATTGCCTTGGGTCACCTGGTGCAGCGTATTTAATCTATCGTCAATGAGTCCTTATTCCTTATTTTTAAGGTTAAGAAATTCGAGATGAGAAATGCAATGAAAGAGAATGCCTAGAATAACAAAAACAAGCTGGATACTTGTTGTCAGAAATGGCTTTTATATGAAATATAAACTGGAGAATAAGTATATTTTATCTTAAGAACGTTTATAGGTATCATTCAGAATTTTACTTGTGGATAGATTCAATGGATCTCATCACAGGTAAAAATAAGTATATTCGCTAGAAAGGGGGCTTTCAGGGCCTATTTGTATCTTGCAGTGTTACCATTGAATCTAGTTTCCCCTTTTGCCGGAAGGAACAACGAAGTGAAAGAATTAAACCCTTAATTTTAATTCTTTAAATAGACCTTTTAGCTATTCTACAAAAGAGCCTGGATCGAGCGTTATTTTTTATATTTTTATACGCGACCTTCGATCGAGTGGCGATAGAGCTTCTATCACTATTGTGCACGCTCGAAAATTCTACAAAATGTAGCAAAATATCGTTCGATTCTGATAATAGCTAAATGGTCTGTTGTAAGAAGGTCTATCCCAAGCCATCTTTAGGACGATTCAATGTTATCGTTGCAGGATCCTTGGTTAGAGAAATTACCCTGGATACCATACCGGTTGAATCTTCAATCCTGTATGGGTGCTTAAATAATCAGACCGTTTTGGGAATAAAAGTCTTATCGTTTCAAGTTTAATTCAAGCTCAGCGTGGCATTGCAAATTTAATTGTCGTCCAAAATTTTTGAAGCACCTTAAAGTGTGGGACCCAAAAAATTGAATGACTGTTCTAAATTTTCAGAAAAAATAGATTGGTTCTTCTTTTTAGAACTTGACAAAACCTTGATTTTTCCTTGCATAGGAACACCTACTTCTTGTCGCTAATTCCTTGACTCTATTGCAGCATTGCATGTAGAATATCATTTTATTTTCATTCGTGTTTAATACATTTATGCCCATTGCGTAAAAAACTGAGAATAATTGTTTGTAGCATAACCTTAAGCTGCAAATCGTATGTGTGGACCTTAGTTACCGAGGTAGAATTTATATTTAGCATCAAGCTGCTAGGTGTCCTGGAAAATCCCCCCCTCCCCGTTTATAAATTCACCAAAGCGCCCTACTATCAAATCTATCATTACTTTTTTATCTGTTTTGCTAATTGTCCAATTATCTTCAAAGATGCTCATTAAGCGTAAACCTCCAAGGAGAGAGTCTTCCTCACGGGAGGATCTGCACTTAAGGTGGCTGACTACTGAGAATTTTGAATCGCGAAGCAGCGATAATCTGGCTCACTACCAATTAAGAATAAGTTCAACACACGCAGTAAACAAAAGGTTGAGGTGGCTTGTTACTGAATAAAGATTTCACATTGATGGACAATTGGTGTCCTATCGCTCATGGCTTTCCCTGGTGAAATATTTTTGCCCTGGATCTACCGGGTGTCCCAAAATGATGTATTATTGTTTGATTGCTTACATGTCCATAGCCAATCAACCGATCTTCAAAAACTTTGTTTTGTTTGATTGCCTAAAGTCTAAATTGTATTTAAGATGTTGGTTGCGGTTTTACCACGGCGTTTTCATGTCGAAAAGAAGATCGATAAACTGGCTCAAATTCAAGCCTTAGATGGCATGAGAAAGAAACTGCCTATTTTTCCAGTCAACATTTTAGATGTGATACAAAAAGCTGAACTCGTATTTGTATTCTCTGAACTCAGTATTAACTGAATTCTTATTCTCTGAACGCCATACCGGGTGTCCCAAAATGATGTATTATCGTTTGATTGCTTTTATGTCCATAACCGATGAACCGATTTTCAAAAACTGGTAAAACCACAACCAACATCTTAAAATACAATGTAGCCTTTAGGCAATCAAATAAAACAAAGTTTTTGAAAATCGGTTCATTGGTTATGGACATGTAAGCAATCAAACAATAATACATCATTTTGGGACACCCGGTATATTCTATGAACGACATATAAGTTCAGCCTTTTTTTGCATCACAACTAAAATGTTGACTGGCAAAGAAGGCTGTTTTCTTTTAATGCTATCTTCTAAGGCTTGAATTTGAGCAGGTTTATCGATCTTCTTTTCGACATGAAGACATCGGCCTAAACCACAACCAACATCCTCAAATACAATCTAGCCTTTCGGCAATCGGATAAAATTACGTTTTTGAAAATCGAGTCATTGGTTATGGACATATAAGCAATCAAACGATAATACATCATTTTGGGACACACGGTAGATCTACCGGGTGTCCTAAAAAAATGTATACGGATTTGGTTGACTCCAGCGCTGTGAATTTAGCTTAAATCAATGTCTAATCATTCTAAAAATGTTCCTCGATAGTTAACTTGAACATTGATACCTCGCTTGTTGATATTAGTACTTAGAGAGCAGAAATGTCAATCTTGAAAGTTCACATTTGCCCCATCCTGCAAACCAGAGCTTTAGCCTTTTGGCCTAAGCAATTTCTTAAGGCACAACGTATAAATCAACGATATCCTTGATAAAATTTGAACAATATTAGATATTCTGTTATTCTGTTTTTCAGGAGTCACCCCCAGTCATCCATTGGGCAATTTCTTAATTGTTCATTAGTTTCAGTTCATAATTTCGATGTGCTTCAGAAACTTGCTTAGTCCAAAAGGCCAAATCTCTGGTTTGCAAGTGGACTCAAATTTGAGCTTTCAAGATTGATATCTCTGCTCTCAAAGCACCAATACCAGCAAACGAGGTATCTATGTTCAAGTTAACTATCGAGGAACATTTTGAGAGTGATTAGCCATTGATTAAAGCTAAATTTGCATCGCTGGAATCAACCAAATCCGTATACATTTTTTGGGACACCCGGGTACTTGCCAAAAAGTAAATTGGAAATTGGTCTTGTTATCAAATTTTGGTGTTTATTTAATCATGGGGACTTTTTAAAATACCTGGTAGTCATACCATATTCTTTGGTACTTTTTTTAATAAACAGTGAAGGGAAAATAATGGACACTTTGATAAAATCAGTGATTTTAATAAAGAATGTTATTTTTAACCAAGAATGATTTTTGTAGCTAAGTTTATATTATCAAAAGTATAAATGATAGAAGATAAATTGTATTAAATGCGACGAAATAGCCGAATAATTTTACTCTTGCAAAATATTTGTGTTTGTAGTCGTCTAGCTCGTTAGCCTGCGTGCAGACTTTACTTTCCACTGCGAAGGAGAGCCAAGGCGGTTGGCTCTCCTTCGCAGTGGAAGTAAAGTCTGCACGCAGGCTACTAGCTCGTAAACCATAAGATATTGTAATTTCCTCTTTACCGTAAGGTCTTTGTGTTTTCAAAATCTGAGGTTTTTAATCGTAACTCTTTGCAACACAAAGGTTGCGAGAATGGAAAATTTCCAAAGTAAACTTCATGATCAATACTTCAATTTTAAGCATGGGTAGTTAGACACTGCTGGTGTGCTTCTATGGAGGAGCGCTGGATATTATGTATCTGCGGGGGAAATTGTTTTGCAGTACTGCGGAGGAGATATCGAAAGAACAAAAATATTAAACGGAGGAGCGCTGGATATTATGTATCTGCGGGGGGAATTTTTTTGCAGTACTGCGGAGGAGATATCGAAAGAACAAAAATATTAACTATTAAAATTCTTCTCTCTCCTTCTCTCTTCGCTTACGATATCTCCTCCGCAGTACTATAAAAAATTTCCCCCGCAGATACATATTATCCAGCTCTTCTCCATAGAAGCACACCAGCAGTGTCTAACTACCCATGTTTTAAGCTGTTGCTCTCAGATGCAAAATTATTCGGTTATTTTGGTAATAGATGCTATTCAGTGATTTCGTATTGTCATCATATTTTAGACTTTAGAGTACTTTGTATTTGATGTCTGTTAATATTTGTATTATGCAGAAAGTTTTGTTTTTATTTAGTTTAAAGTTTGTCCAATATATTTAACTCCATGAAAGAGGTAAGTGAATCAAGGGTAAATAGTCGTCAGATATTTTTTTAAAATTTTGTTCCAGAAGAGCCGGGGTCAAATTTTGCAAAACAAAAGATTCAGGTTTCCAAAAAGACAAAGCGATTCGCCGTCATGACGAATACATTTCACACCCCTGAGAAAACTCAGTCAAAAAGAATAAGCAGAGGAAGCAGAACATTATGCATGGTCGGCTGCCTTGAAGTTGTGAAATCTATTCTTGAGGCTGTCAAATCGCTTTGTCTTAAACAGACGTGTATCCTTTGCTTTACAAAATTCACCCTTGCTCTCAAGGAGTTGTTTCGTGCGAGATATGCCATAGAATGTCCCCTCGCAGTTCACTGCCTTCTATTTTCATCTTCTGCTTTTCTTTTATATTCATCTAATATGTTACAATACATGTTACAACCTACTATACTTGCTAATTACTATACAACTATACAACAATACAAGGACGGTAACCACAGGGAGCAACAGACAATGACTACCCCATGGTCGTAACATAAAGAAACATCCAACTTAATTATAACTGAATATACAATTACTCATCTTCTGCTCTGAGATTAGCAGAGATACTGTAATCCAAGCTTTTCTCGCCGTCTTTTCACTCATCCCAGCGTAACAAACTTTCCTTTCTTGGGTTCTCTTCATTTATTCCATCGCTTCCACGCTTTCACTGGACTTGCTCCAAGTCTCGCTCTTGATCAACAAACGAACGGGAGGGGGGGGGGAAGAGGTAGAAGAAAAGGGAAGGAAAAAGGAAAGGAGAGCTCTGCTTCCCCTTTCCTTTCCCTTCACTTTTCTGTTTTCTCTTCCAGGCAACAAGGGCAGATAATGTTACAATAGGATCCACTATTTTTGATTGACACCTAAGTACGACGCGATTAGCGATTGCAGACAAAGGGAATTGAATGCATGGTCGGTCAACTTATAAACAAAAGCAAGGCAAACTGCAAAAGTTGCTCCGAAACCCAGGTAGCTAGCTCGCCCGTTGTGCATTCCAGAAATGGTTTTTAAGAGCAAACATAAGCATATATCGACAGAAAAAAGATATATCTAAACTTCTACCTCTGGCATTTTATTTGTTTGGTTCAGAAACTGAGCAGTAAGTGTTTTAATTACACCCAAAAAATAAGAGAATTGAATCGCCTGTCAATCTGCTTCTGAACCAAGCAAATCAAATGCCTGAGACAGAAGTTTAGATATATCCTTCTTCTTTGGATTTATGCTCATTTATGCTCTTAAAAACTATTTCCGGAATGCACAACGAGCCAGCTAACTACCTGGGTTTCGGAGCAATTTTTGCGGCTTGCATCGTTTTTGTTTATGACTTGACCAACCATAGGTATATAATTCTCTTTCTCTAAGATCGCTAATCACTTTGTACTTGGGTGTCAACAAAAAGTAGCAGATCCTATTGTAACGTTATCTGTCCTTGTTCTGCCAGGCCCTTTCCCTTCCCGTTTGTTTATTTATCAAGAGTGAAACTTGGAAGAAGTCCACGATTTTAGTCGATAATTTATAATAGCATTGGAATGCTGTTTAACCCTGAAATCGCGTTAATCCATAGACCAAGCGAGAGACAAAAACATCCAACCAAGACCACCATGCTGTTTGAATCGGTTTAAACATGCGTTCTTTGGTTTGCTGAAGTCATGTAACGTTGTAAACAAGAACTCGCTCGGTTTAAGCAGCACTACATATTGTTTATCGTACAGCTTTGGGACATAATCAAAGATTTTATTTGAAGCTAATTTCATGCGGGCCAACTTTATCGTAAACAAGCGCCACATCGGAGCGAAGCGCTATGCATATGTAAGTTTAGGCCCCGTTTACACTATACCGGTACGAAACGAATACGGCATAAAACTGCCGTATTGGTTTCTCCGTTCAAACGGAATCGCCGTTTACACTTTACCGGCACAAAATGAATACGATAGGCTCTGACCATGCGCAGAGCAACTAGAGGGAGGATTTGCCAAGGCGCATGCTCTCTTGCCAACTCATCGCCTCAATGTGAATCAGACATGAAATGATGCCGTATTCGCCGTTTACACCATGCCGGTTGAGCGACGAAGCCAGTTAACATGCCGTAGTCATTTCGTGCCGTATTCAAGTAAAAACTATGCTGGCATTTTGTAAACGGGAGGCCAATATGGCACAGTTTCATGATTCATTTTGTACGGGCATGGTTATCACTAAATTTATCTGTGTGTGTGTGTGTGTGTGTACTTGTTGTTTGCTCTACGCGGAAAATTTTTGTCGTAAATCACAAGTCAATTTTAATTGATCAAATCTCTTCTATTCGAAGGTTGACTGACCAATTTTATTAAATTTCAGATCAAGATGCGTAATATGGAATCAGTCGTATACAAACCATGCACCTGCGAACCAACACCAATGACAAAAGGTATACTCATCTCATTACATGTTGTTGCGTAAATAAGAAACTAATAAGCTTTCATCATTTATTTTCACTTTATAACTACAATCTTATTTGACGAATGTCAGTTTCCCGCTGTGTAATATCTGGACAATGGATTTGTGGAAATGGAAACTTGGAAACATGGACTGAAAAGTTAACAAAGTATTTGTCGGCAAACAATTGCTTGTTAGCTTTAACATGGCTCCTTTTGAAGCCACCTAGCTGCAGTTGATCTCATTTTTTGTATCTGGGTTATTTGAAACTTACTACCGGGTGTCCCAGAAAAATTATGGGACAGATTTGGTTGGGACCAGTGATGTGAATATGGCTTTCGTCAATGGCTAATCACTCTCAAAATGTTCCGCGATAGTTAACTGGAACATTGATACCTCGTTTGTTGGTATTGGTGCTTGGACAGCAGAAATTAATTGGAATCAAATTTGGAAGCTTTGGTTAGATTCTTGAAGCACATCGAAATTAAAAACTGAAATTTAAAGCATAATTAAGACAACTGCACAATGGGTGACTTCTAGCAAACAGAGTATAATATGATCTCCTATTTTCAAATTTTGTCAAGGCTGTCCTTAATTATTTCGCTGTTCTTCGAGAATATTTTCAGCACAGAAAGGCCAGGCCCTGGTTTGGAGGTGGATGCAAATTTGAGCTTTCAAGGTTAAAATTTCTGCTTTTAAAGTACCAGTCTCAACAAACGAGGTATCTATTTTCAAGTTAACTATCGTGGAACATTTTGAAAGTGATTACCGATTGATTAAAGCTAAATCCACATCGCTGAACCCAACCAAATTTGTAAACTTTTTTCAGGGACACATGGTAGTTGTACTGATCTTCCATGGAGTCGTTCTTGTTCCGACGGTAGAAAAATTGCAGTGCAGTTACTAAAGATGAAAAACAATTTACACCATACTTTTTAAAGGTCCCGAGACTGTGCTGCTTTTCGCTATGTAGAGAGCCTAGACAAACAATACAGTAAGGAAAACATCTCCCTCGCAGTTGCACGAAAACTATCAATTACAAATAACTCAATATTGCAAACAGCTATTAAATGAATCCTCAAAACAGTGGCTATTGAGACATGTTTACAAATACCCTTAAACGTCGTGTTGTCCATGGTCAGTCCGCACGTTACAACAAACATTCATCTCAGTCGGTCACTTCTTCAATTCTTATTCAAAATACACAACGAAATTGAAGATCTTATCAAATTACAGTTACGTATTAGCGAATAGTCACAAGGTTTTCAGCTCACTAATATATTATTTTGGAAACAAAGATTAATTTGTAATCCTGAAGCTATTAGTGGGAATATTGTAAAACAAAATTCATTACATGAGCGTCCATTTTAATCCAAATTTGAGATAATATAAATTGATTTTATACTATTGATGATCACACCGCTATTGTTGTGTCGACGGCTTAAGAACTAAGAGATTGCTATACGCGCACGAATCAGATGTGATCGGGGGGATTTCTCATGTTTTTAAAATATGATTTTGATGTGGCATGCAAATAGATCGATTTAGGCCAAGTTATAAATCTTCTTAGGTATACAGCTATACCTTAGCAACCAAACGTTTCGCACACAAAGTTTCGTCAAAAATTTCGATGATAATGTGTTCCCACGACATTAATTCATGGCGAAAAGGAGCTATTAAAAGTTGCTGAATTTTGATAATGTTATCATATTATTATTATGCTACCTAATGCTACCTGAGGATGCTACCTCTTACCTTGCTAGCTGTTATTACACTTTATGATCTTGCGAGCTGCTTTGCATTATTTCTGGCTAGGTCAACAAGGGCAGATTATGTAATTCAATAGCACGAATTGGTTTGATTGACACCTCAATTCAAAGCGATTAGCGACTGCAGCCGAAGGAAGCTCTCTCAACCATAAATTCAAAACAAGCAAAGCCGCAAAAGTTTTTCTGAATCCCAAGTAGCTAGCGCGCTCGTTGTGCATTCCAGAGATTGTTCTTAAGAGCAAACATGAGCATATATCAAAAGAAGAAGGATACATCTACACGTCTACCTCGGGTATTTTATTTCTTTGGTTCAGAGGACGATTGGGAGGCGATTCAATTCTCTTACTTTTTTGGGTGTAATTAAAACACTTACTGCTTAGCTTCTAAACCAAAGAAATAAAATGCCCGAGGCAGATGTGTAGACATATCCTTCTTCTTTCGATATATGCGTTTGTTTGCTCCTAAAAATAGTTTCTGGAATGCACAACGAGCGAGCTAGCTACCTGGGTTTCAGAGAAACTTTTGTGGCTTTGCTTGTTTTGAATTACTGGTTGAGAGAATTTCCTTTGTCTGAGATCGCTAATCGCTTTGAATTGCGGTGTCAATCAAGACCAACTCATGCTATTGTCTTACCAAATCTGTCCTTGTTGGCTAGCTCTGCAACCAGGAAAAACAAGAATTTTGCTCACAGGGATATGCTGGTCTCCCCATTGATATATATGTTAAACTGATAGCGTTGCCATTGAATTTGAATCTACCATATCTCATTCTACCCAAATATTTTGCGAAATAGCATTAGGAGAAGCAACTTGACTACAAAACACACTATTTTCCCATAATTCATATTTAGGCTGTAGGCATAACTTTAATATTGATGAAATAATCCTTTCTGATATGGTTTAGACTGGTTTGATCAGGTTTTAGTAGGCCACAAGTTGATAACTTGAACGAATATTGCATTAGCCGAGCTTATTATAGTCCCACATTTTAGTAAATGCAATGTAATTTTCTGATCATTGTGTTTGTTCTCCAGGTCAATTTTAGATGAAATATAACTTCTGAAGAGATGAAATATGAATGGAGAAAGTAGGCGCTCAACGGTGAGTTGTGTTTATATCTTTTCAGTAAAATCTTGCAAGAGTTATCTTGCGAATGAATGTAAGGTGGTGAACTATTGTATTTACAAGAGGAAAGTATGCATTTAGTTATATTTTGCGTACTGTAGGGATAGGCCGAGTTTTGTGTTGCACTCCTGTGAAGGTGAAGGTGAAGTTGTGGTTTTAGCGCCAAGCGCTTGGATCGCAGACGTAGAGAAGACCTAATCGAGTGCGCGACCCCTTGTCATGCCGCCAACGGCAAATTGTATATTACCACAAGGGCATTGTTTGGATGCATCCAAACTGTGTGGAACAAGTTGAGCTATGAAGTCAAAACTGCTCCTTCGCTAGCTACTTTCAAAAACGAGGCTAAAAGCATTTTTGAATGATCAAAGAGGCTGATAATCTAATTCAACGTTCAGCACATACGTTTGACTTCCGATTCCCTTTCTTTTTATATATTTTTCTTTTTCTATATAGGATCTTCAAGTTGGTTTGTTTATATACTTGTAATTAGGTTAGACATGTTTTTAAGCAGGGCACATTGTAAATCAGTTAATTTATATTTACTGAATGTATTTAACCCTGTTAAAATAAATTAAATCAATCAAAATGAAATTCTGCGGTGTATATTCCCAGGACGATGCATTCATTGTGTTGATACACTGGAACTGATCAAAATCGATTCCTTGTTTTGGTGAATTTTGACGCATTTTTTAACTGCCTGTATCCATATTTTCGCCAGTTCACGATCTCGATAAGAATATCAAAACTAGTAACGATGTAGCCTTGCTATTTAGATACCAATAACCTTTTAATCAGGGCATCTTTTAACATACAATGTGATAGGGAAATTCCCCACCAGCTCCTCCAATGTTTCCACACCAGTGAAGTGCCCTCTTCAGTCAGAATATCGTGAATTTAAGTTGAAGACAGGCTACAAGACAGGTTCGATAGAAGGCTCTATGAATAACATATCAGTTGTCAGGTTTGCCTACTCAATGGCAGTTTGCGTTGATGTTAATAAGGTATCAGAAATCAGGTATTTTTGGGCAAAGAAATTCATCATTGTTCGAAACTGATGCCATTTACTTTAAAGGATAGCTCCGATGCTCTGTTGGGACATCTTTAGTTGCCCTTTCAATGGATTCCCTACCAGTGAAATATCCTTACAAGATGTCCTGGTTTGAATCACTGATTTTGGTTGAATATATCATCCGTGATGTAATCATCTGTGATTTTATCACATGTTATATGTCTCTCTGTTCACTTTATTTTGTGTCACCCGGAGCATAGGCTCCAAATCTTGGTTGGTGTAAAATTCAATGTCCTATTTCTTTGAACTGAATGACTTCAAAGAAACTTTAGCTATTTTGCGATAAGTCTACCGTTGGACTTTTCTAAAATCTTCAATATGTTCAGAATCGAAGTGTTTTTCTCTCTTTCATTTCATTTTTCATTTCATTTCATTTTTAATTATTTATACACGGTGGCCCCATCAATCAACGACTGCTTTACAGGGGGCCGTGTTAAAAAGCTTACAAAATTAACAATACTTTACTAAAATAACCTAATTACAAGTGATAAAATCTAAAAAATCTAACTAGAATACTTATGATAAAAAATTAAAAAGAGTAAAATCAAAACTGGTGAATGGAACGAAAAATCACAATCAAATGGTCAAGCAGAAGGCTGCAGATGGTTTTTTAGTTGGCATTTAAACGAATTAAGCGAATTTGCTTGTTTTATATCCAACGGAAGCTGATTCCAAGTTCTAGCGCCACGAAAAGATATCGCTTTTTGTCCTTTGCAGGTTGTCATCCTTGGGATATAGAGATCAGTGGCTGCATTTCGCAAGCTAATATCAATATTTCGGTCAGAATTTTTTGTGAACAAATCAGAAAGATAGCTAGGTGCAAGGCCAGTTATTGCTTTATACGTAACCGTAGCTGTTTCACTTTTAATCATATCACTGACAGTAAGCCATTTAAGGTTATTTCAAGAATTCAAGTAAAATTTTCAAAACAACTTAAAACTATCGTAATTTCTAAACTGTTTGACGTAACATTGAATAGTTTCCATGAAAACCATAGTTTATGGATGTCTACAATATGGTGTCAAGCAAAGGTCTGTCACTCTTCTGGTTGATGATTTAGGCCCCGTTCACACGAGAACGAAACGGAACGGAGCGGAACGGAACGGAACGGAACGGAACGGAACGGAACGGAACGGAACGGAACGGAACGGAACGGAACGGAACGGAACGGAACGGAACGGAACGGAACGGAACGATATGGAACTGGTCCAGAAAACAAAAGAATTTTTGGAGGTTTTCACACGAGAACGATGAGAAGCGTTCCGTTCCGTTCTCGTGTGAACGGGGCCTTAGAAATTTGATGACATCACATCCTCAAATGAGTTGAAATGTAAGATAATAATAATAATAATATAATAATAATAATAATAATAATAATTCATTTATTTACAGTTGGTGAAATGTCTAGTTAATACAAACTAATAAAAACCAACTATCTAATTACAAACCCTATTTACAAATGTTGCATCGGCATTGTTCTCCCTTCCAATTTTTGATCATTGTTTTAAACTGTTTTGTATTTTGTGCGGATTTTATGTTGTCTGACAAAGTGTTCCAAAGTATACTACCTCTGAACGATAGGGAACTTTGTCCATATGACGATGTCTTAACTTTTGGCACCTGGAGTAGATTCTTTATTCTTAGGTCATATGTGATTTCTTTCGTTGCGAAAAACTCTGACAAAATAGAAGGACTAATGAAATTGGTGCATTCGTATATTTCGACCATTAGCTTTTGCAGATTGCTACAATGGATCGTTATCTCTTCCGACCTTGCCAGTAGTTCTTCAAAGGTAGATGTATAATCGCCATGGAGAACTCTCAAGGCACGCTTATGTAGCCGGTTTATTCTGTTGTTAGTTGTTTTACCACAAAACATCCATATCAGTGGACAATAGTTAAAGGCTGAGTTTTGTATAGTATGTTTGCTTTATCCTTTTGTAGAATCCCAGCAATACGAGAGAACGCCTTTACTTTTTGACTTGCCTTTTTGCAAATACCTTCAACATGATTATGAAACTGTAGCTTTGAGTCAATCGTTATTCCAAGGAGTTTAACCTCATCGGTTGTCTTGATAGGTTGACCATTTATTTCAAGGCTCACTTTTTGACCCTTTTCAAGACCCATGAAAATAACCTGAAACTTGTCTGTGTTAGCTACCA
Source organism: Aurelia coerulea (assembly GCA_039566865.1). Lineage (NCBI taxonomy): Eukaryota > Metazoa > Cnidaria > Scyphozoa > Semaeostomeae > Ulmaridae > Aurelia > Aurelia coerulea. The sequence continues at coordinate 18,743,292 of CM076955.1, forward strand.
TTCGGTTGTCCTTGAACCATTTTAAGGCATTATTTATGTCTCCTTTGAGGGATCTCAAAATGTTTTCTATGCTATCTTCACATGAGTAGATAGTGTTGTCATCGGCAAAGTTGCAAACTTGTGAGTTCTCGATCGCGTATATGAAATCAAGATACGCTGTAGTTTCGAAAAATATTTAATAGTTCTGCAAAATCCAACGGTAGAATTATAGATAAGTATCTAAAGTTTCTTTCAAGCCATTCAATCAGAAGAAATAGGTCATATAATTTTACACCCACCTTTTACACCGAGTTAAAGATTTAGAACCTGTAACTTCTCTAATCATATTTATTTTTGATTGACGTTTTTGCTAAAATTCCAATAAGCCATAGATCCAATGAATCAGAAAATTCATAAATCCAGACCACATTTTTATCCTTGCAACAAGAGTAATGCTGTTTCTACATAAATACTAACGGTGAATGCTTTATCTGTTTTAAAATTAAGGGAGCTTTGTGTTGATTTTGATAATACCCAATTCAAATTTAGGAGGAGATTCATGTTCATTTTAATACCATTTTGAAAACAATGTTTACAAAAAACCTGCCAGAAATCTTTCTTCGCATTAACATTTTTAAGATATTTATAAACATTTGCGAGCCTAAGCGCTGTAAATAATCGAGATAAGATTATATTTTTTCACCCTTAAGAATCTTAATCTGAACGTCAGAATCCCTCAAAGTCGTTTCTAAGGGTCCGTTTACATGAGATACTCAAACCGGTTTGAAATTTCACCCCGATCTGAGTTGAACTCGCTGTCTGGTCAAAGCCCTTATAGTGTTTACATGGAATTTTTCTCAGTTATCGGTATACATATAAGCAAAGCAATCAAACGATAATACATCATTTTGGGACACCCGATACAATCATCATGCATAGTGATCGTTTGTTTTATTGTTCGTGAATTTCATGGATTCATCGAATGAATGAAAAAATCAGTCAATCAAATCAATCGAACTCCAATGCTTAATACACACGAGGAGAAATATATTGGCATCTGGACTGGAGCTGCAGGGACGTGCTGCTGGATTGATCGACGACATCACAAACTTATTCTTGCAGCGTGAAACTAAGCGCGCCAGAAATCTTCCGACAGAGGGGCTGGAGCTTCCGACAGGGGGGGGGGGGCTAAAATGGCTACAGAATGCTGTTTCCTCACGTCATTTTGCCAAATTTTTTCCGACAAGAACCCAATATTTCCTCCAACGGGGGGGGGCTAGATGCTTACTTCGGGGGGCTGTAGCAGCCCTCTCCTGGGGCCACCCCTGTTACCCAAGAGCAGTTCATGATATAAAACCGGAAATGAGAACAACAAACAGAAGGCCACAAGGGAATGAAAACTAAAACGTCTTCTTCCAACAATAGCAATCCCGCCAATCCTGAATCCCCGATTGGTGGGTAAGCATTTCTCATTGGTAAAATGTCCAGTTCATCATCTTTAGTGCAGTCGTCTATCTTATTGGTTGTGGAGTATTTTCTTTCAGCGTAGAGTTGGGTAAAATGTTCGTAATGTAATAGAACTGGTGCATGAAAAAAGGAATTGAAACGATCGAAAGCGATGCTCTGTGTGTGCAAATGTTTTGATGAGTTTTAACACAGTCGAAAACGGAGACTTTTGAGAATGCTCAAAACGTGTATTACTTTGAACAGGGCTTAAAATCCCTAGCGTGTTCACACACAGTCGATGCAGCATAAGGTACTTAGGTATCCAATGTATTTTTAATTTTCGTATATTTGTTTAGAAGAATGAGCTCATCTCATCTTAGCTCCACTTAATGCCAACGTTAAATTGTCAGACACCATTTGGTGTTTGTTATTTAAAGATCTGAGGTAACTTGTGAATTCTAATGAGGCGTCCTTTCAGCATCACGTGGGTTGATCGAACGTCATATGTCCTCAAATATCTGCTGTACAAAGTTTGAAAAATTTCTTGATCATTCGAAACGTTTTCACATTTGCAGGCCCAAAGATGCCATGAAAGCAAGAGTGTAATGCTTGTTTATGCGTTTGCCAGCTGCAAGATTCATTTTATCCTTGACCAAGCTTTAACATTCATACATGCATACATTTATTTGTTTTGTTCGTTCATTCATTCATTCATTCATTCATTCATTCATTCATTCATTCAGTCAAGGTGTTGTGGTGCAGTGGTGTAATCCTCTGATTTTGCAGCCAGAACAGTCAGGCGGACAGTGTTCGATACACGATAGAGCCCCACCACTTGAGCGTCATGACAAGGGGTCGCGGCGCGGACTCGATTGGCGCTTAGCTACTTCAGTGATAGCCTAGCGCTTGGCGCTAAAAACCGCAACTTCACATTCACTTTTATGCATATATTTATTGAAAGGATCAATTTATAAAGAGTGATTTTGTTGGTCAGAGCAGTCCTCCAATCAGCAAAGTCTGCTAACTTGATCTCGTTCAGCTATTATAGTGTGTATGATAGAGGTGTATGATGTGTATCGCGGGTGAGTGGCCGAGTGGCATAAACAGTTTCCGTCAGGTGACTGAAGTTAAGCTCGGTCGAGTGAGGTCAAACTCCGGATGGGTGACCTCTGAGGCCTGACCTCGCAACTCACCTCGCGCCGTCCTTCGGAAGGGACGTTAAACTAGGGGTCCCATGCCTGGATGCGGCATGCATAGTGGGCCTAAATTAGCTTTAAATAGCTAGAAACCCTATCAGCCCACTTAAAATTAATTACTACTACTACTACTACTACTATGAAATTAGATATCTCTTGAAAATGCCCGCGAATAAAGCCAATTGAATTGTTTTGCATGAGCAATTTTGCGTTTGCAGGAATCTCACATGACATTTAGGTCTGGTATTTGAGACAGGCCTTAAAATATTGCTGCACTAAAAGGCACACTGTCGTTGTTTTGACATGGGTGGATAGACGCCGTAGTTGTGCTTGATTGGGACAACTTTGTTCTTTTGCGGAGGAACACATTATTTACGGAGGAGCTAGTCACCTCCGCAGAACTATATAAATCATTCCTCCGCAGGTACATATTAGTTGCAGTGCTCCTCCATAGAAGCACACCAGCAGTGTCTAACTACCCATGGTTTCGATTAGCTAGTTGTTAGAATAATATCACCAACAAAGAATCTAGCCACGGCTAAATCAGTTTTTTATAAACCTAGTTAATTTGACCAAATTTAAACGGTTTCCATTTTGTTGGATTGACTAACGATTAAACGTGTTCTGAAGATAGTTTTAATTTGGGCTCGTTTGGCTTGCAGGTGTGAGAAGGGTATAAGTAGCCTTTATTTTGTCCCTAGTTGTATTGTTCTTTCCTATTATTGTTGATTTGTGCTTTGTTGTGATGTTTTAGTCTTTTGTTAGTTGTATAAATATAATTGTTGAATTGTAAGTACCATTCGCAATGGGAGCAAGATAACCCTGAGTTCTTTCCCGTTGCGAATGGTACACAGTGTTGATATGTTTTTTTTGGTTAGTAATTTCTATGGTGATATAGAAAAAAAAAAGAATCTAGCCTTTTAATAATTGCCAGCCTTTATGCCCTTGTCATGCCTTCTTTCGAGAAAGTTATCATCATCGTGAATTTCGATGTGCAGCGAATTTACTGAAGCTTGCCTAATTTGATTCTTTTTGATTGTCTTATTTACCCAATCAGCACCACGCCTTTTATTAGAAGTATGAAATCCACACATAGCCACAATTTCTATATCATTAGCCCTGTCATTAGCCTGTATTCCATAAGGAAATTATTTTATAGCACATTTTCGTGTTGATCATTGCCGTATTATTTGTATTATAAATCAGTGTTGCTTTTCTTTACAGAAAACATGGTCTTAATTGTAACGTTCAGAATAATGCATTTGCTGTTTTGTTACAAACTTCAAATTTTTCATTGTGACGAAAAATCATTTCTCCTTAGGATGTAGTTTGGTCTTAATTGTAACGCTCAGAATAATGCATTTTCTGTTTTGTTACAAGCTTGAATTTTTCATTGTGACGAAAAATCATATCTCCTAAGGATGTAGTTTGGTCTTAATTGTAACGCTCAGAATAATGCATTTGCTGTTTTGTTACAAACTTGAATTTTTCATTGTGACGAAAAATCATATCTCCTAAGGATGTAGTTTGGTCTTAATTGTAACGCTCAGAATAATGCATTTGCTGTTTTGTTACAAACTTCAAATTTTTCATTGTGACGAAAAATCATATGTCCTAAGGATGTAGTCTCTTCTTTGCATTATTCACAATACCAAACAGATAGTTAGGTCTTTTGCACAATCCTTTGCTCGAAAAGGTAAGCCGTTATACAAATGCAAAAGTGTATTTGCAATAAATAAGCATTTAATACCGTCTGAATAGGCCTTTGAGCTTGGAGACATCACCCAAAACCATTAAGCTTCTTCCTATGAATAATGGAAAGCTAGATCGTAATTGCTTCGAGGAATTACTTTTCTGTTGATAAACTACATCTCTTTTCGAATACAAATGCAACAAGTTTTCATTAAAGGTCTGGTGCAGACTGTTTGCTTGAGTCTCGTGTATCCCTGTGGTAAGCCTTGCTCACAGGGACTCAAAAAAATTTACGGTGAAAAATTTAACCCTATTTTGTGCAGTCATAAATGGAATCATGAAATCATGATCGAATCACCACCTAGACTTATGACATTTCGTCCCTTGTTTCCCTGCGTTCTTTGATTTGCAGATATCACTTGCCCAATAAGGGACTCATTTCATTACTCTTATAAAGTGTAGCCACTTTAGACCAATATCGTGCGGATCCATAAAACATTATTCTTTGTACTTAAAGTTTGCTTTTCAATGTTGAAGATCTTTAAACCAGACTTTGAATCGATTTTGTTGAGTGTACGAGAACTCCTGCTAGTTTAGGCCATTTTGACACAGGGGGCCCATTTTATAAGAGTAATGAAATGAGTCCCTTATTGAGCAAATGATAGCTGCAAATCAAAGAACGAAGGGAAACAAGGGATGAAATGTCATCAGTCTAATCACCGCCTAGGACCTTGTGAACCGTCAATCCTCAGAAATGAAATGCAGTAAAAGCATGTTAACGCTGCTAACGCAGACAGCTAATCAACCAATCCTATCATAGCTAATCATAGCTACGAAGAAAAAATCTCATTTTACCTGTTGAGTGCAAAGTAAATGACGTAGAAGGAGCAAGCAAGAGTGTTCCATTTTAGCAGGAGTGAGTTTAAACGGAGGGCTGATCCGTTATATCCGTTACACTTTTGTTACAGATCCAAAATAGTACCGATATTGTGTAAACGGAGTCTAGCTCTCTGAAAAATGTTCCAAGATCCGAAATGTTCTTGTCATAGCTTGCAGTGTTTCTCCTGAGAACGGGGGTCATGCTTTTGTTATCCTTGGCAAAATTTTCCAGATTTTGGACGCTCGATCCAAGCCTGTTTTCTGGCAAGTACAAAGACCTATTCTCCGCTGTTTAGTTCACGTTGTGAGCATGGTTTCAATAAGCTAGTCGTCTGAATTAGAAGGGATAAATCACCAGTGGAGCTCGTCTATATCATGTTGACAAGTGCACTAGGCCAAAGGATCGGATTTTACTCTGCTTTATAAATAGCGCTGTGTGTTTATAACAACAGACCGGCTGATATAGCGGTGTCATACCCATAGTAACTCTAGTTCCTTGTAGTAGCACTGTCAGGCGACTTAAAACATAGTTAACTCATATACAGTACGTATTAGTTTCTAAGTATCTTGGTATAGCTACGCAACCTCTAGACTGATTACAAGGAGAAGGAATAATGTATGCCGCTGGTCATGGTGGATTTGTTGTGCGGGCACCAGATGGCAAGTTATCATTCATCAAAACGAGACTTCTGCTGAACTGAGTCCGCTCAAATTATGACTCTTAGTACTACAGCAACTCTCTTAGACGTTGCCAAGCCTGCTTGTAGCCCCTTTTGTACTGGATAACACCTAATTGAGCCCGCGACCCCTCGTCACTAGGCTCAAATGGTGGGGCAGTACCTGAGCTTGAACCCTGTCTGCCTCACTGTTCTGGCTGCAAAGTTAGAGGATTACACCACTGCCCCCACAACACATTCGTAGCAATATCTACAACGTAATAAGTCCAGCGCAACCTCCTGATGGAAAATGCACTCTGGCTGCATATTCAGAGGATTACATCACTGCCCAGCATAGGCTCCAAATCTTTAAATTTGTGTCAAAGATTGGGTGTAAATTCTATGACATATTCCTTTTCATTGAATGGCTTGAAAGAAATTTTAGCTACTTATCTATGATTCTACCGTTCGTTGGACTTTTCAGAAATTACAGATCATTTGAGGATTTGACGTAATGAAATTTCTAAATCGTACACCAGAAGAATCGTAAACTAGACCATTGCTTGACACTATATTGCAGACATCGATAAACTAGGTTTTCATGAAAATTATCTCATGTTTCGTCAAAAAGTTTAGAAATGTTGTTGGTTTTAAGTTTTATTCGAAATTTTTCTTGAATTCTTAAAAGAAGAAAAACACGCTAATTCTGAAAATATTGAAGACTTCAGAACAGTCCAACGGTAGAATTACAGCGAAATAGCTGAAATTTCTTGACAGCCATTCAGTTCATAGAAATAGGTTCTAGAATTTACACCAACCTTTTTTAAAGACTTGCAACCTATGCTCCACAGCCACACAACACCTTTATAGCAATAACTACAACGTTATGAAAGTCATGAAAGACAAAGAAATATCAATGCATACGAAAGTGCGCCTAGTTAAAGCATTAGTTTTCCCTGTAATGATGTATGGTTGTGAGAGCTGGACAATCAGGAAAAGTGAAAGAAGGAAGATTGATGCGTTTGAGCTATGGTGTTGGCGTAGAATACTGAGAATACCATGGACAGCAAGAAGAACAAATAAGTCTGTGTTAGAAGAAATAAAGCCAGAAATTTCATTAGAAGGCTTGATTATAAATCAAGCACTGACCTTCTTCGGACATACAATACGAGCTAATGGGATGGAGAAAGATATTATGTGAGGGAGGGTAGAGGGGACAAGAAGACGAGGCAGGCAAAGAACAAGATGGCTGGATGTGTTGAGAGAGTTAACTGGGATGTCCTTGCATAAACTTAATGAAAAAGCAATGAACAGAACAGAATGGAGATTGTTTGTTCAGAGGGTCGCCAGAAGTTGCCAGCGACTTGATGGTACTTAGCACACACACACAACGTTATAATAAGTCTAACGCAACCTCCTGATTGAGAATACACTGCGAAACATCTGGTCGTACTCCTAGGGTCATACTAGGCCTTTGTTTTTCTCTATTACTATTAATGAACTTTAAGTTATGGTTAAAGATATAATCATACTGTAAGTAGCATATGGTTGTAGTGCTGCTCGCCAGTCTAAAAGCTCATTATTCTTCGATGTACAGGTCGTGAACAAGCTTGAGTTATCAATGCAAAGGATTGTCAAGCTAAGCATGGGATGAAACTGGATTATTGCACAAATCACTACTGAAATTTACGACGATATTGTCGTTGTGCTGACTGTAGTTCTTGTAGTTTGAATCAATTTTGGTAAGTTTGTCTTATGTTATTTGATTATTTTCCAAAAACTACCGGGTGCGCCAAACACCAACGCGTAAGGAAATATGTCTTAAGCCCGTTCTCCAGTAGGCGACAAATGTAGCCCGACGCGACAACTGTCGATTGTAAGCTCCCTTGGGGAAATTTGTTTGTTCGCTGAGCTAACTTTTTCTGTCGAAATGCAGTTGGAATCAATCTTACTTTTTTGCGATAAACTTTTAGTGATATTTTTCGCGCTACGTTTGTCGTGTCGCGCGACATCTTTTGCCCATTGGAAATCTCTGTTATGGAGACTACCAGATAGACTGGAATGAGTCAGAATTTTATTTTCAGATTTACTACCAAAATTTTGGTTCTCTTTGAAATGCTATTACCACGCCCGATATCAAAGGCATAAACCAGATAAATCCATGCCATGCATGTATAGATACTAGCGGCGTATTAAGTGTCTAATGCGTCAAAAAGATTCGAAGTTTGTCGTGATATAAGATCGTTAATTAGATGCCAATTTGCAAGGTAGTTCATGGAGATGAATAGCTAACTCAAGAGCTGCATATGCAGGCCTAAAATCAGCCTATTGTATTTGATGATTTCGGCACGGGCGTGGATATTGCTTAGCTAGAGGAACGATAGCGTACGAACGCGTTTTCTTTAGCTTAGTTATAGATTGCCTCCACTTAACTCCTTCATTGCCTGTAAGCCTGGTTCGCACTAAGGTAAAAATGCCTTTGAAATACACTAGAAATGGGATGGATAAGGCGTCAACTTGATCTTTGCCGCAATTTAAGATTTTGTTGGTGCCTGTTAAGGTGTTCTAGCGCATTTTGATGTCATCAAAAATTCATTTTATTTAGAAGCAGTAATTTATTAAGAATTACAATGTATCCCATCATCAATCCTAATGCTTCTTTACTCGAGTGTGAACCATGCTTTAACAGTAGAAGAAGTTGTTTATGAATATATTAAACAAGAAAGGTCCCAGAACGGAACCCTGTGGAGCACTGATGTGATTGTCTGCCAACTGTGCTTTAAAGAGTTTCTCAATTTATAGTGGAAGACGAACTTAGATATGAAAATTTATTTCAGTTAAGTGAGTCATGCCATTCTAAAATTTTCGATGATTTCTCTTGAGATGTGTTTGTGTTCATTCTTGAAAGCAGTAACTTTAGCGTTTGTCAGCTTTGTCAAATTTGTCAGCTGTTCTTCGCACAAAACAGCATTTCACAGTGTATTTCGTACCCAGCTGCTTGTTCTGTTGCTAAAAGTTCTTAGCAATGCGTGAAATCGTCGATAGTTCCTTGGCGGTATCCAAAAATGGCTTGCGACTGCTGTGAACAAAAAATCTGCCGACGATGATTTTTAGCGAAATGACGCAAACCCTTTGTCGATATCATGGTGTGAGATAGCTTTACTGGAACAGATGTTCTGCGTCGCTCTTTTTTCGATTGTTTAACAGTTACTTGTCGAACAGTTACTGCTTGTGCACAACTTCTTTGAAAAGGAAACGATAATGAAATATTCCGCGTGTCCCAAAATTGTTTGCCCTGTTTGTATGGCTGCTGTGGAGGAGTCTTAGCTTTATTGTCTCGTTTTTTACACAGTTGCATAGGTCAGGCTTCAACTTAGAGTTTGGGACCTTGTTTGAGTCGATCTGACCACTGGTTCCTGATTAATGGCAGAAGAAAGGCAAAATAAGTGGTTGCTTCAAGAACGGCTCTTCTTTTGTTCTAAAGCGATGTCAAAGTCAAGTTAGTTTTGAGAGCAATGGCTCTAGGTATCACGGGTAACGGGGAAAAATTAGTATAAGATTTCTTATGATGTCCGACCACTGGCAACGTGAAGATCAAATGTTGGCCTACCCACAGGTAACGGGAAGAAATTAGTATGAAAGTAATAAGTATACCTCTCTTTTGTAAATAAGGTAAAATATAAGCACTTTGATGCGAATTGAAATAAGCACAACGTTTCGAGCATAGCCCGTTATCAAGCCAACCCATGATGGCTTGATAACGGGTTATACTCGAAACGTCGTGCTTATTTCAATTCACATGAAAGTGCTTATATTTTACTTTATTTACTTGTTTATCATTGTACAATTGTACTACACGCAACAAGAAGATTTTTCAATCATGACAATGTTTGTGATTCAAACAGTTAAATTTTCTCTACATTTTTGAAGGGTTGAAAGTCTTGTCTCACAGATAAACAACACTTTTAAAGGGACATAGGAAGCACGTCTTGTTTGGGGGGAACGGAATGACCCTCAAAAGGGGCTATGTTCTATGGCCGAAAGGACACTTTTAACAATGAGCGATAGGAAAGCAAGGGTGTATCAGCGTGAAATTTTTATCAGTGGCAAGCCCCCTTAACCTATCGTCTTTTTTGCCTCGAGGTTTACGGTTCAAGGTTATCTGCACTTAAGGTGGCTCACTGATGGCAAATTTTAAGTTTAAGAACCAGCGATAAGGTGGCTCATTACGAACAAAAAATACGTTCAAAGCACAAAAAGACAATAGGTTTAGTTGGCTCGCTACTGATAAAAAGTTCATATTGATACACACGTCGTATCACATCGCTCATGCTTTAAATTCTCGGCGCGGCAATTTCAGTCCTCTGACCATGCCATGATCTTGCGCAAGGCTCTAATTTCCCAAATGCAATCAACTCTATCTGGCCACAACTAAATCCAGGATCCACTTTGCTTAATTAATTTTAATGTTTGATCAAATCTCGATTCCTCCAAAGATCATCTTTGATTCCACACATTTGAGTAGCTATTCAGCAATAACGTTTGAAACAGGGATTTACTCATCGCCGCAGCGTGATCTTCGTTAATTGAAAAACACAGAAGTCAAGTCACAACACTGTCTTATTATCTTTTTTAAACTCGTTCCCGGGGTGTTCTTACGTCACACCAGTGGTGGAAAAAGTGCACGAAGCCGCGAAGCAGCGGCTTCGCAGGAAGCTCGTTCGTCTTCAAGGAAGAAAAGGGGAAGATAAAGAGCAAGCTGAATAAAGGAAGAAAAAAGTATAGAAATGAGGAAGGGAGGAAAGGATAAATGAAACGAAAGGAATAAAGAAACGAGGAGGTGAAGAAGAACGAAAAATGGAAAGGGGAAAGAAGACAGGATGAAAGAGAAAAGAAATATTCAAAATGTAAAGAGGAAAGCAGGAAAGAACAGAACTAAAAAGGCAATGTTCTGCAGTAAGTCAATGGTGCTTTGAAATTTGGGCACAAGGAAAAATTGATAAAACATTAGGAGGAAGAATTTTAGGTTGAGGGCGCTTCGCAGGAACGTAACTATTTTTTCCACCACTGGGTCACACACTTATCACGAAGTCAAATGAACGCCCAGAAAATAGATTAGCGGCCATTATGGATTTGCAGTTTGCAAGGCAACGCTAATTATGCAACCTCGATTCCAAACAACAAAGCAACATTGTAATGGTTGTTGCTTAGTGACAATATTACCTTGTTGTTGTTCGAATAATTAAGAAGTTTTCGGGAAATATTTTATGTATGCTATTGTTTTCGGATGGCCAATGAAATTGCAGAATGACCTCTCGCATCCCAGAGTAGAGGTAGAGCAACGAACTCACCCTTTGGACGAGATTGATCTCTTTTTAATGCAGGGGTTTGAGGGTGATTTCGAAGTTTTTTGATGGGCAATATCACACAGACGTTTACCTGTTTTTTCGAAAATGAAGCATCATTTCAAAGATAAATCTTTGTGCTTTACACAGGAACAAACCAAACATTCAGATCTTTTACGATTGCTTTGATATAAGTGGATTTTCAACGTGCACTCTTTGGTGGCTTGGGTGAAGCCATCAAACAAAGTGCAGAAAACTATGGAGAACGATGGACACGTGCGGTATTATCAGATTTGTTTACAGTTTGGCGGCGGAGCCCCTTTAAGTGTAGTGAAAGAAAGATGGTAAACCGAAAGATGGTAATACTAAATAGCTCTATAGTCTATCTCAAATTAGCTGTCACCTGCAAATACCCGTGAATAGTAACAATAGAAATGTTTTGCAAAGAAGTTTTGCGTTATAGCAGATCTGAGGTGACATCTAATTTGGACAGATTTTAGATAAGAAGTAGCGGTTGAAAGGTGGATCAATTGATTGATTTCTTGAATGATAGAATCAATGGCTGGTTGAACGATCATAAGGTTGATTTATCGATCGAGAAATTAAATGATCATATGATTGACTTTGATGGGTTGAATGGATGATTCATTGATTAACTGATTGACAACTAACTGATTAATTGATTTATTGATTTATTGATTGATGATGCATCATAAGATTAGCTAATCCACAGAAACTTCTTGCTGGATCGAGTGCCCATCGAGTGTTATTTGTCCATGTTTTTTGCATTCCAAACGTCGATGAATCTTTTTAAAATGGAGAAATGTGTCATTAGATCCAAACTTCTGCAGAATCGCTGAAAGGTCTATTGAGTGAGTCAGTGGATTTAACTGATCGTTTGGTTGACAGTTGGATTGTCTTAATGATTTACCAATTCACTGACTTTGCTGACAAATTCACTGACAAATATCTTTATTTTTCAGGTAAGATGTCGACTCAAAGATTTCTACTGATCAAGGTTGTTCTCCTCGCTCTTCTTGAGTCAGTGACTTCATTCAGTAACAAAAATATTGGTAAGTCGAAAATGTGTATTTCTATCTAATTATCAATTAAGTTTTCAAGTTGAAATTTGCAACCGCACATGTAGACTGATGATATGGTCGTAGTTATCGCTATTGAAATACTGCCGGACGCTCCTAACTACGACTCATAATCAAACGCCATTATTTTGAAATGACTATGACTGCCTCGTTTCGATAAGGGCCTAACACAAACATTTGCAGTTTTCTAATGAAACACATTGATTTGAAAACTTCACAATAAATCAGTTAATGCTTAGCGAAAGCAGCAAAATAGTACCTACGTACAAAATTTGATATTGTCGCCAACTGTTTTCATGGTATTCTTGTTCATAAGACTTTATTCTGTCCGGCCAAGCTCCTTGAAACTCTGCTTTGAGTTTCGAGTTTCCGTTGGTCAACATCAATCAATCGAATTGGCAGAGATTCTAATGGCGTTGTATTTGGTTGTATACTTAGTACATGACTGTGTATAGCAGCCTCGTTCCCAAGGGCGTTCAAAAGTGAAAAAAGTCAGTCCAAAAATATTGCCGTAATAATATGAGTCCCAGTAAGAGCGGTCTCGGTCTGGTGTAATAGTCTCGTTTTGAATAGCGATTACTGGGACTCATTGTAATCAGTCTACCGCACATGCCTAAATCGGCTATACATTCGCAGAGTAATTGACTTAAACAGGCAAAATGTCTCCAAGGCAGCCTAAAAATGATGGTCATTGAATTATGCAGTCATTAAATTATGAGTTTGTTCATAATTTGACAGACGTTCTGGGGCAGCCCAACAATAAATTATTTGCAGGAAATGTTCAAACGCTTATACTTTTCATGGGACACCGGGTACATGGGATTACGCACATACTAACCGGTTTTGTGTTGTACGGGAAAATATAGAGCCCGAGGTCTTAAAAGTACAGACCGAGCTTGCAAAGTCTGTGCAATAAAACCGATGGTTTTATATTTTCCTGCACAACTACCAAGCCGGTTAGTATGAGTTTCATTACCTGACAGCTTCTAATTTTCACTTGTATCATTTGGTCAACCGCAGTTTGTTACTAATATGTCACTCTAGTTTATTGTAAATCTCACAGGCCTAAATCAGTTGCTGTGGTGACAAAAACGCGTCCTTGTGTCGTGTTCTACAAGGTCACGGGAAAACCGCGGGAAATGTGCAAATAGCCAATAGGATTGGCGGAATTCTTGTATTGCCTCGTTTTTGAAACGTCTGTCACGTAATAAGGAGAAAATAAAAGAGGAAGTACTCTGGTAAGCTAACCTTTGAAACTTCTCTTTGCAGTGATATTGTTGCACAAAGATCGTTATCCACTCGACAAAACAGTGAAATCAGCGATCGACCACAGTGTTGCTTACGTCAACACAAATATTCTAAGAAACACTGGCACGTTAAGTGTAGATAAAGTGATTGTTAGAAATACCGGAGTATTTGATAATGGTAAGTAAAGGTTGTTTTTAGTTCATCAATGCTCTTTCTCTTTTCTACAGAGTTTATAAGCAACACTGTCATCCTTTGATTTGGAGAATTCTGCTGCAGACTTTTGATGCAGTTTTTAAGATTTGTATTCATGAATGTTTTCGTACTTAGCTGTAATTTCACGGGCAATAATGTACCGTTGATGTGGCCTATCTTACGATCAAATTGTATTCTTACTCATTGCGTGTTGTTTCTCTTCCACGGGATTGCGAGTAAAGCTTGATAATGTTGCTATTCTTTCGTTCTTCTCTCGTCACAACGAGGATCGAATGCCGCCATTATTCAAATACAGTTGAAAACGTTGGAGCTCCTACGCAGCGTTACGTCTCATTCCACGAGAGAAGAACGAATGAATAGCAACATTATCAAGCTTTACTCGCAATCCCGTTGAAGAGAAACAACACACAATGAGCAAGAATACAATTTTGATCATAATATAGGCCGCATCAACGGTGCATTATTGCCCCTGGTTATTTTCGCTACTTTATAAACGGACAATATTGTTCCGTAATGTGTCCTATGTTATAATCGAAATTTCATTCTTACCAATTGTGTTGTTTGTCTTCCTCGGGATTGTGAGAAAAGTTTGATAATGCTGCGTTTCCTTCGTTCGTCTCTCGTCACAGCAAGGATTGAATACCTTCATTATTCAAATCAAGTTCAAGCTGTTTTCGCACCTGACCTCCTGCGCAGCGATGTATCTCATTCAGACTTAAAGAAGGAAGTTGAACTTTATTTGAATAATGGCGGCATCCAATCCTTGCTGTGACGAGAGCCAATCAAAGAAACGAATTGTTGGAATACGAGCAACATTCCGGAGTCTCAAGCTTTTCGGAGGAAGGATTTGCAATCTTCTAGCTGAAGAAAAATTAAAAAATTGGTTAGATTGCTATTTCGATCATAATATTGGCCACATCAACAGTACATTAGACATTATTGTCCGCAGGAAAGAATGGGATAAAAAACCTGAGCCGAGCTTTACAAAAGATTATTAGATTACCCGGGAGCGATAGGACACCACGTGTGTGAAAGTTTTATCAGTAGCGAGCCATTGTTTTTTGTGTGTTTTTAACTTATTTTTACTTGGTAGTGAGCGACCTAATCGCTGTTTTGTGATTTTGAAACTTTCAGTAGTGAGCCACCTTAAGTGCAGATCCACCTTAAGTGTAAACCTGCGCTTAAGGTGGATCTGCACTTAAGGTGGTTCACTACAGAAAATGTCAAAATCACGAAACAACGATTAGGTCGCTCACTACCAAGTAAAAATGAATTAAAAACACACACAAAACAATTGGTTAAGGTGGCTCGCTACTGATAAAATTTTCACACACTTGATGTCCTATCGCTCGTGGATTACCGTCGATCTCATGTTGAATTTTCGTCCTAGATTTTCTCTATGGTGCCAAAAACAAACGCTTGCTTGAAACAGCAGATATCTTCCTTCTGCCTCATCATATTCATCAAATGTGCTTACTTGGAGAAATGCTTCAAGTTCCAACAGTTGCACTCAATTACATACCAAACCTCATGTGCGAGAATGTCTTCAGTATGAGGCCAGATCCGTTGTTGATGACGCAAGCAGTTGTTGCTATGTTGAGGGAGTCAAGTCCGTCATTTGAGACTGTTGTTGCAGTTGTTACTGAAAGTAAGTCATAGAGGTAGCATCCAGTAGTCGGCTCTTTATATCGAGCCAGGGCAATATGAAACTTATATGCAAAAGTTTACTCATGCTCACCAATAGACGATTGCGCTAAAGATGGCGGCGAGGAATTTTTTACCAAGATGCATTGCGTTCTAATTAAGATTCTTTAACAATTCTATAGGAATTCGATTAAAGAACGCAGTGCATCTTGGTAAAAAATTCCTCGCCGCCATCTTTAGCGCAATCGTCTATTGGGCCTAAATCAATAATGAATTTTGCTGCAAAATTCAATATTGATTTAGGCCCAATTGGTATGTGTAAATTCACAGGCACAGTTGCTAACCTATCCTCTTGCTTGTTTTCCATAAGAAATTTTTCAAATTTAACTGACAGTACCGTTAAACTTTCAACGGCATCCATTGTCTTTGTAGCTCTGTAAACATAATCTTCCCCATTCAATAGCCTAGAGTCTCTGCAAACTGTTTCTCTCGTAGCATTTCCCAAACCGGCCTCGCAATTTCCTTTCCAGTTTCTCGGGGTTTTCACTGAACTGTGCCTTATGGAACTGTGCATCACATATCGCCCTTAGATCGAGCGATGTTTTCATTTATTTTGCAGAAATGTGATTTACTGTATGCGAGTTTTCAAAATTCGTCGAGAATTTAAGAATATATCGGGTTCATCGAAATGAGCTTTTCTCTAACTTCAATCAAACTGTTTGCCTAAAGAGCTCAAAGACTTTAGCAATTGTTTTTCAAGGAACTAGATGCACAACGAACAATCCAGCCATATTCCTAGGTTGAATTAGGTCTTTTAAGAGTTTGGAAACACAGAGAAATAACATATTTGATACTATCAAAATACAAAACAACACTATCAATAATATAAATTCAGTTTGATTGGCGGACTTGGTACTTCCAAACAAGCATCGAAAATTGTTTTGACTTACTCGATACCAGATATGCTTATATCTTACAAGCAATTTAAGATACGTTTAAAAAATACAAAAATACGTTTAGAGCCTCCTGATCCCCCTTCCATCAAATTCAATGTCGAGAAGGTCAAATGGCGTTTGATTCAAGCAACATTGAAACAGGGGGAGCGGGGGCACATCATCAAAGACCGAAGTAGTGCAATTTTGTGACTTGTCCCAAGTATTTTTGCCAAGATTGTAGATGTACAAGGAACAATCCAGCCATATTCTTAGGATTAATTGGATCTTTTAAGAGTTTGGAAACACGGAGAAACAACACATTTAATAATATCAAAATTTAAAATAACACTGTTTATTATTATTATTATTATTAAACATCTATTTAAAGTAGGCTAAAATAATGAATAGCTAAATTACAGCTAATTAAGGCCTACTATTTACAATATACATAATTTACAATAAAACTATTAACATATATTACAGGACAAATGAGAGTTAAAATCTATCATGTTAGAAACCCAACTTGCGGGATATATACTTTGCAAAGCCTACAGTTGCATTTGCCACCATTCCAGCATCTAATTCGTTTTTGGAACATAGGAAGGCTGTTAGATTGTTTTATTTCTTGCGGTAAATGCTGCCACAGTTTATTTCCAAGGTAGGTAATGGACTCAACTCCAAAGGACGTAGTTCGTACTTTTGGCAGTTGAGCATCATCACCATCACCATGTTAATGATATGAATTTAGTTTTTACTTACTGAAGCAATACTTCTTCATCCGTAGATGGATTCGGTGATTTTGCAACAGCCATAATGTCGTATGAGCAACAACGCAATCAATTTAGTTTTCAAATATTAACCACTGTGAATTTTACGGAAGATGATTCAATGTCTCGCACAATCAAAGAATTGAAAGAATGCGGGTCAAGAAAGATTTTACTTATCATGCAGCAAGAAAATGCTTATAAATTGATGGTCAAGGTGTGTATATTACTACGGGGATTTCCCTTTTTTCCTTAAAGGGGCTCAGTCGTCAAACAGTAAACAAATCCGTAAACTCGCACTTGCCGGGGATTATCCATTGTTCATCCATTGTTCTCTGAAGTTTGTCTGGTGGCTTCACCCAAGCCACAAAAAAGTGACCGTTAAAAATCAACTCATATCCGAGCAATCGTAGAAGATATGAATGTTATGTTTGTTCCTTAGTGAAGTACAAGGATTAATGCCCAAACAGCAACTTTCATTTTGAAAAAAATACGAAAATCCTGTGTGATATCACCTTTCAAAAAACTGCAAAAATCATCGTTTTGTTTACATTTTGACGACGGAGCCCCTTTAAAGGTAATGTGTCCATGTAAGTACAGCAGCGTATACACTCTTGTCAAAATGTGCTGACATGATGCTGACGAAGAGCCCAGGAGCGCACTGTGATTGGCAGAATTTAACTGAACACATGCAAAACTAGAATTCAAGTTTCACAACGAGGCTGCCTGCTGTGAGACTTCGGGTTCAGCTCTGGAATCGCAGCCGCAAGTAAGGCATCAGTCTGCTTATATTAGAACTGGCAATCTTTTTGAATCTACAGTAAAGTGATCATGAAATATCACGTGAAAACATGGGTGAGAGGAAACAAAGTAAAGGTATGATAAAATGTATAAACAAATCGTACCTGTGTCTTTATTTTTGTTGTTTTGGCCTCCAATTTACCCGCAGCAGCATGCTCAAATCAACTCCAAAATTCAAATCTGCAACGGCCTAAATTTTTCTGTGTTCTGTAAAAGCGAGGCCGTCCTCGTTTGCGATTTCTCCCTTGCTGACGGCGGGAAACTAACGAAGAGAATGCACTGTAGTTTCCCGCCGTCAGCAAGGGAGAAATCGCAAACGAGGACGGCCTCGCTTTTACAGAACACAAAAAAATTTAGGCCGTTGCAGATTTGAATTTTGGAGTTGATTTGAGCATGCTGCTGCGGGTAAATTGGAGGCGAAAACAACAAAAATAAAGACACAGGTACGATTTGTTTATACATTTTATCATACATTTACTTTGTTTCCTCTCACCCATGGTGAAAATAGCAAAGTCGCTGTACTTACATGGGCACATTACCTTTAAACCGAAGACTTGTAGGCAAAACAAACAGTGTGAGAAGATTAGATACCCGAGAGAAATAAACAAAAGAACAAACATTCTGAAAAAGGAGCATTCGAAATTCCAAATCAAAGCTATTACTTTGCTTTGTTTTCTTTGTTGTTCGAATCCCAAAAGAAGAGCTATTTTTCAAATTTGCTACAGTAAGAACCCGCAAAATAGAAACCATTTTTTA
Source organism: Aurelia coerulea (assembly GCA_039566865.1). Classification (NCBI taxonomy): domain Eukaryota; kingdom Metazoa; phylum Cnidaria; class Scyphozoa; order Semaeostomeae; family Ulmaridae; genus Aurelia; species Aurelia coerulea. Next base: position 18,761,946 of record CM076955.1, read on the forward strand.
AGAAACCTCATGCTAATTTTATCGAGAAATTATTCTCTAATATACAAAACTTCTATGTTGTAATGGAAAATTAATAAGGCTGTTTTGAAAAAAATTGTTTCTATTTTACGAATTCTTACTGTATTCCATTTTACACGTCTCCAAGCGGCAGAAAGGTCATTTATTGGCACTCTGTCGTTTTGTGTATGCTTACGTTTTAGGATTTACTCCTCGAAATTCTGCCGCTTTCAGGCTTCAAAGGCTTCAAAGTCCCAAAAAAGCCGTTATAAATCATGTTCAAAATTTGTGACAGGACGCTGGCCCGTAGTTGAGAATTTTATAGATTTATTTTTATCTTTTTGAAGGTTTTATTTCTTCTATGTTATAACAAAAATGCCATTTTATTCAGGTTCGCTCAAGTAACTTCGAATACCTCCACGCATACCGATGGTTTACAGCGGTTTTGGTAAGTTGAATTCTTCTTTTTTGTTGTATCTCTACTGCTTTTTTAGTACTCTTGGTGCAATAAAAACCCTTATTACCTGACTGACGTTTCAAAACGAGGCAATACAGGAATCCCGCCAATCCGATTGGTTAATCGCACATTTCCCGCGGTTGTCCCGTAGCCTGGTATAATACGATGCAAGGACGCGTTTCTTCACCAAAGGAACTGATTTAGGCCTGTGAGATTTAATAAAAACTTAAATGACATAACAGTAGCAAAATGCGTTTGACTAAATCATACAAGTTAAAATTAGAAGCTATCAGGTAATAAAACTGATACTAACCGGTTTTGTAGTTGTAGAGGAAAATATAAAGCCCTCGGTCTTATTGCACAGACCTCGCAAGTTCGGTCTGTACTTTTAAAGGGAGTACAAAGACCAGCATGCTTGGCATGAAGTCAGCAACTTGCTCTGCACAGCTTCCAGAATAACTAACAGTACGAAATTCACAAAAACAACAGCAAACGATGGCAAAGGCTGCTGGTCTTTGTACTCCCTTTAAGACCTCGGGCTTTATATTTTCCTGTAAACCGGTTAGTATGCGCATAGTATTATAAGTTTCTTTTTCTTGTAAAAATTATTTTTCTTACACGCTAACCCTAGTTTTCTAGCTTTCTTTTCCCTGTAAATTGTTCGTCTAAATTAGTTCCCATTATTGTAATTTAGAATAAGAACTTTAACCAACTCAAAATAGATTGATTATTATGTTATTGTCATTATTCTGACTTCTCGTAGCCTGAGATCATAATTTTTTTTTTGCTGAGCCTGATCTAAGGCGAAACCTCTCACTAACCGGACAGTAGGCAGAAACTTTGAATTTAAAGAAAAGGGGCTCTTTTAGACTTATTACCTGGAGTCTCTTGTTTCCCTGTGCTCTTTGACTTGACGATGGCGCTTCGGTCAACAAATGTATTAAGATATCGTTCGATTCGGATTCTTTTTTCGAATATTAGCTAAAAGATCTTATGGGGCTTAAATTGGGCGTGCTACTTTTTTCTCAAAACCACTGATCTTAAAACGCCACAAAAACAGTTTTCCAGAACTGCTGTACCATAAAACTTGCTATCAGAACTTCAATGAATGTTCATTCTAGCCATAAATGCAAAAACCGCCTTCCTTTACCTTCTAATCACCTCACGACGGCGCGACAAGGACTTGTCGCAGATTGGCATTTTTGTCCGGTTTTACAGCTTTATGTCCGTAAGGCCCTCAGTGGAGCGACAACAACAACAACAATTCAACTCAATAAGATGAGCGTAACTAGAGGGTCCTTATGGAGTGAGGCTAGGGCTCTTTTATGAGAAACAATTGTTCCTCATTTCAGGACACAGATGATATGGGCAAATTAAAGACTTTCGAAGATTTCAAATCATTGTCGATGCCAGTTGATGATGAAGAGGTGAACAAAACAGTGAAAGAACTGCACAGAATGAGCATCATCCCAAATCCTGATACAAATGTGAGTCATCTTGACTAAAGCAGTTCTGTTTGTTCTGTTGGCCTTTTCAAGACACTGATACATTTATTTATCAATCGAGCTGCTTACATTTTAATGATTAGTATGGCCAGCCTAAAGTTAACTGTATTGCATTGTGCCTGCAACAAAGACTGACGACATGATTCCTTATTTTCACTCATACAAGTGTGAAGCCATAAACATCATTCAATTCAATGTGGAAAACTGAGACTCGTGTAATCAGTCTACATGCAGCATAGCCTTCCTTTATTCCAAAATCACAGATTCGCAAAGGCGTCCGTTGTGTTGAGCTCTGACCTTGTTACGGCCAATCAGATACGTGACAGACTGCCTTTAAAGTCGCTATTTCTAGCAAAAACTATTAATTTGATAATCTTTTACAGGTAATTAATCCATTGATTCATGATGCCCTTTCTGCCATTGCCTATGCGTTCAAAGCATCAAGTGAATCTAAGCAATGCATTGAACTTCATGAAGCACCGAAAGAATTTTGCCCAGTCAGAAGACCAAGATGTAATCCATTGAGTGCTCATCTATCAAAGGTAATTGTTAAGGCATGCTGGTCAATCATAATTCTTTGCGAAACAAGATCTTTTTGAACGATCTTGACAAATATTTCTTTGCTCTCCTGTGATTGTTTGAACCCACGCTAAACGAGCAGATATTCTTTGATAGACGTGTGAGATCTTGTTTGTCAAATATTATTTTCGTTTTGGCTTTGCCCTTGAAGCATCGTTGCCACGCGTAATTAATGCATTAATGCATTAATTAATGTGACTTGATGTATAATTACAGAAAAATTCGCAAAGGTATTCTAAAGTGCGTTAAGCCGAGGAAGTGTAAATGTTCTGATCCGCTAGCTTTTTGCCGCACGATTTTTTGTACAGTAGATCCGCCTTGATGGCTATCGACTTTGAATTAGTTATGTGTCGAAATATTAGGCATAAGTTAACATCAGGTCAATATATTTAAAACTCGATGTTAAAATCATAGAATCAACTATTAGGTGTATACTAACTTTGCCAAAACAAATAACAGGGCTGAACATCTTTGGCGAAGATTCTAAAACGGCCTACGCAAGGTACCCTTTATACCTTGAACTTAACCTTAATACCTTAATACCTCTAAGATAAGATCCCTTTTCAGCTTGACTCTAAAAAAGTAGGTTCTTATATGCGGGGATTTACTGTAGCTGGCAGTAAGTTCCATGTTCTTGTAGCCGATTGTTAAAACGTTCTTTGCTGTTCTATTGTTACCATTTCAGCTTGAAAATCTGCTCTACTTTTTGCTCTTGTAGTCATTTGTTGGTTGTTTTCTATAACTGGCAGAACAATTCTAGCTTCTGGTCCTTCTTGTCTTAGCTTTGAAATTAATTTGACTCAGTTAAACACTCCATGACGGGAATCCGTTACGTGTTTCAAATATCCTTAGGTCAGGCACTTCGTGAAATGAGTCCGTTACAGTAGAAACCCGCATAAAAGAACCTAGTTTTATAAGAACCTTCAGGCTGAAATTCCATGATTATCACTTTTTAAACAAGAACCCACATTTCTAAAGGCTCTTATATGATAGTTTAATAGATGTTACTTTCCTTGAAAACTTCCAAATGTTTCATGATGTGAACTTTATCAAAAGAAATACATTGAACAACTATTCTATTCATACAAGCAATGCACTGGCATGTATAAAGACACATTTGCACTGCACCAACTATAAGCACCTTTTTAAGAACCTTGCAGGCTGGACTTGATTATGGCATCAGTTAATCAAGAACCTCATTCAGGCTGCCTCAAGAAAACCTAGGTTCTTCTATACGGGTTTCTACTGTACGTGTTTCAAGTATTCCTTCTTTTTTGCAGGTAATTTTTCGTGGAATGACTGGCGACGTAAAGTTTACAAAATCAAAATATCGAAATATCACCATCATGGATGCTAATGAAGTCAGAAGAGGAGTACAGCAAAAAGTAAGTCTGTTCTTTCATTATCATCTCCGTGATAGGAATAAGTTCCCATTTACTTGCTTTTGATAGGGATATATCTTGTATATCCCGATAAACATTTACAATATATGTTACTATCTACTCTACAAGTTAGTACTATACAATTATACAACACTACAGGGACAAGGCCACAAGGAGCAAAATAGCATGACTATCCCATGGCATCACATTTAACGATGAAAAAGAACCAGTGTAATGTTGAATCTTTTTTTAAAGGATCCTATACTGTGTACACTTGATGTTAAAACATTTCCGATGATCGTAAACTTGCATGTCAGGCTTTTTTGATTGCATAAAATGGGTACTGTCAAGTACCGAATAAACGAGGGGGGTGAGAATAATCAGGGGAGGGGCTGGAAATTGTTCGATATAATAATAATGGGGGGGGGGGTTGGAACAATCGGGGGATTGGAAAAATTGAAAATAGTCGTTTTCTTAGTAAAACACATATTTTTTTTATTTTTATTCAAGCATTTTGTTCTCTATCATTTCAATTTTTCAAGATTTAATAAAAGGGGGGTCGGAATAAAAGTAGGGGGTTTGGAAAATTGTTCAAAAATCAACAAGCGGGGGGGGGGCGATTATTCGGTTCTCGAGAGTAGTCCAAAACAGGTCATTGCGTTCTCAGACAGGCCGACTGTCTTCTTGAATAAAAATACCATCCATAAATCTGTGGCTTGCGTCACAATATTTGCAAACGAAGTCTTTAAATAGTTCATTCGCCATAAAGTTTCACCTTATCAAAGTCTGTCATTGCACCTATTTCCTTTTCTGTTATTTAAAGTTTGGTAAAATAAATGTAAAGCATGTCAAACATAAGTAGAGAGATAGCTGTACTGTTTTAAAGGGGCCCTTCCAACCGGCATGCTTTGTGAATACATCCTTGTGGTCTCTTTATTGTCTCCATTTTCATGATCCACGAAAATGGCCGCCAACGTAGAGATGGCATGCGCAAGGCATGCTGGTTGCAGAGATCCCTTTAATAAGGAAATTGAATTTAGTGATGAAGATCACACGTCGAAAGGATTGGAAAAGTTAGCTATATGTATTTTAGTTCTTTGTTCTATATTTGAAGTTATAGAAAAGAGTCTATGGTTCATTATTTTTAACGTATTCATCACGAAAAGCCAATCAGCTGACAATTTCTTGTGGGCCAACTCCGTGAGTCTCCTGAAAGGTTTCTTTTATTCTTGAATCAATTTGTGAAGTTATAGAAAATAGTTGATGGTTCATTATTTTTAACGTACTCATCACGAAAAGCCAATTAGCTTACACATTCTTGTGGGCCAACTCCGTGAGTCTCCTGAAAGGTTTCTTTTATTCTTGAATCAATTTGTGAAGTTATAGGAAAGAGTTGATGGTTCATTCATGGTTCATCATGAAAAGCCAATTAGCTGAAAAATTCTTGTGGGCCAACTCCGTGAGTCTCCTGAAAGGTTTCTTTTATTCTTGAATCAATTTGTGAAGTTACAGAAAAGAGTTGATGGTTCATTCATGGTTCATCATGAAAAGCCAATTAGCTGACATTGTCTTGTGGGCCGACTCCGTGAGTCTCCTGAAAGGTTTCTTTTATTCTTGAATCAATTTGTGAAGTTATAGAAAAGAGTTAATGGTTCATTCATGGTTCATCATGAAAAGCCAATCAGCTGACATTGTCTTGTGGGCCGACTCCGTGAGTCTCCTGAAAGGTTTCTTTTATTCTTTAATCAAATTGTTTTCGCAGCTTGGTACATGGTCAGTTCCATGTGAGGCGTTCAAATGGAATCCAGAGACTACATTGGCTAAGAGACATGAAAGTATGACCCGTTGTAAGAAAATTCAGGAAAACAACATAGCAGTACCTTATCAGCCGAGGAGAAGGCATTTGAGAGTCGTCGCTAAAGTGGTACGTTCGAAAAAAATTTGCTTTACTTTACTAACTGAATGATTTTTGGCAGTTTAATGCAATTCCATTCAATTCAATAAACGCTCGAAAGAGTGATTATGTGAACAGCGAAACTTGCTGTTCCAGAAGAACCAAGGAATGAATCGTTCCTAATCCGTCTCTTGTTTGTGGATTGGTTGTTGTCTGATTTAAAGGGAGCGTGCAATGGTATATAGGCTTCTCTATAAATAGAACAAAGATAATACTCAGATACAGCAAAGTTCCTTTGGCTATCAATTGTTCACAGCACGAGTGGGACATCGATTTGAATGGGCTATTTTTAGATTGTTTTTACTTTTGCAAATGCAATCTTTAAACCTTGCACAAACCCTTTAGAGAGCGGTCTTTAAGGCAACTTTTCTATGAGTAGAGTGATGCCGAAACATTTTAGCTATACAAGGCCTTCCTAATGATGCAAAAATAGTCGTAGCTAACTAATCATCGCTTCAAAATCAGTGGTCGTAGTCTAATAATGAAACAGGCAGCGATCCAGAAATGCCAACAGAACTGACTGGCATGCCAGAGCAAGCGGTTGCCAGACACTGTCCCGTTTTTTTATTCTGTCTCTTTCCAATGCGCATGAATCAAAGGCAGCACTTACTAACGATTGTTATTTCTAGTTTATTCTTATTTTCAGGAAGAGCCATTTTTGTTCCATGACCCAACAATGAAGACCGAAAATCCGAATGACAAATTCTCAGGTTTTTGCAAAGATATTCTTGACAAATTAGCAGAGGACCTTCAGTTCAAATATGACTTGTATTTGGTTCCTGATGAGCAATATGGCGACAAAAGGCTGAACGGATCTTGGAATGGAATGGTTGGAGAACTCATCAACAAGGTAAATATTGGTCTTTCGTACCCAAACATCTTGAAAGAAAGTTGGTTCACCGCTTCAAAGCGCACCCATACGATGAGCAATATGAGACAATGATTAGAATTTGCAATTAATATATAATAGAAACTTACTAGAGCTTTTCTTTGTCGTTTTCTAATTTTGCAATTACTGTCTGAATCTCATTTTCGAAGACTATACAACCGACCGCCATCTTGTGTTTTTGAAAGTTTGCTTGCGGAGGAGCGAAGGTTCTTTCAGAAACCATTGAGGCAAAAAGGCGGTGGTTAGAAAGGACTCACGAGCTGTGATGCTGATTGTGTTGGCTTGGAAAATGCGATTCAGACAGTAATTGCGAGATTAGGAAACGACAAAGCAGAATTGGAGTAAATTGTCATAATATCTTAACAGCGGAATGAGCTAACTACGTAGTTAAATCACGATGAGAGTAGCTTAGGCCATTCGTAGCTTAGGCCGTATTCAAATTAACCATTTTGTCTCCTGGTGCTCATGCCCATACTTACAAAATCATTCTGCCAATTTTTAAGAATCGTGATTTTGTTCCCCTTCTTCTCATATCAATGTTGTGAAAGAAAGTAACATTGGATTTTCTTTGCCAGCTTGGATATAGGCACAACTCTTAGGTAGAGGGAAAGGGGGCCAGGGGAGGAATAAACAGCAAATGGGCACTGGCTCCACTATTTTGCCGAAAAATGATCCTTGTTAAAAGAATTTTGGGCCCACCCATTTTTGGGAACCTTCCCCTTTCGGGTTTCAGCTCTCTCTACTGTCAACCTCTTCTCAAGACTAATGTCTGTAAAAATAAACAATGTTCGTTGCGTGTATTACGTCGTAGGCATATGTAATCAAGTAATTCTTTAAAAAACGACAATGTATTGAGAAAGTTATAAATAACAACGGTTCGAGTTTTGCTCTTCAGCAGGTGTGAGAGTATGGTAAAGGAGTAGTGTTAGAACGATAGATTAGAATAGCAAAATTAGTTACAAATAGATTAGAATAGCAAAATTAAGTCGTGCAGGCTTGAGAAAGATGAATAGAAGGTAATGTAAATTTGCGTTGTTTCGTGTGTAGCCTCCTACTTACCCGATTCCTGCTATTCAGAACAAGGACAGATTTTGTAAAACAATAGCATGAGTTGCTTTTGATTGACACCGCAATTCAAAGCGATTAGCGATCACAGACAAAGGAAATTCTCTCAAACAGTAATTCAAAATAAACAAAGCCGCAAAAGTTTCTCTGAAACTAGTAGGGCAAACTCTCGCCTTGTGCAAGCGAAAGATGGTTTTTAAGAGACGTTACGTGCTTATAACGAAAGAAGAAGGGTAAATCTACGCATCTGCCACGGGCATTTAATTTATTTGGTTCAACAGCCAATTGGGAGGCGATTCAATTCTGTTATTTTTTTGGGTGTAACTAAAACACTTACTGCTCAGCTTCTGAACCAAAGAAATGAAATGCCCGAGATAGACGTGTAGATATATCCTTCTTCTTTCGATATGTGCTCATGTTTGCTCCTAGAAACAATTTTTGGAATGCACAATAATCGCGCTAGCTACCAGGGTTTCAGAGAGACTTTCGCGGCTTTGTTTGTTTTGAATTACTGGTTGAGAGAATTTCCTTTGTCTGTGATCGCTAATCGCTTTGAATTGCGGTGTCAATCAAAAGCAATTCATGCTGTTGTCTTACAAAATCTGTCCTTGTTGCTATTCAGTAACACTTAGGCTCTTTCTGTCTATAAATAATTTTGTTATAGAGCAGTGTAAAAGCTCTTGAACCGTAACTACTTTGTAGTGGATCAAAACTGTACTGGCACAGTGTAACCGTGGCCTAAATTTTCTACTCATCATCTTCTGTGTATCTCTTTTTCAGGAAGCAGACATTGCTATTGGTGCACTAACAATGACGTCAGAACGTGAAGGAGTCATTGATTTTAGCAAATCATTCATGGACTTCACAATGGCTATCTTATTGAAGAAGAAGCCTCTGCATTACATTGGCTATTTTCAGTTCCTTAGGCCATTCACTCTTGGCACTTGGATTTCGATTGTTGGTGCTGTGAGTAGAGCTTGCTTGACACTTACTTCTAGCTGTTATTTGTTTATATTCCCATGAAATTTATAATCAACAAACAAATGTTACAAGATGATGCCACGAGGAGCATGGAAATACATAGCAACCCTGCGGCCATAACATTTAGCATAGAGATTCAAATTAATATTACATTTAAATATTACATACTACAAATAGCAAATAGCAAATAACAATTACATATATTTCCGTCAACAAAAATTACAACAACAAAAACAAACGTGAGAAAAAATACAAGAGAGAGAGAGGAGGTTTTAGCAACAACAAACTTAGGAACTTACTGAAACCGTTCTGAGGCCTGAATGTATTTTAACGTTGCCTCGAGAATTTTTTATTTGAATCTAAAGATAACTTTTTGTGGCCATACAGGATGATTTGGAGTAAATTTTCATTTGAAAGGTTTGTTAATCCATGAGGTTGCAATATCGCATTCACACTGTTGAGCTGTTATTCATCGGGATAAGTAAGTAGCTGGTGACGCAAAAAGCTTCATGAGCTAGAGCACGCCTAGCTTCCAGAAAGCAAAAGTTATGAACACAAACAAGGTATCAGCTCAAAGGCTTAGCTATGTTTTGAGATGTTGCTTGTTCAGTCTAAGCTATAACTACCCTTCGAAAACCAGTTTCAAAAACGTGGTATTTCATTTATTTCTCGGCCTTTCCCATCCTTTTCCGGCCTATGCAGCATCTCAAAAGATAGCAAAGCCTTTCAATTAAATAGTGAAAGATAGCATTTTCACTAGCTCTCGATTTCAAAGAGCTAGTTATGATCTAGCTCTTGAAATTGTTTTGGGTCGCCTGGTAGAGTACTTCTTCGCAGCTTTTTGCTGCTCGACTCGAAGACCTTTCTTTCCAGGAATTTCGTAGTAAATTACACTCTTTTTTTTATAAGAATACTATAAATTTTGTCCAGCCTCAATATTCTTAAGAAATTTTCGTTTCGAGCCTTAACATATTCTTAAAGTATTCTAATTTTTTTCAAATCTGATATGGTTTCAGGGGAACATAGTTAGAAGAAATGTCATGTCATTTCGAGGAAATGGTCGAACGAAAGAAAAATTTAAGTAATTATAACCATAAGAATGCTCTTAAGAAAAAATGAGATACGTCAGTCCATGCGATTCTCTGTTATGAACATCGCAAAATAAGCAACTACTGAAAAATGAGACACAAATATGGCGAGCTGAGCCTGAGCAATATTCTTATCATATTCTTAAAATTTGCATGATTGTGAGCCTGAATATTCTTATAAACAATATTCTTATAAAAAAAGAGTGTATTTTAGTAACTTAACAGTAGAAGAAATAATGGCTCTGGGGTCGTCCTTGTCGCTCCCCATGGCATCATCCTTCAAGCATTGTTAAAATAGTTTGTAGGTAGAGCAATCTACATCATATCTTGTAAAATTTTTAATGGATAGTAAGAATAAATCATTCTGTCAAAATCAATTAATCAATCAATCAATCAATCAATTAAAGCTGATAAAATCAATCAATCAAAGCAGAGGTTCAAAATCTTTAAAATTTTCGGTATAAAATTCGGTTGGAGAGGAAACTTTAGCTCCCGGGTGTCCCCAAAAGAAGTACTCCCGTTTGAAAAATCATCAAAATTTTATTACATGGCCGATCTTCAATCTTCTTTTTTGTCAAGTAGATCAAGAACCAAATTAATTTCCAAGATATAGCTGATCTTGTAATTCGTTTAAAAATTAGCAAATTTAGCTCTTTTTAAGGCTACCTGGTTTTAAAGAATCATACTGTAAAAAGCACTGATGATTGCCAGACCAGATTTCCACTACCACCCATTAATCCGGAAAATTTCTGAAATGTATAGCCATAAATCCGGAAAAGCCAAAAAGTTCTCCCACAAATGAAATTTTACAAAAAAAATCATACACATAAATCCAGAACATATAACAAATCGCTGAAAACCATACCCATAAATTCGCACTCTATCATAAAAAGGTACCCTAAAAATTAACCCCCCTATAAATGATCCCCATAAAAGTTACCCCCTCTCGGCATTTTGTGCAAAGTTTCTTACAATCCTTTCGGTTGAAAGAAAGAGGTCGTAGAATTTTACATCGATATTTTTTAAGACTTGAAACCTATGCTATCAATCGATTAATTTATCTTCACCTTCTTTCACAGACAGTGGCCGTGGCATTTATCATGTTCATAATCGAACGCTTCAGTCCAATGGGTTATCGCAAACTTGCGAGTAGAAGTGCCGATTATAACGGCAATGAATTCAGCCTTGCAAACTCGTTCTGGTTTGCAACAGCCTCGCTTTTGCAGCAGGGACCTGATCAGACTCCAAGGAGTATAGCTGGGAGAATACTTTCAACCTCATTTTGGTTCTTTGTCAGTGTTATCATGGCTGCATATATTGCAGGAATGGCAGGATACCTTATGAGTAAGTTCAAATATGTTCTATGAAGATACCCACTTTCAGAACCCTGGAAATGCATAAGTTTCATTGCACTGGGGGGGGGGGGGGCACTGGGTTTGGTCATCACTGCTTCAAATTTGAAATAAAATGAAAATATCAGCTACATAATATATGTGGTGTGCCAAAGAAAGTTCATTCGTTTAAAAAATCGTGGATGGAACATGGGCAGTTCGGACACTATTGTTGTGATTTCCGAACTAACTATGAAATAATACTGAGTAAGACGTCACTGCTTGGGGGATTTTCATTTGGGATTTTCACGGTAAATCTGCCGTGGAAATTTATTGAAATCTTGATTAGTTTCAAAATGGCGGCATTTATTAAATTTGAGGCTATGACGTCATCAAATTTCTAAATCTTAAACCAGAAAAGCTACAGATGTCTGCTTTCCACCATATTACAGACCTTTATAAACTGTGGTTTTGTTGAAGATTATATCATTTTTTCTCTATAGGTTTAGGATTTACGATTTTTTCAAAATTTGCCATGAATTTTTTCAAAAATGATTAAATTGCCGCCATTTTGAAGAAAATAAATATATCATAAAATTTCCACGGCAGATTAGCAGCAGAGTACCATAAGTTCCTTTCAAGCCATTCAATTAAAAGCAAATTGTCATACAATTTTACACCCACCTGTTAAAAGATTTGAAAAATTTGAGCCCTATGCTGCAAGAAAGCGAAGAGAGATTTCCAAAACAATTTTTGTTTCACTTTGCAGTTTTTGTTACATTCGTTGATTAAAACTTCCTTGAAGAACAATAATTCTTCCCTTCAAGTGTCTTTTGAATCTTCTCTGGTTGTTTGTCTTTCAGTGAAAATTTTTAAAATTATATCTCTTGTAAATTCTGCGAATTTTTCTCATCTTAATAGCTGCAAAACCTGACGAACGTTTCAACACTTTGGAGGATATCATGAGCAGCAGAGACATAAAGTATGGAACATTGAGAGGTGGACAAACCGCCAAACTTTTACAAACATCGAAATATCATTTGCACCGAAAGATGCACAAGAAAATAACAACTATGGGAGCATTCGAGCTATCTATAAAGTCAGCCATTGATAAAGTACGAACTGGTGAAATGGCTTTCATAGGTGATCAACCTCTTTTGGAGTACGCCCATACGAGGCAGCCATGTGATACAAGTATTATCAAACACGTGCTAGAAATGCAGAGTTATGCCTTTGGTTTGCAACTAAGTTCTGAATGGACGAATTCAATATCTGTACATCTATTGCATGTAAGTTTTTCATCTTTGAAGGTAAACCAGAATTTTTTCAAACAGAATCGATCAGGGAGAAAAGATGGACTAGAGTATTTGATAATGCAATGCCTTTAACTCAGAGCAAGGGCACTGGGACGATTTTTCTGTGTTGGCCTAGCTATCTAGCTTGGTAAAAGAATTTTACACCCACCTTTTAAAGATTTGAAAGATTTGAGCCCTATGCTGGGGACGTTGTGTTACGAATGAACTGTACTGTCACGTCCGATTTCCCCTGCGTTCGCTGCGGTGTTGCATTGTATGGTGTTGCTGTTAATGCTAAACGGCCTAACATAAACGAGTCGCTCGGTGCTTGGCTTGCAAAAGCAGAAAGTATGCAGAAGGGGGGAAGGTCTTCATAATATGTTGACAATTATTCTCTAAAATAACTATCCATGCATCCTACAGCGTGTGGTACTGTAGGCATAATTTTGTCAAAAGATGTATTGAAAAGAAGACTGGCTGTTTTCGGTTTCACAGCGGAAATTAAGTGTCTCTCCTAATATCTTGTTTTGCTTCTAGTTAAGAGAGACAGGATTCATGCAAAGCCTTCGAATGAAATGGTGGGAAGAGCAAACAGAATGCAACGAAGCTAAACAACCAATTAGATCGCCCTTACCTCTTGGTTTCAACAATATGGCGGGTATCTGTGCTGTATTAGCAGTGGGAATCTTCCTATCTTTGCTTCTTCTGTTGTTTGAAATAAAATGCAGGGACCTGATGAAGGCCAGTTGTATGAAGGGAACAAATCTCCCAAGAAAGGTAACGGAATATCGATTGCTTTTTGCTGTTGTTTGAAAAGAGCTGTTTGTTAATTCTGACAATCAACAATAGCATCAGTTGATTTTGATTGACACCAGAATTCTAAGAGATTTGTGTTCGCAGACAAAAGAAATTCGCTCAACCCAGAAATTCATTGAATTTACAACGAAAGGAGGAGGATAAATCTAAAGATCTACAGTTAAGCCCGAAATTATTCATACCTATGCCAAAGTTGGAGTATTTTCAATCGTTATATTTGCTAACCAATTTACAAAATATTTCATTCCTTGAAATGTCTCTTGTAGCACTTGTCTCAGCCTTTTATCACATTCTTACGAAACTTCAGCCACAGTAAAATTGGTCCTCAAATAGAACGATGCAAAATGCTCAGAATTTGGCATAGGTATGAATAATTTCGGGCTTACTGTACCTGGCGGATTTGGTCTATTTGATTCAGGAGCTGAGCTGTAGGCATTGCAGTTTTGCACATTTAGGCCATCAATGAGACAATTACTACATAGCTCCTGAATCAAATAAACAAAATCTGTCTCGCAAATCTTTAGATTCATCCTACTTCTCTCGTTATGAACTCGTGACTTTCCTTAAAACCGCCTTTCGTGTGCACAAGGCGACAGTTTGCCCCACTGGTTTTCATGGTAACTTTTGCAGCTTTGTTTGTTTTGAATTTCTGGTTGAGAGAACTTCTTTTGTCTGTAATCGCTAATCGCTTTGAATTGTGGTGTCAATCAAACGCAACTGATGCTATTGTGTTACAAAACTGCCCTTGCTCTTATAACGAGAAAGAGGATGAATAAAACGGACTTTCTAACCCAGGGAATTACGGACATCCTTCTTGAAACTTGCTATTTTGCCTTATTCATTCAGACGGCATGACGTCACAGTTGCGTAGAAAGCACGGCTCCACCTTGATTTGGGGTAAACCTTCAGGAAATGTAAGGAACTTTCCAGAAAGTTGCATAAAATCGCTCTTTTTTCTCCCTCACTATAGGGAAAGGATAGGTAGCGTAACAATTATCAGTCAGACATAGACCAATGAAATAGTTGCACGGATAAGCTGTTCTTGAGACCAAACAATGAATTTGGTCCAAGAAAGCTGTGATAAACTTGCCTTTGTGACCATAATTTTGTAAACAACCCCACAAACTCCATTAGTTATAAGTTGTTCGTCGCTTCCTCGAAGTCAGCTTACCTTTTTGACATTCGCCTAGCTATCCAAGAATATTTTCACATGATTTGATCAGCGTTTCAGTTTCTTGATGTTGATTTGTCTCAATAAATAAACGAGACACTTTGAAGATCTCAGTGCGACGCTATGTTTTGTAAAGGCCATCCTCCACTTGCAGTAGTTTCGGTCAGCGATCAACGTGCTCACCTTGTGCACAATTGTTGGGGAGACGAGATCGCTTTGTCTGAGGAAACTTATGTGTCCCCCCCTTGAAATGGGTTTAAGCGCATGCGCCCGTCAGAGCTTCAACCCCAAAATGCTACTGCGCATGAGCTTTTTCCTACTGCACGGGGGGAAGCATGGGTTTCCTCGGGCGAAGTGTGTCTCGTCTCCCCAACGAACATGCTCTGTTGCTGGAGAGCATGCCCACTAGGCAAGCGCGCAGGTCGCCGACCAATACTACTGCAGTGGAGGTTGGTGGCTTTATTTACTCGAAAGACTTTTGAGTGCGAATTGATAAAGTCTCGTGATATGTCGTCATTATGAAGAGCGATCTTTTCTGAGAGATGAATGCATTGCATCTATTTTGATGGCAGTTTTCTTTTTTAGGAACAACAAATGATCAAGGCACCACAAATTACGTATCTTGATTATAAAGCAAATAGTGACCATTATGACGTTGCATTTTCAAAGGTAGCTATTGCGTTCTTTATATAAATGTATTGATATGTCTGCGTACCACTGAGGTAGGGTAGTTTTTATGAACATTTGTTGATCAACTGGTCAAGGCACCACAAATGAGCTATTGCGTTCTTTATATAAATGTATTGATATGTCTGCGTACCACTGAAGTAGGGTAGCTTTTATGAACATTTGTTGATCAAATGGTCAAGGCACCACAAATTACATATCTTGATTATAAAGCAAATAGTGATCATTATGACGTTGCATTTTCAAAGGTAGCTATTGCGTTCTTTATGTAAATTTATTGATATGTCTGCGTACCACTGAGGTAGGGTAGTTTTTATGAACATTTGTTGATCAAATGGTCAAGGCACCACAAATTATATATCTTGATCATAAAGCAAATAGTGATCATTATGACATTGCATTTTCAAAGGTAGCTATTGCTTTCTTTATGTAAATTTATTGCTGTGTCTGCGTACCACTGAGGTAGGGTTAGTCTTTATGAAAATTTGTTGATCAAATGGTCAAGGCACCACAAATTACATATCTTGATTATAAAGCAAATAGTGATCATTATGACGTTGCATTTTCAAAGGTAGCTATTGCGTTCTTTATGTAAATTTATTGATATGTCTGCGTACCACTGAGGTAGGGTAGTTTTTATGAACATTTGTTGATCAAATGGTCAAGGCACCACAAATTATATATCTTGATCATAAAGCAAATAGTGATCATTATGACATTGCATTTTCAAAGGTAGCTATTGCTTTCTTTATGTAAATTTATTGCTGTGTCTGCGTACCACTGAGGTAGGGTTAGTCTTTATGAAAATTTGTTGATCAAATGGTCAAGGCACCACAAATTACATATCTTGATTATAAAGCAAATAGTGACCATTATGATGTTGCATTTTCAAAGGTAGCTATTGCGTTCTTTATGTAAATTTATTGATATGTCTGCGTACCACTGAGGTAGGGTAGTTTTTATGAACATTTGTTGATCAAATGGTCAAGGCACCACAAATTATATATCTTGATCATAAAGCAAATAGTGATCATTATGACATTGCATTTTCAAAGGTAGCTATTGCTTTCTTTATGTAAATTTATTGCTGTTCTGCGTACCACTGAGGTAGGGTTAGTCTTTATGAAAATTTGTTGATCAAATGGTCAAGGCACCACAAATTACATATCTTGATTATAAAGCAAATAGTGACCATTATGATGTTGCATTTTCAAAGGTAGCTATTGCGTTCTTTATGTAAATTTATTGATATGTCTGCGTACCACTGAGGTAGGGTACAGTAAATACCCGCATAAAAGAACAAGTGGATTGAGAACACTCAGGCTGAAATTTGGTTTAAAAAATATCATAGACATAAGAACACATTCAGCCTGAAAAATGAAAATTGTTCTTATAAAAAGCTGGATGGCATGAGTTACTGAATTAGATGATGTCAATGTGTTTGAACTTTGCTAAATATAACTACGCAACCAAATGATGATTTTGAAGTTAGTTCCACCCAATAAAATTGAAGAATGTTGTACTTGAACATTATTTCATCTGTTCAGTGTTGGTGGTCTTGTTCAGTGTTTAATTTTAGAAACAATTTTAAGAACACCTTAAGAACATTTTCAGCCTGATTTCGCAGAAAACAACCGATAAATAAGAACAAGATCAGCCTGAACCCCCAAAGCATGCGTTCTTTTATGCGGGTTTTACTGTAGTTTCCATAGCTGTTTCCAAATAAGATGCCCGATGAAAACAACGAGAAACAAAGCAAAAAGACCAATAACACTTGCCTGTGTGTAAACTAAGCCATTGTTAACTCATTTTGCACAACGTAGTTGATAAGAAACTCTCTGAAAAGTGTTGAGACCCGTAGCAACTTCTTGCCACAGCTAGCAGTGTATCCACTAAGAACGGGGGTTATGCTTTCGTTTTCCTTCCCAAACTTTCCCAGATTTGGACGCTCGATCAAAACCTCTTTCCTAAGAAGTAAAAAGGTCTTTTGCAGCGTGCTTGCAATTGCTCTTCAAAGCATAGTTCACCAAGTTAATTAACCAAGTTTATGGATTTAAGATACCTATCATTTCGTTTGCAGATGTATGGATCAAAATATGAAGAAAATTCAACATTGACTCATTCTTACGAAGAAAGCCAAAAGATGTACAAGGATGCCCCGGAATCAACTCTTTGAGCACTAAGAATCATTAGCAACTGTACAAAAATCACAGGGGGTAGAGATATGAAGATGATCTCTTCTCAGTCCCGTTTGAAATCCATGAGCCGATGAAATAATGTGGAAAGTTTTATTCGGTATGAAGAACGCTTCTCGTCTCAGAGGACTCTCAGGATGCTACACTGCATTATTAATGTAAATTGTATTTTGGTTATGTTTTGCAAGGAAAGTTAGCATATCGGGTCAGTAAAAGAAAGTTAATACGTTTGGCGGGCTATGGAATAAAAAGTAAGTGGCCGTTATTCAAACAAAATTATCACTCATAGGCTGACTTAGATGTGGAAATTTTGTTTGGTAAAAGCACTCATCTTTTAGTCGCAGAAATTAGGAAAAGGCAGTTAAGGGGTTTGTATGGGATAGAACATAGGGCTCAAATCTTTAAAAAGGTGGGGGTAAAATTCTATTACAGTTTTCTTTGAATCAAATTGCTTGAAAGGAACTTAGGGATTTTTGCTGTAAATCTGCCGTGGAAATTTATTGATATCTTGATTAGTTTCAAAATTGCGGCATTTATTAAATTTGAGGTTATGACGTCATCAAATTTCTAAATCCTAAACCAGAAGAGCTACAGATTTTTGGTCGCCAACATATTGTAGCATTTTTCCTCTGTTGGTTTAGGATATACGATGATTTAAATTTTTTTCAAAAATAATTAAAGTGCCGCCATTTCGAAAAAGCAAGATATCAAAAATTTCCACGGCAGATTTACAGCAAAGTTCCATAAGTATCTTTCAAGCCATTCAATTCGAAGGAAAATCTAACAGAATTTTACACCCACCTTTTTAAAGATTTGAAAGATTTGAGCCCTATGCTATGGGATGGAGAATTCGCCGTAAGATTCTGGTCCATGATTTACATGATATTGGCATTTAAATTCTATTTCCGAAAAAGACAATTGTATTGAATTCTTATTTCACTGGCAAGTCACAAATCCTTTACCAGCATTTGCTAATTTCTGGGTCGCAATGATGAGTGATTTTACCAAACAAAATGTTCACATCTGAGTTAGGTCGCGTAATTCCACAGCCGTGTTACCTAACGTGTTATCTTACGTGTTACCTTGTTACTCACCTGGTACAACGATTACATCTAGATAAACTGTATGTAATAAACTTTAAACAATTTAGTCTCTTCCATTACTAACACGTCCAACTGAGCGTAATAATTTGGCTGTTAGCGGTACCTTCTTTATACAACATAGAGAAGCTGCAGCTGAGGGGTGCATGGCTGTTGGCCTCATCGGCCAGCTCAAGGTTAATTCGGCAAGGACAGTGGCATTTGGGATTTCACAGCAATGGCCAGCCACAAAATGTGCTTGTTTTGCCAGCCAAAATTATCGTCCTAATTTTAGAGAAAGTTACACAAATATAGGTACTACTTTAAACTCCTTCAAAGCCAATTACTAGGAGAATCAATATAACAAAAATCACTTCGTAGGTCTCGCGGTAAGCCATGTGGTTATGACCCCAATATATTTGTTTTTACTAGTTTCATAGCTTTTTGGCAAGAATTCGAGAATCGTGGAAACACGATCATGTGTAAATTTGGATCATACGAGCACCTGTTTTCTCATGGTTTCAACTTAACAGTTCTAAAAACGTTCAAAGTTGTGCTCTTGGGAGATTTTTAACAAATTTCCTGATTCGGGATCGTAGTGCTAAAAGAAACTGGTTTTTCGTGAGAAATTTGTTCATACAGCATTATAGCCGCTGTGGTGGTGCTACCCTGGGTGCCATATCCACATCTGCCCAACCAAATTATTCTATGATGAAATAATATATATGGAAGCGATCGTGAAGTGATTTGAATCAAGCTAGTTTGTCCAACTAGCTGCAAGTAAAGTTGCAGGGATGAAATAGGTAGGCTGGGGATAAAATAAGGCGTGCTGAGTGCTGGAAAGCAGCAAATCATGATCTGTTAAAAGCAGCATTTGCAACGTTAAAGAGGTTAGTTCAAACAGTTGTAGCTGGGGGAGATGTGGGAGTTATGATTCATACTACCCTGGGTGCCAGACTACGAGGCTCTGTCACCCACGGTAGATTCTTACAAAAACTGATACCCCTTTTTGCTTAAACCCATTATACCTCAAGGTTACCAATTTCCAGACCCTATGTCCAAAAGAAAGGCCTTTCTGGTGTCATCCTTCTGCTTTTGACAATACTAAAGTTCTTCTTAGTTTTGCAAGTTAGCCTGAAAAGTCCACCACAGCACTCTTTGCGAATATTTCTGTTCGTGTAAGCAATTCGTATAATATTGTAAATATGATAACATTGATCATTTTGCTAATTTATCTTAAAGCAGTTTTC
The DNA here is from genome assembly GCA_039566865.1 of Aurelia coerulea. NCBI lineage: Eukaryota > Metazoa > Cnidaria > Scyphozoa > Semaeostomeae > Ulmaridae > Aurelia > Aurelia coerulea. Next base: position 18,781,667 of record CM076955.1, read on the forward strand.
ATGTTAATTAACTAGATGAACACTTCAACTACTCAGGCTTGCTGTTAATATCCTTAGGATATCAAGCAACGTTTACTGTAGACTCTACAGTGTAAAGAGAAACACGTATGCAACGTAGCACATATTTATCGCAGATGTATTACGATAGTCGTTAGTCGTTGTCCCCTAAAAGACCTAATCGGCTAAGGTTTGTTTTAATCATTTCAAGTCATGTGACCATACTCTTGAGAAGCTTTAGTATTACTGTAAAAGCTCTATTGAGCCCCGGAGGGTGGGCCTTATAACTTTGGACACTTTTTAGTCCTTTTCCACCACATTTTGCGGTATAAACGTACGATTTTACGAGTTAAATACATGAATTCGACACAGTTTTTATCTCAAACCATAACTTATTAAGCTCAACAAATGGAAAATCTTTGGTAACCTCTGGAATTGGATATAAGTGGGGGGGGGGGGGGGGCTTAATAGAGAGGGAGTCTTAATAGAGCTTTTACGGTATGCTACTTTTTGCACTCATGGCACAACTTTGCATGGCACAAAATATATTAGAGAAATCAAAAGAGGTTTTATGAAGGGATTGATCACATGACTTGAAATGGGTGTAAACAAGCCTTGGCCGATTTTGTCTATTTGTGTTCAAGGACGCTATTTATTGATCTGTTCAAACTGTTATATTTCACAGCTGAAATGCTATGATTTGCCAACATTGATTGAGACTGGCAATTGATTCTTAACAACTGCAAAAGTCAAAACTGACCAAAGTCTGTCCCAAGTTAGATAGCAGGCGAGATTTGCGATAACGCAAAATTAATCATACAAACTACTTGGATTGTTTTTATTCGCGCATACTTCACTGCTACCCAGGGTCACATTTCACCTGATATTTATTCTAAGACAGACTTTGGAGGAAATTGACTTTTTATTTCTCAAGAAATCAAAGAAACATTGATATTGGCATAAGAATTCAGTTTGTTTGCGTTTCTTTTCCGGGCCTAGAAATAGCGACCATTGAGAACCTGTCTTTTTCCTAGAAGTAGACCAATCAAAATCATATCCACGTTTATGAGTCCAAGTTTGAACACAAAGACCCACTATATGATGTAGTAAGTCCACATTAACTCCAGCAGATCAGCATTTAATCGTTTATTTTTACTACTTCTCTTTGAATCCACGTTGACACATTTAGGCATTTAGAAAATTCTTGCACGCGTTGCGTTCTTAGTTGGCTCGCGTCATTTGATCCTTCGTTTGACCTTGGCCTATTCGAAACTGTGTTCCACGCCTTATGCAATTCCTTTGCCAAAACTCTCTCTGTTGAATAGTGGTTTACATAATCTTCTTAATTATTGTTAATTTATCATTTAAGCGTCACTCGAATAAAAACTCCGCCTTTGGTCATTTCTGCACAATGATTTCTTTTAGTCTAATCGGGGGTAATCGTGCCCCGCTGCGTATGGGCCGAATTTGGGAGGGAATAAATCTAAAATAAACTAACACTCATTGAAAAGTTGATGAAAGATTACAAAAAGCTGTTTCGATGGATTTGTATCACTATTTCTAGAGACCAATGCGTCCATAGTGGATCAGGAATACTTATTGGACGCATTCTTAGCATGGCCACTTGCAGGCCAAGGTGTGCACTTGTCCAAGTCTCACTTTCCTTTCATCGGTTGATTGAGCCACAGGTAGCAGCGTATGATTGTAAAATTAGTGAAGATATTAATGATATACAACCTTATTATATTCCATATCGTCGTTCTCTGTTTTGATGATGTTCCTCGCGTCTCTCCATCAAAACATTAGGCCTATTTGGATGTTCTTTGGGGACTGGGTTGATTAATAGGCCTAACGTTTTGGTGGAAAGACGCGAGGAACATCATCAAAACAGAGAAAGACGATATGGAATACCGGGTGCGCCAAAATAAACTATGCACGTTTGGCAGGCCACAATAAATCGTGCACAGGTCCGACTTTGGAAATTTATGACTTAATTGTTAGCAGAAAGCCGGAATTAGATACTGGGATTTTTGCAAATTTTTTCATTTTCGTTTTTAGAGCAAGAAGCGAGTTTCCTAAAATGTTAGTTTTCGAAAAAGACTGAAAACGATCAAAAAACATCGATCAAGTTTTCCAAAGAATATGAATAACTTGTTCGTGGTGATTTGTTTAAAAATCGACCAATTGTAATCTGCTGTACGAGAATTCGTACTAAACCCCCAAATCCCCCTGAAAACGTTTTCTCTTTGTTCATTCATGTTGAATCTTTCAAAATTTGATCGACGTTTTTTGATCGTTTTCAATGTTTTGAACATTTTAAGAAACTCGCTTCTGGCTCTAAAAACTGATAACGGAAGAATTTGCCAAAAGTCCTAGAATCTAATTCAGGCTTTCTGCTAACGATTAAGTCATAAATCTTCAAAATCGGTTCAGTGTCGATCTATTGTGGCCTGCAAACGTGCATAGTTTATTTTGGCGCACCCGGTATAATAAGGTTGTTTATCATTATTATGTTCACTAATTTTACAATCATACGCTGCTACCTGTGATTGAACCATAAAAATGCAAAACGTCAATCGACTGATGGAAGAAAGTGAGACTTGGACAAGTCCAGCCAAGGTGTGTCCGGAAAGCCAATGGACAAATATGGATGTACTAATCTTCACAGTATAAAAGACAACGGAGAATCGATGGATTTACAAATTTGTTTCAAAAGGCAGTCTTTTTCCTTGACTTTGAGTGGATTGACAAATAAGACCAGAAAACTTCGCTGGAAGAATTTTTCAGACTGATTTTCATAATTTTGGCATGAAACAATCTTACAAACTTCTAGAGAAGAGAAGTAGCGTTTTGCGTATTTCTTTCTAATTTGATACAATTTCCCTGATTTTTTAAATTTGAACCTTAGAAAATTGCCAAGAAATTCATATGAAAATCACCCGAGTTTACCAGCACACAAATTACTGCAGGGTCAACTTCGGTGCACTCGCTGACTAGACAGAAAGAAGTGCCTGGAGGCTTTTCCAAAAGAATCTTTCGGCTTTCCATGGATTCAAAGGATAACTACAGTACACGTATCTTTTTAAGAAACTAAGGTCTGGGGCTGGTAGGCAGTTTCTTAAATTTTTTAGCTATTTTGGTACCAAAAGTTTCTTCCTTGTTTCTTATATCTTTAGTGCCGGAAGTGTAGAGTTACTTTAGCTTTGCTAAGGACGCTCCCTAATGCCTTAGTAAGATCTCAAAACAAGTAAATAACATAATTCGCACTCAAAATAATGTCCACACAGTTGCTATAACTGTACAGTGTCGAACATTTTCGATTGCGCTGGGAAAATTGAAACTGCAAATTACAAATGTTTCTTTGCTTCTTAAATTCAGGTAGTGTTGTTTCTTAACTTTAGAAAAATTGAGCCTACTGCCTCTTATAAGCTGTTTCTTATCAAAAAATATGTGTATTCATTTCTGCAGACGTTTCAAAACGTTCTTTTTTGGTTCGTTCAACTAAACGTTGTTCGATCTCCAACAAAACTGGAGAACTGGGGTGGGCTGGAGGACTAGGCCGAGTCTAACCACAACTCCTTTCGCGCTCTTTCGTTGTTCAAGATGGCCGTCGTCGTGCAACCTTGCAGCTAAGAAAGATGTCTGATGTGAGAAAACGAGTCTAGTTTTGCAAATTAAGTTGATATGAGGTTTGTTTTATGTCATCTTTCTTGTATCTTATTATAAGATGAATTATCTTCGTTTGTCAAATACATTGCACATCGTGAGTGAACGCAAGAAAGGGGTGTTGATAGGCCCAGCCGCCTCTCTATCTATAGAAGACGGCCTAGTAACGGAGGGAGTAATCAGTCAATTATGGTCTTGTCGATTGTGAAGCTGCTTGATGGTACGTCGCTGTTTTGGTGGTTAGATGGTATCAACCATTTATCATTACTTAGTGTCGTAGACTGCCTTGTCCAAAAAAAAATGTAGTGAGCTGCTAGGACAGGGTTTTTAGGCTACCAAAACGGAAAGCCCCCCAGACTCCTTTTATGTTGCGCACGCGGAAGGTCTTCAATTTCAGTGTGTAATTTCAAGTATAACAAAGAAAGAACAATAGATTCCTTGTTTTTAAAACAATAGCCAGACACACATCTTGTGTGCGCACTTTGCAAACTTATCAGTCTGACTGGGAAGTTAGCAAAGTGCACATGATGGAAGACGCGCACGTGGCTTTTATTTGAAAACAATGACTCCGTTGTTTTTCCTTTGTTCTGCTTGAAATTTGACACAGAAGATCTTGTGTGCCTGCAACATAGAATGCAATCTGGATGGACAGTCTTTGCGAATTTTCCAAAGTGTGATGAAAGCCTGGTGTTTCAAAATGCCCTGAAGAGCCTTTTGACTTTTGATTTTTTAATTCTTAATGGCATTGGCACGTTCAGATTAACCCTATTCCACCTGGGCTCTTTTTATTCACTCCTCACCTGGGGGGGGGCCAATATGGCCCCCCCTAATTATTTCCAAAACCAATAGAGCTATGAAGTTGTAACTTTGTACACAGTATCAACAATCTTTTGTGATTCTAATTAAGTAATGAAAGTTTAATTAGTCACGTGACTTGTTGCTAGGCAACTAGATATGTTGTGGCCAGTCTGCAATAAGGTTATGTATGGAAACTACAATGATGTCGTATATTTTAGAGAAAACAAAATTTGTTCTTATAAACTGTTAAAAATCTTGCACAACATTCTCGCAAAATAATATATTAATTTTCAATTTTTTACACATCTTTTCGAACAATGACGTCATAAATCTATGTGACGTCATATGTCTAAAAAACTCTAAACATAAATAAAAATTAACAAACTATATATCATATGAAAGCCATCAATGAGAGCAATTCAATGACACTAATTACAACAAAATCGAACACGGATGGACTAAAATATAAACAATTTAGTGTTTTCTTTTGTGACATCTCTCCAAACAAGGGCATTCAGTGGTCACATGACTCATATAATTAAAAAGAAATTTGTAGAATCTTGTAGAGCATTAAATTTTAGGAAAAGTTAGTTGGTACCAGCATTCTGTCTCATATCGTCAAAGAGCTGTATATCAATGTTTGGTTGGGGGGGCCATAATGGCCCCCCCCCCAGGTGGAATAGGGTTAAGACTGAAAGAATGTGTTATGCTAAATCAGCCAACAATTTTGTAAGATGGCCTAAGTCAGATTTCATGGAAATTTTGCAGTTTCCACAGTTAAGAACAATAGATTGAGACAATAGATCTTTTGTTTATTGCTAACTGCATGGCTCAGATTGAAAACCACGTAACTGCAGTGCTCAATGCAAGGTGAGCGCGCAATACAAACTTTTCAGTCCATGGAGATGGAGTTTGTAAAACAAGACAACCATATTGCTTTACATGGCTCAAAAATAATGCAAGTGATTGTAGGTCTACCTACCTTTATCATGCCAAAAAGCTTTGGGATTTGAGAGTTAGATAATTGGGCACAGGCATGATGAATTTCTTTGATCCTTTCATCGCCCTTTTCTTGCATAGCTCCTGAAATGTTTTAATCTTGGTGCAAAGTCTTTGAGTTGGTATGAAGGAAGCAAGCTTTCCTAGAGTGTAATTTACTATCCAAGGCAAAATACAACGACCATTCAAACCATCCTTTACAAAGAATCAATTCTTGTGATAAATGATAAAGGAAAACAAAGACATTTTAGCATGAAAAATAATTTGCTTTAATCGGATGTAGGAAAAAACTATTTTTGACAATGGTTTTGGAGCATGGAAAAAGTTTGCTAAATTTCTCTAAGACGATGTTCACATGATGCTTGCACAATTTGAAAACAGCATGAAAATGGTATGGATAGGCCTCCTGCTCACATGAAAGTGATACATTTTTTACTGGCATAATTTGAAAATGGCAGAAAATTGAAAATGGAACTCTAAGCAGCTCAATTTGAAAACAGCAGCATGCGAGCACTTCGAAACAGTGAAAACAGAACATGAACAATCAAACAGAACAATGCTTTCAGAATGAGGCTGGTTGATTCTTTGGTTATAGATATATTTCCGTGGGGTTTAATTGTAGCCACGTTGCTGTGGAGGTGACAACAAGTTTGTTACTGTTAGATTTTCCACTGTTTTTTTTTAATTATGCCAGCATTGTGTTAAGGTAGTCTGAATATCTTGGCTGAAAAAATTTTTCAGGGACAAACATTTCTGTACCAAATTTGTCTGCAAACCTTTTACCTGAATTTTGGCAAAAGATTTTTATCACAAGTGATTTCCTTCATTGGAAAGGAGTGGTTTAATCATGATTTTAAAGGGAATTAACATGGTTAAAGGCTGGACCAGGCCAAGTTAAAAAGATAGTCTATTGTATTTGAAATCTTTGATACATGCCATTTCATTGTGTAGCTAAGGAAACAATGGGTGCATAGGCACTTTCTTTGGCCTATTTATAGCAGATATGAGACATTGCAATGTCTATTCCTTTAACCAGTTTTTAAAAGGAAAAACTGCAATGCAGTATCTGCATTCATTTGAGATTAGCCAACAAGAAGAATGCAAAGTGATCACAAACTCCAAGTTCTTGAAGGTGGAATTCTGTAAGTAGCTGACATTGTTGTATGTATGTATGCATGTATGCTGCATCCATTTACCACAAGAATAATTAAAAGATTTACAATATATTTCAAGAGCTAAAAATAGATATATTACAATTTTTATACAAATTGAATTAATACCTACAAAAAAAGACGAATTGACCTCATTTCTATAATGGTCCCCTCAGAGGTGGTTTCTTAAACAGAAAATGTAAGATTTAAGAAAAAAGAGAAAAATAAACAAAATGAAAAGATAAACTTTAAAGTGCTTTTGGATGAAACAGGTTCGAATTACGAGTGTAAGAGAGCATATGAGGTGTCATTAGTACACATATAGGTCATCTTCCTCTCTCTGTATATTTTGAAAACATTTTCTATAATCTCTAATAATAATGTTCTGTGCAAAATTGTAGTTGTTAAAGTTGACATGAAGTGGAATTACTTTTGAAATGTTTTTGATCTTATTTCATCATTTTTCAGAGTTATTCACTCTTTATGAGTATCAGCTGATGATATCATTTTTGTTTGCAAATCGGAACAATAGCATATAGAAATCCAAGCTAAATAGATGTAATATGAATCGTTTAACAAAATATTATGATGCTGAGACACAGGTAGTGAGTATCATGGATGGTATATTAATTATGGTGTTATAACTGTTAGTTAAAATCACAGGAAGAGTTGAGATACCTTTGTTTTTTCGTTGTATTTCCTGCCCAAACTGTACTCCAATTTTAACAGTACTTTCCAGGCCAGTCAATCCCCAAATACCTTGTTTTCTTCATTGCGTTTCCTTTCCTAACTGCACTCCAACACAAACTTTGCTGCCTAGGTCAGTCCTTCCTCAGTCGGGTTTGAAATTCTGCTGCATGAGGAAGGACTGGCCTAGGCAGCAAAGTTTGCGTTGGAGTGCAGTTTGGAAAGGAAACGCAATGAAGAAAACAAGGTATTTGGGGATTGACTGGCCTGGAAAGTACTGTTAAAATTGGAGTACAGTTTGGGCAGGAAATACAACGAAAAAACAAAGGTATCTCAACTCTTCCTGTGATTTTAACTAACAGTTATAACACCATAATTAATATACCATCCATGATACTCACTACCTGTGGCTGAGGAAGGCATTTGCATTGAATAGATTGCTTTTGGTAGGTTACCTTGTAGAATAGAACCATATTCAAATTTATTTACTTTTTGACTTTGCGCAAACAAAATGACGTCATCAGCCAATCCTACATGATAGTGGATAACTAAAAATTGAAATAAGATACCAGAAATATATTTAACAGGATTTTATTGTCATTCAACGTTGCCATTCGTCTGCATCAATAAGATCTTCTCTTTAGGTCACATTTAAAGGTAATGTTTCCATGTAAGCACAGCTGCGTATACACTCTTGTCAAAATTTGCTGACGCGATGCTGATGAAGATCATCGAAGAGCGCACTGTGATTGGTAGAAATCAACTGATCACATGCAAAACTAGAATTTAGATTGCACAACGAGGCTGCCTGCCGTGAGACTTCGGGTTCAGCGGGTTCAGCTCTGGAATCGCAGCCGCAAGTAAGACATCAATCTGCTTATTTTAGAGCTGGGCTATCTTTTAAGCATTACGGATAAATGATCACATGAAATATCACGTGAAAATAGCAACACATTACCTTTAACCCTATCTGGACCGGGCTTTTTTGAGCATCCTCAGGCCGAAGGGGGGCTAAATTAGCCCCCCCTCAGAACTCCGAATTGACAAGGGCTAGAAAGATGAAATTTGGTCATTATATGAAACTTAATGTGAAACGTCCGAATATCTAATTTATTTTACTCTAATTGTTGTATTTTCGATGACGTCATCAATTTTCTTTGTTTTAGGCCAAACACAGTGCTCTTACAGATTTAACTGTAAAAACTTACTCACGAAAAATATTATGCTTCTTATAACTTTAATTAACAGATAAAATATCTAAGATAGACTCTCTAAGATAGTCTCTAAGATAGTCTCTCTAAGATATCTAAGATAGAGCAAGTCTATCGAGAGACTCTCTGTTTCCTTCTTCGTCAGTGGTTCTTCATTTGTAATTTATAGGGAGGAAATGCGAAGGAGCATACGAATGACTGAAAAACTGAAAAACCCCATCCGGCCTCGTTTTCAATCATTCGTGTGCTCCTTCGCATTTCCTCTTTATAAATTACTAACGAAGAATCACTGACGAAAAAGAAAGTAGACTTGGAGTCTACCCTCCCGCCCAGGGGGGGTACTCCCTAACTTTAAATACGGGGGGGTCCATGCCACTATTTTTTTGCTGACCCCTAAATATTAAGCCTGATTTTTTGGGGACCCCAAATATTGAGTCTAACGTTTCGGAGACCCCAAATATTGTTATCTATTTCTGGGGTCCCTGAAATGTTTTGAAAGATTTCAATTTGAGCTTCTTGATCTTTCTCAGTTTTTGAATAATTCCAAGACATTTATTTCATGATTCGCAACTTCGGGGCCAAATTGCACGATTCTTCCTTTCTTCAGATTCGTTGACCCCAAATATTGAATTTTTGCCCATGTTGTAATTCACAGACCCCAAATATTGATTGAACATAAAATTTCGGACCCCAAATATTGGCATGGACCCCCCCGTATTGAAAGTCAATGAGTACCCCCCCTGGGCCCTCCCAATGGAGAAACTGGCAGTATCCCGAGCAAGATGGGAGTTCTGCAATAGGGGCCAGTCTTTTCACAACTTAGGAGGTGCTTCCTCAATGAAATTAACAAAGATAGAAGAACATTGAGGTGACACAATGTAGTTACAAATGAACTAATCCTTATTCTGCAAAAGACGGTGGCTCTCAAGGGGTGCATTAGAAAATAGGAAATATACTTATCAATCTCCAGCCTCTGAGAAGATGACTAATAACCTGTGCTAAAAGCTTTCTTATGAAATCCGTGAGAAAAAGAGAAAAACTCAGACCTCTTTAAAAAATGTGATAGGACTTAATATGACGTTTACATCTATTAAACAATGTGTTTATCATCAAAGCCTACGGTGTTAATTAGAAATACTTAGGAAACAGCACCACTCCATAATTGGGGGTCTAACCTATTACCCACAGGATCTCACGGCATGAATAGGCCACCCATTATTTGCTCTTAATCAAATCTCTTGTGGGAAAGAATTCCGATTGAGGAAATGTATTCTCGCTCGGTTTGTTAAATAACCTGAGAAAAATCATTAATCAGCTACGGATATGTGATAGTGGTAACGGAAAAACTCTCCGCACATGATTGATTTGATAAAAAAGATGCGCAGCATCGGTGTGAAAAATAGGCTTCTTTCATCTACATAGTGTGTGGTGCCTTTCAGTTTTTTGTGGTCTCTGAAGCTGTTGTGGTAGCCCCTATTTGTGATAAAGGAGAATTTTCTATTTTAAGGTGTAAAAGGCCATTTAGTTTTTAACAGACAAGTATTTAACAATGTAGCAAATGTGAAAAGGACGGGATACAAAACTGGGCGAGTCAATAAAAAGGCCCAGCGTTTGCAAAAATTCTGCTCCCTGAATATCAAAGCAATAAAACTGAAAACTGTCTTGTTTTATTCCCGATATGTCAAATTAGGTTCAGTAATTTACCCAGCTTTAATCGGCCATTCCTTCCCGTCGATATGAGAAATTTTCTGCAGAAAGCCCTTTTCGACAACCTGCAAAAACGAAGGAAAACGACAAACAAATTCTCCCTTCGTTTTCCTTCCTAGCAATAATGACATTCACATGCATTCAATTATTTTGTCCTCTTGGGAGAATGGAATCCACCTTCATACCATACTAGGGGGAAGACTTTTTCATTCTCCCAAGAGAAAAGCACATGCTAAAGCGTTCTCAAGTCATTGCTCTAAGGTAAACGCATTAGGGAAGCTTGCTCACGATTTTAGCACGTTTTTCAAGGTTTCTCGAAGGGACATTTTTTAGAAAATCCATTGTAAAATCTTAACGGAGCGACCGATTTCAGTCGGGAAAAATTCTAAAAGCTATTGAACATGTTAGCTATTCAACAGATAATGTTACAATAGATATTGCAAAAATATCATTGCTTATATATTCAGGATATATCTAAACTTCTGCCTCGGGCATTTTATTTATTTTGTGCAGAAGTCAATTGGGAGGGGATTCAATTCTCGTACTTTTTAGTAGCTTCTGCCTTTCAAACGCGGGCCTTTTTTTACTCAGCCTGTAGATGTGTGCTTTGTGATGATGTAAGTGTAAAATGAAGTAAAGATCGGGAACACAGCAAAGCGACAAAAACGACTGCGAAATACGGTACGATTGATAATGAAAACATATATAAAAAATATATCTCATTATTTTTTATTTGCCTGTTTAGAAGAGAGAAATTCATCAGAGAAACCTCAAGCGTAATTACACTTGGAGGCATGACCTTTTAAAGGGAATCGACACGATTTTGCGTAGCCAGGACAGTTCCCCGGGGGGGGGGGGGGGGTACTTGACTAGGGAAGTGACGGGGGTGTGCGGAAAACCTCTCCACACCCTGTACCCTGTCGCATAAAAAATAGGCCAAAAGTATACCCTGTCGCATAAAAATTTTGCCTCTCAAATACAGTGTAGAACGCAATTTTTGCTTGTGATACCCTGTCGCATAAAAATTTTGCCTCTCAAATACAGTGTAGAACACAATTTTTGCTTGTGATGCCCTGTCGCATAAAAATTTTGCCTCTCAAATACAGTGTAGAACGCAATTTTTGCTTGTGATACCCTGTCACATAATTTTTTTACTTATTATAATACCCTGTCGCATAAATTTCGTTAGAAAAGGACACCCTGTCGCATAATTTTTACCGCAAAAGGACACCCTGTTGAGCGGCACATCCCGTCAGGTCAAGTATGGGAGTGCCCCCCCCCCCGGGGGAGACAGTTCATTTGATAACCGAACAATGACAACAACAAGAACAGCAACAGCCACTGAATCAACGACAACAGCAATAACATAGAAGCGCTGCGCTCCATTACCACTCCTTCTGTTCTCTAGAGATTTAGGGATTTCATTCTTGGTCTCTTAGGGTAGTACTTCACACTTTTATTTTCAAGCACTCAAAAAAACTTAATTGGCCATAAAATGGTAGTTCTTGTTGATAGCAAGATAAAATTTTCAGGAGTTGTCATACAACTCTTAGTGTCACTGAAGAACTGATTTTTTCTTTGAAAAAATCAAATTATGTTAATTTATGCTAATTTTAGCGTCGCGGACCATTTTTCTTGGGAAGATGATAACTTAAGAACCAGATACTTTATTGAGCTCAAATTTTCACAGAATGTGTGGAACAAGGTTCCATGTGTACTGAATAGACAAAATTGTAAAATCATGACCTAGACAGAAGTTAATTGGGAAAAACACTGTTTCCATGGTAACGGCTACCATTTTGCAAATTTTGGAAATCTGTCTACTCATTACACTTGCATACATGTTAGTCAACTGGAGTGAAAATTTCAGATGAATATCTTATCCTGTTAAAGAGATATGATCTGCCCAATTTTGCTAGGTCAGTAAAATGCAGTTTTGAGAAAAATGCATTTAAAGTTTGCGTAGTACTTTTTTGTCTTAATTCATTGCTTCATATCACTAATAACTATACACAATCATTTGACAAGTTTCAAACAACATTCAGTGACCAGGTATCTCAACTGTTACAGTTTATGCTCCCTTAAAATTGGTTTTATCAGTTCTATGGTACTTCCATGATTGGGAAATCAGTTGATATTGCGTCAAATTAAAAATCACGCTTCTTGCACAAGAGGCCCTCCTGGCTCCCACTTTTGCCTTTACCCCCAAGTATCTTCATCTCTTCAGGGTGGTACACTTCTCTCCCCATTCTATCAAATGCTCCAGGATCATAGTCTTCTTTCAATGTTTCCTTATTTGCCTTTTTCAATCTCTTTTTGTTCAGATGCCAGGCCCTGTACTTATGCGAAATTTATCAGAGGCTGACATCTGGTTAGCGACGTGCTCTTTCTGTAATGCTCCGAGTAAATACTGGCCAACATTTTCTATTCCTTAAAAATTAATGCTTTCAAGCCAGCACAAGTATTGAGACAGCAGACTGCTTCTGGTATAGCAGAAACAACTCTTGCCTTTCTGCCTTGCTTTCTATTCTGCCGTATAAGTTGACGTTTCATGAAATGTTTTGTTGATATTATGAATTCAATGTAATATTAATGCTAGAGAAATATTATATGATATTAATCCTTCCACTTCATAATCATTATACTTCTGCCATGTTACATGGGCATAACATACAATCTAATAACCTCTCTGCTGCCTCTCTTTAAATCCTTTTCCTTGCAAAGGCCCAAGTTATTTTGGTACCTCTTATTTTGGTACCTCTTTGCTCCTGGATTCTCAAGTTTATAAAAAGATGAATTTTGCAGCTTTTTGGAAAGGCAATTAATGACAGATCTCAGCTCCATTTCTGGGGTAAAGAAGAAACTTGGATGGCTGAAAGTTTCCAGTGGGCCTACCTAAGCAATAACAACATTGGACTGAAATTCTGCTGGGTCTTCTTCTGTGTCGAAATGTCTTGCAATCGACTGTGATAAAGCTTTCTTTTCTTTCTGAATCTTGTGACAAGTGCTCTTGCCTTAGTGGCTGATATTCCATTTCACTGCTTTACGAGAAATAACCAAAGAAAACATCATATTCACAATCTACCTGCAACCTGCAACTTGCTCCAAGTGCTGCACAACGAGAAAAAGCCCCAGAACGTGAAAGGAGACTTTTATTCAGCTTAGAGCCTCAATACCACAAAGAGGCTACCATAGGGAGCTCAAATACGAATTTAAAAGACCTCAGGGTACCTTTCGAGGGTTTCCCTTTAAATTTGGGGCCAGAAGATGACTAATTATGTCCCTAGAAACGGAATCAACTTTGTTGCTAAGGAGGTTCTCACCAACCCATGTCAGGAAAATTTAGAATAGACTAAAAAGTAACGAGAATTCAACAAAATCATTTGAAAAATCGGATTCTATGATAATTTTTCGATAGTTTTAGCTCAAAATCCGAAAATCGAAAATTTTGAGGAAAAGCTTTCTACAAAGTGTGAAGTACATCCTTAGGGGAGCAAGAAACATATCATTTTCTCTCAAGTCTCCTCCCCTTGCTGTAACATAAGACCAAATCTTGACTTGCTCATCTTATTATTCCAACATAGGCTCTAAGTCTTGATTGGCCCACAAAGAAGATACTCCTTCACAACTTTTCGGCCCATCACATCGCATCAAGAAAATAGAGAAACTACATACCTGTACCAAATTTCATGACTGTATCGTCACCTGCAGAAGAGTTTTGATAACTATCCCTTAGAGAGACTGGGCCCAAGTACCCTGGTCTAAAAATAGCATTTTGGGGCAGATTTGATTTGGGGTCTGTTTCTTATATTTTTCAGCGCATCAAACTGGGTAGGTGTACGAAGTTTCATGCTGGTATCACAATCTGCATGATCAATGTCATAAGGACCCCCACTACATTTAGACCCGCTGTACTTTTCGGGCGAGAAATCATTTATGTAACAATACTAATTTCCACATAGTCTGACATGATTTATCTCAGGATCTCCTTCGTGTTCCCCAAGATTCATCAAGCGTATTGCAAATTTAATTCCCCTTCTGTCGTTTACTTAACTTTTGGGTTCTCTCTTTGTTAAAAATGCAAATTGTATGGCAATGTTGCTGCTCCAGGCATTCTTTCCTGATCTCTTCAACAAGTAGCAATGTTGATGCTATTTTTGCTCATTTTTTCAGAATTAGAAGGAAAGCTATTCTATTGAAAGAACAGTTGTTTGATGTCAGATTTCGTATCTATATCTTGACAATTATTGCTGGTCTAATACTGCAAATTTCATTACGGCGGCAAAAGGCTTTAGCGACTCTTTTGCGTTCTATCTATCACATGCAAGCGATATTTCTATTTCAACATATATGCAAATAGAATATGGGGGAGTATTTCCAGAGATAACATTTTTCGAGGCTTTGAATTGGATTTTTGGTGGCCGCAGATTCGTAACATGCGCTGTATCTCGAAATTTCTTGTGTCAACAATAGACATTGTCTTTGAGGCTAAGGGTCATGGAGGCTCGCAGGGTCGGGACTTTCTGTAAGGCAAGAGGTGAAATTGACTCCATGTTTGTTGTCAGAATCTCTGTGTCATCACATTTGTGTATCAATCTTTCTTCAAGATGACAAGAGGGCGGGACACTGGTATTTAAACCAAACATATGAATTAGTTTCTGAGAGAGAGAACGCTTTGAAGTACTGCTGTGTGTGGTCCGGATTCTTTAATCAATTCGCTTCGTAACAACTCGCTCACTCGTGTGCGCATTACAGTTAACAGCCAGTATCTGCCTCGCGCGTGGATCGCCCTGTCTTGCCAAAAGAGCTAAGAGTATTAAGCGCTAGGATTACTTAGTATTTAGTTAAAATCTCTTTGGCAGTTAGAGCTAGGACTTTGCTGTTGTGGATGCGGAAGACTTGATCTGGTTGCCAGTTACTGGATTCGGAACACTCAGAATTGCTGCCCGATACAACTCAGAAATAATTACAAGAGTTCAAAGAATACAAAGAGGAAAGAGGATACAAAGTTGCTATTCAAGATGCAGTACAAGTTGCTATTGTTTGTCTCCTTGTGTTTTCTTCAGATTCAACTTTGTCAGTCCCTGAAGGTTTGTTGTCTTGTCATTGTTTTGTTACAATGTCAATGTTACTTTTTTATAGTTTTTTTCAAAGATTTGAAAGTCTCCTTGTGGTAATATTTGAAGGGTGTTTTCTTCAAATGAAACATCGGCGGTCCCAAAAGGTTTGTCGTTTTGTAATTATTTTGTTACTGTGTTAAATTTTTTCAACATTTCAAGAGAGTGAGAAGTCTCCTGACGGTACACTACAAACTGGTAGGTTTTGAAGTCTTCTTCTCAACCTTCTACTCCAAAGACAGAAAGTTTGGCAGGCTTCGGAGAGATTTTCGTTTTCTTTACTGTCCGCCATGATGAATTTGAAATATATTGTTGTAAAGGTGTTTGTGTTTGATTGAGAAATATATTTCCATCTGTGCGAAGTCTACTGTTTTCAGAATTTGGTAGGTTTGGAGTTATCTATCAAACACAACCTATGCAGCGAAAATAATGAATCTGGATTTTACTGGAGATTCTAATCTACTAGATTCGAAAAATGACCAGTTTGGTTTGGTAAATAGCTAACTCATGTATTTTTGTAGCGTGGCGTTGCTTGGCGTAGCTAATTACAACGGTCTCTGTCAACACTCGCTCAATTTGCTGTAACTGTGTGTAATTCGGTAGTGTTTTGTCGTTTTCGAAGATTACTTTGCCAGCTAAAGAATCAAGATTCCTCCAGTCAGTGGAATTTTCCGAGCGGGCGGAATTTTAGACAATAAAAGGTCGCTCAGCCGTAACTTTCTATTCAATGCCAGAGCGACATTTTCTCTCGAATACAATAGAAATTCCGCCCGCTCGGAAAATCCCACTGACTGGAAATCAGCCTGAATACAATAGAAATTCCGCCCGCTCGGAAAATTCCACTGACTGGAAATCAGCCTTTACAGAGGCAGGAGTATTCTGTAGTAGTTTTGCTATAATTTCTGTTAAGGTCTGGATGGGTTGGGTAGGCAAGGCAGAGGCACCGGAAGGAAATCAAACCGGCGGTTGGGGCAGCAACTAAAAAGCAGCCTTCATAATGGACGGATTTGCGAATTCTTCCCATAACGTAGAGTGATCATTTGGCGGGATCCTTTAGATTTTGCTTTAAAGTGATACGAGACGGAGTAAAAGGAAGCACTAGAAACTTTCTGAAGAACAGAAAAGAATAGGACGGTATCGAAGATGCAGCATAATAGCCTGATAACCAGCCCATTATTCTATTGGGCTGGTTATCAGGCTAGCAGCAGAAAAGCTGTATGTGAAAAAGAGTGCCAACTGCTCCCGTGCCGCCTCCATATCCAAGGGCGGGCATGTCACACTGGGAAGGATGGTCCTGCCTTTGTCCGCAAACCGGTAGTTCATGAAAAAAATTTGCACCACCTTTGTCCCAAAAACTGGTCCTTTTTGATGGCAAATTTCCGCTGTTATTTTTCTTCAATTTGAAGGACAATTTTTAACATTATGTATCACTGACGATGTTTGTCCCCAAAACCGGTAGTTTCGACCTACTACTGTTTCCAAAGCAAGTAGTAATTATAGATATGAAAGTACAAGTGTCCCAAAATCGGTTGCCGGACAATGGTAGGACCGCTTCGGTGAAAAATTTGAAATTCTGGCCTTTTTTTCGGAAATTTGCCGGACAAAGGTAGAACCGCTTTAGTGAGAAATTGTAATTTCTGGTCTTTTTTCCGTAAATTTGGCGGACAAAGGTAGAACCGCTCATGTGAAAAATTTGAAATACTAGTCTTTTCTGCCTAAATTTGGCGGACAAAGGGAGAACCAGCTTACAGGTAAACTTCAGAATTTTGATTAGATAGGAGGTTTGGAAACTTTATTTGTGTGACAAACTGATGGAATAGGAAGAATGATATTCAAATTTCACCTTTGTCCCAAAAACTGGTTGTTTTGGGCACGAAAGTCGTACTATTTGATAAAAGCACCGGTTATTTTATCCAATTTCTCTGGACAAACATGGGGTCAAATATTTTACAGTACTTGCCCGCCCCTGCATATCATCAAGGCGACGGGAGGAGTTGCACCTTTTCCTTAAAACCCTAAGTGTACCGGCGAGGGTGAATTTTCTAAAACAAAGGATACAGTTCTGTCCTCCCTGTTCTGTTTGAATAACATGATTCCTTCTAAAAGCGATTGTGCAAGATTGTGCCATTGCTCAGTAGGAGTTTTAAAGGAATCACTTTTGTTCTGGTTGCAAGCATAACCAGCCAGGACAGGTTTGGTAGAGGTTTAACACCTACAGCTTATGGAGCCAATGAACCATGATTTCTTATACTAGTGGTCTGTTTGAGGCCTTTCAAAACTCTTTTGATGTTCTTAAAGGTCAAGTATTGACCATCCAAGTAACGAGTAATTATCGATGGTATGGCAGTTGGAAGCTTCCCCTTTATAGGGGCTGCACACAAATCGACTCTTCCACGCAAAACGTCCAATGTGCGTTTGGGGGAGGAGGGGGTAAAAGTAAAAGGAGCGGACGTTTCCAAAATTTTGCTTTATCGAACTTTCTTCTGAGAAGTTGTGGTAAGAAACGGCATTCTACAACTTTCGCTTGCTCTATATTTTGTTAGTGCGAAAAAATTTTGACTGCAATGAAAGAATCTTGTCCTTTTTTTGTTGTCTTATAACGGAAAACATCGTCGTCGACGACTTCATAATCATTTAGGCCCTTTTAAGAGGCACCAAAATAACGGTATGAAATATTCTCGTGATCGGCAAAATTACATTGATTTTTAATGGGACGTTTTGGGGGGAGAGGGGTGGGGGTGTTTTGACAATGTCCATTGGATGTTTTGCGTGAAAGAATCGATTTGTGTGGGGCCTCTAGCTAGTGCCATGAAATACTGTAACAACAGGCTACATTGAATTTAGGCATTAAATTTTGGTTGTGTGCAGGACGAAGTATTTTCTAATTTCGGGTAGCTGGAGGCTACGCCCTATGCCATGGAGTAACAACAACTTCCTGCAGTAGTTTCGGTTCGAGCGACAATAACTTACACGAACTGTGTATAGAGAGATTTGCTCTTTTAAGCTCTAGCCTTGCAGTCGCACCCAATGGGGGGGGGGGGGGCACTCCACTTTTGGGTCATATGGAGTTGTTTGCTGCAGTGATTTCTGTTACTATCCAATCCCAGAATATAGTATATAGGATTGTTTAGACGCAATACTAGAACACGGATGAGATTTTCGAGAAGAGTTTTCGCTAAAAGACAATTTCAAGATTATTGCCTATCCTAAAACCGAGCCTTCTCAGAATTTCCAGTAAAAATTAAACCCCTATCCCAGAAAGTTCCGCGAAAGAGTACATCCCATTCCCAGAATATTAATGCCTTATTAACTACCCCAAAGCTGGCGCACATCCCCCGTATGAGTGGATAACCATTAGTGAAGTACAGTAAGTCCCCACATATAAGAAACGGACATATAAGAAACTGCAGCCTGCCATCATGAAGAATATTTTCCCTTTAATCAGAAACCAGGCAGCCTGATTTTGTCCAGTTTCTTATAAATGATGCAAAGTTGAAAAAATACTCAACCACACTGCCGTCTTTTTATGTAGCTTCAGTACTAAAATTTGTAAAATCTGTTCAACGTCTAGATATACAGTATTTCATATTTGCTTCATCCATTATCATTTCTTTGACTTTGCTTGTTTACTGCATCAGGAACGCCGGAGAGGGGGGGGGGGCGCGGGGGGTCAAGCGCCCCTCCTGCCCTTTCCTAAAGGGGGCAAGGGGGGCAAAAGTGCCCTTTCAATGAAAAACAATAATTTACTTTGAAACTTGATAGAAAAGCCGCCATAGCTTCATTCCCTCATCAGAAACATACCAGTAACGAAAAGTGATTGTCAATTGCAACTTCAAAATAAGCAATATGCGATTTTATGCGATTCGGAATGAGGACATGTGGAGGAATGGCCGAAAACATTCGTGAAAGAACATGATTAATGTTCATGAAAACGATTTTGATAGCATTTTAAGCCAATCTAAAGGGCGTGGCCACAAAAATTTTCCCGGGGGAGTACCCCCGGACCCCCCGATTTTTAGGCTCGCTTCGCTCGCCTTCGGTCTCGATTGCCCTTACCCTCCTAGTCGCCCCCCTTGCCCTACCATCGCTCCGGCATCCCTGTACTGCATTACGTGAAAGAAAGTTTCTTAATGGACACATAAGAAATCTGCCAGCCTCATTTGAACATATTTTCTTGCATATAAGAAACCAGACAGCCTGATTTGAAAATTTCTTATATGCGGGGACTTCCTCTTCATATCCCGGGGGCTCGTAGTTGTATGGAGGGTCCTGAAGGTGTAAAAATGGGATTTTATGAAATGAGACTGAGAATTGCAACGCCAGAAACAATACACTCTTTTTTTTATAAGAATACTAAAACTTTTGTCCAGCCTCGATATTCTTAAGAAATTTTCGCTTTGAGCCTCAAAATATTCTTAAAGTATTCTTATTTTTTCAAATCTGATATAGTTTTCAAGGGAAAAATCAAAGGACCTTAGAAGTGACGCACGGGCTTAATGATTTTTATTGTGAAATTTTCCAAATTATGCCATGAGAATGCAAAGGAAGATCAGTGCAATTTTATTGCACCTTCCTCGAAATATGAGTAAATATGCTGTAATGTTACGTTACAGAATGCATCTGAGGAAGCAACCATCAAAAATTGGCGTGCAGGAAATGTTTAGTCTTTGCTTGAAGATTTTTCAGTGGAGAACAAACAATCTAATTAAACACACAAGCAATCAAATTAATCACGAAATACACGTTTTTTTATTATAAGAAATAGTTACAAGTATTGCAGTCAAGAAAAGACGGAGGCACCTTTGTTAGAGAGACATAGAATAAGAGAGACATACAGATATAACGTTTTGTCATTTCGAGGAAACAGTCAAACGAAAGAAAAAATTAAGCAATTATAACAATAAGAATGTTCTTAACAATCATAAAGTTTTAAACATACTTTTTGAAAAAATGAGATGCGTCAGTCATGCGATTTTCTGTTGTAAACATCGCAAAACAGGCAACTGCTGAAAAATCAGACACAAATATGCAAGCTGAGGCTGAGCAATATTCTTATAATATTCTTAAAATTTGGATGATTCTGAGCCTGAATATTCTTATAAACAATATTCTTATATAAAAAAGAGTGTAGGCTTGGAATGAGATTTGATTGGCCTGGGCTGGCCACATAACATGACTTGGAAAATGGGATTGGAGGATCGAGGGCCCCCCTTCAGGACCCTCTACTGGGACTGGCCGCAAAACATGACTTGGAAAATGGGATTGAAGGATCGAGGGCCACCCTTCAGGACCCTACAACATGTGTGTTCTGTATCAAGTCACCGAAAGATGGATTTACTTACTTTAAAATGAAACATTGCAAGATTTGCTAGTTCATAGTTAGCTTTATTTATCGAGCTTTGGTGAAGACTTATGTACATAGGCGCTGTCTTTGAGGAATTTTTCTCCGTTCAACGAAAGGTCCATGAAAACTTCTTTGGATTATTTGGGTATCAATTTTAAATTGAATAAGCGCACAGAATTGTAAGTGTATTTGAAATCTGCAAGTTGATAGCACAACTTTATGAAGTTATATTGCTAATGCTGTTCTCCATACCTAATCAATAAAACTTTGGGACATCTTTGGAGCAACTTGTAGCGTGTAACAACCTTCCTGGAACTGTGTGAATAAGAGACAGTTTTCTAAAGCCACACATATGCAGTTACGTGAAATCGGCAACCTGGTACCCAGTGTCAATGAAGGTTTTCCCTAAACTGCAACGCCAACGTTGAGGGTTTGCATCTGTTGAAGGTGAGCCTCATGTTGAGACAATAACATAAACACTTGATGGGAACAAGGCTGGCATTCCCGTTTTCACCCATTATAACCACGTCCACCTCTTTTGCACTCTCCTCCACAGGGCCTCTTTTCAGAACAGGCTCTGTGGAGGAAAGCGGCTCTTCATTAAAACAGGCTAATGTGATTTCCTGCTGGCATGGGTATGCCTACCGTGAGTACCAGCCTCTCTAACATAAAAACGTCTGGTACCCAGGGTAGGGTATGCCAACATCCGTCCAATAATATAAAAACAGCATAGAGCTCAAATCTTTAAAAGGGTCTGTGTAAAATTCTATCACAGCTTTCTATGAATTGAATGGCTTAAAAGGAACTTTGGGTAATTTTCTGTATATCTGCCGTGGACATTTGTTGATATCATTATTATTTTCAAAATGGTGGCATATTAATTATTTTTGAAAAAATTCGTCAAAAATTTCTACAAATTTAATTCATTGTAAATCTTAAATCAATTGAGGAAAATTGATAAAATCTTCAAGACAACCATAGTTTATGAAGGTCTACAGTATAGTGGCAAGCAGCAATTTGTAACTTTTCTGGTTTAGGATATGGAAATTTGTTGACGTCACAGCCCCAAAAATAATAAAAGCCCCATTTCGAAACTTATCAAGATATGCACAGATTTCCACGGCAGATTTACTGCCAAGTACCCTAAGTTCATTCGAAGCCATTTAATTCAAAGGAAGAAGTGATAGAATTTTACACCAACCCTTCTAAAGAATTGCGCCCTATGCATATAAAAACTGGTATCGTTTGCGTTTTGGATCGCGTTCTGGATCTACGCAGTATAACGTTAGAGGCTTATTTAGGAGTAAAGGTTATCGGGATAGACCACGCCTATAGGTTTGCCTAATAAGCAGTTGCTCTAAATAGGCTTTTAACACTATTACAATTTGTGAATACGTAAAGCACAGAATTAGAAAGGAGAGCACATTATCGCATTGATTATCCAAATCGGACTAAGTGATAATAGTATTTTTGACTTTAATTATTTTATGCCCTCCTATGTCCAGCCTTCTTTTCTCTCATTATTGCTAAACTGATGGAAATTTTCACTCTTTGGAGATATAATTTCGTGACCAATTTTAGCTAACTCCATCATTATTGAATTTTGTTTCATCCAACTCAGTTTTGAATTTCATGTAAGAGCTAGTATCGATTTCTATTTACCTGTATCTGAGCAAGGGCCTTATGACGAGTTTACACTGGCTAAAATGTCGTATTTAAATGCTTTTACCCATCCCAAGCTGTCCTAGTTTATTGCTGTCTTCGTCTTGCGTTTTAAACAGTATGTATCCAATTCGAATGTTTTCTCAAGTTGAAATACACCTTGCTTCGTAGGATCGTCATTTTCTTTTTCTCTAGAACTACACAAAAGTGAGATTGTTATCAGCCTCGTGAAATATTGAATAATACGTAATATTGAATAAGACTCGTTTTGCTAAATAAATGGGAAATCTTTGGTAACTCGTGGAATTTGCTGTAAGGGGGGGGGGGGTTAATAGAGATGGGGGCTTATTTAAAAGTTTTGGCTCAGAGGGGAGGGGCTTATTAGAGAGGGGGGTTTATTAGAGAGGGGCCTAAATAGAGCTTTTACGGTAGTCTGAAATTGCAGTATGCCTGCAAAGGACCCTGGATGATAATGACTCTTTAAAGATTTGAACCCGATTTTGGAAGTGAAGCCTCAAACCATGGGTAGTTAGACACTGCTGGTGTGCTTCTATGGAGAAGAGCTGGATAATATGTATCTGCGGGGGAAATTTTTTATAGTACTGCGGAGGAGATATCTGTGGGGGGGATTTTTTATAGTACTGCGGAGGAGATATCTGCGGGGGAAATTTTTTATAGCACTGCGGAGGAGATATCTGCTGGGGAAATTTTTATAGTACTGCGGAGGATTTTCGTTCTTTCGATATCTCCTCCGCAGTACTACAAAAATTTTCCCCCGCAGATACATATTATCCAGCACTCCTCCATAGAAGCATTTCAGCAGTGTCTAACTACCCATGCCCAAACCCTCACATTTCATGCAACTGTTCTCGTCAAGTTTCCAGTGACCTACATAATGCCTTCTCTGTTCAATTACAAAGTTTCCTTCTCAATATTGGCCATTCTGTTGCCTCTTGACCAAAATCGCTAAATTTGATAGACTTCTTGTCACTCGTTGAACTTTTGGAGTGCTTCAAGGTGTAGGCGCCAAAACAAACAGGGCACACTTTAAATATTTTGAATTTTACGAATGCCCTAGTTTATTCATGAGGTGGACTTTCTTTGAAGATATTTTGTAATCGAAACTGAAAATCAGAATGAAATGACAAGTCTGACCATGACATGAAATTCTCTTCGTTTCCGTGTGTCCGATGATATTGCAGTAACAAAAATGATGCGAAAAGTTTGTGTTTTGTAATAAGTCCATCCCAAGTTTTGAGACAATCACTAAAACGAAGAAAAATGGTAGAACTTTCCATAAAACCATCGTTGATAAAGATTTTCAATACGGCGGTAAGCGAAAGTGTGCCGCTCTTCTGAGAAGGTTGGAAATTTGATGACGTCACTGCCTCATGCGTGTTACAATGTTTTATTTAATTCACTGTGATTTAGGACGTATTTTCCGTGATCCGTGTAACGAATTTTCAAACATGCAAAGATTTTTTGGTGCACTCGATGCCCTTTCAAAATTTAAAGGGGCTCCGTCGTCAAAATGTAAACAAAACGATGCTTTTTGCAGTTTTTTGAAAGGTGATATCACACAGGATTTTCATATTTTTTTCAAAATGCATTAATCCTTACTTCACTAAGGAACAAACCAAACATTCATATCTTCTAAGATTGCTCGGATATAAGTGGATTTTTAACGGTCACTTTTTAGCCACCAAACAAACTGCAGAGAACAATGGATGAACAATGGATAAGCCCCGACACGTGCGAGTTTACGGATTTGTTTACTGTTTGACGACGGAGCCTTTTTAAGGCCTATGGTTTGTTGATGCTTGAGTATGGCTACAGTTCCAAATAACTTTGCGGACAGTGAAATATTCATCATGGTTAAGATAAGGATGGTACCTACCTCAAATAGGATCTAATCTTATATGATCTGCATGTTTTATAATTTAATAATTATATTTATCAGATCGACATTGAAGTTGACGATTCGTGGACAGACGATGTTTCCAAGGGAAGAGCCAAGCTATTAGACGGACTGCCGAAAAAATCAAGACCTCATGGTAAAGGTGAGAAATTTAAAGTTAGCCACGTGACCTACAATCTTAGACAAAAGTGTTGAGACACTTTGCTTTTCAAGAAGAAAATGCGAGTTAAGGACCCCCCTCCCCCAAATGCAATGTTGGAATATGGTGGAAATGTTGCAGATGAATCCACCACTATGTCTTCTTCAATCAAATCAACATTGCAGTGGAGGGAAGGGGGTCTTTAGCGGTGGATGGTAATGATTTGCAGGAAAGAAAGGTATTTTACTACCGGGGGCGCCAAAATAAACTATGCACGTTTGGCAGGCCACAATAAATCGTACACTTGACCGATTTTGAAGATTTATGTGTTGACTTAATCGTTAGCAGAAAGCCTGAATTAGATACTGGGATTTTTTGCAAATTTTCATCTTCATCTTCAGTTCTTAGAGCTAGAAGCGAGTTTCCTAAAATTTTAGTTTTCGAAAACACTGAAAACGATAAAAAAACATCGATCAAATTTTCTAAAGAATCGACATAAATGGACAAAAAGAGAACTTGTTTGTGGTGATTTGGGATTTAGAAATCGAATGATTGTAATCTGCGGTACGAGAGTTCGTACTAAACCCCCAAATCCCCCTGAAAACGTTTTCTCTTTGTTCATTCATGTTGAATCTTTTAAAATTTGATCGACGTTTTTTGATCGTTTTCAACGTTTTCGGAAACAAACATTTTAAGAAATTTGCTTCTAGCTCTAACAACTGAAAACGGAAAAATTTGCAAATAGTCCTAGAATCTAATTCAGGCTTTCTGCTAAAGATTAAGTCATAAATCTTCACAATCGGTCTAGTGTACGATTTATTGTGCTCTGCCAAACGTGCATAGTTTATTTTGGCGCACCCGGTACACAAACCGCAGTTGTCTCAACGACTTTTGTCTAAGATTGTAGAGCCATTATGGCATTTTTTTATACATATAAAATATTACAATAAATCTTACATTCTACTAAACCTTCCTAATTACTGTACAACACTACATGGACGAAGCCAAGGGGAGCGAAGGACAATTGCTACCCTATGAAGAGACAATAGCCAATAGAAAAGACACACAACGTTAAAGGGAATCTAAGCATATATAAGCTCTTGATAGAAATAGCCGTGCAAAGACAATAGGCTATGACACGTGCAGCACCATATTTGGGTAGCTGATTGCCATCAAGAGGAAATACTGATATCTGATAGGCTAGAATTGGACCGCAAGTGGCTTGAGCCACTTTTATATGCTTACATTCCCTTTAAACTACGTACAATTAGAGGTACACTGCGAACAATTAAAACCTAATTGATACTATATTAGATTCTGTCATTCACACCAATTCAATCGTCATTTTCAGAAATAGACTTTTAGTGTCAATGGAAATTAATTCATGGACCAGATTCTAACGTCGAATTCTCGTTCCCATACAAACCCCTTACCAGCATTTTTCTCACTTCTGGGTCTAAGATATAAGTGATTTTACCACACAAAATTTTCTCGTCTAAGTTAGCCTTTGACTGAAAGATTAACAATTCAATATTGAATATCGGCCACGTACTTTTTATGCCACGGTTCGCCAAACATTTCCACTTTTTTTACTCACCCCCGGTATGTCAACATTTAGTTGTCGAAATAGAGGTCGAAATTTCACAATTTATGTAGCTTTCTTTGGGACTCTGGAAAGGCTGTTCAATCCTTTACCTTTGAAAAAGGTGCACTGGGGGTACGTGGTTTCGAAGATTTTGCAATTATAACGAAAAGTTCCCTTTCTGTTTCAGGAAGTGCCCTGAATACAGTAGGCTAATTGTATACATGCATGTGCAGCTCTTTGAGTTAGCTATTCATTTCTGTCAACCGACTTTGAGAAGCACAAATTGTCAAAGCGTTTATATTCCCGAAAATCTTCATGGGTGGTTCTCAAGAGAGAATCCTTTAGACCACAAACACTAGAACTCTAATCACTCAAGAGGACACTGATGACGAAATTATGGATCCATATGCTTACACCTAAGTTGACATCATTGCCACCGGATTTCATCTCAATAAGGGGCATTAAACCACAAGACAACAAGTTCATCAATGATTCTTTCTTTTAGTCATGTTTTAGATAGGATCCTCTAAATCGCTGTTGATTCCCTTGTTTGTTGATGATTCCGTTTAAGGGATCGGTACTTCATTTAAAGTGGTATTCTTTTGTTTGTTATGTTTATGCACTGGGATTGATCCGATAATTTAGGCAGCTTCTCATTAAATATTAATGTAAACTTTCTTGAAGGAAGCTTGTTTTTCGATTTAATGATAAATTGTTTGTTTATATTTGGATTTGGGAATTACGACGGTTACTTGAAAAATGATGACAGCTAAGATGAAGGCAAGGGCCGACATTGTTAGCCTCTGATTGCCTCTTATCGAGCCCCTTAACTGCGGGCGAGATTGTTCATAAAATTGCATACTCATTTCTTGTGATATCCGACCACGGGCAATGTGAAGATCAAATATTGGCCTACCTTATTAGTTTTTGTCCGTTGTGGCCTAAAATGCCCAAAATTCAACAACCTTCGCAACATACCTCCAGTCCTTTGTTGACTAAAGCATGCTTAGCATCAATTAAATGTTGAAAGCACCATGTTTGTTCTTCTTCTGTGTTCATCTGCTCTCGTATTATCGAGACTGTCAAGTCACACTACTGCAAGCGATCCAACAACCCCACCATTAGGCCTAATTTTAAAATGCGCCTACAGGAGTAGGCCTTATTGGGGTTGTTGGATCGCTTGCAGTGTGACTTGACAGTTTCGATAATACGAGAGCAGATGAACACAGAAGAACAACAAACATGGTGCTTTCAACATTTAATTGATGCTAAGCATGCTTTAGTAAACAAAGGACTGGAGGTATGTTGCGAAGGTTGTTTAATTTTGGACATTTTAGGCCATGAACACCGTAGATGTTCATGGCCTAAATGAGATGAGAGCAGATGAACACAGAAGAAGAACAAACATGGTGCTTTAAACAATTAATTGATGCTGCGAAGGTTGTAGATTTTTTGGCATTTTAGGCCATAACGGACCAAAACTAATAAGGTAGGCCAACATTTGATCTTCACGTTGCCCGTGGTCCGACACCACTACCTAAATAGAACTTTAGCTATACTAGAAACGAATCTGGATCCAAGGATATTTTTATACATTTGTAGAAATCTATCAAATGTTCGAATGTGCAGCACAACAGTGATAGAAGCAGTATAAGTTTTATACCACTCAATCAAAAATTTTGTGTAATGATGTCGCTCGATCCAGACTGTTTTGTAGAATTTGCAGGAAGTTTATCATGTGCAGTATAACAGTGATAGAAGCAATAGAAGTTTTATACCACTCAATTGAACATTTTGTGTAATGACGTCGCTCGACCCAGACTCTTTTGCAAAATAGCTAAAAAGTATATCGATGACAAGATTGGCTAGATAAATTTGCTCTATGGAAGCAAGGTTTGAGGAAAATATACCCAAAGCGTTAGAACGATAAGGCCAGTTTTAATTAAATATATCTTATATAATTTTTTTACTAAATTTTCGACGAATGGAGAAAAATGGAAAAACTGAGGTGGGATATATCTTAGCCAGCCTTTCCACCATGCATATTGAGCTATATCTTGAAACTTGTGCTTACCGTAAAAGCTCTATTTAGCCCCCTCTCTATTAAGCCCCTCCCCTCTGAGCAAAATTTTAAATAACCCCCTCCCCACTTCTATCAAGTTCCAGAAGTTTCTAAAGATTTTCCATTTATTTAGCTAAACAGTTTTGTATGATAATTTTGATATGGTTTAGGATAAAACGGTGTCGAATTTAGTTATTTGACTCGTAAAATTGTATATTGAATCCTCAAAATAGGAGGTAAGAGAACTGAAAAGCTATCAAATGTATCCTTTGTCATTTGATTTTGTGAATAAGCCCTCCTCTCTGTTAAGCCCCTCTCTTGTAAATCCCCCTCTCTGGAGTGTCAGAGATTACAAAAAGGCCCCCGGGGGCTCTATAGAGCTTTCACGGTACAGTAACTCGTTATTTTTATTTATCAAATTGTAAAATTTTTACACACACATTACTTTTAAGACTTGCTAGGTAAGGAGCGGACAGTTGACGCAACCATGAGATTTTATCAAACCACCGCTTGAGCTCAAAGCAAACATGATCAAATTCTCATTGGCTCCGTTAGGGTTTTAAACGATATGTTTTAAGAACTATCCGCATTAAATTATCCATCTCGGGCAATATCGCCGGAAACGTAGAGATAATGAGGCCTTTATCAGCAGCAGGCCACACTCAACCAGGGAAACCACTCAACCAGTCACATGAGAAATACTTTTTCAGTTATCCGAAATCCAAAATCAACGATGCATTGTTGTTTTACACAACCAGGCCCTCCGAGAGACTCTAAGAGGCTTGGGGGCCAAGGGGGGGGGGCGCGCAAAGCCAAGCTGGAGCATCTTGATAAATATAGACGGACTGAAAAATGACTGCGTCTAACTTTTTCGGTGGTTTTTAGAACATTTCGTATGACTTCACTCTCCAGATTCCAAGTTCGTAGTTATTGCTATTGATAGGCTGATGGACGCTACAACTACGACTCATGGACTTTCACATTGAAAATTGAGACGAAATTGTTTCCCTCGATTTCATGTCCGATATGGAAACCATAGCAACACTGTACGAAAAGCCGAGTGCTCCAAGCAATGGCGGATGGGTCTAACTTGTCGGCTCAAGCCTCAGATGATAAATAGCCTCAAAATTCACGTTTTCAGTGACGTTAGCAATGAACAAAAGCCACAATATGTTTCCTCAATCCAAGAATCAACAAACCTTTCATTTTCAACCAGAATTTCCTCATTTTGAAGGCCACTTAGCTTCCGTCAAGCTCACCAGAGAGCACCCCAAAGCGATAAAATTTTCCAACTGCCGAAAAATTGCCATGACTACAACTTAACCTCGTTTCAACATGAATAGAAAAATCGGTGCCCCCTTTGTTTATTTTCGTCCCATTTTTTGATGTGAAAGTCCATAAGTCCCAGTTTGAGTAAGATGATATGTTGTTGTTGTTGTTATCATTGTGTTGTTGTTGTTGCAGTAACTGGGACTATTTCGTGAGTATAGGGAATAGCTACATCTCGTAATTTCATATCAAAGTCAAGGACATTAACAACTGGTATTAAGGTTTGGCCTCACTCCATAAGGACCCTCAAGTTATGCTCATCTCATTGAGTTGAATTGTTGTTGTTGTTGTTCGTCGCTGCACTGAGGTTGTTGTTGTTGTCGCTACATAGTTGCAGTGTTATCAGTTCAGGCAAAAGCGAAATTACGACATGTAATGAGTCTAATTCCGGGAAAATCCTGTTTGATCCTGTTTGAACCTGTTTGATGATCATTTCTTGCGATTTTATAGCATTATTCAAAACCCGGTAACTCGTAAATTCCCAAAAATTCCAACAAACTCAAAGTTATTTCAAGTATTTACAATATCAATCAAAATAGTTAGATATTTGACTAAAATGCAAAAAAGATATGTTCAGTAGGCAATATTATCAAATTTTGGTGATTTTTCAAAAATGTTCAATTTTTTGGGTCACCCTGGAATTGCCCAAGTCGTCTTGTAAGGAAGAAAGAGACGACTTGACAAGACGACAAGACGACTTGGGCAAGTCCAGGGTTACCCGGTGTTTTAAAGAGTTGTTGAAACATTTGCCATGAAATTTATATTTCCTTCATTCATCTGTATTTCCATTATTTCTACAGCCCCGTACTACCTTGAACTTACTGCAGCCCCAAGAGCACACAATGCAAGACCTGAATCATCCATCACCTTACACTGCAAACTGCGCGGCAAAAGAAGGCCATTTGCTGTATTCACTTGGGAGAAAGATGGTATTCCCTTGATAGCAAGTGCAAGACGGCATATTCGCACAAGATTGAGGAGTGAGAGATTAAAGATAAAACAAGTTAAAGCGATTGATGCTGGTGAATACAGATGCATTGCAAATGTTAATGGAGTGAAATTTTGCTCAAAGTCAGTCAAGATATCCATCTCAGGTATGCTTGTTTTATTTATACGTCATTTTGAATTTAAAGAGCCATTCTCACCCAGGGTCCTTTGCAGGCAAGCACGGGGCTCAAATCTTTCTTCTGAAATTTTGCTCAAAGTCAGTCAAGATATCCATCTCAGGTATGCTTGTTTTATTTATACGTCATTTTGAATTTAAAGAGCCATTCTCACCCAGGGTCCTTTGCAGGCAAGCACGGGGCTCAAATCTTTCTTCTGAAATTTTTCTCAAAGTCAGTCAAGATTTCCATCTTGGGTATGCTTGTTTTATTTATACGTCATTTTGAATTTAAAGAGTTATTGTCACCCAGGGTCCTTTGCAGGCAAGCACGGGGCTCAAATCTTTCTTTTCAAATTTTGCTCAAAGTCAGTCAAGATTTCCATCTTGGGTATGCTTGTTTTATTTATACGTCATTTTGAATTTAAAGAGCCATTCTCACCCAGGGTCCTTTGCAGGCAAGCACGGGGCTCAAATCTTTCTTTTCAAATTTTGCTCAAAGTCAGTCAAGATATCCATCTTGGGTATGCTTGTTTTATTTATACGTCATTTTGAATTTAAAGAGCCATTCTCACCCAGGGTCCTTTGCAGGCAAGCACGGGGCTCAAATCTTTCTTCTGAAATTTTTCTCAAAGTCAGTCAAGATTTCCATCTTGGGTATGCTTGTTTTATTTATACGTCATTTTGAATTTAAAGAGCCATTCTCACCCAGGGTCCTTTGCAGGCAAGCACGGGGCTCAAATCTTTCTTCTGAAATTTTGCTCAAAGTCAGTCAAGATTTCCATCTTGGGTATGCTTGTTTTATTTATACGTCATTTTGAATTTAAAGAGCCATTCTCACCCAGGGTCCTTTGCAGGCAAGCACGGGGCTCAAATCTTTCTTCTGAAATTTTTCTCAAAGTCAGTCAAGATTTCCATCTTGGGTATGCTTGTTTTATTTATACGTCATTTTGAATTTAAAGAGCCATTCTCACCCAGGGTCCTTTGCAGGCAAGCACGGGGCTCAAATCTTTCTTCTGAAATTTTTCTCAAAGTCAGTCAAGATTTCCATCTTGGGTATGCTTGTTTTATTTATACGTCATTTTGAATTTAAAGAGTTATTGTCACCCAGGGTCCTTTGCAGGCAAGCACAGGGCTCAAATCTTTTAAATCTTTAGAAAGGTGGGCTTAAAGTAAATGAACGGAGATATAGCGACATAATCTAAATATAGCACAAAAGAACGGCAGGCGCCATTAATCTTCCTTTTGTTTTCATCGATCAAGAACATAAAATACAATAGGTTATCTTGGTTATATTTAGATGGACCCAGTCCCCCTAGCTAAGTTGCTTTTTAACCCCGTTGATTTACTTTAAACTTCCTTTACATTTTTCTTTGAATTGAATTGCTAGGGTACATTGCTGTAGATTAGCAGTGGAAATTTGTTATACCTTTTTACGGCATTTCATTGTTTTTAACAAAATGGCGGTTTTCATTGTTTTCAATGTTTTGAAACTAATGAGTGAAACATCAATACTAAAGTTCAAGAGTTACTGCAAGGATTTTGACTTCGACTTTTAACATTTTCTTTCAACTTTATCATTGTAAGTAGCATTGGCTCCAAATCTTTAAAAACGCTGGTGTAAAATTCAGTTACTTATTTCTTTGAACTGTATGACTTCAAAGAAACTTTAGCTATTTCTCTATAATTCTACCGTTGGACTTTTCTGAAATCTTCAATATGCTCAGAATTAGAGTGCTTTTCTACTTTTTGAAGAATTCAAGAACAATTTTCAAAAAAAACTTTAAACCATCGTAATTTCTAAACTGTTTGAAGCAACATGAAATAATTTCGAAGAAAACCATAGTTCATGGATGTCTACCGGGTGCGCCAAAATAAACTATGCACGTTTGGCAGGCCACAATAAATCGTACACTGGACCGATTTTGAGGATTTATGACTTAATCGTTAGCAGAAAGCCTGAATTAGATACTCGGATTTTTTGCAAATTTTTTCATTTTCAGTTTTTAGAGCTAGAAGCGAGTTTCCTAAAATTTTAGTTTTCGAAAACACTGAAAATGATCAAAAAACATCGATCAAGTTTTCTAAATAATCGACATGAATAGACAAAGAGACAACTTGTTCGTGGTGATTTGCGATTTAGAAATCGATCAATTGTAATCTGCTATACGAGAGTTCGTACTAAGCCCCCAAATCCCCCTGAAAACGTTTTTTCTTTGTTCATTCATGTTGAATCTTTTAAAATTTGATCGACGTTTTTTGATCGTTTTCCATGTTTTCGAAAACGAACATTTTAAGAAACTCGCTTCTCGCTCTAAAAACTAAAACGGAAACATTTGCAAAAAGTCCTAGAATCCAATTCAGGCTTTCTGCTAAAGATTAAGTCCTAAATCTTCAAAATCGGTCCAGTGTACGATTTATTGTGGCCTGCCAAACGTGCATAGTTTATTTTGGCGCACCCGGTACAATCAAGCAAAAGTCTGTCACTTTTCTGGTTTATGATTTAGAAATTTGATGACATCACATCTTCAAATGAGTTAAAATGTAACATACGCTGAAATTTCGAAAAATATTGAAAACTTCCGAAAAGTCCAACGGTAGAATTAAAGATAATTAACTAAAGTTTGTTTGAAGCCACTCAATCAGAAGAAATAGATCGCAGAATTTTACACCCACCTTTTTACGCTGAGTTAAAGATTTGGAAGCTATGCTATTGTAAGTAACTTTTAAACTATATCTATTGTAAATTTGTAAATGAGGAATCTGCGAATGGTCTACCAGATGTTAGGCAACGATTCTCCTGGGATTTGCAATCATTTGTTAACTAAACTTAAAGGGAAGTTGCAGTGGGGTGTATGCATAATGCATGACGCAAACATAAGTAATCCTGCAATATGGTTGGGCCTGATTACCCTGTCATGCTTCGTTCATTCATTCTTTCATTCGTTTATTACCACTCGTCTTCAGTAACCTTTATAGCTACAACGGTAGACATTCAATGCTTGTGGCTGAGCTACAAAAAGCACAGTGGTCTATCTATGGTAAAATTGCGGCAAGGTGTAGGTGAAGATTTTTGATCTACGAGGTATCAAATGCTATTTAAGCCAAAGATCAGTGGCAATACTGATTGATCATAAATTTTACGATGCCGCAAAGATTACTAAAGAGGCCTTGTCTATTGTTACTTTGTATTGAAGTTCCCGTTATGTAAGACGCATAAGCCTTCGTTCTGATTGGATGACCAGGGGTCCAGACCCCCACAGTTGCAAAGTGCATGGG
Source organism: Aurelia coerulea (assembly GCA_039566865.1). NCBI lineage: Eukaryota > Metazoa > Cnidaria > Scyphozoa > Semaeostomeae > Ulmaridae > Aurelia > Aurelia coerulea. The sequence goes on from CM076955.1 coordinate 18,815,420, forward strand.
AAGTAAAATTTATGGGTGAGAGTGAGTCAAAAACTTACTCCGTTTGCCAAAACATGTATTCGGGAATTAACGACTGATTTAAACGAATCATAGAGGGCCCCTTTAATGAACTCCGAAAATTCTTATCACAGCGCGTCGGTTTAGCTACCTTACAATAATGACAATTGCATGTTTTTGCAAGCGTTATTCTCTTGAGAGGATTCAAGCCACCGGAATAATGTTTTTATGTTCCTGAGGATGACGTTTAACCCCAGGAAAACAGAATAGCACAAGATCTAATATTGTTTAAAGTTTATCAAGGCTACCGTTGATTTTTACGCTGTGCCTTAAGAAATTGCTTAGGCCAAAACGATAAAGCTCTGGTTTGCAGGACGAAGCAAACTTGAGCTTTCAAGCTTAACATGTCTGCTCTCAAAGTACCAATATCAACAAACGAGGTATCTATGTTCAAGTTAACTATCGAGGAACATTTTAAGAGTGATTAGACATTGATTGAAGCTAAATTCACAGCGATGGAGTCAACCAAATTCGTATACATTTTCTTGGGACACCCGGTACTGTTCCGAGCACCTAGTTGTATGTAATCGAATGAATAGTAGCCAATTCCAGTGCGAATTGTATTTTATAACCCACCAAGCAGCGGGGGAGCCAGAGGTGGGTATGAAGGGGTAAATACAACCCCACTTGCAAAAATTTGGGTAACATTGTAATTGGAAGATGTTATAAAAATGTCTGGGACACCTTTTTATGCCCCCCCAGTCGGAAAATGTTGACTCATACCTTTACTCATACATTTGACTCATACATTTTGACTCATTTCTTTATCTGGCTCCGCCACTGCCACCCAGTGGAGCAATTCTCTCCTTTACATGCGTTAAAAGCTAACTCCATCCATTTGCCAGGTCGCATTTTAGAAAGCCTTCATTACAGAAATGATTAAGTAGAGATAGTTTCAGTGCATGTAAGCTCAAAATAAAAACGTTTTGCAAATTCCTGATCAGATCAAAGGTGCTACTAACCTTACAAAATTAAATTGAAGTATCGTTCAGATGAAAGTTCTAAACGTTTTCAAATCAGGCGAGGGAATCTCGTGGTGCCATTTTTCAGACAGTAGGAACTATTTTGAAGGACGCAGTCACTAAGTAAAATTCCCCTCAGGTGCAATCACGAATGCATTCTCTTCTCTCTATGTAATTCACCTAAAATTGGCAATAATCATTCGATATCTAAATCATCAAAGATCCGACATAACTGTCCTTGAGGACCCCCAAGAGACAAGCTGCCCATTCTAGCGTTGCGGAATTTTAAAAGATATCCACCCTGCGTCATCCAAATTCTTGAATTTTATTTAGATGTAATTTTATAATTTATTACAAGTTACCCAGTGGAATGATTAACATGTGGGATTATGATGCTGTGTTTTGCAAGCCACACACTCGGACCACCTTGTGATTTGACTTCATTTTTTGCGAGAAGGAATCTTAATATGAATGCTCCCTGCATCGCGAATCCTTTTTGAGTAGCTGGAAACATTTGATTTATTGAAAAACAACTGAAGCGATTGGGATAAACAAACACGCAACAACAAATCAAAGAGGAGGTAAATGTCCTTTTTTCTACGGATGAGGAATTAAATATCCCTTTTTCTACGGATGATACAATCGGTGTTGAACATCAAAGAACACACCAGAGTGCTGTGGCACAACATTGAAATTGCAATGTTTAAGTTCACAGGGAAGATGATGAATTAGAGAAGGTTTTGATAATATAGTTTTGATCTACGTCGAGGAACCTAACTAAAATTAGAGAACGTTTTTTGAAATTTAGGAGCAACCCAGAAGTGGGACTCAGCAAAATTGCATACCTTAACTTCGTTATTCGCTCTTTACCTCAAGTTTTTCACAAATGAATTTTATTTCTAAGTTAAAATTAGACTTCTCTCGATTCAATAAAACATATTTCAAGACATTTTACCATACAATCTTACCTCCTTGAGGTTTTAAAGACTACAACATTTTTATGAAAAATTGCGCCGAGCTGTAAATTTCTGACACCAGAGCCATAGCAAAGTACATTTTAAGTTATTTTTAATGCATTAAGGAGAATTCCGGGGTTGCTATGATTTTGATACAATAAAAGAGTACTTTTCTCCAACTTGTTTCTCTCTTTTCTCTGCGAAATTGCGTACAGTAAGGCCCCGAATTTAAGAAACCACTTTTTCACATCTTAGCCGAAAATGTTCCTTATATCTATGATGCTTTTCATTTGTCAGGCTGAAAGTTTCTTGAGTTTCTAATTTCATTTCTGGAAAGTCCTGGAAAATATGTTACAACAGAATTGGGCTATTTGTAGACATATCAGCCATGTGTGTATGTTATCAATGATTGTCAAGACCATCACTTAAAATTTGGGTAAAAATCTGTTAAATCTAGGATATCTTGGTAGCAGATTCTTATGAGCCATGCATGAAGTGGAATGCCGAGAGTGGAATGCCGAGAGTGGAATGCTCCTAGGCCATCAGACCAGGACCTAATACTGTCAATTGAAATACGAGAAACTTCATTTTGGTGTGAGCCGCAAGAGTTTCTCGTGAGCAGGGGGTCTAATTATTTTTCAGTGGCCTAAAAGTTTCTTTTTAGATGGTTTCTTAAATGCGGAGCCTTGCTGTATTTCGATCTGCAAAATGAGCGATGTGACGTCATAAACGCACAAGGTCATAGCCTCGTTGCCTTCGAAGCCATACGTCTTGTTGAACCTAACCTCTAAACCGAGGCTAGCCTCCTTATCGCATACTCTTACAAAATGGCAACGACATTTGGCCTAACTTATGAAAACAGTTTCACAAGTTTACAGCGGTTAGGGATGTCAAAACGTGGAAAGAAGTTGGCATGGTTGTTTTTTTATATTAATTTTATAAACTCCGGACCTGTCCTTTAAATGAAATAGAAGATGTATTAACCATTTGTGCAGTCTCTTTAAAGCTATGACGCCTAGCAAGAAAACCTGTGGTTTTTGAAACGAATGAATGAACGAGAACGTAGTTATCTTTATGAATGACGGATTCAGACTGTTATGATCGCTTAATATGCATGTTCGCATTGTTGCTACGTTGATAATGAATTGCTTTGCTTTTAAGATACTTCAATCAGTAAAACAAGGCTTCGGTTGTACGTTGTGCCCTCTGAAGTAAAATTAAAAGTCAAGGAAAAATCTTTAGTTGCCATAGTTTCAGAATTAATCAAGTTAACTTGAATAGGCTAAGGGTTGTATGGTCTGTAGTGGTCTGTAAATTCCCAATGCCGATTGTTAGAAGAGGAGCTAACGTTTGCAATTTGTTGCTTTAATCTCGTCAAGATAGGCATTATACCAATAACTAGCCAGAATTGTTACCCTTCACTTCTGTTTAAAATTTCATTTCGTTATTAAAATGATTGAATTTTATTTCTAAATTGTTTCTTTTTCTTCATGTGGGGTCGTGTCCGTTAAGCCTGGATTTTTGGGAAGGTTTACCGGCCGCAAGCCATGCACTCCCTATGAAAGCTTTATTAGTTTGACGCTTAGTGGCTGAATTGCATTCGTCAAAATTGTTGTTTTATTTTATTTTACATGATATTTCGTACCGTATGAGTGAGAAAAATATGAAATGAGAAGTAGAAAGAAATAGGCCAGCAAAGGCACCTCCGAAACATGAATGAAATGGAAATTCTTAACACGAGTTGTACAAAATTTACACCTTCTCTTTCATTACCCAACAAGAAAATTTAGGAAAAATTTGCATTAACGTAACACTAAATGATATGTAAGCAAGAACAAGCCAAGGAAAGCATGTGTCATTGAATTTGTCACATACTGTACACGTAAATGACAGTTGCAAACAGTGTAATATTACAACCAGAGAGAGAGAGAGACAGAAAGAATGCATACAGTATATAAGCATATATATTTGCACAGAGCTTTTGCAGACTCTTTTGAAGTGAAATACGTTTAGTTTTCAGTGCAAGTTTCAATTGGTGTAAGACAGCTTCATAGCAGGAACAATGGACAGTAGTGTGTGTGGGGGGCCTCCGCTCCTTCGTCATGTGGGGAACGACTGGTTTAACTTTGTTTGGCATTGATTTTCCTAGAACCCATCTCGATGCCTGAAACTTATATTGAAGCCAAACGAGAATGCATGCTCATATCTTTCTTTTGCGTTAAAATACTGTATCTTAGGATCTCATGAATTTTACTGTCAGTATTAGTTATTTTACATGCAGTATTTACTCTGAGCTTGACATGTGTCTTGGTTTGTATGAAAGAGGATGCAAAACTATATATAACATGGCGAGAATCAAGCCAACCATACAGTAGATGCTAAAAATGAACCACGTATATCTCTGCCCACAATTCCATTGCTGTACTGTGCATAAAAAGGACAATAGAAATTATAAATGTCAATGGAACAATCCGTTAGTCTATTTATTCTGCTCTGCACATGTTTAAAAGTTTGAATGAAAATTTGACAGACTCAAGGTTGAAAGGGAACGAGCTCAAATCTCTGCTTAGATGAACCTCGCAGTTTTACAATTTTGCGATGCGAGAATAAGTTCAGCTCTGCTGTACACATATTTCTGGGTTTGTATAAAGATCTGACAGACTAGCAATTGCAAGGGAACAGCCCCAACTCTATCATGAAAATGAACCTCGGATGAATGCACCAAACTGACTTTTAAAACCTCGTAAATTTCACTTTTATAGTATCAGTTACTTTATTTACTCTGTTCTACACATGTTTCTAGGTTTGTATGAAAATTTGACAGACTAAAACATGACAAGGTTGGAAGGTTACACGTTTAGGGATTGACCCTGCCTACAAAAGTCCTCATTAAAGACCACCATCGACCTTAAGATGTGGTGTTAGGTTGATATTAAATGATTAACTTGTCAGCAAGTTTTTCTTCTAGTCTCCATGAAACCTTGTATTGTGCGTAAATCCAGAATGCGCGTGCCAGGCTCCTCACTACACCTAAGCCTGTTACAAGACAAGGACATAAAACATAAGATTGATTGCCAAATTACAGGAATTCCTAGAGATCTTCTCTTAATTAGCAGTGAACCAATAGATGCACGCTACCTTCTCACGCGGACTATATTGATATCGGAGGGTATATAAGTTACGAGCATATCAGCTTGTTGCCAGTGTAGCTTCAGAGCTTTAGGAGGGAAAGTTCTTGAGGAGAAAAGTCTTGCGGAGAGAAATCACAATTGGCTGGTTGCAATTGCGGAAATCATCGTTTGTGCTTGAGAATAGAACGTTATTTGGAAGAGAAAGTTCTAGAAGGAACAGAAGAGTCTGCGCGCAGGCTATTCTTCTGGAGAGAAAATCCTTTGGGATAGAAATATCTTTGGGTGAAATCACAAGATTCGTTGTTGGCAAACCACATCAGAATTCGTAGCACCGCGAATTTTTGTTTCAAAAATGAGGAACACGCGGTGGACGATTTGTTTTGTCATCTTGACACCAATTTTAGCTTTTGTCTTTGATGACCGAACAAATTTAAGCACAGAGTCGGATACTGTTAATGGTGAGAAAGTTGAATTTTTACTTACTTTTTACTGTAAGGATTTGTGCAAATGTTTTCGTCAGTTTTAGAAGTTTGAATCAATTTCGATATGCAGTAAAGCTAAGATTACCAGGGGTAATTTTAGATGCATGTTTTTGTAGACTTCCGATAAATTTAAAGTCAAGCTTGGAATCTCCGTATATGAAATATAAGAAGTGGTACCTTCATTCATTCTTGTGAACGATATAGTGAAAGGTTGTACAAACTTTATTTGGAAATCCTTTTGTTCTTTTAAGAAATCTCTGAGATTCACTAGAAATCCGTTTGTTCTCCTGGAAATCTCGTACATCTTTTGAGGGAGGGATCCATCCCTTGCTCGAAGGAACAGTGGCCGTGTATGATCATACAAAATAGCTGAACGCAGAGACATAGGAACCGGGGGCACTGGGGCACGTGCCCCCCTCAAGATTTTGCAATAAACAAAGAAGTGACTCTTTAGCATTAAGAAAAAAGTGCCCTTGAAGTGTCATGCTCATGCCTCCCTCCCCCCCCCCAAGTTCAAAATGCTTCCCACGTCCCTGGCTGAACGTAGGATTTCCGTAAATTATAATTTGTAAAAATAGACAAAGCAGCTACAAACAGTTTTGTAGCCATCTGGATTGCAGAAATTGTTACGAGGTTTTACAGCCTCTATAAGTATGATTACGTGACCAAAATATATCGAAATCTTGCAGGAAAAGGAAATCAGTTTTACGTAATTCCCGAAATACTTACCTGTATTTGATTATTCAGCAATTACTACTCAATTACTTCAAGATTATTAGGTTAATGTGGGTAGTATCAGTTCATTATGAAGATTGTAGCAAATTGACTAGGTGGTAATACGTCTCAGATCTCCTCGTTTAGAGTCAGTTAACCTTAAAATACACAGTTTTATGGAAAGAGCTGCCGCTGACTGAGCTTATAAGACTTTGGATATGTTCTATAAGATTTTTGAGATTTTTCCTGAGATTTTCAAAGATTTTCCATGTTTTTATTAAAGACTGAGATTTGCGAAATTTTCAATTTTTTCGAGATTTTCAAAGATTGTGGAGAGTTGGAAGATTTCAAGGACTTTGATGATTCTTGTCAAACAATTCTTTTTGAGAATATTTATCATTTGTAGGGAAAACATGAAGGATTTTTAGATTTTCGAAACTTTTTAGGATTTTCGTTTGGAATTCAAAGATTTTGAGATTTTTGGAATTTTTGAACACTTTTAGGATTTTTACCAACGTGTACGAGATTCTTGTGATTCTCTTACTGGCACTGTTTGCTTCTTATGCTTACCCCCAAACTTACCTGCATGGGATCTAGGGGCAGGAGGGTCACCATACCCCTCCAGGTTGATCAGAAGTGCCCCGCTTTGAGTCAACGAGACATTAAGAAGTGCCCTTTCAGTTCCAAAGATACCCTCGTAGTAGCTGTGTCCCTCTAAACTGCTTCTTAGGCCGTTACCCATCGTAAGCGTGTGCACCATATCATTTGACTTTTACTTTACATGTTCAATGTGTCTCCTGTAGGCGCAGAAGCTGGGGGAGGTGGCACAAGGGGCACTATCTCCCTCCATGTTCCTCGGCACTGCCTTATTTCAAACTTAAAAAGTGCTATTTTTTCTTCGGCCATTTCAAGTCTAAATTGCCTCTCAAGTTATGAAAAGTACCCCCTTTGAGAACTGGTTCGTACGTCCCTGGCTCTGTTCTCTAGTGAGATTTTAAGCTGTATTTTCTTAACTCTCTAGCACCAAACTTAATTGTGGTGAACTTCCTGAGATGAGGGCTGGCCTTGTTAGAAATCATATTCTCGATGATGGGCTGCAGTCTGCTTTTAGAATTCACCAGATAATAAACGATATCAAGTATCATGTAGTGGTTTAGTCAACGTTGAAATACGAGTGCATGTGACTACTGTAGTGTACTTCAATTGATGTAAATGAATAAAACCATAAAAAGCCAGCATTTGACTAGGTTGTGCTCTGCCTGGATGAATCATGTTTGGATTTTTAAGAGGGATACAGGATAGGCCAAGCAAATAGTACGAGTGGTAGTAATAATCTTGTTTGAACTAACATTGTTAAACTAACATTGCGTGTTTTATGGTAGCAACAGTGAATGACTTACGCAATGAAGAGGCTTGGCGGTACTTGAATGGGCTAAATTTAGGGTAAATGAAAAGTGTTATGTCCTAATCCAATGCCTTCCTCTTGAGATTTGCCTTCCTCTTGAGATTAGTTTGAACAGGAGTAAGGAAACCTTCAAATTCAAGATCATTACAACGATGCCAATCGCCTTGAGCTGTTGCCAAGCTAAGGGGAATTGGGCAAGATCAACGGCCATTATACCATCTTGTAACGTCTCGAGTAAGACACGGGCAGGAGGGGGGGGGGGCGTCTTTCATTGTAAAGGTACCCGGGGATGTGCCGCTCTCAAGGGTATACTTTTTCGGACTTCTAGTCTAGCCAAGGGTATACTTCTTGGCAATTTCATTCTAGGCAAGGGAATACTTTTTGGCAATTTTTGGACAAGGAAAGATCAAATTTTGGTAATTCGTGTCTAGAAACCCCAAATTTTGTTGATTTTGGCCCAGAAGGCGAAAATTTAGAGATTTTTGTCCAGAAAACGACAATTCACGGCACTTTTGATGTAGAATTTAGTCTAGCCAAGGGTATCATTTTCACGAAATTTGGTCTAGCCAACGGTATCATTTTGGAAATGCTGGCAGCACACCCTTATCCGAAATTTGGCCAAGAACCCCGCCCCCTCCACCATGGAGTAAAACTGGGGCAGAGATCAATTGGTTAGACATTCGCCCAGATTGTCACTCTCCCGTCATTCTAGTTCCAAACGATTACGATTCTCTGAACTTGCTAATTGAGTCAGCAGATGCCCCTTTACCCCTTTCCTTAGCGTATCTGATTTGCTTGTTCAAAACAATATAACTAGTGAACTAGTAGACTGATTACGATTCGTCGTAAATTTCGCTAATTTTTTATATTTTTGATTTTAACCTTTTCGCGAGAGCGATTCCATTCAATTCAATTAGTAATTCTACTCAATAGCGAGCGAAAACTAGGGACGAACTGTAATAAGTCTAGTGAACTAGTATCTATTTCCTCAAGGAGCAGTAGGCACTTCCCCTAGTAAAGTTCCTTGAGAGGCCCAACAAAGATTATTTAGGGGCTGAAGACTGTTTGTAAACGTTCGAAACGAAAAAAATGTCGAGTTAATGGCTATTCGTAGAAGATTCTATAGCAAATACAGACTTTCTTTCGGTCAGCAAGAAACCTTGAGTTTTAAACTTCAGATTAAATTCCATACTGATTAGCTTTAACGAAACTCACACTCTTGCAAATTGATACTGAACAGTGTTCCGTGGTAGTTGCTCGTTGACACAATATTTTACGTGATATGGCTATATCGTTGACTTCATAGGCTAAAGACATAACAGACATCATGAAATCTATCCTATCCAGGTTCCTTACATTGACGTTGAAGCATGGGCAATAATGCACCGTATTTGTAGCTTAGAAATGAAAGTTTATTACCTCATTACTGTTGTTTTTCTTCGATTCTTTCTCTTCGGCCTAAGCAGCATCAGCGTGGGGCAGCCGCCATTTGCAAGAAATCAAATTCAAATGGCGCTTGCGCATTCCAGAGAACGGTTAGCTTTGATTTCTTGCAAATGGCGGCTGCCCCACGCTGATGCTGCTTAGGCCGAAGAGAAAGAATCGAAGAAAAACAACAGTAATGAGGTAATAAACTTTAATTTCTAAGCTACAAATACGGTGCATTATTGCCCATGGTTGAAGAGATAAATCTGAGCTTATTTAGTTTCTGGTCTAAAGTGATCAAGTGGTCTTGTGGAACAGTGCAGGGGTGCTGCTATTAAAGGGTCTGTTTCATCCAGCATTCCTTGCACGGCCCTTTTCATGGCCCATGAAAATGGCGGACAACAAAGGAACATCAACAGACGGCACGTGCAAGGAATGCTGGATGAAACAGACCCTTTAAGAAATAGATGAGATACGATAGCACAGTGAACAACTGTGGGTCGAGAGGTAGATGTGGATTCGACCATTATGATTAGACTAGCGAGATAATCCCAGTTATTTTAACAACAACAACAACAACAACAACAACCTTTTTTTGATTACAAAGTCCAACTTTGTAATCTAAGAGGGGGCTCCAGGTCAGTCAGAAAGAAAGAAAGAAAGAAAGAAAGTCCGTCACGCTCGTTAAAGCAATTGATGAACGTTTTACCTCTGCTAATTGGCACTGAAATAAAGAAAACGCACAGAAAGCGCATACAAGACAGAAGTTTCCCGCGATCCGATAGTAACATTTGACGTCGGCTTATTTCATGTTAGACAGATTTGACACCATAAGATGGATGTATCACCTTGATGTTTACCCTGGCACAACAACAAATTTACGCAGAATTGGCACGTTCTTGACTTCATTAGCAGCTTAATTATGTTAAAACAATCGTTTTCTAGAATGAACGCATCATTAGCCACTTATTGATAGTATTCATTATGCAAATAAGTCAACTTTAGGGGATGATGTTACCGGCAGCCTGCACAGAGGCTAGTATTTGCAGCATAACCAAAGGTAGAAGGACCCCCCTCCTACACAGCAACGGATGCAATCATCGCAGGTGAAGTTGAGACGAAAGGTGCAGAATCCCAGCAAACCATGGCGCCATTGACTGGGGGAAGGGACGCGATCACAGTAAACCAAAACATCTTCATGCATATGATCCTGCACATAGGTTATTTTCGTCAATGCTTGTCTCAAACTAGATGCCCACGAATAGAAACGTTCTGCAGGGTTCTGCATAAACATAAGTAATTTTGCGTTATCGTAAATCTGACATGACATCAGTGGCGCGGCCAGGGTAAATCAATTGGGGGAATCTAAATTAGGGGGTCTGGGGGCGAGTCCCCCAGGAATTTTTTTGGGGCCACGCCCTTTACTTTGGCTTAGAATGCATCTCCCAATGTCATGCTTGCCATTAGCTACAAGAGAACTTTGATAGTTTTGTGACAGTTATCCTATGAATCAGAGCACGAGGAAAATTTTTGAAGAAGGATCCTTTACTTTGGCTTAGAATGCATCTCCCAATGTCATGCAAGCGATTAGTGATAAGAAAACTTTGATAGTTTTGTGACAGTTATCCTATGAATCAGAGCTTGAGGAAAATTTTTCAACAAAGATCCTTTACTTCGGCTTAGAATGCATCTCCCAATGTCATGCTTGCCTTTAGCAACAAGGAAGCCTTGATCGTTTTGTGACAGTTATTCTATGAATCAGAGCAGGAGGGAAATTTTTGAAGAAAGATCCTTTACTTTGGCTTAGACTGCATCCCCCAATATCATGCTTGCCAGTGCTGAAATGGAAGATTTAACATTTCTGGGAAAATTCTTACTCAACCTATACCCAGCTATTTGCTCCTCGGTTTTAGAGGAATCTCGAGGACCGTCTTTCGACAAAAGTTGGGGGCAATTGCCCCCCATACCCCCCCCCCTGTGGTCACACCACTGCATGACATCTAATTTGATACAGATGCACCAATAGTTTAATGCAGAGACTAAGCAAACTAGGGGTAATGACTTTTGATTTTTGCGTATCATCCTCGTTTGACATAAAGATCAAAATATTGCTTTTCAGGCGATTCTTGTCCTTATACAAGGACAAGGCGCTTGATTTTCTGTTGAAGGCGACTTTAGCAGCAACACTCATCTCTCTGACTGTAGCTAAAACAGCATCAACGATCATTTGGGGTTATGAAGAAATCAATATTCAGATTTTCTTGTGCTTGCTTAGCTCAGGACGGACTTTGTAATCATCCAAAAGGATCTTATGTTTACTCAAACTGGGACTTACGGACTTCACATAAAATGTCGAAAAGGGCACAGATTCGTCTATTTGCTCTGGAACGAGGTTATGTCGTAGTCACGGTAACCTTCGGCACTTAGAAATTCTTATTGCTGTGGTGAAGTTCATGGAAGCTAAGTAGCCTTCAATATTAGGAACTCCTGGTTGACAGTGAAAGGTTTATTGATTCTTGGATTGAGGAAACATTCATCTGGATACCTCTGGCTTTTGTTCATGGCTATCAGAGGCTTGAGTCGACAGCTTAGGCCATCCGCCATTACTTGGAGCACTCAGCTTTTCGCATATAGTATTGCTATGGTTCCCAAAGGTTCCTAGAAAGGGGGAAATCGCTCCAAAAATCTCTTATACTTTCCGAACAAATCCTAAAATTAATATTTTGAAAAATCTTGAAAATCTCAAAAACCTTCTCAAAATCCTTGAAAACATAAAGAAACTCTTACAGATCATCAAAAATCTGAAAAAATCCCAGAAGTCTTTCCCAACAAATGATAAAATTCTCAAAAAAACCTTTGAACATTCTTTGAATTTCTCTAAAAAGTCGTTTAACTTTAAATCCTGAAAGATCTTGTAAAACCTGAAAAAACCTTGCAAAATCTCGAAAAGATTTGATAGATTTAAAAATCTCAATCTTTGAAAATCTCAGAGAAAGTGAAGCTTCTCATTGCTATCTCGTGTCTATTTACATTCATTTTCGGAGACAAGTTTACATCGTTCTGTGAGATATTTCTGACCCTGGCTTGACTGAGTATTTGGAAGGCATCAATATCACAGAAAGGAATCTAAAGACTGCAGTATCAAGTGACATTCACATCTTTAGGGTGATGTTTGGTTAGTTTTTGCAGACTATTATTGATTGAAACTAAATGCAAGATGGTTAGAGAGGACTGAATTTAGACGTCTTTGAAATGAAAAATAGGCTGCATAGACTAGCTGTTAAAACATGCAATTGTCATACTTATGAGAATTTCCAAATTTAATGGTGTTCTACCATGTTAAAGAGAAATCTTAAACCATGGGGTGGCAATATTACAGATGTGTTAGATGTATAACTCCTCCCCAATTCACGATATGAGTTGGCCAATTCATTTCATCAATGAAGGATTTGCACCATGAAAAATATAGGCCGTAGTTTAATATGTCATAAACAAACGGAAGACTTACTCAAGATAGTCACATGTCCTGCAGAGGTAAGCGAACACCGTTTGCCTCGATTTTTGCCTTTTTGACGAACATTTCTTAGTTCGATAGTACCAGAGTATAGTACGTATTTGTGAATGGTGTATCACTCCCTCAAATAGCATACGAGATTTCATGGAGAGCAATAAGATTCCTACAGGATTTCAGGAATTTCTTGGGAAAACAAAAGGATTTTCTTAAAAATGTACGAGATCACCAATGCGGATTCATGAATGAGGCTCTGATAGGGGCAGTCGATCCCTTCAAAATTGGACTGGATTTCCCAGCTTTTTCATCTTCCCAAAGACTGGTATGCTCCCTGCTTCCCATATTTTTTGTAGTATTGCTATCTGCTCCCAGCCCTTTTTAGGCCCTGTTCCCATGAATTACCAATCTCCACAAATTATACAGAGCGTTTAATTTCAACGTCGATTCAACCTGACATTGTCCACTGGGATGTAGCGATATATTTCAAAACCAAAACCAAAAGTTTTGCGTTACAGTAGAAAGTTCATAACGAAACTGTAAAGAACCTCCTTGCCTAATTTTTGATAAATTAAGTACATTCTTTATAAGAACCACTACATATAATGTATAGGAACTATTTCAACCTGTTTAGCGAGCCACAGCTACTGCTACTGTACTGGACTGCTATTAGGGCTTCCGTGGGCTTTGAAGAATTGAGACAAATCAGTACTGTACCATACCCCAAGGGTAATTTGGCATCACAGTATCAAAGGAAAAAGCGGCGCTTGATTAAGGTAATGTGGCAAACGGTGCCGCGGTTCTTGTGGTAGCCAGATGGCATGCAGTACCTTGAAATGGATGATCACTACCTCACTAAAAGCGTTGAGGTGGTAACTCATTCATTTCACACTCTGGCCTGATCCACTGCATGCAGCACTTTTAACCATGGGTAGCTAGACACTACTGGTGTGCTGCTATGGAGGATTGCTGCAACTAATATGTAACTGCGGAGGAATAACATCCATTGTTCTGTAGAGGAGGTATCTTACGATAGCTCACTAAACTATAGCTCAAAATATGGGTTTTCAACGTGTAATTTCTCTACCTTACTGCATCAAAAGCAAACATTTTATCATCTGTGAATATTTTTGGGTCTTTGACAAAACAACTCCAAAAGAACATTTTATCAAAGGTTTGATAATCAGTTTTTGGTGATTCTTTAAACGCGAGTACTTTTTGGGACACCCGGTAGCTTTAGTTTTTTAACCCCATATTTTGTGGAATTAACATACAAGTTTACAAGTCAAATACACAAATTCGCCACAGTTTTTATCCCAAACCATACCAAAATCAACATTCAAACTTGTTTAGCTAAATAAATGACAAATCTTTGGTAGCCTCTAGCATTTGATATCAATGGGAGGTGACGTGATAATGAGGGGGCTTATTTAAAATTGTTTTGCTTGGAAGAGAGGGGCTTATTAGAGAGGGGCTTAAGGGAGAGGTGGCTAAGTAGAGGGAGACTAAATAGAGCTCCCTTTCAGATAATAAGTTGCCCATGTGTTAAATAGACCATTTTAGCTATTCCTAAAAAGAGCCTAGATCGGACGACTTTTTTATAAAATTTTACACGAAAGGGTTCAATCAAGTTCGATTGAGTGGAGTTAGAGCTTCTGTCATTATTGTGCACATTCATCGGCGTAGGGGGAGATAAAATTTGGGGGGCTGCCCGATAGAAAATCCATTGTTTGAGAAAATTTTGCCCGACTTTAGGCGGATTTCTGCCTGATTATGGCTGATATTTGCAAATTTTTCTGACGTTGGGGGGCTGCAGCCCCCCAGCCCCCTTGTCTCCTACGCCTATGTGCACATTCAAAGATTCTACAAAGTGTATAAGATATCGATCGCTTCAGACCCAATATTAGAATAGCTATAAAGTCTGTTGCGTGACAGCTGTGAGAGCAAAATGACTTCTCATCATCGAAAACATATGTTACGAAAGTCCAAGGGTGGGCATGTAGGTATGGAGACAGTGGTCCTATGTTTGTCCCAGAAATTTGAGGACAATTTGAGGCAGATAGTTAAAAAACTGGTTTATTTTCGGAATAGTTTGGACACAGGTGGAAACAGTTTTGCTAAGACTGGGTAGATTAAAGGTGTCTGGAGAGACAAAGGTGGAACCAAGATGGTGGGAGAAATGGGTGTTTGATACAAACTTTGACTTAAAAGGAGCTGGACACAAGTAGATTTAGCAAAAGTTTCCATTACAAATGTCTGTCCCCAAAACCAGTCTTTGGTGGACAGTAGATCAAATTAATTCTCCAGAAACTGGGTAGATTAATTTTTTCTCGTGGACATACATAGGACCATAAAAATTACAGTACATGCCCACCCTTGAAAGTCACATTGCAACCAGGTCGTTTAAAAGTCGCCTTGGTTAACCACGGAAAATATTCATTCATTGGAGAATGTGAGCCCTAGGCTTAGCCTTGCTGTATATAGGAGAGGTGGTTATGGCTAAGAGAAATAGCAGATCTCATAGCTACATGGGAGGGCTATTTCTCTGTCTCCTTGCTGAAAAATTAGGGCTTCACCTGCCCTTATAAATATATAACAGACGTTTTAGCTGTTATGAAAAAGAATATGAATCGAACGATGTTTTCATACACTTTGTAGAATCTTCGAAGGTGCACGATAGTGATAGAAGCTCTGACGCCACTCAGTCGAACGTCTCGTATAAAAATGTATTGAAATATTGCTCGATCCAGGCTCTTGTGCAGAATAGCTAAAAGGTCTATTGTGCGTTTCTTTCTATCTAGCATTCGAAGGTAGTGTTTAGGGCACTGAGAAGCTAAGTTATCGAAGAGGGAATCGATTCTCCCCCCGATTCAATGTTGATGGGAAAATATTGGCATCGCAGGACTCGTGAATCACCCTAGACCTCAGAAATTTTCAAAATTGAACTGAGGGGGGGGGGGGAGCCAGCATCATCTCAACATTGTCATTAGGTAGGGAAATTTCGAAACATTACGCCTGGTGCCGTTGAGATTTGACCCTGATAGAGGCTAAGCTTCGATAATATTCATGAATAAGAAATTTTTCAAGCGGACGCTAACGCCGCTACAGGGAAGCAATGGACTCTTTAGCAGGAAGTTACAGGAAAGCAAGGGACCTCGGTATCAGGTTTACATTTCTCTTTAGAGTAGAACTACGAGTTCAAACAAAAATTTGCTTCGCGGTGGTACTCCTTTTTAAGAGTGGTTTTTACTAGAAAAAGTATGTGCGTTGATTAACCAACTCGTGAATTTGATTAGAGAATAAGACGTCAAAGCAGGGTTCGCCATGCCTTTTCTTTCACGTGTTTGCATCCTTGAAACCACATGCAGGATCACACCAAAACACCATAAGCCATGTCGATCCCAAAGTTACCACTAACGAATTTAGGGTCTTTAAAGCAGCTAAATGATATGTTATCTTGCATACACTTCGAGGGTTCGTTTCCTAACAAAAATGTGATGTAATTCCATTACTAAACCTTAGGCCTTAGGTAAATCTAAAGGATGGCGACACTACGTCTGGAACTCGTAGCTCTGTCTCGATATCCAAACGGGTACATTTCCGTAAGGAAAGATGATTTTCTCGATGTTGCTTGGTATTTGGTTTATTTCTTGTCGCTTTTAGACAACTTAATCTGGAAATGTTTGTGTAGAGCCTAAAATGTAGCTAGACATACTTTGTGCCATGTGTAGTCATGGGAGTGCCTTTTTTATTTCGTTTTGTTTTTGTTTGGATGCGAATACCCCTACTCGAAATGCCTTTAAATGCCCTGTGTAGTAATCCATATAGATGTAGGCCTAATGAAAATGTATAATTGATGAGGGTGATTTCAAGAAATAGAATGGCATAAATACTTTGCTTCATTAGTAATTGGTAGGTTTAACAGGCCCTAGAACTCTATATATGTAGAGTCAGATTCTCCGGAAATGTATGTGCAATTTAGGAGATACAATTAGTGAAAAGCTTTGAGACAACTAATCCCTTTAAACTTGAATCAATGTCGTTTCTTCTGAATGGTTTGTGAAAATCGTTAGCCTGAGAATCAGGCTAGAAAATCGTGAGATATGATGAATGAACTCAACAAGGAGAAATAGTTTGAGTTTAGATATAAGAAATCGCTAATAGCATATGGATGTTCACAGGCCTTGAACTTTGTCTGTTTTAAACATGTTTTAATAAGATATTCAGACTGGTGTGCATTAATTCTGAATGACTGCCCTTCCACCCAAATTTTTGTTGCAATTTAAGGAGAATAATTAGCGAAGTAATTTTGAGAAAGAGCTTAAAATAAGCTTTATAACTTACTAAGAACTTGTGGATTCTAACAGGCCCTAGAACTCTGTATGTTTAGAGTCAGATGGCAGACCACCATTGTCGCAAACTCCACCTTTCAAGTAAAACTCCTCCTATTCGGTTAGCCTGCTATCCTGACAGCCACTCATTTAACTTGTAAATCACAAACCGAAAACTAAATCCTGTAATCAATCACACAAGAGAAGCCATGTTGGCCTGGCTGTTTGGTCGTTGTATTACCAGTAACCGTAAATATTTTGTTGAGTTTACACGCAAGAAATGGAGCTGGCAAGTTTGGCAGGAGTTCCACATTGGAGGCCCATAAACATCTCTCTAACCCCTTCTCAGTTAACTGTATTGTTTAAATTGTCATTCTTTCTAGGGACAATTGATGAGGACAATGGCTTCCAACAGAGATCACGTCCTTTGTTTCAAGAAAGATGTGAGAAATACAGAGGCGCTGTTTGTGTTGATCATATGAACTCACAGAGCCTCGTGTTTATGCGGTCAGGTGAAGATCAAGATGAAATCGAGTCACGGCTTGCCAAGAATATGAAACATGTCGCGAAACTCATGTCTCCTGAGTGCTACCCTGACGCCCTACGAGTTGCCTGCATCACCTTATTCCCACCCTGCCGACATGTGAATGAGACGACTGCCGTGCCGCTGAAGATGTGTAAAGAAAGCTGTCTTGGTTTGCCAAAAAGTTACTGCGCTAAAGGTTTTGGGTTGCTGCCCCATTTGAAGATCATTCAGGCGATTGATGATTGTGACGCACTGCCAGAAGTTGATTCAAATCAACCTTGTGCGAGAATTTCTTTACCTGGTGAGTTGTCACAAATCCTCCTTTCCTTTTATGCATTTTGTAATATAACCCGGTGAGTCAGAAAAATGTCACTGTTTGAAGATCGTATACAACAAAAACAGTAAAATCGATTTCAAAAATTTCAACTCCATTGTCTGGCTGAGGGTTTAACTTAAAGGGGCTCCGTCGCCAAAATGTAAACAAAACGATGATTTTTGCAGTTTTTTGAAAGTTCATATAACACAGGGTTTTCATATATTTTTTCAAAATGAAAGTTGCTCTTTGGACATAAATCATTGTACTTCACTATGGAACAAACCAAACATTCATATCTTCTACGATTGCTCTGATATAAGTGGATTTTTTAACGGTCAATTTTTGGTGGATTGGGTGAAGCCACCAAACAAACTGCAGAAAACAATGGGTGAATTGGTGACACGTGCGAGTTTATGGATTTGTTTACTGTTTGGCGACGGAGCCCCTTTAATTTCGAGAATTTATTCATAATTTACAACGCACAATCTAAATCTCAAATCAAGAATTACAGTACCGGAAACTAACAAGGGCAGATTTTGTAATACAATAGCAGCATTTGCTTTTGGTTGACTCCGCAATTCAAAGCGATTAGTGACTGCAGACAAAGGAAATTCTCTCAACCAGTAATTCAAAACAAACAAAGCCGCAAAAATTTCCCCGAAACCAGTAAGGCAAACTCTCGCCTTGTGCACGCGAAATGTGATTTTTAAGAGAAGTTATGTGCTTATAACAAAGAAGAAGCGCAAATCTAAAGATCTGCCTGGCGGATTTTGTTTATTTGATTCAGGAGCTGTTTTGAAATCGTTTCATAGCCCTAATTACGCAAGCATTACACTGCCTTCTACTCGGCTTCTGAATCAAATGAACAAAATCCACCTGGCAGATCTTACAATTTACCTTTAGAAGATATGAACATAAGCTGAAAATTTCCCTTTTTGCTATTTTTAGACTGTGATAATTTGTTCAAGACTTCTTGAAAGGGGTATTGAATAGATCTGTTTCGTTCCTGCAAATTGCGTGTGCGCGCCTCACATCTATTCAGGAGATGTTTTCTCGGTGTTGCGAAAATCGAAAAGCAAGATGTTGTTTGCAGTTATTAATTATATTTATCTTCCGCACAGGCAACAATTACAAGAACATACTGTGCAAGAGAAGTTTCCGTAGGAAAGGTAAGTCTATTTTTTGATCGGCCTCTTGAAATTACAGTTAACAGCCGAAAAGAATGCGTTAAAATCCGAACCCCAAGTTTCGGAGAAAATTTGAAAATGTTTGTCAAATATTTTTTCAAAAGCCTCCAACAATTCTTTTCGAAAAAGAAAAGCGCTGTAATAGACCTTTTAGCTATTCTGAAAAGAATCAGAATCGAACGATATTTTGCTACATTTTGAAGAATTTTCGAATGTGCACAATAGCGATAGAAGCTCTAACGCTACTCGATCGAACCTCGGGCATAAAAATGTATAAAGATAACGCTCGATCCAGGCTCTTTTGTAGAATAGTTAAAAGGTCTATTCTAAAAGAAATCAAGATATCATAAAAATAGATGGTAGACTTATAGCAAAGCACGTGAAGTTTTTTTCAACCCGTTCAGTCCAAAGATAAAGGTAGTAGCCATTTGCACAACCTTTATTAAAGATTTGCTGGATTTTGCAGCTCATCTCGGATTTGTTTATAGTATCGCATATAATACAGGTGAAGGCGTTATGGCGCAGTGGTGTAATCCTCTAAACTTTGCAGCCGGACCAGTCAGGCGGACGAGGCTCAGTCCCAGGTAGAGCCCACCACTGGAGTGTCATGATAAGGGATCGCGGACTCGATTAGGTCTTCTCTATTTCTGCGATCCCAGCGCTTGGCGCTAAAAACCGCAACTTGACCTATTTCATTTCTATTTCATGTTATTTTAGTGTTGCGTACTGCTTCATTAGAAAATCGTCTTGAACCGATCACAGGCCGTGGAAGCATCTGTCAAAATGTACGATGGAAGCCTTTAAGCAAAGGAGCTAAGCAATTGATCAATCGAATCCTACCTGGCGCGGATAACATCCCAAATGGGCAGTATGCAAAATCAGCTATCAATATTTACTGCTTTCGAGCTCCTTTCAAGATCTCAACACTTCTGCAAAGCAAGAAAGAATACTCCAAGGTATACTTTTTCTTCTTGTTTCATTGACGTCTTTATTATGAATCACCTTCAACCAAATCACCGAATCACCTTGGTTGTAAGGTGATGTGTAATAATACGGGTTTTTGTTGTCGTTCGTTGTCATGTATAAGTTTCTTTCTCTGCTGCTAATCTGATCTGACTTTGGATTCACTTGCAATTTAGGCACAAGCGGATAAATCACACAAACTTGGGTTATATGATTATATACAAAACACTATGTACAAAGGCTAACGGGTCTCCAGTGAGATCCGGGATTAACGTGTAGCTGGTCGCATACTGATAATCAAAGATCAACTCAAAAGTTACAGAATATATTAGAAACTACGCGGAAATACGAATTAAGACTAACCAATCAAATACAAGAATAACAGGAAAATGACTTACAAAAGATTTGCGTAAACGGACCAACCTAGGTAATAAAACAACTAGTCATATACCAAAAGTAAATACCGAAAAGGAATAAAAGTGAGGTTCCTACGTAATAAATGCTGAAAATATGTGAAATGATACCTAGTCATAATCTGAAAGGAAAATCATTAAAACTTCAATGAATAAACTAAAGCTTGAAGGAAAAATATATTCAAATTAATGAACTCATAAAAATCATAAAAAGTGCGTCTCGTCACATATGTTGATGATTTCTTCCATGAAACTTAGCTTAGATTTGGCAGGTTTTTGTAGGACATTGTTGCAAATCTCTTGTGTATGTGGTAACTAAATTGTTTTTGTGTTGTAATTGTTACACATTTGATTTCATGTTATCTCTATTTTTACAGGTTATTCCATTGCCTGAACTGAAGCAGGTATCATATGACAGCGTTGTTTATGGATTTTCTGTCAAGCTGAATCGAGAAAGCAAGATGAAACATCTTCTGTTCCCTATTGGCCACATGAAAGAATATAGCATTGACAAAATGGTCACGGTACCGAACGTGACGGCTTACTTCTACAAAGATGCATCAGTGTCCAAAGTTTTCGGCGAAGGAATGTTCAACCTATGTGGCACAGAATTTCAGATCAGGATTGAGCAAACGAAGCCTGATGAGACATTGTTAACAGGACGAAGCCCTCATCCTGTTGACTTGAGTACTGTTGAACTAGCGTTCGGTCTACGTCAACCAACCGCTGATCTACGTCACATCATGGACAGCTTCAGGATACTGAATCTGAGACTGACCAATCCGAAGTTGAATATTATCTGGGAGGATACAGATCGAAGAACAATGCGTTTCTCTGGACAAGCATACAACAGTGGTTGGGGAAATGTCGAAGTTAATGTAGAGTTGTTGTTGGGGACAGATCAATCATTCTGGGCTACTGCTATCACTACTACGAAGCAAAGTTTCAAAGAGATATTTGGGATTTTCGCCGACTGGAAGCATGTGCGATTGGCGAAGCTGCTAGATATGGCATTGGATGTGAATAAGGTAAGCAAATTTGTGTAAAATCGGCAGTTTTTAACATGATTCGTAAAATTGCTTGGAAGCGCAATTCTAGTTTACGTATCGCGAGAGGTTAAGTCAACAGAAATCCTTGTAAGTTTGGAAAATGATACGGGAAACTTTCACCTGCAACCAAATGATTTTTTCATGTGTAGATTGTGAAACAAACTATAATTCTGTCCTTTAATGCATATATCGTTAAAAGGTCGTACTTCGAAAACTTTGCACGCAATTTATGACATTCTCACTTCAACATCTTGCTATCATCTTGCATTGTTTGGTCCGGCAGGCATAAGTTTCACCATAACATGGTTGGTACCTAGCTAAAAAAGAGCGTTAGAGTTTCTTCAAGCCAAAACTATATTCTGTGATAATGTCGCTTTGCTTGAAATCTTCAAATTTCTTTTAAATTCATCTCCAAGGTTCTTTTTGCTGCCTATGCATTGCATTGTTTTGAAGAATTGTTACATTTTAGATCCCTTTTGTGCTTTAAAGTCTTTATGAGAACAAAAACAAATCTTCTATCATCCAAAACAGGCCAGTTAAACTAAATTAGCTGTCATCATTGTTATCAAAGCTGACTAAAACTGCTTGAAATAATTATTTATCAGAGAGAAAAACATCATACTATGAATTGCAACTTATTTTCAAAACTGGATCGAAAGCGTAGGTACAGGTGCAAGGAGTTTTTACTCATCCGCCAGGGTCCAAGCAGGATTTTCCAAACTGTAAATAAGGTAATTTGTTCTGAAACCTCAAAGCTCAGCGAATATCAAATCAGATGTCTTTAAAGGGAATCGACATAGTTAAAAGCTGGCCCGGAACAGGTCAAACATATAATCTATTGTACTCGACAACTTTGACGCATCCGGTTTCATTGTGTAGGTAAAGAAACAATGGGTTTGTGGGCGTTTCTTTAGCCTATTTATAGTGGCTACAAGATATAGCTATGTCTATTCCCTTTAATGATAGACCGAACGCTAACGAATATGTTTTTAAAGCTAATTTTGATTTGATTTAGTTGTTTCTTTGTCTCATTAAAGTCAAGCTTGTCCTTTCCTTCATAGGTGGGATTCGTTCTCGCCACTAGAGATGTCAAGATCCCTAAACACCCATCATTATCTTTCCAACATGAGCCAGTAAAAACAATGGCGAGAAACGAAATACCAAATGGATTAATGTTAGAAGCAAATGCGAATGTTAAAGACAGCTGCAAAAGAAATGACAATCGATCGTTTATATGTCAACTAATTCAATTTGCTGTTGGAATAAAAGCGACGACTAATGTCCGAATCAAAAGTGATTTGAAAGGTCTTCTTCTTGTGCTTGAGTTTCACCCTGATGGACTTGTTCCACGATATTCTGCATCTGCTTTGGCACAGGTATGTAATTTCCTATTTTGATACATCATTCTTTGTCGTCATTGGTTATTTAGAGGTCTGCGAAGTCGGCAAATCGTCTCATATATTGTCTACATCATCTTTAATTTCACTGGCGTGCAGGTATAGATAATCCTTTATAAGCATTTCTAAAATCAGAGGTGGAAACAATACGCGAAGCAGCTTCGTAGGAAGCTTGTTTGTCTGGAAGGAAGAACAGGGGAGGTAAGATAGAAAGCGGAATAGAAGGAAAGAAAAGAAAAGAAACGAGAAAGGGAGGAAAAAAGAAATGAAAGGAAAAAGGAAAGACAGAAAAAAGGAGAAGGGTAAGAACAAAGGATGGTAAGAAGATAGGATGAAAGAGAAAACAAAAATTGAAAATGTAAATAGTGAAGGAAGGAATAAAGTCAGGAAAGATTAAAGAGAAAGGAAAAGCAGTGTTTGGATTATGCTCTGTCCATGTACAGTTGTTAGGTCCAAGGAAGCTATCAATTGCAATTCTCGACTATTCCAAGTGACTCTAAACATGCCTACGAAACTGAAATGTTTGTCGTTCAATTGATCAACTGAAATCTGGCAGGGAGAAAATTGATAAAACAATGAATTTAGTTTGACATTGCTTCGCAGGAAGGCAAATATTTTTTCCACCATTGTCTAAAATAATTGGACGATTATTCCTCTGGTTAGATGATAGAAACTACGTCAACAAAGAAGTTTAGGGCAATTTTCGAATGTTGAAAAGTATCCGAAAATGAGCAGAGAAATTTCACAGAAAGGAGCTCCCCTTTTCAGGCTACTTCTTGCTAAATGCATATCCTTGCAATTCTGAATAGTCTTCAAAGTTACTAGTTCCGATAGTTATTGAATGCTTGTAATCAGGAATGCCAGAAGACGTAAGTTTCTGTTTTCCCTGCTCTGAGGAGGAACGGTTTTACTTCGCATATAGGTCCTTTATTAATGGTTCACGTATTGTTCTAAAATACTGAGATTCAGTGATAAGTGGCTTTCTGTAGGCAGAATTGTGATACGAAACTACGAAACTGTGTGAAAGCTCAAGAGGAAAGTTTATATTCATTTGCTGCAAGCTTTTACGCTGTACGCTTTCCCTGAGCTCCTAGCATTGCCACATGCTAAATTTTCTGGACCAATCTTGCAGCTTTTGACCCTAACTTTGCCTTTTCGTGTTACCAAGACAAAAAGGGCTTGTCTCTTTGTGTATTCAACACTCTTCATTTACCCTGAAACATTTCCTGTCATCGTCATTTCAGCTTCGCAAAACATGGGAAAAGATCAATCCATTTGCACGAGTCCCTTCTAACAATGTGGAGATAACGGAAAACATGGACCAAAGTTGGAGGTTCTTACCACGTTATGATGGGATCATATGGCTAAGAAAGCTTGAAATACACGTGAAATTCCTGGAATCTATGGACTTATTTGACAGCAAAATTGTTCATATATCTGGTGATGTTGTTATTTTGAATAAACGGTATACATACAAGATAAATAACGTCGGACTAAGCTATTGCTTACGTTTGCTCGATAGCATAACTGAAATTCTCAAACACTGTAGTAAAAGGTCTCATTAAGCACGAAGCGGAGGCTGTCAATCGAAGAACATCCCTCCACAAAGCTAGCTGATACTGTGGGCGCACATGGAAAAGTCCTGCTGCCTCGCAATCATCAAGAGACTGCCAACTCAAATATCAAAGCGCATCACGTCCTATGCGATCCTCTTACCACCTGTGGAAATCAAGGAACTGGACTTGTAAATTACTTTTGGTATTAAATTTTATGTAAACTTTAAAGGAACAATGAAAGAACGTTTATTAGGCCATTAAATCTAGGGTCAAGGCTAGGGATCCCTTGATCACCGTTGCAACATTGGAAATGTGGAGTATGTACGGAAATTTTAGCGATAAAGCAAAGCTAGCTTCATTTTTTGCCTGTGCGATAGAAACTGCCTTTCAAATATACTATTGCTGCCGTTATCCTCCTACAAACTCTGTTGTTGGCGATCATTTCGAAGGGAAGGTATTATCACTGCTAGCATCCTCTGGCCCTGGGCCCAATTGTTGTCATCGTTAGCTTTTATTTAGAAAGAAACGCATTAACGTCCGATTGCCTTCCGCTCTGCTTATCGGCCAGTGCTTAAGTATCCTTGCAAAATGATCCCGAATCGACACAGTCCTATGCCAAGCCCTAGGTCTCAAAGTGCAACGTGAAGAAAACTGGCTTGCGTGCGTAATAATTGCTTCAATTGTACACTTTTCTGTACGATTTGTCATCAAGAAGATGTCATAGTTTGTCTTTAAGAAATGGCAAAATAGATCATGGATAAAATAGATTAGACAGGTCCCCATGGTAGATTATCATTTTTGTTACCCTATTGTAATCCAGGTAGATCCCGAGTTATTGTAAGAATAGTTCATTGAAAAAGATCATCGCTCGAAACGGCTTGAAAGGTCTGAGAGAAGTGTGCTATATCCCATTCTCAAATAGGCTGGGATCAGTTTTGTTTACGTGTGCCATAAAGAAGCATTGGTTCCAAATCTTTAAAAAGGCTGGTGTAAAATTCGATGACCTATTTATTTGAACTGAATGACTTCAAACTTTAGCTACTTCTCAAAATTCTACCGTTGGACCTTTCTGAAATTTTCAATATTTTCAGAATTAGAGTGTTTTTCTTCTTTTTGAAGAATTCAAGAAAGATTTTCAAAAAAATTAAAATCATCGTAATTTCTAAACCGTTTGGCGCAACATTAAATAATTTTGAAGAAAACCATAGTTTATGGATGTCCACAATATGGCATCAAGCAAAAGTCTGTCACTCTTCTGGTTTATGATTTAGAAATTTGATGACGTCACGCCCTCAAATGAGTTGAAGTGTGAGAAACGCTGTAATTTCGAATAATATTCAAAAACTTCCAAAAAGTCCAACGGTAGAATTATAGATAAGTAGCAAAAGTTTCTTTCAAGCCATTCAATTAGAAGAAATAGGTCATAGAATTTTACACCCACCTTGTTACGCAGAGTTAAAGATTTGGAACTATGCTCCAAAGAGAGCTGCATATACGTCTAACGGGCTACGATAAATCGTTTATCGAACAAAGTGCAAAACGTTGAAATTTTGATTTATGGTCTCGTCTTTGCTGATGTTTCTGATATTAAAGCGATTTATTCTTCCAAAGTTACAAATGAGTTTCGGAAAAGCCTAATCTAGGGAGATCTGTATCGTTGGAAACCAAAATCAAAATTTGGCAATCTTAGAGGCTACGACAAATTGGTTATCGAACAAAGTGCAAAATGTTATAATATTGATTCATATTCGAGTCTTGGCTTGTTTTTTATCTTCAAGTCAGTTATTCCACAGTTGTAAGTGAGTTTCGAAAAAGGCTAATCTTTGGCGATCTGTGTTGTTTGAAACCAAAAAGTCAAAATTGGGCAATCTCGTATTTCTTATGTTAACGGTCATCGAACGTTGGTGTTTCTTATATGATGTGATGTAAACAACTCTTATTTAACGAAAACGGTAATCATGATAAAGTTAATAGAATAATAATTTTGTAAAAAGAATATTCATTTCTGTTGATTCTATGTACGTAAGACATCACTTTTTTGTATATGACTCTTATTTGAAATCAGCTTGTTGCTCTGAATCACCAAAACAAGGTGCGGTTGCCAGTCAGACGTAACCAGATTTACCAGTGGTGGTAATGAGAGATTGATCCAAGATCTGTCCCAAACTCAGTGGCAGAGGGAAGATAAAACTTTAGGCCCAAAGCCCATTAATCGACATACCTTCAGTCTGTTGTTGGCTTTCAAGCATTCTTCATAATCATATCAACTCGATGTTGAAACCACGTTGTTATTGTTGTGTTTGTTAGCCTACTCTCGTTTCAGGTCGCTAGATCTTCCAGCTACAAACCGCCATTGCTCTTGGGCTCATTTTCAATTCAGGCCTAACAGTAATAGCGGTTTGTAGCTGGCAAGCTCTGACAGTTTGGACACGAGAGCAGGTTAACAGAGAAAGAATAACAAAAATCGTTTGAACATCGAACTGATACAGAGAATGGTTTGAAGCCAATAAAGGACTGTAGGCATGTTGATTTGTGGTCCTTTTAGGCATTTATATTAATTAGTGGGCTTTAGGCCTAGATTTTCATCTTCCCACTGCCCTTTCCAAAATTTGATTTATGCTCCAGCTTCTGTCTTCAAAAGGGTTTTTTTTGGCTCGGAAGTTGAGAATAAGTGGTTCTTAAGCACATTGGGCGCAGGCGATGCCCAACGTTTACGGAGGCTTACTATGTAGTTTGCCCGAATATCATGGCTTCATAGAGATAAAACGGCCCGAATGGAGTATGACATGCAATAAATTTGGCCTTATTCGGGGGCTGCAGCCCTCCCAGCCACTATGCCTCCTACGCCTGTGTTAATCACTCTGGTAAAACTTTATTGCAGTGCTTTTCTGGCGTTATCGAACCTTTTTGAAGACGTGAGTGAAATTGAACATCGAAAGCATTTATGTTCAATCCGTAGAATAAAAGACATGAAGGAGACGTGAATCTTTTTTGTAAAAATATCTTCCAAATCATTGTAATTCAAACTTCAAATCACTATGGGAAATTTACAGTATATAAATGGCGCGTGATTCCAAAATTTATATATGTGTTCGACAAAATTTCAACATCTATTTTCTCGTCTTATTGTTACTGCAACCAAGAAATAAAGTCTATAAGTCTACGATAAAATTTACATCTTTTTCCCTATTTCGTTTCAAGCATCGAACCATACCCTCTCTCCACAAGTTTACACAACAATGGCTGCATATCTTCACACGAAGCAGTCCTGTCTCCTGACGAAAACACATCAATGGATTGGGAAGCATCTTCAAAGCCTTTTACAAGATTGCAGAACTCAGCAAGCCTAAATCGCGTAGGCAGCATTAAACTCAGTCGCTGTGAATATTCCCCCAAAGGTCCCTCTTCGATGAAAGTTGAGAGAATCATATAAAACAGTCTGTAATGCAGTTCAGAGTCGTCTGAATGGGAATCGAGCAATGTAACTGCTTCCTTGTATAACTTATTTTCCAAGTATAGATTCAAAGCTTCAAGTATTCCATCGGGTTTTCCTGGAAGGAGGATGAGTTCCACAAGGATCTTTACTTGGTCCTCTGTTAGTTGTTGCGTGCAATTCCTGTATGGGAGCACTTTTAATGCTCTCTTTACGACATCATCCTGGAAGAGAAGAAAGGTTTTTTAGCTTCCCTTTTCATCTCCAAGCTTTGTAAAAGGAAAATGGTTTGAATACTGCAACAATGAAATGTTGTAAGTGTGTGCAGTAACACTGCCACGGTAGCCTGCGTGCAGACACGACTATCGGGTAGTCGAGTGTGCACGCAGGCTATGCCACGGCTGTGCTTGATTTATAAAAATATTCCACAAAGGCTACGCTTATCTCTTGAGTTGTATTTTCGCACATCAGCTGCATGGCTTAGAAAACCCATATTATAAGGGCTAAACTCAGATATAAAAGATTTTTCAACGAAATTCTCATTAAGCCTCAGATATCCTTCTTCTATCGATATATGCTCATGTTTGCTCTTAAAAATAATTTCTGGAATGCACAATGAGCGAGCTAGCTACCTGGGTTTTCAGAGAAACGTTTGCGGCTTTGTTTGTTTTGAATTACTGGTTGAGAGAATCGCCTTTGTCTGCGAACGCTAATCGCTTTGAATTGCGGTGTCAATCAAATGCTATTGTCTTACAAAATCTGTCTTTGTAAACGTGCTCTTACTTACCATTGATAATAAAGAAGATCTCCTTGTGGCTCTGAGGAATCCGCCTGATTCAGAAACAGCGGCAGCATTTTGAGCCTTCTGCACATATTCGAGCAGCAACTGAGGAGAATGTTCCCATAGTCCATTGCAAATAACTTCAAATGTCTTGATGTCTTTTCTGGAATAAAACATATAAGATTGTCTGGTTACAAAAAGACCGCTTGTAATCGTATAAGGAAGAAATTGAGTATACGAAAGAAATTCCTCACGGAAAGCAACTAGCGAGACTTAACTCTCTTTCCAAACTTCGGTTTTTCGGCTAAAGTTAAGGACGTTGCTAAAACAGAACACTTTATCCTTTCCATTGCACGAAGTTTTCGAATAGCCCACTAAAGAGAGGTCCACTCTTTGTCTTTGACAATAATGAGAAGTTTGTTTCCAGTAGCTATGCTATTGTTATAAATGGACATGCAAGAAGGATTTGTCGTTTTGTTCTGAAGTTTAGTTTCATTTCATTGCTTCGTTCCATATAGACTCTCAATTCTTCATTTCATCTTCTTTCTACACAATATTCAATAAAATCAGATGCATTTCTTAAGTCTCGGGAGATTTAAAACTTGGTTAATTTCATTCTCTGATTCATCTCCTTAAACAAAGGAATCCATAGAGATTTGCGTCTTCTGGCTAAATTGACCTGCCCAGCATAACAAGGACAGATTTTGTAAGACAATAGTATGAGTTGCTTTTGTTGAAACCTGATTTCAAAGCGATTTGCGATCGGAGGCAAAGGAAATTCTCGCAACCATAAATTCAAAACAAACAAAGCAGCAAAAGTTTCTCTGAAACCCAGGTAGCTTGCGCGCTCGTTGTGCATTCCAGAAATTGTTTTTAAGAGCAATCATGAGCATAGATCGAAAGAAGAAGGATATATCTGCACATCTACCTCGGGCATTTTATTTCTTTAGTTCAGAAGCCGATTGGGAGGTGATTGAATTCTCTTACTGTTTTGGGTGTAATAAAAACACTTACTTCTCAGCTTCTGAACCAAATAAATAAATAGCCCGTGGCAGATGTGTAGATATACCCTTCTTCTCTCCATATATGTTCAAATTTGCTCTTGAAAACAATTTCTGGTATGCACAACGAGCGCGCTAGCTACTTGGGTCTCAGAGAAACTATTGCGGCTTTGTTTGTTTTGAATTTTTGGTTGAGAGAATTTCCTTTGTCTGCAGCCACTAATCGCTTTGAATTCAGGTGCCAACAAAAGCATCTCATGCTATTGTGTTACAAAATCTGTCCTTGCTGCCCAACATGTTTATACCAGGTGAGTCAAAAAAAAGTTAACACGTTTGGTGGGCTGTGGAATAAAAATTACGTGGCCGATATTCAAGACTAGCATGTTCATCTATCATGCAAAGGCGAACTCAGATGTGAAAATTTTGTTTGGTAAAATCACTCATCTTTTAGACCCAGAAGTTAGAAAAATGCTGGCAAAGGGGTTTGGATGGGAACGAGAACTCCACATCAGATTCTATTCCATGATTTACTTGCGATTGACATAATATTTAAATATCTAAATTATATTTCTGAAACAGACAATTGCATTTAATTTATATCTCAATGGCAAGTACCTAAATCGTGGGCCAGAATTTCCTATCTAATCGGAATAAGAAGTTGGCAAGTACAGGTTTAACGCTGGCCTGAGATTAACCTCACTTTCGTTTAGTTCTCGAGATAAAACATGGCGGCTCATCAGTGCGAAGCAAGGTTTACTTCAAGTTGAGAAAACATGGGATGTATGTCGCTTAAAAAGCAAAACCAAGGGAATGATCAACAAAGAAAAAACCAAGAACAGCGTTGGATAGGTAAGATCATTTAAATGTGTGTGTGTGTGTGTTAGGTACCATCAAGTCGCTGGCGACTTCTGGCGACCCTCTGAACAAACAATCTCCATTCTGTTCTGTTCATTGCTTTTTCATTAAGTTTATGCAAGGACATCCCAGTTAATTCTTTCAACACATCCAGCCATCTTGTTCTTTGCCTGCCTCGTCTTCTTGATCATTTAAATACGACATTTTAATCATTGCAATGGGACGACATTAATGTCATCCTAGGGCCCTTGGTTTAACGAACAACAACGAAGTTTATTTCTGTAGGAAACTTACCTCAAAATATTTCTCCAAAATGTTGACTGCAATTTCTCATTTCCAACTTTACTTTCAACAACCTCATACCCTGAATCCCTCTCTGTACCTTCTTTGCCAAGCCCCAATACCCGGGCAACTACACTGATTAATTCCACGGGCATCATTTCAGTACCCCAAAGAATAACTTCGTAAAATTCTTCTTTAGTTAGGTTATCATCCTGAAGTTGAGTTTCAAGATTACTCTTAAATGAGACTCGAGCATCATCATCATCGCTTTTACTTTTATTGCCCCTGGAATCATTCTCCAATATTGTGTTTATATCTTCAGACAAAGAACAGTATCTTTTCATCATGTCTAAAAGGCCAGGATCTGCACTAGCCGTTACGCTATTGCCTTGTTTGGAGACATAATCTTTCATTATATCAAAGACAGCATGCTTGTACTTCGGGTTTTTATGCAGCAACGCTAGAGGTATGCATGGGTTATCGAACATTTTAAATATTTGATTAAATTCTTCTTTATTTCGAAACTGTAGCCATTTCCCATCTAAATTCAACTTAGGGTGATTCAACAACCATAAGCAAACTTCTGACGATAGATTTTTAGTGTTCCAATCACGGAGGTACTCAGAGACGAGCATCAAAGATTCGCTTGTTGCATGATCCCCCAAATCCTCAGAAATGTGCTCATCTTGACCCCCGTCTCTGTTGCTATGATCATGTTGTGGCTCGTTCTCTTGGTCCACTACAACATACGTTTCTTTCCCTTTCTTTCCATGGTCTCCTTTGAAAGTGAGATGAAGTGTGTACTCTTTAGAAATCTTTCTCTCCTTCTGTGCAGATGAAGACCCATGTTCCTCGCTGGTCTCTAATTTTAACATTCCCTCTGCTTGCTTAACAACCGACTCGGATCTCAATACTCTGATGAAAGACGGGCTCCATACACCAACACGGGGGATATTCCCTTGGCTAACCCACACCCTTGGCCTTTCATGTTTCAGCGACTCATCAGACCATATGAGCATTCCTTTGTATGTTTCAAAAACAAGCATCTCACCATCTTCAAGGAGCAACGCTACAAATTTTTTGAATGCGAACATCTTGTATTTCTTGCGTTGGTTCAAATCACCGAGTTTTACACGTGACAAGCTGCAAAGTTTTTTAATAACCGGACGCCCATCGACGTCCATTTTAATAGAGAATAAATCAGATGTTGATTCAAGAATTAGGAGTTCTTGTGAAACTGGATGAGTACAATAAGCTACTGCGGCTGGGTCGCTTTGATTTTGGTTGATCCATAATGAGATTGAATCTGTAACGAGGCTCTGGAAGTCAGAACTGGCTGATAGTGGGATAATTCCGTTGTTGAGATAGTTCCACATGTGCAACTGTTGAGAAAGAGAGAAGTATTGTTTAGGGAACGGGATTGCATTAAAAATCAAAACTTACGTTGTGAAAAATTTGTTTGCCAAAGTTTTTTTCTGTCAAAACTTTGAATTTAGGCCAGTGCTGAAAGTTTCTTGAAATTATCAGATTTTGAATATTCGGAGTTTCTTACGAGTTTCTTAAAGGCTCCATAACAATCTTCACGTTCACAACCTGTGCCCTTGTGACTATTTCAAAACAAGATTTTTTGAAGACTTTCCAATGGTTCCACATTACACAAGTACCTTCAAGGAAATATGATACAGGAATCAAGTGAAAATGAAGTACTGTAAAACTACAGTATGTTACGGATTTTCTTTATCAAAACAAATACATTCCTTAGATTATATTTCCCAGTACTGGAGTTTCCTAATTTTTGGTGACCTGAGAGATGAGCTTCTTATAAGCAGTTTCTTGTAAGAAAATATGTGTAGATCTGTTGACTTACTAGATACAGCACCAGGTGCGTTAAGAACCCTCCCAGTTCTGAAGGCTTTCCATCAAAGTCACACAACAAGTCAGCTCTGCAAAAGCTTTGTTCAAAAATCATCAAAATACTACATGTATCAGAGAATTTGGCCTGTCTAAAATAAAGCTTCTCATTTTTACAACATTTTGGATTAATATTTTTTAGACAAGCATTCAAAATTTCGGAACCAATGGTGCAATCTATAAGTGGAGAAAGTTTGAACATTTTTGAAATCTTCATTCACAAAATAACTAAGGATGTGTCAGTCTTTCAAATGAGGAGAGTGTTTAGGTTTCATATTGTTTTAATTTTTTGTGCAAATATAAAGCCTTTCTTTAATTCGTGTACGAAAATACAAGGCCATGTAATAGCCATGTACAAGCTTTGTAGTTATGGCCTTGTAACCTTGTTATAGCCTGGAATAGCCTTGCTGTAACCTAATTAGCCTTGTAGAAGCCTTGTGGAAACCTTGTGTTAGACTCGTTGCAACTTGGAATCTTACTGATAGTCTTGTAATTTTCTCCCAAGGTTAGTACAAGGTCATAACAAAGTCATAATCCCCTCTACAAGGCTAAAACTTGGCCTGTACAAGGCCAAGTTTAGCCTTGTATTTTTGTACAGGTTGTTACTTTAACAAATCTTTGAAGTTGCAAAATGGCACCAGATGTATCAGAACAAATGTCTTATTACCTGAAGTTGACTAGAAGCTGCAGACCAATACATTGTCAGTCCAGTGGGGCTATTTGCCATTGGCTGTAAGAGAACTCCTGCGGGACCTACTACAAACAACTGAACTGGGGGGCAATTATGAAGGATATCGGATGTTTTTGAAAGCATATCTTTCTCATTATCAATTGAAACTGTTCTTCTGCAAACACAACATTGAGTAGGTGTCCTTCGTTCACACCAGTATAATGTTCCTGATTTTGAATCAAAATTCAGTGACATGATTTGAATATTCTTGCCAGGTGATAAAGCGAGTTTATAAACAAAGATCCATTCAAATGCTGGCCGAACAAACTTCCAAACATGAACTTCAGCATTTTTCATCACAATGAACATGTAAAGAGGGGATGATCCAATGCTGAATACTTCAAATGCTGAAAGAGCTTGGCCTGAAAAATAAGTATTTGGTATCTATATTTAGAAATAAAATATTTTTTTTCTTTATATCAACTAAAACAAAATAAACAAAAATTACACTCTTCAGTGAATTGTTTTGGGTTGGTGGTGTACACTTTCTGTTTAAAAACACTTTGCATCTCATATAAATTTGAAAAGTTTCTTAATTTAGAATTGACCTCTGAATTTTTTATAGAGTTTCTTAATCTTTGGGTAAAGACTACATCAGTTTCTTATGAGTAGTTTCTTACAAAAAATGAGTGTATTTACCTTTCTTTTTGCTTGCTTGTTTTGGACTGAGGAAATCTGTGACATCTGGCCATGGTTTTGGCTTTGGTAAAAGGTCAAATGCTAAGAGTTTGTGTCCGTCGTCCAGTGAAACAATGATGTGTCCTGGCAGCACCCAGACATTGTGAACTGAGCCACCCCTCGTTTCTGTAAGCAAAAAGTTATATTTAAAGGGAGTACAAAGACCAGCATGCTTTGCACGAAGTCAGCGACTTGCTCTGCACAGCTTCCCAAAGAACTGACTGTATGAAATTCATGACAGCAAACAAACAAATGACTGCGAAAGCTGCTGGTCTTTGTGCTTCCTTTAAGAGCTTTTAACTTTAACCTCTATTCCAGGTACAAAATTGAGAATCACTTTGCCTTGTAGAACTAATCGAACTATCAATTTAGCATTAATCCAATGATTGATCAACAATAGAAGGCCTTAATTAGCTCTAATTTAGCTATTTTGAATTTAGCCTACTAAAAATAAAGTAATGATGATGAACAACTACGCCATTGATGGTCCAATGAAACCATATGCATTTAGAAACCAGAATTAGACCGTGTGTTTATGGATACTAGTATCACTAGCATGAGACAAGACAAACACAACAGGCAAATGGTGTCATTTTTGTTGTTGTATAGAGAATGTGCCAACCCAATGTTTGAAGCCAGTTCTACTGTATGTCACCTTTCTACGAGATCCTCGCTGTGCAAGGAGAGATTTGTTGTCTCCTCCATTGTTTATTTATTCTGAATAGCCTAGTTGAAATCTCCATCAGTGTGCTTGATTCAGGTCTTTTTATTTCTTACTAGGAACGTATTTATTGAAAAGAATTAGCATAGAGTTTCTTTTATGAAACATCCTTGTTTTGTTTTCTGATTTTTGTAAATAATATGACGATATCAATCCTACGATCCTAAATTTACAACAGCAATTTGCAGAGCAGAGAGAGAGAAGCAACATTGTTGTCTGTCTGATGATTATTGTGATTGCTGATTGCTGATTTGTGATTGCGACCTTATTCAAGTCTACAAATATACGCATAACCATTATGACACTGAAAGCCTGTTTCATATTGAGGAAGAAAGTAGAACTCGCGGCCACAACCTAAAAATTGTTAAATGTAAATGCGGTCACGCTAAATTCATTCAAGAATCATTTGGACAATTTATTTGGAGAGAAGAAATACTCTGTTTGTAGAGAAGACATTTTTTCAATAGTTTAGATTAAGACAACAACATTATCTTTTTGAGAAAATACGATGAGTATGGAGTGGCTTTTCCCGGGACAGGCTATTTTTCTGACATCCATTATCTATCAGTTGGGTGTTACACTTGTTATATATTTTAAGTTTGGCTTGACATGAGTGGTCTGTCAGTACAATGGTCTGTCCAGGGTGAAGTCACTCCAAAGATCTGTGACAGGCTCTTAGCCTTTAGCACAGTTATCGTTATAGTTTTATAGTTATAGTTTATAGTTTGTTTACATAGGAGCTCAAATTCCTGAAAGATTTGATTTTGAACCAAACAATGTGAAACAGATACAGAATTTAATACTGAACAAGTTGGTATGGTATTCTTTCAAGATAAAATCACCTTTTCATGAATAATTCGAAGTTTTATGTGCGATGGTCGAATTTAGGCCCAGTCGCGCATAATACCTACCTGCAAATGCTGAATGTGACTTTTTGAAAACTTTATTGAACAGTTCAATCCCATTAATATTTGGGAAAGATTCTTGCACATCAACCAAGCCAAACATATTTGAAAATGCTTGCAATTTCTTCTTTTTTCACAGCTTTCTGTCCGCCATCATCTTCCTCGCATCACAAGACTTCAAATTTTGTTTATTGAAGTGAATTAAAGTGAATTGAATGATTGTGCCTCGTTTTCATTCTTTTTGAAACGGAGGCTGACTGAATAGGCCATTCTGCCATTTTGTATTTTCTGATGCAAGAAGGAAAGAAGTGTGACTCAAAATCAAAGAAACTTTCACAGGGAGATTGTCATTTCATACAAAGATGTGTTCAGTTAATGATATTGAGGGAGATGCCTTTATGGAAAGAAAGCCGAAGACTGTTAGGTGAGGCCTAGTACATTATTACTATTATTATTAGCACTCACTGATTTTTAATCAAATTTATTTTAAAAGTTCAAATTTTAGGCTAGTTTGCACTTTAGCGGACACGCTTTTAACATTTCTCCGTGTGTGAATTTTGTACTGATTTTGGATCGAAAATGCATCAGTACTAAGATTAAAGTATACCAATTGAATCAGCGGGGGCTTTTTTTTAGAGCGAAACGAATTTATTGATTGCCGGTTCCTGCTGCAGTTTTAGGCCATATTTAAGTCATGTTGACGTTCTCCAGTAATTGCGAATTTGTCGAATTACGTTCGAATCTTGCATTATCCAATCAGATGATAGAATTTACATCACTATTGTTTAGAAAGCCAATCAGCAGTTAGTTCTAACAATACAATTCAATTCAACCTCTGTTTTCCATGGAAACTGTGTCCGCCAAAGTGCATTTGTCCCAAATTTTATTATAGGCTAAATATAAACATTTGTGTTTTTTTAGTGAATACTAGACTACTAGTAATAGTATTCAATGCAATCTGTCATGCACTGGGCCAGCCACTTGACACTTTTCAAGGTTTTGGTCCCCTGACCTGATGTGAAAAGTAGTAGTCTTCTGACTGTGAGGATTTCTTTGCTTGAAGTTTTAACCATTATGATATCGTATACTGACTATAGTGATTGCATTGCCATTTGTGTATCAAATAAATTGATCACTGTACCATAAAGATTACTGTTTTTTTAATTAGTTTGCTTTTCTTCCTTAGCCTGGACAAATGTATGAAGTGTGAAAAGAAAGCAATTGTGCTGATTAGAGCAAGAGATCCAATATGCAGGTACTTTATGCTCCCATTGACATGCTGTTTGAATAGGAACAGAATTACCTGGGTAGCCAATAAGGTGTGGCCAAGTTACTCAGCTAATCATCTTATACCTGACCACGTAATCAAAAATGGAGACACAATGGAATAAATGTTGGCCAGTCTGCAGAGTATGGCAATTTTCGACGAGATCTCCGGTGTGCAAGGAGAAATTTCTTTTGTTCTCTATTGTCTAATTTGAAAAGCCTATTGAAAATCTCCTGTGTGCAAGTGCCATACTCTGCACACCTGAATGTTGAGAGCAGTGGTGGACACTTGGGGGTGCGAGATCGCCACCCCCTCCCCCCAATGGCAACATTGACTAGAAAAAAGATCTTTGGTTGGAAAACAACAGAAATGAACAATGCTTTTTAACTGAAACAATGGCTTCACCCTCCAGTATTTGGCAAAGTGTCTGTCACTGGTTGACAGTGAAAGTAAAAAGGGAATTCATTTCAAGAAGGCTTGAAAAATTTTACAGAGCATTAGTTAGGTCAAATTCTAGTTATTTATAAGACTTTTTCAGTATACTGTTTGTCCCATCTTTTAGATTTCACTGTTTCAGCTAAAATTTTAGCTTTTATTTGCAAATATAGTCCTATGTAGGAACCTTCAAAAGTTATGAAATATTTTCACTCACTCATTAATTTTAATGGAAGAAAAAATCATGTCAAGATGTAAAGTGACTGAAACTCATCTCCATGCAAACAAAAACTCCTTTATGTCTCAAGCAAACAATGATAATCACTCGAGTAAGCTTTATGTTAAATTTACAATGAATGAATTTATATCATCCAGAACGTGCTTCTTGCATTACTTCAACCACAAGTTCAGAGCAACACTTGGAAAATCAAAAGCAATTAGACAAGGAGAAAAGGTATTGATCAATGCAGTACAGTCCTTGCTCACATTAACCATGGTTTTCCTGCCTAAGAATTCTTGTTTAGAAAAATTTACTTTCTCACTTACTTACTTACTTATTTACTTACTTACTTACATGCTTAAAATCTTTCATATGGCTCAAGAATTCCAATCATAATGCAGAGGATTCTTGTCATGTTAATGTGTACAAGGCCTGTACTGTGTTTACAGGAAACAATCTGGGTATAATTGTGTTTTTTGATAATTCAAAAATTTTGAGAATCAAGCATCAGCTTCAGCCCTGATACCAGCCTTGAATTCTTAGGGGGGCAAAGAACCAAAAATTTCCTACGCCAGAGTCAACAACAGCAACAACCCAGTTTTCATGTCATCCTTTAATGACTAAATTTCGGAATCTATGAATCTATTTCGAAAGCAATTATGAAAGAATTCCACTGCAAGAATTCTTGTCCTGCTAATTTCTACTCTTCAAAAAGTTTAGTTCCAGCCATTATAAAATCAACTCGTCATCAATTATGATATTTTGTGTTTGCCAAGGAGCACAATACCTTCTAAATTTATCTCTACTTGACAACATTGATCTTTAATTAATTATCTCTACTCTACTCTACTGAAATTTATCTCTACTTGACAACTTTTGGAATATGGCTAATCGTTAAGTTATTATTTTATAATTTTAAATCATATTTAGATGTTAAGAAGCTCAATGTGAAATCAATAGTTTTTAATTTACAGTACTTCTTTTGCAGGCTTTGATTGCATTCTCTGGAGGTTCATCATCATGTTGCTTGTTAAATCTCATACACGAAGTAAGCATAATCAATATTTGGTTTGTTTCACCATTGCTAAGGTTGTATCCCCTTATAAAATGTTCACCTGAGGTCATTTGAAGACTTATGAAAGTGTTGACAAACATATTAATAAAAAGTTGTTACACTGTAGTTGGGGTAAGATTTAAGTTGCACATTTCAAGCATATACTCGTTATTAAAGCTT
This sequence comes from Aurelia coerulea, assembly GCA_039566865.1. Classification (NCBI taxonomy): domain Eukaryota; kingdom Metazoa; phylum Cnidaria; class Scyphozoa; order Semaeostomeae; family Ulmaridae; genus Aurelia; species Aurelia coerulea. The sequence continues at coordinate 18,854,251 of CM076955.1, forward strand.
TCTTTTTTACATCATAAAATACATTTTCCTCCATCTTCTAACAGGGGCTCAGTGAAAATGCACACAAGAAATTGCGATTTATACCACAAGTTGTCTTCATAGATGGTAAGTTAAAAGTACTTATTCCTAGGTAGAACTGTATAATACTGTAAATTTTTGGTCACCGAATGTACCCTTCTGGTCTGTCTGGGGAAAAGAGTGTTTCTGGCCTGCCCCCCGGTTTAATATTTATATCTCCTTCCATCTTGCTTTGCAAGATAAGCAAAGGAAGTGAATCTGATTGGATCAGGAAGATGAAAGAAAAAATATCAGAACTTATGATTAGACAAACAAGGAAGGATGGGGCACCTTACAAACAGGATACAAGAATTTTTTATCAGGCTCTTTGTCATGCAAAGTTCAAGCAATACTGCCATTATTGCAGAATAAAGTTTTGTTTGTTTATATTTCCTATCAAAGATGAGTATTGGTATCAATCATAGAAATATTCCAATGGTATCAAAGAAATGGGCATTGCTTGCAAAGAATAAAAAAATATGGTTTGAGCTAAATTTGACACATCAAGGAAAGTCCTTGGAAAATAACGAGAAGAGCCTTTTTCTGTGCAGACTTTTATCACTGCTTGAGGGCCGATAGGAGCACAAGATTGTTTTAATGATAAAATGCAGAGTATACATGTTTCAAGGGTTTTTAGATATACTAAATGTTTCCAAATTGATGCACGTAGTGACCTACCTCTAGGGTTTCTTTGATTTCGTATTATATTAATTTTGCATTGAGTACTATGGTTCCAATATATGTAGCACAGGAGCATTTAAAAACTGCGTGACTATAAAGTTGCAATAACCCTCCCATTCAGCATTGAAGATGAGGTACTGTAGGTTTTAACCGTTTCATTTATTTCAGTTGCTGGTCCAATGTTCTTATATTCCATTACAATTTACAGTACATGTTGCTAATTACAATACCCATAAATTGTGCTACAATAAAAAAGAGGCAATATCACTAGAAACAAAATACTACAGTATGTCTACCCTGCAGCCATCACATTAAAAAGGTAAAAAACAACATAAAACTACTACTATGATGAAGGAAATTTACAAATACCGGGTGCGCCAAAATAAATTATGCATTTTTGGCAGGCCACGATAAATCGTACACTGGACCGATTTTGAAGATTTATGACTTAATCTATAGCAGAAAGCCTGAATTGGATCCTAGGATTTTTTACAAATTTTTCCGTTTTCACTTTTTAGAGCTACAAGCGAGTTTCTTAAAATTTTCGTTTTCGAAAACACTGAAAACCATCAAAAACGTTGATCAAATTTTCTAAAGAATCAAATGAATGGACAAAGGGAAAACATTTTCAGCGTGATTTGGAGATTTGGAAATTGATTATTGTAAACTTCTGCACGAGCGTTATTTCAACGATTGGCCTGTTGCGAAATTCTGTTGCAGTTACAATAAAGTACCGCCCCAAAAGCAGTCACAAAATCAAAAATGTAATAAGACTCCATGCTTGCTGGCCCCATGACGCTTTCTCGCTTGTCTTTTTAACCCCCTTGACACAGGAACACAACCTGCACCAAAGCATAAATTCAATGACATTACAAAAGAAAAGACATTCCTTTATACCCTTAAAATATTATTACATTTCTCCCAACATAGTACGAACTCTCATAAAGCAGCTTACAATTAGTCGATTTCTAAATCCCAAATCACCACGAAAAAGTTTTCTCTTTGTCCATTCATATCGATTCTTTAGAAAGCTTGATCGATGTTTTTTGATCGTTTTCAGTGTTTTCGAAAACGAAAATTTTAAGAAACTCGCTTGTTGCTCTAAAAACTGAAAACAGAAAAATTTGCAAAAAGTCCTAGAATCTAATTCAGGCTTTCTGCTAACTATTAAGTCATAAATCTTCAAAATCGGTCCTGTTTACGATTTATCGTGGCCTGCCAAACGTGCATAGTTTATTTTGGCGCACCCGGTAGAGAATTTTTGATAAGTCCAATATTGACAATATAGGTGGTGCCAACATGCCTTAATAAGAAAGATGTTTTGGAAATCTGCTTTAACAAAATTCAAATAATCAATTTATGTTTACAAAATTCCCAAGCAGTTGCGGTTAATCAAAGATCAAGACTTTTACCACAGGTAGCGGGGAGAATTAGTAAAAAATCAATAAATACCTCTCTTTTACTTTCGTGTTTGCCAAATTTGGTCTAATTTTACTAATTTCCCCTGCTGTCTGTGCTTTTACAAACATCTTTTCATCAGCTACCATAAGTATCCCCAATGATTTCATTCCCAGAAAGTGCTATTTTGGACTGGACAGAAGCAAAGACAAAAAGAATATCTGGTGATGTGCAGACATTTTGTGGAAAACTGGGACTTGAATTAGACTGTATATCCCTTGAACAGGTAGGAAAATTTTTATCTCGGACATTAAGCATTACTGTTGCTTTTTATATACTTTAGAGATGGATTTAAAAGCGATTTAATCAAGGACCAGGTGTCTCAAAATGATGTAGTATCATTTGATTGATTATATGTACATAACCGATATGAACCATTTTTCAAAAACTGGTAAAACCACAATCAACATCTTGAAATGCAATTTAGCCTTTCAGCAATCAAATAAAACAAAGTGTTTCAAAATCGGTTCATTGGTTATGGACATGTAAGCAATCAAACAATAATACATCATTTTGGGACACCCGGTATAAGGAATGGGTTTTGCATAAGTTTCCTGATTGTGAAAAATGTTCTTTCTCTTGTTTGTTCAAAATGTGCTCTTATTTAACGATAAATGCTTAGGCTTGTTTCACGTAAGTACTGACTGATAGATCTACTTTTGTTTCGCTTGCATCTACTTTGTTTCGAATGAAAAGGTAGATTTTGCTTTAAATATCAACAATTCACTTCTTTCTGAAAGCAGATAAACTGTTAGGAGTTTGTTTGCAATTGTAGTCCCGAACTGTTTCTGAAAATGTTTTAGATTGCCTAGAAATGCTAACCTGCTTTTCTTCAACATCTCTATTTATCACATTAAGCAAAGCCTGCAATTGGCACTATTTCAGCATAGGTTCCAAATCTTTAAAAAGGCTGGTGTAAAATTCAATGACCTATTTCTTTGAACTGAATGACTTCAAAGAAACTTTAGCTACTTTGTCATAATTCTACCATTGGACTTTTGTAAAATCTTCAATATTTTCAGAATTAGTGTGCTTTTCTTCTTTTTGGAGAATTCAAGAAACATTTTCAAAATAACTTAAAATCATCGTAGTTTCTAAACGGTTTGACGCAACATGGAATAATTTTGAAGAAAACCATAGTTTATAGATGTTTACAATGTGGTATCAAACAAAAGTCTGTCACGTCACTCTTCTGGTTTATGATTTAGAAATTTGATGACGTCACATCCTCAAATGAGTTGAAATGTAAAATGTAAGATACGCTGTAATTTCGAAAAATGCTCAAATCTTCTGAAAAGTCCAACAGTAGAATTATAGTTAAGTAGCTAGCGATTCTTTGAAACCATTCAATTAAAAGAAATAGGTCATATAATTTTACACCCATCTTTTTACGCCGAGTTAAAGATTTGGAACCTATGCTCACTATTTCTCTGCTGAGAACTGGGCACAAATTGGTCAAAATTGCTAGTCCTAGTCCATTTATTGCCAAGAACGTTGGAATACCATGGCCGATTTCGATGAAATAAAGTTTTGATTGTAGATTGATTGCCAAATGAAGATACTTGAATATTGCAAACGTGCACTGTTATCACTTTTTGCAGCCAGTCTTTCCTTTAACATTTAATCCGTTTTATTTGAGAGAGAACTTTTCTCAACAGCTATTTTCACAAGGCTCTGAAGGTAGGAGCTGTTCTCAAGAAATTTCTGATCACTGCTCCGATGAGAAATCTACTATTTCAAGCAAGACGAACTGCCCCAAAGAGACATTGAAAGAATGCTTTCGAAACGTAAAATCATTAACTGCAAAGCAAGATCTTCTTCATTGTCTCAGGTAAGTTTTTGTTGCAGATCTGAGCTTGAATCTTAAACACAGAACGTACATAAGACCTCTTCAAACATTTTATTGTATATGATCAAAATGACATCCTGTAGATGAAGTCAAAAGAACATAGAGAAACAATAATGTTATGTATGAATTCATAGCATATAAAGTATGATAATATCCTTTCCAATTATAATGAATTTTCGTTTAGTTTCATCAAATTTTGAGCTATTACGCACTGAATAAAATCAATACAGTTGCGACAAGACTAGCATTACAAAACGAAAAAGGAAAATCTAAGCAAATCTCAGCAAATCTAAGCAAATCTAAGCAACAGGTTCTGCACTTCCCTTTTTAAATTCGTTGTCTATTTATGATAAGATAACAGTTACTAACATAAATGCGTCAAGACCGTACTTGACGTAGGAAGACACAAGAACTTAGATTAATGACATAGTCCCAGTTATCGCAACAACAACAACGACAACAACAGCAATATTTGCTGAATTGAACTGTTTGCTCAAAACAACAACAATATTCAAACCGATTGCATTGACAGTCAAAAAGAAAGGAAATTGCAGCTCCATACCAAAACATACAGTACGTCTGGCCGTTCAATATCAACGTCAGTTTTTCAGTTCTATCTGAACAGGCCTTTGCAAAACAAGATTTTATCAATCCGAAACCTTTAGCACAAGCTTAGACTGAGTGGAGCTTTGCAAGACCTGAGGACCAAGAGGTTCGTTGTTGACCAACTGTTAGACACCGTCTCAGCCAAACTTGTGCAGCCAATATTAAAACTGTTTTCAATATTTTTGATAAAGTGCAAAATTCTAAATTTCTCTGACTTAATTCCTCCTTTTTTAGATCAAGACTGCTTGGAATTCATGCAAAGGAAAAGGGTTGTACAAAGGTGAAAAGAAAATTACTTAGAATTCCTTCGAAGCAGTCAGTTGTGATTGTAACATTCAGAGTGTGTGGACTCTCATTTACTTACTAATTTTGAGCTTTCTCGCGGGATTATTCTAAATATTTTTTACTTGTTCTTTTCAGATAATTGTTGCTGAAACCTCAACTAGCCTTTCGATCAAATTGTTGTCCAATATCGCTCAAGGTAGAGGAGGATCACTGCCTTTTGATGTCGTAAGTATGCATTTCTCTATGAGATAGTACTATTTCTGTTTGGAATACCTTACATTACACAGCAATGATTATCAGCTTTTTTATCATACGTGAATGAGTTTGAAATCAGTTTTGTCACCGAAACAGTTTCCTCAGACGGCCATTTATGTTTACCGTTCTAATATTCATCGCTCAATCAACCGAGGAAAGAATGGAGGTTCGAAAGACAGCGTTTTTGCAGGTTCTCGAAAGTGGCATTCTGCAGAAAATCTCCCACATCGACGGGAAGGAATGGCCAATTAACTTCCATTCCTTTCACTTCGTCACAATAGCTACAGAAAAGGGCTCAGGTCTTTAAAAAGGTGGGTGTAAAGTTCTGTTGCATTTTTCTTTGAATTAGATCACTTCAAAAGAACTTAGTGTACTTTGCTGTAAATCTACCGTGGAAATTTGTTGATATCCTGATTAAGTTCAAAATGGTGGGATTTATTATATTTCAGGCTGTGAAATTATCAAATGGCTAAATCCTAAGCCAGAAGAGCTACATATTTCTGCTTGCCACCATATTGTAGACAGCATAGGTTCCAAATCTTTAAAAAGGCTGGTGTAAAATTGAGTGACCTATTTCTTTGAAGTGAATGACTTCAAAGAAACTTTAGCTATTTCTCTATAATTCTACCGTTGGACTTTTCGGAAATCTTCGATATTTTAAGATTTAGAGTGATTTTCTTCTTTTTCAAGAATTCAAGAAAAATTTTCAAAAAAACTTAAAACCATCGTAATTTCTAAACTGTTTGACGTAACACTAAGTAATTTCGAAGGAAAGCATAGTTTATGAATGCCTACAATATGGTATCAAGCAAAAGTCTGTCACCCATCTGGTTTATGATGTAGAAATTTGATGACGTCACATCCTCAAATGAGTTCAAATGTAAGATACGCTGTAATTGCGAAAAATATTCAAAATTTCTAGAAAGTCCGGCGGTAGAATTACAGATAAGTATCTAAAGTTTCTTTCAAGTCATTAAAACATAAGAAATATGTCATTGAATTTTACACCGACCTTTTTACGCCGAGAAAAAGATTTGAAACCTATGCTATTGTAGACCTTCATACGCTTCGCTTTTCTTGAAGATTGTATCATTTTTCTCTATTGGTTTAGGATATACGATCATTTTAACGCTTTCAAAATTTTTCCATGAATCCTTTTGAAAATAATCAAGATATTAAAACTTGTCCACGGCAAATTTACAGCAAAGTGCCCTGAGGTCCTTTCAGGCCATTCAATTCAAAGAAAAATGCAATTTTACACCCACCTTTTTAAAAATTTGAAAAATTTGAGCCCTATGCCGATAACCAAAATTTTAACCTCATTCTTCCGGATTTGTATCGTCAGCAACATCTTTGTTTCCTATGATTTCTGCGAGCTTCACAGCCTTTGTCCTCCTTCTCTTGGCTGACATTATAAGACCCAGGAAGAAATATGACATTGGATCAATTATTGTTATTGCCGTCAATCCCATTGTACTACCAGCCATGAATCCTGCATGCGTGTCATGATTTACCGGGGAGAACAAAATACTGTACATGATATAAGGAGTGCTGCAAATCGTAAAATTCAGGATTATGACTAATGAGTGAAAGTATATTCTTTTATTCATCTGAGCTCTGGTTTTTCCTTGCTTTGAGCCTTGTCTGTGGGTTATGTTTGCCATCTTTTTATTGCTTCGCACAATAGCCCGAATTATGACGGTATAAGCGGCTATGAGTAAGACTATTGTCACAAGCAGACTTGGTGGTAACAGATATCTGATAATCTGATGGATGTCGTACGCGATCATCCCGACAAATAGGACCGACGTCATTACCGTCGCGTAACACCATATTGAAGCTACATGAATTGCGATCCTGACTTTTGTGTAGTAAACAGCGTGTCGTATTGGACGTAAGATGGCGTGTAGTCGATCTATTGTGAGCAGCCAACACGACCATAAGCTTGCACAGAATGAAAAGACGATTCCAAACATGAAGATGTTGTTGTACAGCTTTGCTCTTGACTGTGATAAGTTCTTCGTTGTGTACGGTGTCAACCCAGATGTCATTGCAAAGATGCTTATTAACAAATCAGCGATTCCTAAATTAATGAGAAGTATCTTTGATGGTTTCTTGGGTTTTTCTTTTGCTAGGATGATTATCAATGCAATGTTCAAAATAAACCCGATGCTGCCTAGAATCAAGTTTCCAATGCCATATTTTATGAGATGCATTTTTAACCCACTGCTTTGTGGTAGCCTACTCTACTGGCTTTGTTGAAATCAAACAGACGACAGTTTTATCATTCGCCTTGTGTTCTGCCTAATCTAATCCAATCTCTTTGGTACAAAATGTGACCCTCGTACTTTTATTTCTTGTTCGTTGGAATAATTCTTTCTTATACTGACACTGAACCAACCTGGAATATTCGTTGAGTTTTCGTGGGTTCTCTGTACTGCTAATTTCCGTCTTCGCAATTTTCAGTATTGAAGTTCCTTGGATGTGTTGACCTCTTTCGTATCCTTTCTTTTGTCCTTTTGCGCCTTTGTGCTCTCACTTTCGTATCTGCCAGGAGAAGATTCTACAACGCTTTCTCCATCTTGTTGATAGCCTTGCATTTGAAGCATGTCACACACGCTCTGTTAACGGTGGTTCCAGTTGCGAAGGACACTGTCTTTTTGCCTCTTGTTTTACATGTGATAACGCTTGTTATTGGACTGTGGAAGGTGGAATTTGATCATTTAAAATTACTGCTTCGAGTGCTGTCAAATGATGAATTATTCAGTTGACAGCATTTGAATTGTATGTGTTATTATCATGTAAAAGTGTAGCATGTGAAAGATTGATGGCTGTAGCAACTTCTCAAAGATTCTACCAATATTTTAGGTTGCTAGCAGGATTTTCCTCCCTTATTTTGCTTTAGCGCGTTGTCTGCCAGCTTCGTTAATTTTCACCTGCTCTTATAAAGGTCTCCCGGCAGTCAGTTTCTATATAAATTTAACACGAATCCAGTTTGCTGTGAACAAGATGATCCTGTCCTTTAAAAATCCTCTTCAAGTAAAACCGACTTGAACAAATGTTGTCAGTTGGATTATGTTATAAAGTCGCTTTACGCCTCTATGTTTACGATATCGCCAGGTGTGGGAATTAAGTCTTGCTTCTCTAGTACTCTCGACCATGTCTCGACCAAATAACACAATTTCACTGGCTAAATATAACGGGTTTCTCTGTTTTCTCTCTCCTTGTACTATCTTTCGGTATTATTTATGGTGAAATTTCTTTTGCAACGTTGTGTGGATTTCACTTGACAGAACTCTACTGTGTGCCAAAGTTTCACTTTTATAGCGCGGAGTGTTATTGGAAGTGTGTTAGCTCACCTCGATACGATATTTCTTGATCTTTTGCCTTCCACGATCTTTAGTCTTCTCTGTTCTGTATCCTGTATTTTGAGTCTTATGTTACTCACTATAAAAGCATCCCAATGAATTTCATAGATGCGAGAAGTTTTATAACCGTGCAATTTATCTTTACAGTTGATCAATCTTGAAGATTTTCCTAACTAATTCGTGAGTTCTGATTCCTAATCCCTTTCTTTTGCTCATTCAATTACTAATTCTAATTCTGTAGCCTCATTCAATATGTGTAGTATTTGACTTAGGCCTGTATGGGCCTGTATGCTGCTTGACGAAAACGTTTTCCACAGGAGAAATTTGTTCCGAGCTGCTAATTTTGCAATAGAAAACAGTGTTGTGTTGCGTGAGGATGTCTTTTCGTTTTAACCAGTGTTTTCGTTCTTATCTATCCAATGTTCGGTGCAAATTGTGGTTGAAAATTCACTGTTGTCATTGACTTGATTCATCAAGCAGTTCTTTGAGGGCTGTAATTCATGTTTCTAAGAAGAAAATGCAAACGTTGATAGATGAGCGATTGAGCCTTGGCCTCTCTGAAATATTGCGAGTTACCAATACCAGTTACCAATACAGTTACCAATCTCCAGTCTATTTCAGGTTCTATCAAATCTTCTAAAATCAGATATAGTTGCGAGATTGTTGACAGCAATGCTTATGCTCAGATTTCATTTACATCAGCATGAAAGAAGCAAATCAGATTATGTTTATTGGAACAGACTTCCACAAATTCCTCCTTTAAATTGTAACGAACAGTTTTACTCAGTCTGCCAAAGAAATTTCTCATGAAGCTACATGCAGCTGTCAGTGAATGATATTTGCCGTCCCTCGTTCTTTACTGTCAGTTTTAAAATCAGCCAAATCTTCATCCATGAAAAATTATTTTGCACCTAACGAAATGCGTCGAAGGCCTCTTAATTCTTTGGTAATCTTGTCTCAATATTCATTTCTCCTTTCACATTGATCGTATAACACTCCCTCGAAGTGTGATGACTTCCTCCTTAACAAACTTTCACTAATTAGCAATAGACTAGTAAGAAAATATTAGAATAAAACTTTGCTCTGTTTACGTTCATGCACCATTTTCAGATTGTTTTCATAATAACAGTAATTTCGCAAGCTGTCAACATGATTTGCGAAGGACGATAAGCGAAGATTTTATTTGCTTCAAAATTGATTGATGTTTTAGATTCGTCAACAATTTTGCACATGTTTGAGCTTTCAGTGACCGAAATAGACTTTAATATTACGTGTTGTTTGAAATGAATAATTAAAATATGTTCCATCTGTCTATTCCCCTTAAAACAACAGTGCACATAAATCGTCGAATGTTTAAAGAATAATTTCTAAAGCTTCATAAGACGTCATGGGGCATTTTCGATCATGAATAGTTCTGTTTTAAAGTTAGCTGACTTGACAGAGCTGCGTGGAGGCAATCTATAAATTGGAAAACGAAACGCTTACGCACGTAATTGCTCCCCTTATGAAAAGATATGCACGTACCTGTCGAATCGTCAAATGCAATAGGCTATTTTTAAACTTGCATATGCATCTCTTTTGGGTTATCTATTTATCTCCGTCATCTAACTTTAATTACATTTTTCAAGGTGTTGGTTATGATACCTGGTGCGCCAAAATAAACTATGCACGTTTGGCAGGCCACAATAATCGTACACTGGACCGATTTTGAAGATTTATGACTTAGTCTTTAGCAGAAAGCCTGAATTAGATTCTAGGACTTTTTGCAAATTTTTCCGTTTTCAGTTTTTAGAGCTAGAAGCGAGTTTCTTAAAATGTTCGTTTTCGAAAACATTGAAAACGATCATAAAACGTCGATCAAATTTTAGAAGATTCAACATGAATGAACAAAGAGAAAACGCTTTCAGGGGGATTTGGGGGTTTAGTACGAACTCTCGTACAGTAGATTACAATTGGTCGATTTAAATCGCAAATCACCACGAACAAGTTCTCTCTTCGTCCATTCATGTCGATTCTTTAGAACACTTGATCGATGTTTTTTGATCGTTTTCAGTGTTTTCGCAAACTACAATTTTAGGAAACTCGCTTCTAGGTCTAAAAATTGAAAATGAACAAATTTGCAAAAAATCCCAGTATCTAATTCAGACTTTCTGCTAACGATTAAGTCATAAATCTTCAAAATCGGTCCAGTGTACGATTTATTGTGGCCTGCCAAACGTGCATAGTTTATTTTGGCGCACCCGGTATGCAATTTCAAAGTTCTGAGATTATGAGGGATTTTCTCGAGAAGCCCTTCCAAGAAGCCTTCAAGCCGTCGTCAAAATCTCGATCAAATTTCCCTAATATTCTTGCCTAACAGCAATGACTTGTACGTGCTTTAGCACTTTTTGTTCCTTTGGAAGGATGAAGGTGCTATCCCCAAGAGCAAAATTATTCCCTGGAATTCCATTTTGTGATTCACCTGCTAACTGTTTCTTTTTTCATGCCAGGCAGTGAACGATTCAAGGGATGATGAGATAAGAGTCATTCGACCTATGAGGTAAGCACGGTATTTAAAGTGAATGACCTGAGATATATAGCACTTGTCTATAAATAGGACAAAAAAATCCTAATCCCTCTATTGTTTTCTTTAGCATTGCTTTCATTCGCCACGAGCTGGATTATCAAATACAATAGGCTATTTATAAATCTATGCGATCTCATCTTTTAGCTCAGGTTATTCACTTTAAAGGGGCAGTCAGGCCATAACACACGGGTGATAGATTCTGCACGGCAGTTTCCCATTGGTAGAGACGTAAATGCCGGGCCTAAATGTCCAAACATATTTTTATTTCCTTTCTCTTGTTTGTACTTCCAACGAAGTTAATTGAACATTTGAAGTGTCTAGTAGGTTCTATTCATTTTTATCTTTTGCCAAGCATCGCAAATCTGACTCTGATTTGTTCAATTAAAACTTCTTTCCTTTGTCTCTGAATGGCAGAAAGTTGTACGAATAAACTGTATAAAAGAAGTTCGGATGTAAAAAAGACACGATATTTAGCTTCGTATATACAGTTTGTTCCGACTGACAAAGGTTTGATATTGATGCGCATGCGTCAACAAAATGGTAAACGAAATAACCGCGTGAGGGCCATTGATCATTTGATAATAGACCCACTCTTCAGTCTAACTTACTCATCATGGGTGCTAGGAAACGAAATGTTTAATAAATTTTTGGACGCGGCTTTTGCCGCATATTAAACCAAATAAATCATATCGTGATGCTGCAAAAACGCGCGTCGCCGACTGCTGCACAGTGTCCAATTCAATTCAATTACATTTGTAAAATAAGAGCTAATATTAAAATAAGAACTTCTAAAATATTCGTATTCTACGCGACCCAAGAAAAGCAAAGCTTATCTAGCTTGGGCCGCAAAATATAGTTTTAAAAGACTACAATATGTGCTACTACAAAACAACTACAATTTTTTTTAACTATAAGATTAATAAGGAACAGCTACTTGAAATACATATGAATCAACTGTATAGTATGACTATTATCACTTTTTTTCTTCTTAACTTTTTATCATTTAACCAAGCTGAATGGCAGTCAGGTTAGTATTGATCAATAACACTTTTCTTTAGTTTGAATGCGAACTTTGTTGGGTTTTGAATGCTTTTGAGCGAGGAAGGTAAAGCATTCCACAGTCGAACCCCTTTTTTCGCACCAAAGGAGGAAACGGTCAGCACAACTACGAGCCAAGATTTACTGGGCCCTCTCATGATTTATTCTGACGGCCTCTTAGTAAGTCACTAAATACTAATGGGCCTAATCCTCCCTGGTAGCTTTAATCAATTATTTCTGCCTAAACATCGTTCATTTCATATTCTTTATAAAAAGATTGCAAGTGCAGGAGATTTAAAACAACACACACAAAAAACCATCATCTAAAACGCGATTTGAGACTGCTTTATATGTATTTTGAAAAACAAGGGCAAATTTTTTTAATACAAAAATAGCAATAGTTGCGTTTGATTGACACCTCAATTCAAAGCGATTAGCGACTGCAGACTAATGACATTCTCTCAACCAGTAATTCAAAACAAACAAAGCCGCAAGAGTCGCAGACTTTTGCATTCAACATTATACGCCAGTTTTATTGTGTATGATAGATTGTAACTCACAAACGAGTGAACACGATTTTAGCAAATGGTTCCAATAATCCAAGACCGGATATGCAATAATTACTCTTGGCTGTTTCTATTTTGCAATGTTCCTTTACAGAGAGCTGACATCAAAGGAAGTTGCATTTTACAACAGACTAAATAACATCGAGCCAATTGTCACTGAGGGCCTGGATACCAAGGTAACGAAAACTTCTTATACCGGGTGTCCCAAAAAAAGTATAGGCGTTTGAACAGTTCCTGTGAAGGAGCCTTGTTTTCAAAAATTTTTGTTTTCAGTTTATGGTATAGATGAGATTTCAACTTAGATTCTGCGATCTTGCATGTCCAAATCGGGTTTGTATTTGCAGAGTAATTCACTTGAACAGGCAAAATTTCTGAGGTAACATAAGCTGAGGTAGTTGAATTATGCAGTTACTATCTATGTGTAATTTAAAAAAAGCTTCTGGGGCAGCTAAACGATACATTATTTTGGAAGTTTATTGAGCTATGAAAGTGCAATTTACAGTTCACTATTCAAAAGCCCAATGTGACTGAACAATCACAACTGCAACGAAACCTGGGTGGGAGAGATTCACCGTTCAACTTCCTTCAGTCCTAGACCCTTGCGCTGTGAACTGTTAAAGTGTAAATGCATCTTTTGTTTTGATATTTTCTCTAATTTGCAAAATTGTTTGATTGATCAGGAGATTTTTAAGAATACAAATTTCAATGGCTGAGCTGAGTCAAAATTTTCTTCGAATTACACATTGATTGTAGCAGCATAATTCAATAACCATCTGTCTCAGGCTACCTCAGAAATTCTTCCTGTTTAGCTGAATTACTCTGGGAATGCAAATCCGATTTGACCATGCGAGGTTGCAAAATCCAAGTTGAGATCTCATCTATACCATAAACTGAAAATAAAAAACTTTGAATACAAGGCTCCTTCACAGGAACTTTTCAAACGCCTGTACTTTTTTGGGACACCCTGTAGATCAAAAACAAATTTGAAATTTTGATTTATTGAAGCAAGCATTCGTGATAAATACCGAGGTCTCGTTTCTATCTACATTTTTGTGACTTCAAATCAATTATTTTTTCAGGTTGCACAAAATGCAAGTTTGCAGAGGCAGACAGAAGCTTTCGTTACTAATTTACAGGTAGATCTACCATATAATCTCTTTGATTTTAGGCTACCTTGTTTGTCGATACAGGATGAGAAATATAAAACATGACGTACAAATGTTGAATTTTTGGAGAACTCTCCTTGCTGTTAAATATAAAATCATCTCCCAGCTTAGTGCAAAGGACAATCAGTGATTTGGAGTTTTTTCAGTTATGTTTATTTTAAACAACAAATACAATGCTTCAAACAGAGTTTGTTTTGCACAATGTGGGCTTGAACCCATCATTAAATCCATTGACTTCGTGACTTCATGGTTTATGCCCGAAACGTCTTGGAAAAATACAATTTAAAGCACAATCCATCATTCTATGATTGTTTTGATGAAACATTGCACGAACCTTACAACAGAATTTTGCATTCATTTAAGTTTATTTTCGATGTGGCCGTTGGGCTACGTTTTACCAATTTGAAACATGGGAATGATATGTTGAAGGACGTTCATCAGTCGTTCATCGCAAGGATCCCCATCGGCCTTTTGATGTTGTTGATGTTGTTGTTGTTGTTGCTGCTGTTCATCAAAATTAAAACTACACCCTATCCTAAAGAACTGAATTGCTGTTGTTTTTATGACATTGCAAAATGTTTCCATTATGTCTTTTTATTTCCTTCAGGCAGATTTCCCATCTACTGTTAGCACGATATTCAGGTAATACTCCTCATTCATCTCTTTATTTAGTTGCAATTTTTATTGCATAATCATCATAATTGCATTATTTATTTAATTGCATAATTTATTTGTTATCTAAGTATTCATAGTTTTAGCCAAAACCCATGGAAGCTAGTTTCTGCAATTCTTGGTTTGAGATTACGATTGTGCGTTATAATTTATGCATATATTCTCAAAATTAAGTAGAACCTTCAGTCAGCCAATGGTCGGCACTAGATCATAGTCTCCCAAATCATATTACGTCATTTAATCTACATGGAGCATCTTAGTCACTTAGCCTCCCTTTTGGTTCGTGTCTAAAATTAGAGATGGAAACATCATATTGCATAAGATAATAAATTTGTGTTCTGTGAACTGACATTGATGGACAAAGGCCTTTTTGACTCACGGAATGGAGTGAGTCAATGGGATAGGTGGGAGATTTCTCGTGCAGTGTTACCTTGTGTGTCATGGTGCAAGAGGTTGTTTTGGGAGCAACAGTCGATTTGCTGATCAAGAAGTGCATGACATTTAGCGGCTAAAACGCTTTATGCTCGCTCTGCTGCATCATATTATGGTGACATCATTTGGCATACAGTAAAAACCGGCTTAGAAGAAAAACTTCGCTAATTTCAACATGCTTAGGAGAAAAACTTCGCTAATGCTCCGTGAGTCGCAAGTGCTCTGAATCTAGAGGATGAGTACCATTGTTTTTCATTTTTGTGAGTTTCATCACATGCAGAAACAAGGAACGCATTTCTCCTACGAGGCATACAGACTGAATGACGTAATGTGATTTGGGAGACTATGATCTAGTGCCAACCCATGACGAGCTAAGTGACAAATATACTATGGTAATTTTAAACATGAACCATTTTAAGCACCTCAGTATGATGCTCATATGTTTTTATACTTATTCTAGAACAGGAGACAAACTGACACTGAATGAGGAGCTAAAGTCTACAGAGGAGACTTGCGTCATGTGTCAGGTATGATCATCAGTAATTGAATGATATGTCCTGTTCTAAATCTTGCTTTAAAATATTTCTCATTCAGTCTTTTCCACTGCATTCATGACAAGATTTATTTTCAAAAATGCTTGCTAGAATTTTAAAAGAAGTTAAAGGAAGTCCATCCCATCGATAATTTCCTTCATCTAAAGAAAGCAAAGTTATTCATGCATAATTTTCATGGCCATAGGAATTATGCATGAATGACTTTGCCCTTGTTGAATAAAGGAAATTGGGGTAATTTTAGTAAATTTGTGGAATATTGAATAGAGATCTTTATCGATTTATTTTCATTCATCGAAGAGGACAGATTGCCTTTAACTCCGATTTTTCAACTCAGATATGAAGACTAGGCATTTTCCCTTTCCTTGGTTGTGTCCCATTTGAGTGGTCAGAATAGCTAGAGAATATATACGGGTTAATCGATTCGCATTTCAATGAAACTACTGATCGTTGTTGAAACCTGTCCGACATTTGATATTCACGTCATCTCTGTTTTACTGCAGGTATCCTGTCTTATTTCTATTTATGAAGGGTCATTTTCTTCACTTTAAACTCTATTGTATTTTATGTTTTCTTCCTTCCTGGCAGACTCCTATTGTTGACAATGGATCTTCGAGCGTTCATGCAAACAAGACGAAAATAGAGAATTTTAATCCAGGTATTATTTCAACGAAGAAGTACAGTACACCAGAACTCCATACCAATATCAATTTCTCCTTATTTTCTCAATACCTGTTGCCTTTTTTGTTAAAAACTGTTCAGTTGTCAAAAACGGGTTGTTTTTGGCTCACAGGTATATCTTCGACTATTTTACAGATACAAATAAAGGCTCGTGCTGTGGCAAGGGTGATGGTGGTTGTGAACAATCCAAGAAAATTAATGTGAGGTAAGTTTGAAAATCGTTGTTTCCAATGTGAATATTTATACATTGGTAGCAGGAAAAATTTTCCTTTCATGTTTTACCTTTTGGTACCTTTGGGAACTATAAAAAAGTTTGAACCAAATAAATTAAATGCCCAAGGCAGATGTGTAGGTATTTCCTTCTTCTTTCGATCTATGCTTATGTTTGCTCTTGAAAACAATTTGTGGAATGCACAACGAGCGCGCTAGCTACCTGGGTTTCAGAGAAACTTTTGCGGCTTTGTTTGTTTTGAATTACTGGTTGAGAGAATTTCCTTTGCCTGCGATCGCTAATCGCTTTGAATTCAGGTGTCAACAAAACAGCTCATGCTATTGTGTTACAAAGTCTGTCCTTATTATTTCTATGTCATTTTTGCTTCATGTATGCAGATAATTTATGTCTTATGTCTATTTTTCAACAGAATTCATAAAGATGATGTCATTGCTAGACTTTGCTATGGTAAGCTTTGCAATAAACTACCGGGTGAGTCAGAAAAAGAATCTCCGCTTGGAAGGCCACTGCTCCATGAATATCAAAGCAATAGTATTGAAAACTGTCTTGTTTTATTGCCAGTATGTTCAATTAGGTTCAGTAATTTACCCGGCCTTTATCGGCCATTCCTTCCCGTCAATATGGGTGATTTTCTGCAGAAAGCCCCTTCAAAAAACCTGCAAAAACGAATGAAAACAATGAGCAAATTTTGCTTCCTAAAATTGATGACACTAACATAAATTGATGTAGTTTGCCCTCTTGGGAGAATGGAATCCCCTTGAATAGGTCATCGATACCAGAGGGAGGACTTGTTCTTCCTCCCAAGAGGATGGCACGTGCTAAAGCGTCCACAAGTCATTGCTGTAAGGCCATTGTAAGGCAGAAATGTAAGGGAAATGTTTTCATGATTTTGGGCCCATTTTGAAAGTTTTTTGAAGAGGATTTCTCGAGAAAATCCCTTATCATTTCAGAATGGAGTGGACGATTTCAGTCAGGTAAATTTTATAGTAGATTTGAACAGTTCTACCATTAAACGTTATATTTGCCGATATCATTGTCGTGATATCCAGGGAGCCGTGACCTTTCAAACGGGATCTCTTTTTTCTGACTCACCCGGTAGGAGTAATGATGTATAGGGAAATGGTGCAAAATTAGCAGCAAACTCTCTGCAAATCTCAGAATAAGAGCATCGTAACCAGACCACAGCAAATTAATACAACAAATGACATGCCAAAACAAAGAAATTTGTGTTCCCACTAGCAACGGTTATTTCCAAACATTAGCTTGGACAGCGAGCCATCCTTTGTTCCAAAACATCTTGCCTGCTCCTAGGTTACGCCTTTAGATTTAGAAAGATTCATTCTGAGATAATTTTGTAGATGACTTTTTTGTCAGCTTTGTCAGTAACTGTTCTTATAATATTCATTTCTGCAAAGGAAACTAGAAAACGACATGTTAGTGGCACAAAATTCATTAATGAAATTCTTCTTTCATTCCAGGTTGCAGATTAACTTTTAAAGACATGGTAAGTTAACATTTGGCTTTGGACAACACTTTACAAAGGACCTTGTGAAGATCGATTCTTCATATGGTCAGAACTCAATCTTGATTCACTATATCAAGTTACCCAAAACTGTGGAGAGAGCTAAGCCATGTGAGTGCAAATTCTGCCGCATGCGGATATAGTGTTGTATGATGATTACAAAACACCTTGGTCGCAAATTCATGAAGGAAATTAAGACAACTTTTTAAGAGAATGTTGATCTCATTCAGGGCTGTATGAAGCATCTTAAATTTGGGGGCACGACACTTCAAGGGCAATTTTTCATCAGGGGCACCTTCTGAAACAGAAAGGGCACTTTAACATTTTTTGAAAATCTTGGGGACGTGCCTCCTGTGCGCCCCGGTTCCTATGGTTCTGATTTCAGTCATTTGTCCCGAAGTTGTCTGATCTGCAGAATCGTTTTGCTTGCCGGTTTTGTCCTGACTTTATACTTTTACAAATGTTGTACAGTGCATGTTCAATCAATATCAAAGTGCAACCAATTCAAATCTGACTTCAATTAAGAGTGGACTAAGCTATATACTCATGATTTAATGTCAGATGTAAAGAATGATATCACTATTTTTTCGTAGGGGTACAATGCTGAATTGCTGCCGGCATTCGTCATAGAAGAATTACAGAAATCTTTTCGAAGGTAAAAGTTTAATTTGTGTGCGCTGTTATTTTATATCATCCATTTTTCATGGGATAGGTAGCGGTAAGTTGACGCATTTGTTTACTGGAAAGGACAGTTTTGAACCCTGGAGAACAAAATTTGAAAAGACCAGTTTAGCTAAGGTTGTTTGCTCCCATTTCAGATAAAGGGCCCTAGGACGAGGTAACAATGTTTAGTTTTAAAGTTAGATAATTGCGTGTGTCTTAAAAACAATGGTCACCAAAACAAAATTACCAAATTACAACTTGTCGTACAAGACATGGGATCAACTGAAAGATTTAGGGCCCCAGGACGATATTGTATTAAAGTCACATTTATTTGCATTTCTAATATGTAAAATATCTTACCTGATATTAAGATGTTCCTAGGCTGCTTCTTTGTTGATTATCCTCTTGGCTTATTATTATTCTTATTATCCTTTACAAACGACATACATCCCTTGTTTTCTCAAGTTGAAATAAGCCTTCTGCTTCGTTTCTCGCCGGCCATGTTTGATTTTGACAACAAAACGAAAGTGAGGTTGATCTCAGGTCCACGTGAAATAGAGATGGGTCTGTCATGACCATGCCCTTTACTTTGGCTTAGAATGCATCTCCCAATACCATGCTTGCCATTAGCGACAAGGAAACTTTGATAGTTTTGTGACAGTTATCCTATAAATTAGAGCACGCGGGAAATTTGTGAAGAAACATTCTTTGACTTTGGCATCTCTCAATATCGTGCTTGCCATTAGCGACAAGGAAACTTTTATAGTTTTGTGACAGTTATCGTATAAATCGGAGAACGCGGAAAATTTTGAAGAATGATCCTTTACTTTGGCTTAGAATGCATCCCCTGATTCCATATTTGCCAGAGTATTTCCTAATGCTAATAGGGATGATTTGATATTTCTTGGAAAAGTCTAACCCAACCTATACCAAGCAATTTTCTCTTTGGTTTCAGAGGAATCTCGAGGACCATCTTTCGACAAAATTGGGGGGGGGGCAATTGCCACCCATACCCCCTTGGCCACGCCACTGGTACTAAGGGATCTACACATTGTATATACACCGTTTCAATAACACCAATAATGAAAAATTTGAAATTCTTAGAGGTCATGGCGTAATAGAAGCATTGTCTTCAAACCAGGGAGGGCAGTAGACTGATAAATGTACGGGGCTTTGCCGATGGGGTAAAGAGATTCCTACCCTGTGCACACAAGATTCAAGTTCCAATGGCCAAATTCTTTGAAATGATACCAGAGTCCGGGAAAATAATGATAGTTCTATGGTCAAAAACAGTTTTACTCTGCAAAGTTTTGGTTTTACTTTAAGAATATTCACTTACTTTTTAGGTCACAGATGAAAGAATCTATACAGGATTTTCTACTTGAATAGCTCTCACACAGAATTCAGACAAATTACAGGTACAATCAAGAATGTATATCAAGAAAATTCCCAGCAAGATCTCCTCCAACAGTTAAGTACAACTCTTCCTCGTTCCAAGTAGTGAATAAAATGAAGAACCATTGGACTAAAAACCGAAATTGAATATTGATTAGAAATTTTTAAGATTACAGCCAATGTCGTAAGAATTTATTTAACTTGCAAGATATGTACAAACTGTTTTAAAAGGCAATAAAATTAGTATTTTATTCATTGAATATCAAATATTTCTAATAACTCATAATTTTTTCCTCACATTTCTGATTTTTAAAATGCCGATTTGAGACAAAAAGTACGATTGCATGCCTATCTTTTTCATTGAAATTTCCTGATTTTGAAGGTAACTATTTTTCATCAAAAAGTATGGCTACAGGAATTTTCTTGGGAAAGTCCCTTCGAGAAGCCTTTTTACTTCCTTTTTTTAACACCTAATTGTAGAGAAAAAAGTGAGCCTTTAGCCTTACTTTTTGATGAAAAATAGGCACTTTCAGAAACACCTAATTTTGGAGATAAAGGTAAGCCTATAGCCTTACATTTTGATGAAAAATAGGCCCTTTCAGAAACACCTGATTTTGGTGAAAAAGGTAAGCCTATAGCCTTACATTTTGATGAAAAATAGGCCATTTCAGAAACACCTGATTCTGGTGAAAAAGGTAAGCCTATAGCCTTACATTTTGATGAAAAATAGGCCATTTCAGAAACACCTGATTTTGGTGAAAAAGGTAAGCCTATAGCCTTACATTTTGATGAAAAATAGGCCCTTTCAGAAACACCTGATTTTGGTGAAAAAGGTAAGCCTATAGCCTTACATTTTGATGAAAAATAGGCCCTTTCAGAAACACCTGATTTTGGTGAAAAAGGTAAGCCTATAGCCTTACATTTTGATGAAAAATAGGCCCTTTCAGAAACACCTAATTTTGGTGAAAAAGGTAAGCCTATAGCCTTACCTTTTGATTAGAAATAGGCCCTTTCAGAAACAGCCTGATTTTGGTGAAAAAGGTAAGCCTATAGCCTTACATTTTGATGAAAAATAGGCTCTTTCAGAAACACCTGATTTTGGTGAAAAAGGTAAGCCTATAGCCTTACATTTTGATGAAAAATAGGCCCTTCCAGAAACACCTGATTTTGGTGAAAAAGGTAAGCCTATAGCCTTACATTTTGATGAAAAATAGGCCCTTTCAGAAACACCTGATTTTGGTGAAAAGGGTAAGCCTATAGCCTTACATTTTGATGAAAAATAGGCCATTTCAGAAACACCTAATTTTGGTGAAAAAGGTAAGCCTATAGCCTTACATTTTGATGAAAAATAGGCCCTTTCAGAAACACCTGATTTTGGTGAAAAAGGTAAGCCTATAGCCTTACATTTTGATGAAAAATAGGCCATTTCAGAAACACCTAATTTTGGTGAAAAGGGTAAGCCTATAGCCTTACATTTTGATGAAAAATAGGCCATTTCAGAAACACATAATTTTGGTGAAAAAGGTAAGCCTATAGCCTTACATTTTGATGAAAAATAGGCCATTTCAGAAACACCTGATTTTGGTGAAAAAGGTAAGCCTATAGCCTTACATTTTGATGAAAAATAGGCCATTTCAGAAACACCTGATTTTGGTGAAAAAGGTAAGCCTATAGCCTTACATTTTGATGAAAAATAGGCCCTTTCAGAAACACCTGATTTTGGTGAAAAAGGTAAGCCTATAGCCTTACCTTTTGATGGAAATAGGCCCTTTCAGAAACACCTGATTTTGGTGAAAAAGGTAAGCCTATAGCCTTACTTTTGATTGGAAATAGGCCCTTTCAGAAACACCTGATTTTGGTGAAAAAGGTAAGCTTATAGCCTTACATTTTGATGAAAAATAGGCCATTTCAGAAACACCTGATTTTGGTGAAAAGGGTAAGCCTATAGCCTTACATTTTGATGAAAAATAGGCCCTTTCAGAAACACCTGATTTTGGTGAAAAAGGTAAGCCTATAGCCTTACATTTTGATGAAAAATAGGCCCTTTCAGAAACACCTGATTTTGGTGAAAAAGGTAAGCCTATAGCCTTACTTTTTTGATGGAAATAGGCCCTTTCAGAAACACCTGATTTTGGTGAAAAAGGTAAGCCTATAGCCTTACTTTTTGATGAAAAATAGGCCCTTTCCAAAAATACTGATTTTGGTGAAAAAGATAAGCCTATAGCCTTACCTTTTGATGAGAAATAGGCCCTTTCAGAAACACCTGATTTTGGTGAAAAAGGTAAGCCTATAGCCTTACTTTTTGATGAAAAATAGGCCCTTTCGGAAATACCTAATTTTAGTGAAAAAGATAAGCCTATAGCCTTACCTTTTGATGAGAAATAGGCCCTTTCAGAAACACCTGATTTTGGTGAAAAAAGTAAGCCAATAGATGAGTATTTATGCAATAAATCCGGTTAACGTCGAGGACAGCGTGCCTCCTTAAGTGGTTCCCAGTCCCCTAATCCTCCTCGTCGTATCCATACCAGTTGGCCTAAAAGGTCATCAAAATTTTTATCTGATTTAAACCACAAGAAATCACTTGCATCACGAATCATCATAGGATTTACATGTTGAAACTGGACATGATGTTATCAATGCTCATTCAGAACGCAGAGTTAGGCCAGTATCCCTCGCTTTCTTGGCACAAGTTTCCCAATTATGGATATATTTCGTTAGGCCTGCAAATAGGCCATTTGACTGCAATGTCAAGGAGTACTCTTGACTTTAGGATTGGTTGTGTGTCAATATTATATGAGGATCCTAACAAAATTTTCATGAGAATTTTGTAGGCTGAAGTTAGTTTCCCAATTCTTGAGATATGAATTTGCTGGCTTCAATCATCACTCAAAACAAGTGTTATCGCTTGGGGAGTCATCATTCAGGCATTGAAATACATCACAAACTCGATGGAAGTTCTTAATCCAAGCACAATCCGAGATTTCCTGGTTCCTATCAGAGTTAACTACTCCTCTCAAGCTTCACCAAAATAAGAAGGGAACAATTGAACATGAAGTTGTGTCCCGGAGAACAACAGTTCTAACTCAGGTGGCAGTTCTTCCTGCATAGTGCATGCAGTTAATATTGGAACATTTCAGCATAAATCTTGCTTGATGAGGTCATATCCAGCCGCTGGTCCCAAACAAAAGAGCTGAATCACGTGTCTTGGAGGGCTACAAACCTTGGAAACAAAAGAAAAAGTTATCCACAGGATGGGGTCACAAAGGCAATCCACCAAGTCACAAAGTAGAACAAAGTTATCTTGATCTGGTCTCAGTCAGGTTTGTTCACTCGAATCCAACCCCTCCCCCCCCCTAATCTTTTTCTTTAATTTTGCAGGTATTTTAGAGTATCAAGGATCTAAAATATCCATGAAGGAATTTACATTACAGGCAACAGAATATGTGTTTAGTCCGCCTAATTCAGTGTCCTTTGTGGCTTCTGGCAAAAAGTTATCAGTGTCCTTTGGCTTCCTTTGGTGGTTTCTAGCCAAAGCTAGATCCACATATACACATGAATGTGGGAGGCACCCCAACTTGGGGGGCACGACACTTCTAGGGCACCTTGTCATTAAGCAAAAGGAGTACCTCCTGAAAAAAAAAAGAGGCACTTCTTTGTTCATTGCAAAATCTTGGGGTGGCACGTGCCCCCAGTACCCCTCTGGTTTTTACGTTTCTCGGCATACAGAACAACAAGAAACTCAATAATCTGACCTGATATTGTGCCACCCTCCAAGATCATCCTAAGTAACACATTACCCCCCCCCCCCCCTTGTGGAAGTTACAGTATATACCATATAGAACCTATCCACAATATTTGTTGAAACTGCAAGCCTATCAATGAGATCAGCCCATGATACTGCAACCAGGCGGAGTTAGTTCACTTAATAATGAGCCTCTTGGTTTATACTAGCAACCTCAATTTGTTGAACGGAGTATGTCAGCATGGAACCAATTCACCTTATGTAGCCAACCCAACCCTCCCCCCCTCCCCTCCCTTGGTTGTTACAATTTTTCTTACCAGACGGCCATTCATCAAAAGTTTTGGCAAAGAAAACAAACCAACAAACAATCAATTCGACTCACTTACTTACCAGTGTATTTCTGTACACAGCCTATACCTATTTAAAGTGATAGGCAAAGCAGCCCACAGGGGTCACAATATACTTGGTCAATGGTCAAGCGTCTGTTATCAGCTACTCACTTACACTCCAAGAAATGATTGATTGATTATATGTAACTAATTGCTCATATGTTCAAGTTGAAATCGGTTAACAGTCTGATTTGGTTGTTTACAGGAGGCTTGGTGCTTGGGCGTATTTTGGCGGTAGGGCCATGTCAGCTAATGCTCCCATGGCCAGGTCCTTTCCCGCTCCCTCTATCTTTGCCTGGGTTCCCCTTGTAACCCCCGTTTATTCCCTCTGGGGGCCCAAGTTCCCCTACATTCAATATACATACAACATAAGATGTATATACACTAGAAAAAGTATAATAGTATATAGTATTATGCTAACAGTATAATAGCATTCCCTGACATACGACCCCATATGCGCCAAGCCTACTGTGTTATCTCTGTTGTATCACCTCATTTATACAAGTTAGTCACGATGGTCGATGGCTGTTAAATGAGTATTTATGCAATAAATCCGGTTAACGTCAAGGACAGCGTGCCTCCTTAAGTGGTTCCCAGTCCCCTAATCCTCCTCGTCGTATCCATACCAGTTGGCCTAAAAGGTCATCAAAATTTTTCCCTCCCACCCACTCCTTTTTTTTTTTTCCTTTCGATCTCAATTTTTATATATTTTGCAATTGAACTACCTATAATGCAAAGAGTACAGGGTATTACAATTAAATGCAACATTCGGAACTAATTAACGAATACAATACAAATACCACAGATTCAACTAGTTCTAACACAAGATGTAGGACAATTTTTCAATTATATACAGAGAGAGAAGTAAACAACACTTATGTGCTCTACTAAAACCACGCGTCCTCTCTCACATTTTCATGATTCGACCTTACTATGTTATGTTTCTTCCAAAGTCACCGTAACATCTGTTGTTTATTATTATGTTTTTTCTTTTGCAACCACCTCTAAGGGGACCCTTACGATAATAAGGTCCGCCACCACAATTAGGGGTGTTTTTACCAGTATTTACTTAACGTATTGTCATTGTAATTTCCCTATTCTTAGCTTTTAAAGCTTGTACATTTTATTTATTTCTTTTAAATTGTTTCATTTATTATGTGGTAAAGGCATACAAACATACATACATATATACATACATATAGGAGATATCAGAATGAACAATGACACAAATTAATACGTCATAATATCAGGTACCCAGGAACCAACAGCGGCAAAGTGACATTACAAAGATTTATAGCCCACATTACCTTGGCTCAGGGCTTTAGGCAGTCAGCCAAAGTTACCAGCTGATTTTGTCTTGACGGGTCTTGAGGCTATAGGCCCAATGCAGGCAGTTTACTACAAGCAGTTCGGTCTCCTATGTCATTATTCATGGGAAAAATCACAATGGTCTGTTGGGCGGTTCTAGTCTATGAACCCTGTATGCCTTCTCTAACCAGTTTCTTCTTTCACAGGCTCGTACCATATTTAATTACGCGCTCCAGTCCACAAGCAAGTTATTTAAAACTGAATGGGACTCGAGTTAGTGAGCCCAGTGTGGATTATATCGTTTACTTTTTTCTTTCCACGGGCTCAAGTTGGTGAGCAGGTTATTTAAAACACACAAAAAAGAGTTAAGGGGACAAAGGTTTATGAGCCCAATGTGAATCATATTGTTTACTTTCTCCATGCACTCAAGTGGTTGAGCAGGTTTTTACTAGACTAAAAGGACTCAAGTTGATTAGCCCAGACTGAGGTTGATGAGCCCAATATTGCCATTTTGTTCATGTTTACTCGACGATCAAGACCATGAGCAAATTCTTTGATATAATGGGACACCGATTCAATGAGCACAATGTAGAGATATTGTTTACTTTATTTCCGCGCTCAAGTCGATGAGCAACAATTTGGTTTACTTTCTGGGACTCCAGTTAATGAGCCCAGTTTGAATGTATTGTTTACTTTATGGGACTCCAGTTAATGAGCCCAGTGTGAACATATTGTTTACTTTATGGGACTCCAGTTAATGAGCCCAGTGTGAATGTATTGTTTACTTTATGGGACTCCAGTTAATGAGCCCAGTGTGAATATATTGTTTACTTTATGGGACTCCAGTTAATGAGCCCAGTGTGAATATATTGTTTACTTTATGGGACTCCAGTTAATGAGCCCAATTTGAATGTATTGTTTACTTTATGGGACTCCAGTTAATGAGCCCAGTGTGAATTTATTGTTTACTTTATGGACTCCAGTTAATGAGCCCAGTTTGAATGTATTGTTTACTTTATGGGACTCCAGTTAATGAGCCCAGTTTGAATATATTGTTTACTTTATGGGACTCCAGTTAATGAGCCCAGTGTGAATATATTGTTTAATTTATGGGCCTCCAGTTAATGAGCCCAGTTTGAATGTATTGTTTACTTTATGGGACTCCAGTTAATAAGCCCAGTTTGAATGTATTGTTTACTTTATGGGACTCCAGTTAATGAGCCCAGTGTGAATATATTGGTTCATTTATGGGACTCCAGTTAATGAGCCCAGCTTGAATGTATTGTTTACTATGGGACTCCAGTTAATGAGCCCAGTTTGAATGTATTGTTTACTTTATGGACTCCAGTTAATGAGCCCAGTTTGAATGTATTGTTTAATGTATTTCTGTGCTCAAGTCGATGAGGAACAATCTTGTTTAATTTACAGGACTCCAGTTGATGAGCCCAGTGGGGATATATTGTTTACTTTATCACAGTAGTCAAGCCATTGAGCACCTTGTTCGAATTGATGGGTCTGAAGTCGTTCAGCCCAGTGCAAAACCAAGGCCTATAAGTCAAAGTGTATGGGTTCCCAACTCCCCCCCCCCCCCCCCCCCCCCCCCCCTCAACGCATTCTTTAGTTCTTTTTGCAGATGAAGTTTCTAGCCAGTCCCGGACAACCAATTAGCAAATCCAACCAGTGAGAGAATGAATGACAACTCACTCAAGGAGCTTCAGTCAATGTAGTCAATCGTCAGATTCATAGATCAGCTTACAAATCCAAGGCTGTGGATTCACACTTTTGGAAGAAAAGAGAGTTTCAAGTTGCAATAAAAGCATTCAGTCTGATGCACATATAAACAAACGTTTGCAGTTGAAGTAAAGGCATAGTATGAACTCTTAGAATTGGGTCGTATGTATCCCTTGTATCCCACTAAGGCGGTAGGGCCATGTCAGCTAATGCTCCCATGGCCAGGTCCTTTCCCGCTCCCTCTATCTTTGCCTGGGTTCCCCTTGTAACCCCCGTTTATTCCCTCTGGGGGCCCAAGTTCCCCTACATTCAATATACATACAACATAAGATGTATATACACTAGAAAAAGTATAATAGTATATAGTATTATGCTAACAGTATAATAGCATTCCCTGACATACGACCCCATATGCGCCAAGCCTACTGTGTTATCTCTGTTGTATCACCTCATTTATACAAGTTAGTCACGATGGCCGATGGCTGTTAACCTTACATTTTGATGAAAAATAGGCCATTTCAAAACCTGATTTGGTGAAAAAGGTAAGCCTATAGCCTTACATTTTGATGAAAAATAGGCCCATTTTCAGAAATACCTGATTTTGGTGAAAAAGGTAACCTATAGCCTTACATTTTGATGAAAAATAGGCCCTTTCAGAAACACCTGATTTTGGTGAAAAAGGTAAGCCTATAGCCTTACATTTTGATGAAAAATAGGCCATTTCAGAAACACCTAATTTTGGTGAAAAGGGTAAGCCTATAGCCTTACATTTTGATGAAAAATAGGCCCATTTCAGAAACACCTAATTTTGGTGAAAAAGGTAAGCCTATAGCCTTACTTTTGATGAAAAATAGGCCCATTCAGAAACACCTGATTTTGGTGAAAAAGGTAAGCCTATAGCCTTACTTTTGATGAAAAATAGGCCCATTCAGAAACACCTGATTTTGGTGAAAAGGTAAGCCTATAGCCTTACATTTTGATGAAAAATAGGCCCATTTCAGAAACACCTGATTTTGGTGAAAAAGGTAAGCCTATAGCCTTACATTTTGATGAAAAATAGGCCCTTTCAGAAACACCCAATTTTGGTGAAAAAGGTAAGCCTATAGCCTTACCTTTTGATGAAAAATAGGCCCTTTCAGAAACACCTGATTTTGGTGAAAAAGGTAAGCCTATAGCCTTACCTTTTGATGAAAAATAGGCCCTTTCGGAAATACATAATTTTGGTGAAAAAGTAAGCCTATAGCCTTACCTTTTGATGAAAAATAGGCCCTTTCAGAAACACCTGATTTTGGTGAAAAAGGTAAGCCTATAGCCTTACCTTTTGATGAAAAATAGGCCCTTTCGGAAATACCTGATTTTGGTGAAAAAGTAAGCCTATAGCCTTACCTTTTGATGAAAAATAGGCCCTTTCAGAAATACCTGATTTTGGTGAAAAAGGTAAGCCTATAGCCTTACATTTTATGAAAAATAGGCCATTTCAGAAACACCTGATTTTGGTGAAAAAGGTAAGCCTATAGCCTTACATTTTGATGAAAAATAGGCCCTTTCAGAAACACCTGATTTTGGTGAAAAAGGTAAGCCTATAGCCTTACATTTTGATGAAAAATAGGCCATTTCAGAAACACCTGATTTTGGTGAAAAGGGTAAGCCTATAGCCTTACATTTTGATGAAAAATAGGCCATTTCAGAAACACCTGATTTTGGTGAAAAAGGTAAGCCTATAGCCTTACATTTTGATGAAAAATAGGCCATTTCAGAAACACCTGATTTTGGTGAAAAGGGTAAGCCTATAGCCTTACATTTTGATGAAAAATAGGCCATTTCAGAAACACCTGATTTTGGTGAAAAAGGTAAGCCTATAGCCTTACATTTTGATGAAAAATAGGCCCTTTCAGAAACACCTGATTTTGGTGAAAAAGGTAAGCCTATAGCCTTACCTTTTGATGAAAAATAGGCCCTTTCAGAAACACCTGATTTTGGTGAAAAAGGTAAGCCTATAGCCTTACATTTTGATGAAAAATAGGCCCTTTCAGAAACACCTGATTTTGGTGAAAAAGGTAAGCCTATAGCCTTACATTTTGATGAAAAATAGGCCCTTCCAGAAACACCTGATTTTGGTGAAAAAGGTAAGCCTATAGCCTTACATTTTGATGAAAAATAGGCCCTTTCAGAAATACCTGATTTTGGTGAAAAAGGTAAGCCTATAGCCTTACATTTTGATGAAAAATAGGCCATTTCAGAAACACCTGATTTTGGTGAAAAAGGTAAGCCTATAGCCTTACATTTTGATGAAAAATAGGCCCTTTCAGAAACACCTGATTTTGGTAAAAAAGGTAAGCCTATAGCCTTACATTTTGATGAAAAATAGGCCATTTCAGAAACACCTGATTTTGGTGAAAAGGGTAAGCCTATAGCCTTACATTTTGATGAAAAATAGGCCATTTCAGAAACACCTAATTCTGGTGAAAAAGGTAAGCCTATAGCCTTACATTTTGATGAAAAATAGGCCATTTCAGAAACACCTGATTTTGGTGAAAAGGGTAAGCCTATAGCCTTACATTTTGATGAAAAATAGGCCATTTCAGAAACACCTGATTTTGGTGAAAAAGGTAAGCCTATAGCCTTACATTTTGATGAAAAATAGGCCCTTTCAGAAACACCTGATTTTGGTGAAAAAGGTAAGCCTATAGCCTTACATTTTGATGAAAAATAGGCCATTTCAGAAACACCTGATTTTGGTGAAAAAGGTAAGCCTATAGCCTTACATTTTGATGAAAAATAGGCCCTTTCAGAAACACCTAATTTTGGTGAAAAAGGTAAGCCTATAGCCTTACATTTTGATGAAAAATAGGCCCTTTCAGAAACACCTGATTTTGGTGAAAAAGGTAAGCCTATAGCCTTACCTTTTGATGGAAAATAGGCCCTTTCAGAAAGACCTAATTTTGGTGAAAAAGGTAAGCCTATAGCCTTACATTTTGATGAAAAATAGGCCCTTTCAGAAACACCTAATTTTGGTGAAAAGGGTAAGCCTATAGCCTTACCTTTTGACTGAAAAATAGGCCCTTTCAGAAACACCTGATTTTGGTGAAAAAGGTAAGCCTATAGCCTTACCTTTTGATGAAAAATAGGCCCTTTTAAAAACACCTAATTTTGGTGAAAAAGGTAAGCCTATAGCCTTACATTTTGATGAAAAATAGGCCATTTCAGAAACACCTAATTTTGGTGAAAAGGGTAAGCCTATAGCCTTACATTTTGATGAAAAATAGGCCCTTTCAGAAACACCTGATTTTGGTGAAAAAGGTAAGCCTATAGCCTTACATTTTGATGAAAAATAGGCCCTTTCAGAAACACCTAATTTTGGTGAAAAAGGTAAGCCTATAGCCTTACCTTTTGATGGAAAATAGGCCCTTTCAGAAACACCTAATTTTGGTGAAAAAGGTAAGCCTATAGCCTTACCTTTTGATGAAAAATAGGCCCTTTCGGAAACACCTAATTTTAGTGAAAAAGGTAAGCCTATAGCCTTACCTTTTGATGAGCAATAGGCCCTTTCAGAAACACCTGATTTTGGTGAAAAAGGTAAGCCTATAGCCTTACCTTTTGATGAAAAATAGGCCCTTTCGGAAATACATAATTTTAGTGAAAAAGTAAGCCTATAGCCTTACCTTTTGATGAGAAATAGGCCCTTTCAGAAACACCTGATTTTGGTGAAAAAAGTAAGCCTATAGCCTTACATTTTGATGAAAAATAGGCCATTTCAGAAACACCTGATTTTGGTGAAAAAGGTAAGCCTATAGCCTTACATTTTGATGAAAAATAGGCCCTTTCAGAAACACCTGATTTTGGTGAAAAAGGTAAGCCTATAGCCTTAAATTTTGATGAAAAATAGGCCCTTTCAGAAACACCTGATTTTGGTGAAAAAGGTAAGCCTATAGCCTTACATTTTGATGAAAAATAGGCCATTTCAGAAACACCTGATTTTGGTGAAAAGGGTAAGCCTATAGCCTTACATTTTGATGAAAAATAGGCCATTTCAGAAACACCTGATTTTGGTGAAAAAGGTAAGCCTATAGCCTTACATTTTGATGAAAAATAGGCCCATTTCAGAAACACCTGATTTTGGTGAAAAAGGTAAGCCTATAGCCTTACATTTTGATGAAAAATAGGCCCATTTCAGAAACACCTGATTTTGGTGAAAAGGGTAAGCCTATAGCCTTACATTTTGATGAAAAATAGGCCATTTCAGAAACACCTAATTTTGGTGAAAAAGGTAAGCCTATAGCCTTACATTTTGATGAAAAATAGGCCATTTCAGAAACACCTGATTTTGGTGAAAAAGGTAAGCCTATAGCCTTACCTTTTGATGAAAAATAGGCCCTTTCAGAAACACCTAATTTTGGCGAAAAAGGTAAGCCTATAGCCTTACCTTTTGATGAAAAATAGGCCCTTTCGGAAATACATAATTTTAGTGAAAAAGATAAGCCTTTAGCCTTACCTTTTGATGAGCAATAGGCCCTTTCAGAAACACCTGATTTTGGTGAAAAAGGTAAGCCTATAGCCTTACCTTTTGATGAAAAATAGGCCCTTTCGGAAATACATAATTTTAGTGAAAAAGATAAGCCTATAGCCTTACCTTTTGATGAAAATAGGCCCTTTCAGAAACACCTGATTTTGGTGAAAAAAGTAAGCCTATAGCCTTACATTTTGATGAAAAATAGGCCATTTCAGAAACACCTGATTCTGGTGAAAAAGGTAAGCCTATAGCCTTACATTTTGATGAAAAATAGGCCCTTTCAGAAATACCTGATTTTGGTGAAAAATGTAAGCCTATAGCCTTACATTTTGATGAAAAATAGGCCCTTTCAGAAACACCTGATTTTTGTGAAAAAGGTAAGCCTATAGCCTTACATTTTGATGAAAAATAGGCCCTTTCAGAAACACCTGATTTTGGTGAAAAAGGTAAGCCTATAGCCTTACCTTTTGATGAAAATAGGCCCTTTCAGAAACACCTGATTTTGGTGAAAAAGGTAAGCCTATAGCCTTACATTTTGATGAAAAATAGGCCATTTCAGAAACACCTGATTTTGGTGAAAAAGGTAAGCCTATAGCCTTACATTTTGATGAAAAATAGGCCCTTTCAGAAACACCTGATTCTGGTGAAAAAGGTAAGCCTATAGCCTTACATTTTGATGAAAAATAGGCCCTTTCAGAAACACCTGATTTTGGTGAAAAAGGTAAGCCTATAGCCTTACATTTTGATGAAAAATAGGCCCTTTCAGAAACACCTGATTTTGGTGAAAAAGGTAAGCCTATAGCCTTACATTTTGATGAAAAATAGGCCATTTCAGAAACACCTGATTTTGGTGAAAAAGGTAAGCCTATAGCCTTACATTTTGATGAAAAATAGGCCCTTTCAGAAACACCTGATTTTGGTGAAAAAGGTAAGCCTATAGCCTTACATTTTGATGAAAAATAGGCCCTTTCAGAAACACCTGATTTTGGTGAAAAAGGTAAGCCTATAGCCTTACATTTTGATGAAAAATAGGCCCTTTCAGAAACACCTGATTTTGGTGAAAAAGGTAAGCCTATAGCCTTACATTTTGATGAAAAATAGGCCCTTTCAGAAACACCTGATTTTGGTGAAAAAGGTAAGCCTATAGCCTTACATTTTGATGAAAAATAGGCCCTTTCAGAAACACCTGATTTTGGTGAAAAAGGTAAGCCTATAGCCTTACATTTTGATGAAAAATAGGCCCTTTCAGAAACACCTGATTTTGGTGAAAAAGGTAAGCCTATAGCCTTACCTTTTGATGAAAAATAGGCCCTTTCAGAAACACCTGATTTTGGTGAAAAAGGTAAGCCTATAGCCTTACATTTTGATGAAAAATAGGCCCTTTCAGAAACACCTGATTTTGGTGAAAAAGGTAAGCCTATAGCCTTACATTTTGATGAAAAATAGGCCCTTTCAGAAACACCTGATTTTGGTGAAAAAGGTAAGCCTATAGCCTTACATTTTGATGAAAAATAGGCCCTTTCAGAAATACCTGATTTTGGTGAAAAAGGTAAGCCTATAGCCTTACATTTTGATGAAAAATAGGCCCTTTCAGAAACACCTGATTTTGGTGAAAAAGGTAAGCCTATAGTCTTACATTTTGATGAAAAATAGGCCCTTTCAGAAATACCTGATTTTGATGAAAAAGGTAAGCCTGTAGCCTTACATTTTGATGAAAAATAGGCCATTTCAGAAATACCTGATTTTGGTGAAAAAGGTAAGCCTATAGCCTTACATTTTGATGAAAAATAGGCCCTTTCAGAAACACCTGATTTTGGTGAAAAAGGTAAGCCTATAGTCTTACATTTTGATGAAAAATAGGCCCTTTCAGAAACACCTGATTTTGGTGAAAAAGGTAAGCCTATAGCCTTATATTTTGATGAAAAATAGGCCATTTCAGAAACACCTGATTCTGGTGAAAAAGGTAAGCCTATAGTCTTACATTTTGATGAAAAATAGGCCCCTTCAGAAATACCTGATTTTGGTGAAAAAGGTAAGCCTATAGTCTTACATTTTGATGAAAAATAGGCCCTTTCAGAAACACCTGATTTTGGTGAAAAAGGTAAGCCTATAGCCTTACATTTTGATGAAAAATAGGCCCTTTCAGAAACACCTGATTTTGGTGAAAAAGGTAAGCCTATAGCCTTACATTTTGATGAAAAATAGGCCCTTTCAGAAACACCTAATTTTGGTGAAAAAGGTAAGCCTATAGCCTTACATTTTGATGAAAAATAGGCCATTTCAGAAACACCTGATTTTGGTGAAAAAGGTAAGCCTATAGCCTTACATTTTGATGAAAAATAGGCCCTTTCAGAAACACCTCATTTTGGTGAAAAAGGTAAGCCTATAGCCTTACCTTTTGATGAAAAATAGGCTCTTTCAGAAACACCTGATTCTGGTGAAAAAGGTAAGCCTATAGCCTTACATTTTGATAAAAATAGGCCATTTCAGAAACACCTGATTTTGGTGAAAAAGGTAAGCCTATAGCCTTACATTTTGATGAAAAATAGGCCCTTTCAGAAACAACTGATTTTGGTGAAAAAGGTAAGCCTATAGCCTTACATTTTGATGAAAAATAGGCCCATTCAGAAACACCTGATTTTGGTGAAAAAGGTAAGCCTATAGCCTTACATTTTGATGAAAAATAGGCCCTTTCAGAAACACCTGATTTTGGTGAAAAAGGTAAGCCTATAGCCTTACATTTTGATGAAAAATAGGCCCTTTCAGAAACACCTGATTTTGGTGAAAAAGGTAAGCCTGTAGCCTTACTTTTCTGACGAAATATAGGCCCTTTTGGAAACACCGGATTCTGGTGAAAAAGTTAAGCCTATAGCCTTACATTTTGATGAAAAATAGGCCCTTTCAGAAACACCTGATTTTGGTGAAAAAGGTAAGCCTATAGCCTTACATTTTGATGAAAAATAGGCCCTTTCAGAAACACCTGATTTTGGTGAAAAAGGTAAGCCTATAGCCTTACATTTTGATGAAAAATAGGCCCTTTCAGAAACACCTGATTTTGGTGAAAAAGGTAAGCCTATAGCCTTACATTTTGATGAAAAATAGGCCCTTTCAGAAACACCTAATTTTGGTGAAAAAGGTAAGCCTATAGCCTTACCTTTTGATGGAGAATAGGCCCTTTCAGAAACACCTGATTTTGATGAAAAAGGTAAGCCTATAGCCTTACATTTTGATGAAAAATAGGCTCTTTCAGAAACACCTGATTCGGGTGAAAAAGGTAAGCCTATAGCCTTACATTTTGATGAAAAATAGGCCCTTCCAGAAACACCTGATTTTGGTGAAAAAGGTAAGCCTATAGCCTTACATTTTGATGAAAAATAGGCCCTTTCAGAAATACCTGATTTTGGTGAAAAAGGTAAGCCTATAGCCTTACATTTTGATGAAAAATAGGCCATTTCAGAAACACCTAATTTTGGTGAAAAAGGTAAGCCTATAGCCTTACATTTTGATGAAAAATAGGCCCTTTCAGAAACACCTGATTCTGGTGAAAAAGGTAAGCCTATAGCCTTACATTTTGATGAAAAATAGGCCATTTCAGAAACACCTAATTTTGGTGAAAATGGTAAGCCTATAGCCTTACATTTTGATGAAAAATAGGCCATTTCAGAAACACCTG
This sequence comes from Aurelia coerulea, assembly GCA_039566865.1. Classification (NCBI taxonomy): domain Eukaryota; kingdom Metazoa; phylum Cnidaria; class Scyphozoa; order Semaeostomeae; family Ulmaridae; genus Aurelia; species Aurelia coerulea. Next base: position 18,889,647 of record CM076955.1, read on the forward strand.
ATTTTGGTGAAAAGGGTAAGCCTATAGCCTTACATTTTGATGAAAAATAGGCCATTTCAGAAACACCTGATTTTGGTGAAAAAGGTAAGCCTATAGCCTTACATTTTGATGAAAAATAGGCCCTTTCAGAAACACCTAATTTTGGTGAAAAAGGTAAGCCTATAGCCTTACCTTTTGATGGAAAATAGGCCCTTTCAGAAACACCTGATTTTGGTGAAAAAGGTAAGCCTATAGCCTTACCTTTTGATGGAAAATAGGCCCTTTCAGAAACACCTGATTTTGGTGAAAAAGGTAAGCCTATAGCCTTACATTTTGATGAAAAATAGGCCATTTCAGAAACACCTAATTTTGGTGAAAAGGGTAAGCCTATAGCCTTACATTTTTATGAAAAATAGGCCCTTTCAGAAACATCTAATTTTGGTGAAAAAGGGAAGCCTATAGCCTTACCTTTTGATGGAAAATAGGCCCTTTCAGAAACACCTGATTTTGGTGAAAAAGGTAAGCCTATAGCCTTACCTTTTGATGGAGAATAGGCCCTTTCAGAAATACCTGATTTTGGTGAAAAAGGTAAGCCTATAGCCTTACATTTTGATGGAAAATAGGCCATTTCAGAAACACCTGATTTTGGTGAAAAGGGTAAGCCTATAGCCTTACATTTTGATGAAAAATAGGCCATTTCAGAAACACCTGATTCTGGTGAAAAAGGTAAGCCTATAGCCTTACATTTTGATGAAAAATAGGCCCTTCCAGAAATACCTGATTTTGGTGAAAAAGGTAAGCCTATAGCCTTACATTTTGATGAAAAATAGGCTCTTTCAGAAACACCTGATTCTGGTGAAAAAGGTAAGCCTATAGCCTTACATTTTGATGAAAAATAAGCCCTTCCAGAAATACCTGATTTTGGTGAAAAAGGTAAGCCTATAGCCTTAAATTTTGATGAAAAATAGGCCCTTTCAGAAACATCTGATTTTGGTGAAAAAGGTAAGCCTGTAGCCTTACTTTTCTGACGAAATATAGGCCCTTTTGGAAACACCGGATTCTGGTGAAAAAGTTAAGCCTATAGCCTTACATTTTGATGAAAAATAGGCCCTTTCAGAAACACCTGATTTTGGTGAAAAAGGTAAGCCTATAGTCTTACATTTTGATGAAAAATAGGCCCTTTCAGAAACACCTAATTTTGGTGAAAAAGGTAAGCCTATAGCCTTACATTTTGATGAAAAATAGGCCCTTTCAGAAACACCTGATTTTGGTGAAAAAGGTAAGCCTATAGCCTTACATTTTGATGAAAAATAGGCCATTTCAGAAACACCTGATTTTGGTGAAAAGGGTAAGCCTATAGCCTTACATTTTGATGAAAAATAGGCCATTTCAGAAACACCTGATTCTGGTGAAAAAGGTAAGCCTATAGCCTTACATTTTGATGAAAAATAGGCCCTTTCAGAAACACCTGATTTTGGTGAAAAAGGTAAGCCTATAGCCTTACATTTTGATGAAAAATAGGCCATTTCAGAAACACATGATTTTGGTGAAAAAGGTAAGCCTATAGCCTTACATTTTGATGAAAAATAGGCCATTTCAGAAACACCTGATTTTGTTGAAAAAGGTAAGCCTATAGCCTTACCTTTTGATGGAAAATAGGCCATTTCAGAAACACCTGATTTTGGTGAAAAAGGTAAGCCTATACTGTAGCCTTACATTTTGATGAAAAATAGGCCCTTTCAGAAATACCTGATTTTGGTGAAAAAGGTATACCTATAGTCTTACATTTTGATGAAAAATAGGCCATTTCAGAAACACCTGATTTTGGTGAAAAAGGTAAGCCTATAGCCTTACATTTTGATGAAAAATAGGCCCTTTCAGAAACACCTGATTTTGGTGAAAAAGGTAAGCCTATAGCCTTACATTTTGATGAAAAATAGGCCATTTCAGAAACACCTGATTTTGGTGAAAAAGGTAAGCCTATAGCCTTACATTTTGATGAAAAATAGGCCCTTTCAGAAACACCTGATTTTGGTGAAAAAGGTAAGCCTATAGCCTTACATTTTGATGAAAAGTAGGCCCTTTGAGAAACACCTGATTTTGGTGAAAAAGGTAAGCCTATAGCCTTACATTTTGATGAAAAATAGGCCATTTCAGAAACACCTGATTTTGGTGAAAAAGGTAAGCCTATAGCCTTACATTTTGATGAAAAATAGGCCCTTTCAGAAACACCTGATTTTGGTGAAAAAGGTAAGCCTATAGCCTTACATTTTGATGAAAAATAGGCCCTTTCAGAAACACCTGATTTTGGTGAAAAAGGTAAGCCTATAGCCTTACATTTTGATGAAAAATAGGCCCTTTCAGAAACACCTGATTCTGGTGAAAAAGGTAAGCCTATAGCCTTACATTTTGATGAAAAATAGGCCATTTCAGAAACAAATGATTTTGGTGAAAAAGGTAAGCCTATAGCCTTACATTTTGATGAAAAATAGGCCCTTTCAGAAACACCTGATTTTGGTGAAAAAGGTAAGCCTATAGCCTTACATTTTGATGAAAAATAGGCCATTTCAGAAACACCTGATTCTGGTGAAAAAGGTAAGCCTTAAGCCTTACATTTTGATGAAAAATAGGCCCTTTCAGAAATACTTGATTTTGGTGAAAAAGGTAAGCCTATAGCCTTACATTTTGATGAAAAATAGGCCCTTTAAGAAACACCTGATTCTGGTGAAAAAGGTAAGCCTATAGCCGTACATTTTGATGAAAAATAGGCCCTTTCAGAAACACCTGATTTTGGTGAAAAAGGTAAGCCTATAGCCTTACATTTTGATGAAAAATAGGCCCTTTCAGAAACACCTAATTTTGGTGAAAAAGGTAAGCCTTTACCCTTACCTTTTGATGGAAAATAGGCCCTTTCAGAAACAGCTAATGTGGTGAAAAAGGTAAGCCTATAGCCTTACCTTTTGATGGAAAATAGGCCCTTTCAGAAACACCTAATTTTGGTGAAAAAGGTATGCCTATAGCCTTACATTTTGCTGAAGAATAGGCCCTTTCAGAAATACCTAATTTTGGGGAAAAAGGTAAGCCTGTAGTCTACCTTTTGATGGAAAATAGGCCCTTTCAGGAAGACCTAATTTTGGTGAAAAAGGTAAGCCTATAGCCTTACATTTTGCTGAAAAATAGGCCCTTTCAGAAACACCTAATTTTGGTGAAAAAGGTAAGCCTATAGCCTTACCTTTTGATGGAAAATAGGCCCTTTCGGAAACACCTAATTTTGGTGAAAAAGGTAAGCCTATAGCCTTACATTTTGCTGAAGAATAGGCCCTTTCAGAAATACCTAATTTTGGTGAAAAAGGTAAGACTATAGCCTTACCTTTTGATGGAAAATAGGCCCTTTCAGGAAGACCTAATTTTGGTGAAAAAGGTAAGCCTATAGCCTTACATTTTGCTGAAAAATAGGCCCTTTCAGAAACACCTAATTTTGGTGAAAAAGGTAAGCCTATAGCCTTACCTTTTGCTGAAAAATAGGCCCTTTCAGAAAGACCTAATTTTGGTGAAAAAGGTAAGCCTATAGCCTTACATTTTGCTGGAAAATAGGCCCTTTCAGAAATACCTAATTTTGGTGAAAAAGGTAAGCCTATAGCCTTACCTTTTGATGGAAAATAGGCCCTTTCAGAAACACCTAATTTTGGTGAAAAAGGTAAGCCTATAGCCTTACCTTTTGATGGAAAATAGGCCCTTTCAGAAACACCTAATTTTGGTGAAAAAGGTAAGCCTTACCTTTTGATGTAAAATAGGCCCTTTCACAAACACCTAATTTTGGTGAAAAAGGTAAGCCTATAGCCTTACCTTTTGATGGAAAATAGGCCCTTTCAGAAACACCAAATTTTGGTGAAAAAGGTAAGCCTATAGCCTTACCTTTTGATGGAAAATAAGCCCTTTCAGAAACACATGATTTTGGTGAAAAAGGTAAGCCTTACCTTTTGATGTAAAATAGGCCCTTTCACAAACACCTAATTTTGGTTAAAAAGGTAAGCCTATAGCCTTACCTTTTGATGGAAAATAGGCCCTTTCAGAAAGACCTAATTTTGGTGAAAAAGGTAAGCCTATAGCCTTACATTTTGCTGAAAAATAGGCCCTTTCAGAAATACCTAATTTTGGTGAAAAGGGTAAGCCTATAGCCTTACCTTTTGATGAAGAATAGGCCCTTTCAGAAACACCTGATTTTGGTGAAAAAGGTAAGCCTATAGCCTTACTTTTCTGACGAAATATAGGCCCTTTTGGAAACACCGGATTCTGGTGAAAAAGGTAAGCCTATAGCCTTACATTTTGACTGAAAAATAGGCCCTTTCAGAAACACCTAATTTTGGTGAAAAAGGTAAGCCTATAGCCTTACCTTTTGATGGAAAATAGGCCCTTTCAGAAACACCTAATTTTGGTGAAAAAGGTAAGCCTATAGCCTTACATTTTGCTGAAAATTAGGCCCTTACAGAAACACCTAATTTTGGTGAAAAAGGTAAGCCTATAGCCTTACCTTTTGATGGAAAATAGGCCCTTTCAGAAAGACCTAATTTTAATGAAAAAGGTAAGCCTATAGCCTTACATTTTGCTGGAAATTAGGCCCTTTCAGAAATACCTAATTTTGGTGAAAAAGGTAAGCCTATAGCCTTACCTTTTGATGGAAAATAGGCCCTTTCAGAAACACCTAATTTTGGTGAAAAAGGTAAGCCTATAGCCTTACCTTTTGATGGAAAATAGGCCCTTTCAGAAACACCTAATTTTGGTGAAAAAGGTAAGCCTATAGCCTTACATTTTGATGAAAAATAGGCCATTTCAGAAACACCTGATTTTGGTGAAAAAGGTAAGCCTATAGCCTTACATTTTGATGAAAAATAGGCCATTTCAGAAACACCTGATTCTGGTGAAAAAGGTAAGCCTATAGCCTTACATTTTGATGAAAAATAGGCCCTTTCAGAAATACTTGATTTTGGTGAAAAAGGTAAGCCTATAGCCTTACATTTTGATGAAAAATAGGCCCTTTAAGAAACACCTGATTCTGGTGAAAAAGGTAAGCCTATAGCCGTACATTTTGATGAAAAATAGGCCCTTTCAGAAACACCTGATTTTGGTGAAAAAGGTAAGCCTATAGCCTTACATTTTTATGAAAAATAGGCCCTTTCAGAAACAACTAATTTTGGTGAAAAAGGTAAGCCTATAGCCTTACCTTTTGATGGAAAATAGTACCTTTCAGAAACACCTAATTTGGTGAAAAAGGTAAGCCTATAGCCTTACCTTTTGATGGAAAATAGGCCCTTTCAGAAACACCTAATTTTGGTGAAAAAGGTATGCCTATAGCCTTACATTTTGCTGAAGAATAGGCCCTTTCAGAAATACCTAATTTTGGTGAAAAAGGTAAGACTATAGCCTTACCTTTTGATGGAAAATAGGCCCTTTCAGGAAGACCTAATTTTGGTGAAAAAGGTAAGCCTATAGCCTTACATTTTGCTGAAAAATAGGCCCTTTCAGAAACACCTAATTTGGTGAAAAAGGTAAGCCTATAGTCTTACCTTTTGATGGAAAATAGGCCCTTTCAGAAACACCTAATTTTGGTGAAAAAGGTATGCCTATAGCCTTACATTTTGCTGAAGAATAGGCCCTTTCAGAAATACCTAATTTTGGTGAAAAAGGTAAGACTATAGCCTTACCTTTTGATGGAAAATAGGCCCTTTCAGGAAGACCTAATTTTGGTGAAAAAGGTAAGCCTATAGCCTTACATTTTGATGAAAAATAGGCCCTTTCAAAAACACCTAATTTTGGTGAAAAAGGTAAGCCTATAGCCTTACCTTTTGCTGAAAAATAGGCCCTTTCAGAAAGACCTAATTTTGGTGAAAAAGGTATGCCTATAGCCTAACATTTTGCTGAAAAATAGGCCCTTTCAGAAACACCTAATTTTGGTGAAAAAGGTAAGCCTATAGCCTTACCTTTTGATGGAAAATAGGCCCTTTCAGAAACACCTAATTTTGGTGAAAAAGGTAAGCCTATAGCCTTACCTTTTGATGGAAAATAGGCCCTTTCAGAAACACATGATTTTGGTGAAAAAGGTAAGCCTTACCTTTTGATGTAAAATAGGCCCTTTCACAAACACCTAATTTTGGTTAAAAAGGTAAGCCTATAGCCTTACCTTTTGATGGAAAATAGGCCCTTTCAGAAAGACCTAATTTTGGTGAAAAAGGTAAGCCTATAGCCTTACATTTTGCTGGAAATTAGGCCCTTACAGAAATACCTAATTTTGGTGAAAAGGGTAAGCCTATAGCCTTACCTTTTGATGAAGAATAGGCCCTTTCAGAAACACCTGATTTTGGTGAAAAAGGTAAGCCTATAGCCTTACTTTTCTGACGAAATATAGGCCCTTTTGGAAACACCGGATTCTGGTGAAAAAGGTAAGCCTATAGCCTTACATTTTGACTGAAAAATAGGCCCTTTCAGAAACACCTAATTTTGGTGAAAATGGAAGCCTATAGCCTTACCTTTTGATGGAAAATAGGCCCTTTCAGAAACACCTAATTTTGGTGAAAAAGGTAAGCCTATAGCCTTACATTTTGCTGAAGAATAGGCCCTTTCAGAAATACCTAATTTTGGTGAAAAAGGTAAGACTATAGCCTTACCTTTTGATGGAAAATAGGCCCTTTCAGAAAGACCTAATTTTAATGAAAAAGGTAAGCCTATAGCCTTACATTTTGCTGGAAAATAGGCCCTTTCAGAAATACCTAATTTTGGTGAAAAAGGTAAGCCTATAGCCTTACCTTTTGATGGAAAATAGGCCCTTTCAGAAACACCTAATTTTGGTGAAAAAGGTAAGCCTATAGCCTTACCTTTTGATGGAAAATAGGCCCTTTCAGAAACACCTAATTTTGGTGAAAAAGGTAAGCCTTACCTTTTGATGTAAAATAGGCCCTTTCACAAACACCTAATTTTGGTTAAAAAGGTAAGCCTATAGCCTTACCTTTTGATGGAAAATAGGCCCTTTCAGAAAGACCTAATTTTGGTGAAAAAGGTTAGCCTATAGCATTACATTTTGCTGAAAAATAGGCCCTTGCAGAAATACCTAATTTTGGTGAAAAGGGTAAGCCTATAGCCTTACCTTTTGATGGAAAATAGGCCCTTTCAGAAACACCTAATTTTGGTGAAATAGGTAAGCCTATAGCCTTACCTTTTGATGGAAAATAGGCCCATTCAGAAACACCTGATTTTGGTGAAAAAGGTAAGTCTATAGCCTTACCTTTTGATGGAAAATAGTCCCATTCAGAAAGACCTAATTTTGGTGAAAAAGGTTAGCCTATAGCCTTACATTTTGCTGAAAAATAGGCCCTTTCAGAAATACCTAATTTTGGTGAAAAGGGTAAGCCTATAGCCTTACCTTTTGATGAAGAATAGGCCCTTTCAGAAACACCTGATTTTGGTGAAAAAGGTAAGCCTATAGCCTTACTTTTCTGACGAAATATAGGCCCTTTTGGAAACACCGGATTCTGGTGAAAAAGGTAAGCCTATAGCCTTACATTTTGATGAAAAATAGGCCCTTTCAGAAACACCTGATTTTGGTGAAAAAGGTAAGCCTATAGCCTTACTTTTTGATGGAAAATAGGCCCTTTCAGAAACACCTAATTTTGGTGAAAAAGGTATGCCTATAGCCTTACATTTTGCTGAAGAATAGGCCCTTTCAGAAATACCTAATTTTGGTGAAAAAGGTAAGACTATAGCCTTACCTTTTGATGGAAAATAGGCCCTTTCAGAAAGACCTAATTTTGGTGAAAAAGGTATGCCTATAGCCTAACATTTTGCTGAAAAATAGTCCCTTTCAGAAACACCTAATTTTGGTGAAAAAGGTAAGCCTATAGCCTTACCTTTTGATGGAAAATAGGCCCTTTCAGAAACACCTAATTTTGGTGAAAAAGGTAAGCCTATAGCCTTACCTTTTGATGGAAAATAGGCCCTTTCAGAAACACCTAATTTTGGTGAAAAAGGTAAGCCTTACCTTTTGATGTAAAATAGGCCCTTTCACAAACACCTAATTTTGGTTAAAAAGGTAAGCCTATAGCCTTACCTTTTGATGGAAAATAGGCCCTTTCAGAAAGACCTAATTTTGGTGAAAAAGGTTAGCCTATAGCATTACATTTTGCTGAAAAATAGGCCCTTACAGAAATACCAAATTTTGGTGAGAAATGTAAGCCTATAGCCTTACCTTTTGATGGAAAATAGGCCCTTTCAGAAACACCTAATTTTGGGGAAATAGGTAAGCCTATAGCCTTACCTTTTGATGGAAAATAGGCCCATTCAGAAACACCTGATTTTGGTGAAAAAGGTAAGTCTATAGCCATACCTTTTGATGGAAAATAGGCCCATTCAGAAACACCTGATTTTGGTGAAAAAGGTAAGCCTATAGCCTTACCTTTTGATGAAAAATAGGCCCTTTCAGAAACACCTAATTTTGGTTAAAAAGGTAAGCCTATAGCCTTACCTTTTGATGGAAAATAGTCCCATTCAGAAAGACCTAATTTTAATGAAAAAGGTAAGCCTATAGCCTTACATTTTGCTGGAAATTAGGCCCTTTCAGAAATACCTAATTTTGGTGAAAAGGGTAAGCCTATAGCCTTACCTTTTGATGGAAAATAGGCCCTTTCAGAAACACCTAATTTTGGTGAAAAAGGTAAGCCTATAGCCTTACCTTTTGATGGAAAATAGGCCCTTTCAGAAACACCTAATTTTGGTGAAAAAGGTAAGCCTATAGCCTTACCTTTTGATGAAAAATAGGCCCTTTCAGAAACACCTAATTTTGGTGAAAAAGGTAAGCCTATAGCCTTACCTTTTGATGGAAAATAGGCCCTTTCAGAAACACCTAATTTTGGTGAAAAAGGTAAGCCTATAGCCTTACATTTTGCTGAAAAATAGGCCCTTTCAGAAATACCTAATTTTGGTGAAAAAGGTAAGCCTATAGCCTTACCTTTTGATGGAAAATAGGCCCTTTCAGAAACACCTAATTTTGGTGAAAAAGGTAAGCCTATAGCCTTACCTTTTGATGAAAAATAGGCCCTTTCAGAAACACCTAATTTTGGTGAAAAAGGTAAGCCTATAGCCTTACATTTTGCTGAAAAATAGGCCCTTTCAGAAACACCGAATTTTTAATGAAAAAGGTAAGCCTGTAGCCTTACTTTTTGATGAAAAATAGGACCTTTCAGAAACCCTGAATTTTGGTGAAAAAGGTAAGCCTTAGCGGGTGGTAAGTAGAATTCTTAAAAGGATAAACATGCAGTAATGAATATTTAGCTGTCAGTTATTCCTCACGTAGAAGCAGAAGGAAATCATAAGAAAACAAGGACCTTTAATCGTGGTCTTCTCATTTGATCTCAGCATCTTTTTATTCAACTCTTATGTCCAAGATAATATTGAGGAATGTCTGAATTGTGAGTCTTAATTCAATTACTCTTTCTTTTTATCCTCTTCTTCGTTTTCACCTGAAAGAACATGGAAGTAATTTACTCAGAAACCTGCAACTTTTTTACTATACTAATGCCACCTCTGGTGTCCCAAAACAATTGTGCCCCATTCGCCTAAAGATTGCGACAAAACAACAACGGATGCTCGTGAAACTTTTATATGATGTTGCTCTTCAGATTTTAAAACAAAGTTTGCTACCATCCCCGTAAAAATCCGTTGAGAAATGATAATATTTTGCCGTTTTGTCACTATCTTCAGGCAAACGGGGAGCACTTTTTTTGACGATAGGTAGCAGCTATTATTTCTAAGATTAAAATCTAACATCTAGTAGTGGTGGCATACATATGTTCTCTTGTAGCATTGCCATTTCTGCCTGAGATAATCAATTTTCTGCTCTAATTCCGATTCACTCTTTTACTTTCTGACGCTGGAGCTGTATCACATAAGAAAAATCTGGCCGACAACTTTTAAACGTTTCAAATTTCTCATCTTAATAAGAAACTATTCCTAAACTGTTTGATGTATGTTGGAAAACTATACATCTGACATCAGTCTTTTTCAAATAATTTCCTTAGATCAGTACACCCCCTATAGACAGATGCTTCGTTTTAGAGTTAACATTTCCATGTAGAATAACTAAACATAGGGCTCAAATCTTTAAAAAGGTCGGTGTAAAATTCTATTACGATTTCATTCGAATTAAATGGCTTGGAAGGAACTTAGCGTTTTTTACTGTAATTCTGCTGTAGCAATTTATTGATATCTTGATTAGTTTCAAAATGGCGGCATTTATTAAATTTGAGGCTATGACGTCATCAGATTTCTAAATCCTAAACCAGAAATGATACTGATTTCTGCTTTTCACCATATCGTAGGCCTTCATAAACTATCGTTTTCTTGGAAGTTATATGATTTTTCATCCTTTGGTTTAAAATTTACGATGATTTAAATGTTTTCAAAATTTTCCATCAATTTTTTCAAAAATCATTAAATTGCCGCCATTTTAAGAAAAATCAAGATATCAAAAAATTTCCACGGCAGATTTACAGCAAAGTACCATAAGTTCCTTTCAAGCCATTCAATTCAAAGAAAAATGGAATAGAATTTTACACCCACCTTTTTAAAGATTTGAAAGATTTGAGCCCTATGCTGAATAACCATTGTCTAAAATAATTACATTATCTTGGTGCCAAACTCTGGAATACACTACCTGCAGAACTCAGAAATGCTCAATCAAAAATATCTTTCAAAACAAAATTGAAAATTCACTTATTGAACAAGGTCAATTAATGTCCTGAGCTATTTTGATATCTTGCACGATTTTACATATGAAATACTAAATTTTGTATTCCTCAGATTATTCAAATTCAACCAAACTCATTCAATAACCTTTTAGGATAGGGGGGGGGGCTCCTATTAGTTTACCTATTGAGGGGGCTCCTCCTTTAAATAATTCCCTGCATGCAATTCATTTTGTTCCTAGTATTTGTATATTGTAATAATTTCCCATGCAAATGTATTAATTTTTCTGTAACATGTCTCATATCCTTGTGGTCTAGTTTTTTGTATGTATTGTTAATATTTTTAATTGTGTGTAGTGGAATTTAAAAATATAAACTAACTGAACTGAACTGAATTTAAACGGCGGACATGCCCGGTGTAACAAACCTACCTCCTTCCTCCTCAGATTCTTCATCGCTCGAGTCGTCTTCACTTTCAAACGTGCTATCAGGAATGTCATACAGGCGAATGATTCCCTAAAAATCAAAGTTTGAATTCAATTAAATATTTCTCATATCGAATTCTTGCTTACAGTTTTGAAGGGTGCATGAATGTATGTATGGGGTAGCTTGCAATGCAACCAAGAAGACATTTTGCCAGCCATGATATCTGGGTCTAAAGTTTAGGCTCTTCATTTAATTTAAAAATATTTGGTTGTAGGCTATCCTGACTTGTAGCTTAATTTAATGTTCGTATGCTGTTCGTTCTGTTCTTTGTCCCCTTGTTTGCTTTCTTTACACACTTTTCTAGTATTGTCCTCGTTTTTTGTTTTATGTTATGGCCCTGGGGTAGTCGTGCCACTTCGCTCCTCTTGGTATCGTCTCTGTAGTGTCGTATAGTTGTAATTAGAGAGTATAGTAGGAGGTAGCATTGTATTGTAAATTGTTATCTTCCATATATTAAAAAAAATGTATGTATGTGTGCATGAATGTATGTATGTATGTACCGGGTGAGTCGATCAGGAAAAACGTGGGGCATTTAACATGTAATATTTTTGGTGAAAAGCAAGTCAAATCGGATTTGTTTATTTTGTAGAAGAAAGATTAAATTAGTACAATAGGTCGTTTCTTTCTGTAACTATTAGCAGTTTTGGAATATAGCTATTTTTGTTAAAAGGTATCGCTAGCATGAGAATTATCTGCTTTTTAACAATGACAATTAAATGAATAGTCCCCTAGGGGTACGAAACAAATAGCTATAACTGTCCCTTTTGTACTCTAGCACATTGCATGCCTTGTTTACTTTTGTTCCTGGAGAAACAGTAACTTTGTCATGGTTCTGCAGTTCCCACGTGCATAGAATTCAGCACCTATTTTCGGAATCTTGCGAAGCATCTTTTTACTAAAATCAAGAATGTGGCTTCCAAAATCACTCGTAATCATGGAACGGAAAGACTGATTTCGAACAAACAAAAATTTCATATCTAAGTTAGCCTTTTTTCTATCCAATAAACTTTGAAGAGACGAATTTGCAAAGTAAGATCCATCAGTAAAAATTGGCAAAAACCCCCACATTTCTTTTGATTCACCCAGCAAGATTGTAAAAATTCGCCATGCAAGAAAAGAGATCTGACTGTATGTTTATGCATCCTTGTTTCCATAATGGAGGTATTATAAAAAAAGAAAATTTTCACAAAGGAAACAGAAAGATGGATTTTGTTACAAAAGTTTGGAAAAATGCATTCTTGGAATTTTAACAGGCATATGATGTTAAGAGTCGATTGGTGCAGTTTTTAAACCCCAAGCAGCTTCACCGAAGAAGTCCTGCAAGGCAGGGCGAAATATTGCGGAAAAATAAATTCACACACATTTGCTGTCGTTTTTTCGTCGTGTTGCGGTGTTTCTGCCTACAAATTTATTTCACCTTCCTTACCTTGTTGGGATCTTTGAGAATGAGATATTTTCCTTCCGGCAGCTTCATACAAGTATCAATGATCACACGTAGAATACCCCAACCATTGTCCATATTCAGGGCGATTTGATCAGCGAATTCCTTTGGTTTGAATTGTTGTGTTCCTAAAATCACATGTTTGGAAGAATCTACTGCTGTTACTCTTGAAACATAGCTGTAAGTAGAAAAGAGAATCATTCTAATGACTGTTAAGAAATAGTATTGCAGTTAAGTAAGAATAACGCCTTATACGTAGCATAATACTAAAACTTCCCAAGAGTATGGTCACATGACTTGAAATGGGTAAAACAACCCTTAGCTGATTAAGTCTATTGTTTATGAGTAGTCTTTAATTTCTTTATTATTTTCAGAATTACGCCGTTTTCTTTGTGTTGACCATTTTTAAGTAATGAGGTCATCAAATTGCCAAATAATAAACAGGAAGGTATACAGATTTCAGCTTGCCATCAATCATACACCTTCATAAAATATGGTTTTCTTGAAGATTGTAACATTTCACCGCTACTAACTTAGAATTTACGATTATTTTGATTTTTTATAGCTTTTCATGAACATTCTCAATAAAAAGAATGCATTTATCGTGCGTGAGCTCTTTCCAAAGCAGACATTAGCTAGGAAAATGGCTCAAATAAGGCTACTTAGTAATACAGTAAATCCCCACACATAAGAACCTACAAAAATAAGAACCTAGAGGCTGTTTTTCCTAAATTAAGCACCTTGTAATTAAAGAACATGTTTCAGTTTGATGAAAGATATGTTCTTATTGCAGGGGTAGCAAAGTTGATTTTTGATTTTTGTTATTAATTTTGATTTTTGTCCCAGTTGGCCGTTAAAGTTTGTACCTCCTCCCCTGCTGGTTGTAAGGTTAGAATTAGTTATTAGGTCCATAACAACTTTGCCAAAACAAATAACAGGGTTGAAAATCTTTGACGAAGACTCAAAAAGGCCTACCGAAGGCACCCTTCAAATAAGAACCTTTATAACAATAATGTTAGTACCACTGAAATATGAAACTATTTCAGCTAGGCTCTTAAAAAAGTAGGTTATTATATGCGGGGATTTACCGGGTGAGTCAAAAAAGAATTTACCCGTTTGGCGGGCTGTGGAATAATGCGGCTGACATTCAAAACTGAAATGTTAATCTATCATGCAAAGGCTAACTTAGATGAGACAATTTTGTTTGGTAAAATTACTCATCTCTAAGACCCAAAAATTAGAAAAATGTCTGCAAGGGACATGTATGAACACGAGAATTCCACATTCCATTATGGTCCATGATTTACTTGCTATTGAAATCAAAATTCTATTTCTGAAACTGACAATCGTAGTAAACTTAAATTTCCATGCCCAATAAATCATGGACCAGAATGGAACGTGGAATTCTCGATTCCCATCCGAACCCCTTACAGGCATTTTTCCAATTTTTGGGTCTTGAAGATGAGTGATTTTACCAAACAAATTTTCTCATCTAAGTTGGCCTTTGACTGGTAGATTAACACTTTAGTTTTTAATATCGGCCACTTACTTTTTATTTCACAGCCCGCCAAACTGGTCAACTTTATTTTGACTCACTTCAATCTTGCACTTTCTGTACGCGCATACTCACCCGAGTTTGAGATACTCAGAACCAGCTAAGATAGCGGAACAAGTCCATTTTGCAAGTTTACAACTGTTGTTTTTCAATTCAGTAGCCAGGACAGAACCTCCTTGCGAGTCAAGTTTAGCTCTCCATGCTACACCACTCACCTAAAATTGAAAACCAAAAAAACCGTATGTAAGGGATCATGTTTCTTTACTGAATTCATAGAAATAGTAGTACAACCAAATAAAGTCTTTCACCAAGAAAGAAGTTGAGAGCAGCATTTTCTTGAACTGCTAGTTAGCTGCTGTCGTTGTATTTAATATCTTAAAAATACCGGGAAGCTCAAGGAAAACAATCGTGTTTGAAAAATTACCAAAATTTGATTACATGGCCGATCTTAGATTGGGTTTGGAGATTCGGAGATTGGGTGGGAAGAAAAAATTATGGATGGCTTGTAAGAAAAGCCCAGGATAGAGGAAAGTGGAAACAATTCATAGCAGCCTACCTACAACGAGTAGACGGCACATGAGAAGAAGAAGGCCGATCCTAAAATTTCTTAGTATTGCAAGTAGATTAAAGACCAAATTATTTTCCCAGGTATAGCTGATCTTGCGATTGGTTTTAACACTAGCAAATTTAGCTCTTTTTAGGGCTGCCTGCTTTTGAAACGTCCTGCACATAGCACTGATGATTACAAGATTAACTTCTTTTTATTTATTATGCCTGTAGTTTAGTCATAAATGTTAGAAAGAAACGCAAACTTTTATCGTAGACCTGCAGGATAAGGAAGAATTTCAAAATGATAGCTCTTAAAGGCAAGATGTAAGATGTTGCCCAAAGAGAATGGTTACGAATAAGGTTGTTCATGGTGCCATTTTATCTGTTTTAAAAAAAGAAAACAAACATTTCATCATCTTCAAATATATTTGAATCATTGATAAGAGACATCAAAGAGAAAATATCATGATAGGTTTGATAATTGAGTTGTGGTGATCTATTTAGTGGGAGTACTTTTCTTGGACTCTCGGTACAGTAAAAACCCGCGTATAAGAACCTACAATTTTGCAAGTCAGCCTGGCTAGGTTCTTACGTTTTTGCTATTTGGTGGGAAATGAGGCTGTTCAGGTTCTTAAATTGGTTCTTATGTTATTCAGGGCTTTGAGGAATTTCTATTCTTCAGATTCAAACTTGAGGCCTATTGTTTACTGGCAGTTTAGTATTATTCACAAAAGCATTTTGGAAGAATCAGAAATGTTTATGTAATCCAAAGAAAAGTCTTCAAAAGCTTCTCATCAAATAATATAAAAATTTACGATCCTTCAATAAACTTCTGCTGTGGATATTAAAGACCCCATGATCTCTACAAATAAGAACCTATTTCAAATTTCAGCCTGAATGGGTTCTTATACAATGGGGATCTAATTGCAAAATTTCAGCCTGCAGGTTCTTAATCCACTAGGTTCTTATATGCGGGTTTTTACTGTAGTTTGGATTGTCCGTAGAGAGGAGATTTCACCCCCACCATTTTGTGGCCGAGACTACAGTCTTCCTTGGAAATAGCATGCGGCAGATATTACCACAGGAGATAAAAACTCAACCATACTTTCAATTTTTAACCAGCAAATTAGGTGCTGGAACGGTGATTAATGCAACCGTAGGCTCTGCAGAGTATAAGTACCACAGGTTGGGGTCCTAATAGGATAGATATAGATGTGACTGTCCTGTAATTAATATTAATATCTAATTACAAAAAGTGTAAATAATGTAAAGCAGGATGAAATTAGCTATAATTGTAGCTACTATCTATTTCTTTCTTCTACTACCGGGTGAGGCAATAAAAAGGCCCGGCGTTTGAAAAAATCCTTCTCCCTCAATATCAAAGCAATAATAATGAAAACAATCTTGTTTTATTCTCAATATGTCCAATTAGGTTCAGTATTACCCAGATTTAATCGGCCATTCCTTCTCCCTCAATATCAAAGCAATAATAATGAAAACAATCTTGTTTTATTCTTAATATGTCCAATTAGGTTCAGTATTACCCAGATTTAATCGGCCATTCCTTCCCGTCGATATGAGAGAATTTCTACAGAAAGCCCCTTTCGAAAACCTGCAAAAACGAAGGGAAACGACGAGCAAAATTTCTCTTTGTTTTCCCTCCAAGCAAGAATGACACATGCATTAATGCATTTTGTCCTCTTGGAAGAATGGAATCCCCCTGAATAAGTTATTTAAACTAGGGGGGGAGACTTTAAGGAGGATAGCACGTGCCAAAGCATTCTCAAGTCACTGCTTGCTCATGATTTTAGCGCGTTTTTCAAGGTTTCTTGAAGGGACATTTTTTAGAAAATTCCTTGTAAAATCTTAACGGAGCGACCGATTTCAGCCAGGAAAAATTCTAAAAGTTATTGAACATGTTAGCTATTCAACTAGATATTGCAAAATATCATTGCTTATATATTCGGGGAGCAGTGGCCTTTGAAAGGCCGGGCCTTTTTTTACTCATCCGGTATAAACAAATAAATGGTGATGACGATGACTATGATGATCACGTGGTTTGCTCCCTTCACTACGCCACTGTCCTCGATAGCATAAGTTCCAAATCTTTAAAAAGGCTGGTGTAAAATTGAGTGACCTATTTCTTTGAACTGAATGACTTCAAAGCAACTTTAGCTAATTCTCTATAATTCTACCGTTGGAATTTTCTGAAATCTTCAATATTTTCAGAATTAGAGTGTTTTTCTTCTTTTTCAAGACTCCAAGAAAAATTTTCAAAAAAACTTAAAACCATCGTAATTTCTAAACCGTTTGACGTAACATGAAATAATTTCGAAGAAAACCATAGTTTATGAATGCCTACAATATGGTATCAAGCAAAATTTTCTCACTCATCTGGTTTATGATTTAGAAATTTGATGACGTCACATCCTCAAATGAGTTGAAATGTAAGATACGCTGTAATTTCCAAAAATATTCAAAATTTCCGAAAAGTCCAACGGTAGAATTATAGATAAGTAGCTGAAGCTTCTTTCAAGCCATTCAATCAGAAGAAGTAGAGTACTGTCACCCTGAATGGGTCTAATCACAAATAGAATTGATTTTCTTATGAAAGTGCATGTCTCTTGGAAATATTTTCTTTATGAATATGGACTTCATTTCCTTGCCAACCATTATTTCTAGGCCAAAGATATTTTTACTCTTGTTTCCTCTTGAAGCTGAGCCTAACATCAGCAGTAGTAAAAATGATACTTTCTCCGATTTTCGCCCTGAATGGGTCTAAATATTGTTTAGGCCTCAGTAGGGAGATTTTACTAGCAGGAAAGCCAAGCTTCTCTCTACAGATACCACACTGAATGAACTTTAAGGAAATGTTTGTATTATCTGGCTTTTTGGCATTCTTGGCAACTCAAAACTTCAACGGACAGCTATCGCTTTTCCTGCGCCGATGAAGCTCAAATTTTCTTAAAACTCAACAGTTGTGATAATTTTCAAAGCTGACGAAACACCAAGGTTAATGAAACCCTCAATATATGTAAAAATGACTTTAGTAGCACATTTCCTTTCTAAACTGACACAATACCAGCACATACAAACTTGGATCGCTACGTGGAGTCGTTTGAAAAAGATAGACCCATTCAGGGCGAACTTTTCCCAATTTATTTGCCTTTGGAAAAATACGCACTTCGGCAACGAAGATTGACAAGATGTTTCGATAAATGTTAGAATTTACTCTTAAAAGTTTGGTATGACCTGCGAAACAGTTTAACTGGATATTAAATGTGCAAAAATGAAAAAATAAAGGCTGACTCATTCAACCCATTTGAACCGGAAAAAAAGATTTGATGAAACTTGCGAGTCCACGGAAGATAGTTTGCCTGAAAAACTTCATATTTTCGGAAATATCCTCTTCAACGAAACACAATCAAAGAATATTGTAAAAAAAGGCGTCAGCAAAACATTTTTGTTGTGTTTTTGAAAAATCTTTAATCCAGGCGCCTTGTATTTCCGTCGAAATAGGAGTGCGCGATTCTGACAAAAAACGGAATTAGACCCATTCAGGGCGACAGTACTCTAGTTCATTAAATTTTACACCCACCTTTTTATGCTGAGATAAAGATTTGGAACCTATGCTGTCCTCTATGTTGGTGATTGACAGGCAAAACAAACGTACAAATAACAAGATCCATACCTTGGAGTCCCATTCGTTCAATGTTTTGATATTGACATAAAGATTTGGAACCTATGCTGTCCTCTATGTTGGTGATTGACAGGCAAAACAAACGTACAAATAACAAGATCCATACCTTGGAGTCCCATTCGTTCAATGTTTTGATATTGACATAAAGATTTGGAACCTATGCTGTCCTCGATGTTGGTGATTGACAGGCAAAACAAACGTACAAATAACAAGATCCATACCTTGGAGTCCCATTCGTTCAATGTTTTGATATTGACATAAAGATTTTCACCAGATGCGCCTTGCGTGAGTGCGTCATGTTCACAACGAACAATCAAATTGATCCCATCACCAAGTTCAAATTTTCTGTACCTATTGACAAAATAACAATGATTTAATATTAATTATCAATTGCGTAATGGTCTTGTCACTTACCATGTGTCCTAAAAACATAAGTTCTAAACCTTTGAATCCATGCATTTAAGAATTAAGAAACAAATTAAGAAACTTCTAATGCGAAAATCTCATATTGAATTACGAAACTTTTAGTGCTATGGCCTCATCCAAGTTTCTAATAAAGAAAACGTGTACACCTCTGTCCAACTGTAAATAAATTGAATATTATTTAAGCAAATCCCAGGAGGGTCGTTGGGAGGCGTGCTTCTTCCTTCGTTTGCTTGAGACTTTATATACGCAGAGCTTCCATTCCGATGTCGAGAACTAAAGGATTAGGGAATTTACTATGAACTTTTATTTGAATTGGAAGTTTTGGCTAGCTAAAAAAAACTTGAAATAGTCTAGGTGTTTCGTTTGGCATTGTTTATAAGGAGGGCCTCGGGGGGATTTTATCGCGATTTTATGTAAATGTTATTTTATCCTATAAATACTTGGCTGTCCTGTGGTTGTAAACAAATGATGAAGATTTTATAATCGAAACGTTTGGCTTTTAACAGTTTAGATTTTCATTAAGTGAATATCATTATCATTATCGTCACAAGGACGTGAAATCCTCACAACCTCAACAATCATGACAATTGTAATTGTTCAAGTCATTCGGATGACTTTCATGAAAAACGTGGGAAATGTCCACCTGCGGAAATTATGATAATCGTTCAACATGAGCCCTGCGAGAAATTTTGTCTTAAAGGGTCTGTGTCACCCAGCATTCCTTGCACGTGCCGTCTCTTGGCTGTCCTTTGTTATCGCCATTTTCATGGGCCATGAAAATGGCGACAACAAAGGCCAACCAAGAGATGACACGTGCAAAGGATGCTGGATGGAACAGACCCTTTAAAAATGCTTACATTCATTTACCCGAGGTGCCTAAGATGGAATGTCATTACAAAATTAATGAGAATGGACAGTGGTAAATAAGGGAGCTGTCATTTTTATTAACAGGGAGGGGGTGGAAGCATTTTGAAAATTTGCCCAAACAATTTTAGACCCCTGCATTCTACCCATGAAAAATGTCAGACCCCATCTAATTTTCACCAAAAAGTTCTGACCCCTGACAGCTCAAAACGACTTCAAAAGAACCAGACTGTTACAAAAGCATCAAGCCAAACAAAGAAGAATTCGATTGAAGAAAAGAAGAAAGGACTTAACAGACAAAAAACATTGATGCCTAACCTTTTTTGAGAAAATTAATAAATAGCTAAACAATAAAATCTACAAAATTTAATTTTTTTCTCGAAAATATTCAAAAATTTGGCACAGTTATTTCAGACCCCAGCATAAATTCCTCTAAAAGTTTAAGACCCCAATAAATTTACCCTAAAAATGTTCAGACCCCTCCTCATTTGCTTCCACCCGGGTTCCTGCAATTATTTATCACTGCTCCCTAAGCTGCTCTATAAATAGAACAAAGAAAATACTCAGGCATAGCATTGTTTCTTTGGCTACCCATTGTTCATTGTTCATTGTTCATGGTGCGTGTGCGATATCAATTTGAATGGGATATTTTCATATCGTTTTGCTTTTTGCAAATGCAAGCTTTTAACCTTGCACAAACCCGTTAACATGACAGCAAATTCAAAAGAAAAAGGAAGGCAGAACAAAAATTAAACCAAATGAAGCGAGACAAGGAAAAGAAAGCCCTGGCAGGACAGCCTGTCACTTTCTCGATGTGAGTGCTCGCGATAGCCTGTCGATGAAGCTGTTTGCATGATAATCCATCCTTTGAGCGGATCAAAATCTTTAAGAGTGGGAGTGGCCTACACACCGCGTAATCCCTTCCACCTGCTCCGTCTTAAGAATTCCGAAGATGTTATTCGCAATTCCTTCGGGTCATTTACAAATAGCTACGTAATTGCAATTACAGTGTTGCAATATCGCACATTCTTCAGCCTTGATATCTAGTGCTGTATCTAGATGTGAAAATTGCGACTGTTTTGCCGCGCGGATTATCGTTGTAGCCTTGCCACAAACTAGGGTCCTGTTTACACGACACCAATCTATGCATTCATATCCGTATTCATCTAAGTTCACTTCAGCGTTCTGTTTGCACAAGACCCAATTCACCACCATACTCACTTGATGTCATCTGGGTGACCTGAAGAAACTTCACGAGCCAGATCATAACTAGACTTATAACGATGAGTCCCTTGTATCCCTGCGGTACCTTGCTCAACAGGGACTCATATTGAAACAGTTAAAAACCTGACCCTATCTTCTGCATTCGATCGATCGAATCTGGATCGAACGACTGCTTCGGCTCTGTTCAACGGTCACTCCTCAGAAAGGAAATGCGATAGAAACCACGGTAAGCAGACACTTAATCGACGAAACTTGGTTTTCATCTGAAGAAGAAAGTTCACTTTACCTGGTGAGTGCAAAATGAGTCTTTTAATGCTACAATGTCCACGTTTTTAAGACCAAAACATACCAGAGAAATCTTCAAGTAACTTCCGCAGCAACTTCCTTCAAATCTAGTGAAGTGCGTCAATCGAATTGAAGGTTCGAAACTGATTGTTCTTTGCCAAATCTCGCAATCTGATTGGTATGCTAGGAACCCCAGCATATTAGGCCTAAATAGGGTCAACTTTTTCAGAGTAATACTATGAGTCTCTGTTGACTGAAGCGCCATCTTGAAGTCAAAGAGCACAGGGAAACAAGAGACTCGTCGTCATAAGTCTAGATCATAACTAGCTCTCTGAAATCAAGGGCAATTGACAAATGCTTTGTTTCACCGTTTAGCTTGGGTACCCTTTGAGATGTTGCATGGTCCCTTTGAGCTGTGATTACCTTCCGAAAAAGAGCTCAGAAGTACATTTCGAATCCTACATTTCTCACCTAGAGTGAAATAATTGCTATTTTTTCAGTCAACACTTCGTGAAACATAACGTGGAGATGAACTTGAAGTGGTTTGGGGGGGGGGGAATCTATTGATTGTAAAATGATTGATCTCTCCTCCTTATTTCAATATCATGTTCCTAAGAAAATTTGGAACTTGGCATGTTTCACATCTTCCAAAACATGGACTGGAAAAGGACGGAATAAACCTTTTAGCCATTCTACAAAAGAGCCTGGATCGAGCGCTATTTTTATACGCGAGGCTTGATAGAATGGTGTTAAGAGCTTCTATCACTATTGTGCAAATTCGAAAATTCTACAAAGTGCACTTTGTAGAATTTTCGAATATGCACAATATTGATAGAAGCTCTAACGCCACTCTATCGAACCTCGTGTATAAAAATAACGCTCGATCCAGGCTCTTTTGTAGAATAGCTAAAAGGTCTATTCCAGGAAATGACGGAATTACCATGTTTTTGAAACTGGTTTTTTGTAGGGTAGTTACAACCTCGTTCCCAAGGGTATCTGTTGTTTTCAATAGGAGGCTAGACCTCAACAGATACCCTTGGGACCGCTTGACAAATTTTGTCAATTTTGATCGGAATAATTAGCATAATTTGGCAGACAGCAGGTCCTTTTGAATCCCATATTCGACAATTTCGAAATGTATATTCCATGGTTCGAACACCACTCATTGTATCCAGAGCCATTCGAATGTTCTTCATTTCAACTGAACGTCAGGGCTTCAAACCTGAGAAACTTCTTTTGTTTCGAAAAGAGCCAATCAAATACCAGAATAGCCTAACATGCTTAAGGGTCAATGTAGGCGTTGAAGTTTACGGAAAACCCTCATTGTCACTGGGTACGAGGTTGAGTTTGTCAAAGTCAGTCAATCGTTTTGTTGATATCAAAAGATCAATTCCCGTCTCCCGTCTCTCGTCACACCCTCCCCCCGTCTCAAGAATTATTCGGCTACTACTTTTATAATTGTTCTTGTTGGGAGACGAGATACGCTTTGTCGGAGGAAACGTATGTGTCCCCCCGTGCAGTAAGTTAATGCTCATGCGCCCGTCAAAGCTCGACCCCAAAACGCTATACTGCGCATGAGCTTTAACCCACTGCACGGAGGGACACATACGCTTCATGGAACAAAGCCTATCTCGTCTCTCAACAAAGTTCATTTGGAATCTAAAACTGCAGTCAGCCATGAAAGATGTTTTGCGACCACAACTCCAATCAGACCAGCAAGGGCAAATTTTGTGGAAGAAAAGATTCAGGTTTCTGAAAAGACAAAGCGATTTGCCCTTCTGAAGAATAGATTTCACACCTCTGAGTGCACTCAATCAAATCAAAATAAACAGAGAGTGCAAAGCATTATGGTTGGCTGCGCACAAGGTGTGAAATCTATTCTTTAGGAGTTCGAAATCGCTTTGTCTTGAACAAACCTGAATCCTTTGTTTACAAAATTTGCTCTTGTTAATCAGACCGATATATATTCCACAAAACAAGAGACAGATTAAAAAGGCCTTGCTATCATTGCCCTTGACGTTTCGTAATTGTGTGATCACAACGGGCAAATTTCGTTTCACCCCTGCAGTAGCTTTGCAGCGTCAAAGCTAGACTCGTTTTGAAACGTGGAATCGAGACTGACCTGTCTTGTTCGACAAAATATCGCAAATTAAATGTTCGTTTATTAAATGTTCGGACGTTGATTCTTTGACAAATATCGCAAGTTTTTAATTCAACTCGATTATCATTGCGGCAACGCCGACATTAAATTTCACTTACCTATATCCGACTGAGGCCACAGCTTCTCCTTCATCTTCAACAAACGGATTTGGATTATCAAATGCCAACTTGTCTCCTTTTCTCAAACATTGTTGTGAAAAATTTTGATTGATGAAAGTTGCTTCCAGCGCCAAATTGCTTGCTGAATTAATTCCTTCTTCTGGAGGTGGTTCCCATGCAGTCTCATAGACGGTTAACAAATCTACAGAAAGTGACAACAGAGTTTCTTAGATATAGATACAGGAGACAGCGAGGGAGGGGGCAATAGCACAGTACATCCCATGGTTTCTCAAAAGTGCTAAATATCAAAGTGCCCCTTGTCGCAGACAACAGCAATCAATTTTCGATGGGAAAAAGTACATCGAGAAGTCCCCTCTCGAGAGTTACTCCCAATAAATAATGGAATGCTTGGTAAGTTCCTGGACTAAACATCTCCTTAATATTCCTCTTAGATTCCATTTTACCCTTTTATGGTAAACATGAAAATGACTAGAGCATTTTGCTGTAGTTATGTAAGAGAAATATTGAAAATCAATTCGCAATAGACTTTTCAGATATTCTAAAAAACATGTAAATTTTGATATATTTTTTAGTATTTTCGAATGTGAACAAAAGTGATAGGAGCTGTAACGTCATTCAATCCAACGTTTCATATAAAAATGCATAAAAATATTGCTCGATCCAGACTCTTTTTTAGAATAGCTGAAATCTATTATTTCAAAAAAGTCGCTGTCGTCAGTGAGCAGACCCTTCTGCAATACATCTGTCAGCTACCTTAGTCCTTTCAAATTTCGCCTGCCTTCAATTTTGGCTCCCTTTAATTTTCGCCCCTCTTGTGCAGAAGTTTCGCGGGAGTTTCGCTCCCTTTAATTTTCGCCCCCCTGGTTTGGATTGATATGACGTAATTTGGATGGATATGACCCCGAGGAAGAGAACACGGTGGAACTAGAACAACAAAATCACCCCTCAGACACAGGGGAGGACAATATCATTGTTATCGAAGAGTAATGAATGTCTTGTATTTTGTATTACAATCAAAACTAAAGTTTTTTCATAGAAAATAGATTTGTTCGCTTCCTTTAATTTTCGCTCCCTCTAATTTTCGCCCCCCTCCGGGACCTGGATCAAGCGACATTTTTCCACGTTTTGTAAATTTCTCGAATTTTGCAATGTACAGAAAGTTACAGTGCATTTCTGGAAATTTTTCTGCCAAATGAGAGATTCCTGTCATCAATTTCTGCAAGATTCTAACATGGCAGTTTCTAACATGAGACTGCCACTTCGAATGAGCAATTTTCAAAGGAACATTCGTTGTCTTTATGGAGGATCCACAGAGCATGTTTACGTGTGTAGTCGATTTCTTATTTTTACCTTTATCGCTGAAATGTATTGGGAAACTATGCTACATAAAAACAAAAGTTCCTCACCAAATTCCGAGTCATCTCTCTTATCAAAGAACAGCTTGTTGCCAACTCTCTGAAATAAAAGACGAGAAAGATGTCAGAATATACCTAAATCTTGCATCTAAAGACATAAGTTTCTTACCAAAACCTAACAATGTTGAAAGTCTTGTTTACCCTTTACCAGTGTATACAATAAATATTGTTGCAAACTGAAGCCTGAAATAAGGGAAAGTATTGCGTGTCCCAAAAAAATACTCCCGCTTATAAAATCACCAAAATTCGATCATCAGACCTATCAAAAATTTTCTTTTTGATCTGTTTTGTCAATGATCTAAACATATTTAACGACGGTAAAACGTTCGTGTTCATTGCTTAATGGATATAAAATTACAGGTTGAAAATCATATTCTGCGCTACAGTAAAAACCCGCGTATAAGAACCTACAATTTTGCAAGTCAGCCTAACTAGGTTCTCATGTTTTGGGTATTTAGTGGGAAATGAGGCTGTTCAGGTTCTTAAATTGGTTCTTATTTTATTCATGGCTTTCAGAAATTTCTTTTCCTCAGATTCAAACTGCAGGCCTTTATTTACTGTCAGTTCACATCAGTTGAGTTTATGAGATATATTCCCCAACAGAAATTTGTGGAAGAATCAGAAATGTTTACATAATCCAGAGAAAATCTTTCAAAAGCTTCTCGTCAGGTAATATAAACAATTTCTATTCTTCCACAAACTTCTGTTGTGAATAAGACCCCCCCCCATGCTCTCTAAAAATAAGAACCTGTTTCAAATTCCAGGCTGAATGGGTTCTTACATAATTGGGGTTTAATTGCAAAATTTCAGCCTGTAGGTTCTTAATCCATACGCGGGTTTTTACTGTATAGTAGCATTGTAAATCTTGCTTTATAGCCACTATTTAAGAGATCTTCTCTACCCCTGACGTCCCCAATGATAGTTTGCATTTCTTTCCAACATTTATGACCAAACTGGAAGCTTAATAAACAAAGAGAAATGTATCTAGTAATCGTCAGTGCTATTTGCAGTATGCTTCAAAACCAAGCAGCCTCGATCATAGGGCTCAACTCTTTCAAATCTTCAAAAAGGTGGGTGTAAAATTCTATGAAATTTTTCTTTGGATTGAATTGCTGGAAAGGAACTTATGGTACTATTTCATTTCATTTCATTTTAAATTCTTTATACACGGTGGCCCCATCAACCAAGAGTGGCTGCTTTTCAGGGGGCCGTGGCAAAAACCTACTTACAATACTACCAAAATTAAAAATAAAAAGAATATTTACAATGTTAAATTAGAATAAATGAAAAATTAAAAGCTATTTACATTTCAGTCTACATTTAAAAGTAGACAGAGAGGGGGCTAGCTTGACTTCATGCTCCAACTCATTCCAAAGCTTTGATCCACGGAACGAAAATGCTTTTTGGCCATTGCTTGTTTTCATTCGTGGAGCAAGCAAGTCAGTCTCAGAATTTCTCAAATTTACAATCTCCCTTGTCGAGTTTCTCGTGAATAGAGTAGAGAGGTAAGTGGGCGCGAGACCACTTATTGATTTGAAAACAATGGTAGCCGTCTCTTGTTTGATCATGTCGTGGACTGTCGGCCATTTGAGCTCTTTTATCAAGTTTGCTGCTGGTGCATCATAGCTACTGTTGGTAACTATTCTCGCTTTTCTCGCTTAGTTTGCAGCCTCGTATGAACACAAAGTAGTTTAAGTGGCGTAATTGGCACTATGTCATGTAAAGTTTAAAGTTTCAGATGGAATTAAGAATCAAAGGACCTTAGAAGTGACTCACGGGCTTAATGATTTTTATTGTGAAATTTTCCAAATTATGCCATGAGAATGCAAAGGAAGATCAGTGCAATTTTATTGCACCTTCCTCGAAATATGAGTAAATATGCTGTAATGTTACGTTACAGAATGCAGTCTGAGGAAGCAACCATCAAAAATTGGCGTGCAGGAAATGTTTAGTCTTTGCTTGAAGACTTTTCAGAGGAGAACAAACAATCTAATTAAACACACAAGCAATCAAATTAATCATGAAATACACGTGTTTTTTATTATAAGAAACTTGGATCAGCACTTAGTACTAAAAGTTTCTTAATTTCGCATGAAAATTTCGGTGTTTTAGTAGTAAAAGTTTCTTAATTAGTTTCTTATTTTTTTGGGCCTAAAATTGCGGTATTGTTCGAAGTTGAGCCTTCTTCTCGAGAAAGGGCTTCCATTTTGCATTGACATTGTCATCAAGAAGAAGCCATGCACATCAAGACAAACATTTACCAATTTTGCAGTTAAAAGTCAAGAAAAGATGAAGGCACCTTTGTTAGAGAGACATAGAATAAGAGAGACATACAGATATAACGTTTTAGAGTTTCTTAACTGTTCTTGAGCGTATTACTAGAGTTTCTTAAATTTTTGGTCATCGTAGTACTAGTTTCTTATAAACCAGTTTCTTATAAAAAAAACGTGTAATCCGTTTTCAGCATGATTAAACAGTGCTATTGTTAATAAGAAACTCTTTTCAAGAATTCAACTAAGAACTAAACCAGTAAGAACCTCGACTGAGAACTTGGATATTGCTCAAGAAACTTGTTTATTTTGTCTAAGAAGGTAATTCGCATACTGGCGCTGTATTCTGGTAAAACTCACGAAATGCTTGGGAAGTTACCTATCAATGAATACAACGAACATTTTAGAAGGATGCGGAGAAACTGCAAAAACCTTTGATACCCATGATCTAATTTCAACTGTTTACTGAAAGCTAAAAGAGACTTTCATTTCAGTACTGGGTGGGAAAATTTATTGGTTTCTTGAAAACTCTTCGATTGTTGTTCTACTTGACTGATCAGCTGCCTAAAAGTTCTTAGAAAACTAACAATAATCTTGAAAAAATGCTAACAAAGAGCTTTTTGAAATAATTTTGATGGGAACGTCATTGATCTAAAGAGTTCATTTTGTTGGAGAAGTTTCCCTTAGCAACCAATCTCATTCTGTGAAATGATGCATCAATACAGGCGAGCAAGGTGCAGAGACGTAGGAACCGGGGGGGCACTGGGGGCACGTGCCCCCCCAAGATTTTGAAATAAACAAAGAAGTGCCCTTTTTGTTTTCAGGAAATGCCCCTTTAGCTTAATGGAAAAAGTGCCCTCGAAGTGTCGTGCCCCTCCAAGTTTGAGATGCTTCCTACGTCCCTGGCAAGGTGGCTGCCATACACATTATATTTTCCAATCTCGGCCTGTTCTCAGCTGCAGTCCCTCTATTTTCCAGAAGTTTATTATTCACAATTTAGCGCAAACCTCAAGATCAATGCGCTTTGCACAAGTCAACTTAGAGGTCTAGTCAGAACAAAACATTGAATTCAGACTATTGCTGAACAAATTAAAAGTCTAGGCCTACTTTTGAAGCAAAATCGGCTATGATTCAAATGAAATGCACAGAAAGTTAAAAAATGCAAGGCTTGAATTGAAAATTGATTTTAAGCAGCTACGAAAAAATAAGTTGATAAACTTCTTGATCAAAGATGAGAGACGTACCTTTCTTCGCTCGTTGAATGCAGTTTTTCATCTAGCATTTTGAGCGCGCAGGCTCCGCGACCATGATTCGTTCTTTCCGTAGAGTGGCCGCGCGTGCTCAAACCGCTGGAGCGTTTGGCCTTTGAGATGTCATACACCTCAGGAGGGCCTCCGCTGAACGACAAGCTTTGACCTCGCGTTGTTGCTAGGCTTGATGTGGACTTCATCACGTCCTTCACCCCATGACATAAACGATTTTGTAAACAGGAAAATGCCCACCACCCCTATGACTTCACTACCGTGAGTCAATAAAAAGGACAAAGGAGATAGAAAAATCTCCATCAATGAAAATTTACCTGGACAATGACATCCCATGAATGAACAGATCTTGTAGATGTCATCAAAGTGCTAATTATAGCATCTGTGCCAAATACATTTCCCTTGCTTGTTAGCTGCAAATAAATAAAATAGAGTTGGTACTTTAACAAGAAGTTAAATCTTTCTTCTTGTATGCTTAGCAAATGCCACTCTTTTGTGCTCTCTTTGGTGTCACTATCTTCCTTGTCCATGAAAACTGTAACAACAAAGCATGCTGGTAGAAAGAGGCCCTTTAAAAACATGACAGGAGCAAGATTAGAATCTGTGCAAGATTGAAGTGACCAAATTGGCATCATTGTGAATACATTCTTGATAGATGACATATTTACTTTTCGATGATTTTTACTTCCTCGATTGTAGAAGAGGTGGAAAAAATGCGTGAAGCCGTGTAGCTTGTTTGCCTGGAAGGAAGAAAAGGGGAGGAAAGAGAGAAAGTGAAATAGAAGGAAAGGAAAGCAAACGATGAAAAATGGAACAGAAGAAATGAAAGGAAAGAGAAGAGAAGAGAAGAGAAGAGAAGGGAAAACGAGATGAGGAAGAACGAAGGATGGAAAGAAGATGGGATGTATGTATGTATGTATGTATGTATGTATGTATGTATGCAATATTTTGCCATACAATTAAAAATGAAATGTAATATGAAAATTTACGAAAAGAAAGAAGGCTTTTTACATGTGTACAATATAAAAACTAAAATCTAGTATAAAAACACTCCTAGTTTAAAATGGCAGGGACAGCATTAAAAGGTAAGTGCAACCTTGTTTCCATAATGGTCCCTCCAGAGGTATTATAGAAAAGAAAAGTTTTCATGAAAAAGAGACAAAAATATTTTGTGTGGAAAAGTAGAAAGTAATGGCACAATATCTAAGGAGAGGAAGAACGAAGGATGGAAAGAAGATGGGATGAAAGAGAAAACAAGGACTGAAAAACTGCAATTGTTCAACTGTGCAATAGTTCAACTTAAATCTGTCACAAGAGACAATTGATCTAACAATGGAAGGAAGAATTTTATTTTAAACTTGCTTCACAGGAAGGCAAGTATTTTCTCCACCAATGGATGGTAGTGACAAACATTGGAAGAAAGATTACAATCAATGAAGATAAAATATCAAATTCCGTCACAAACATTTTGAGGCTGTACAAATAGCATCATACGGATGGGCTTCCTACAGTCTACTGTTTACAACCAACTTAGTTTAGACTGATAGAATCTTAAAAATCTGTTTACTAAGATCTCCAAGAGTTCGCAACCACAATATTCAGTTCAATTATATTCGTAAATACGAGCTACTACGGTACAAAAATAAAAACTTGTTAAAATACTTGTATTCTACGTGACTGAAGAAAAGCAAACCTTTTTTAGTCTGGGCCGCTAAAGTAAAGTTAAGTACAATACCCGTTTATATATTGTGCACAAGAATCTGCATTGAGCGATATTTTTACAAATGTTTAGTACTCAGACAAATCTTTTGCGGGGATGGCTCAGTGTGGTAGCACGCTTGAATACCAATCTCAAGGTTGGTGGTTCGAGTCCCCGCCCTGCCGAACCTGCTACGTAGAGTGAGGAGAGTCGCCAACTCTCTGTAATTCCAGGCTAGAGGAATCACGAGGCGTGGTCACATCGAGAGGAATGACCAGGAATCTGCTTCGATAAGCTCAGCTTTTCAGCGTCCTAAAACTACCTTCGGATGCTAGGTAGAAATATAGAGACATAAAGTCAAATCTTTGAAAGTGCGCAACATTGATAGAAGCTACAATGTCACTTTATCAAAACTTTCAAATAAAAATGCATAAAGATAGCGTTCAATCCATATTCTTTTATAGAATAGGTGAACGGTCTATTAGACGTTTACTGTCAGGATTAAAACTTTGGCTCTCGAAAGTTCTTGTGACTAATCCACTGTGCAAATCAGCAACATAGAAAGGTCAGTCAGAGCAATCTAATGCTGATCTACAACAATCAGAATCATTTCTAGTCCGGTTCAAATCATGCAGAGAAACGAATGTGTTTCACTGTGCCTAAAACTACAATCCTCGCCAAAACCCTTGTCACAAAACGGGAAAAGGTTGATGCTGATTTCTCTAACTTGGAAAATATCATGCAGCAAGTGTCCTGAGTGAGGACAAACAACATTGACTTGGGGGGAAGGGGGGCTAACGAGATATTTCCGCTCAAGAGGTAGGCACTGTGATTTTTGTTGACAAATGCTGAAAAATTCAGTTTGTGACAAGAGGTTTTGGCGAGGATTGTAGATTCCTTTTAATTCCCAAAAGTTGCTTCCATTTTCAGACAAAAACAAGAAAAGAGTTGCCTTACCTTTCTAATGACAGGATCATCAGTGGTTGTCACTTTGTGAAATATTCTATTATTTCCATCCAATGGTATTTCATTTCTAGCTGTTATTCTATCAAATGATTTGTCATAATATTCCATTGTTCCAGCAAGATACCTGTTTGATCAACCAAACATTAGATTTGAGTTAAAACGACACAGAAGAAACACCTAAAAGTCTTGGAGTGGAACAAATGGGCCTGGAGAATATCCTTAAAGGGCTGTACAAGCTAAACTTCCAAAAATCCTAAACTTTCTCTTCCTAATGCAGGCAAGTAGCAGCAGATACATTGCAAATGAAGATGTTTTCTATATGTTTGAACCCCGTAGAATTCGCCAGTGCAATCAGATTTTTCATGCCATCAACGATTATAAAGATACAGCTGGATTCTGAGCGACGAGTTTCAGATGTGTTTAGCCTAAACGCAGGAAAGGCAATAGGCAGGCTAAAGAAATCGTATGCTACGCGCCAATTGGAGAGGAATTTCTCATTGAATTTGATTATATTGGCCAGCTGATCTTTATCTTTGCTTACAAAAATCTTGCACAGCCCCTTTGATATCGCATGGTGCTCCTTTGACGTTGTAAAATTAATCTCCTCAAGTACTCATGAACATAATAGTTTATATGAGAAGAGCAGAGAACATCACAGAAACATCAATGGTTGACAGAGAAGAGAGAGCGCAAGGGAACAAAAAAGCTTTGAAGAGACAAGAAGAGAGAAAATATGAAAGCAGAAGAATTATATGAAAAACGTAAAAGAAAAGGGTTTATTTTGTATAATTTTTTATTCACTTTATGCAATGTTAATTACCCTATCACAGCAAATAGCGATGTACAAAATTAACATTATGGATTTAAAAAATTCATGTAAATTCAAGAAGCGTACCGGGTATCCCATCCCAAAAAAAATTCATACGGATTTGGTTGACTCCAGCGATGTGAATTTCGCTTCAATCAATGTCTAATCACTCTAAAAATGTTCCTCGATGGTTAAATTGAACATAGGTACCTCGTTTGTTGGTATTGGTGCTTTGAGAGCAGACATGTTAATATCGAAAGCTCAAATGTGCCGCTTCCTGCCAACCAGAGCTTTAGCCTTTTGGCTTACGCAAATTCTTAAGGAAGGCACAGCACATAAATCAACGATAGCCTTGATAAAATTTGAAAAATATCAAATCTTGTTTCATTCTGTTTTCCAGAAGTCACCCCCCCCCCCCCAGTCATCCATTGGGCAGTTCTTAATTTTACATTAATTTCAGTTCTTAATATCGATGTGCTTCAGGAACTTGCTTAGGGCAAAAGGTTGATGCAAATTTGAGCTTTCAAGATTAATGTTTCTGCTCTCAAAGCACCAATACCAACAAACGAGGTATCTATGTTCAAGTTAAATATCAAGGAACATTTTGAGAATGATTAGCCATTGATTAAAGCTAAATTCACATTGCTGGAGCCAACCAAATCCGTATATTTTTGGGTCACCCAGTATATTTCGTTTAGCATTGATTTCCATGCACTTTAAGTGACATGTTAACTGAAATGACCCTTAATATGCTTCATTTCAACAAAATTCCATAATCTTTCAATGTCATTTTTAGTAGGATGTTGGTAAGTTCCAGAGACTTTGAAACCTTGACTGTCTTCAAATTTGGTTTGTTCAAGATTGAAATTGCTCTGCTTTAAGTATTTAAGTTGCGAAGAAAAAATAATTTTTAATCAAAATATTGTTTCAGCTTTTGCATCAATTTCCTTTATTGCCTCGTCTTTTCTCGCTGCTTTCCTTTAATTTTGGGTGTGCCATATTCTTAAGTAGTCTTATCTTTATAAATATGATATGAAATTAGACATATTTAAAAGCAAGCTCCACAATATTAGATATATTTCAAGAGAGCTCTGAACTCTGCAGATAATTTAAGCAGTATAAAAAGTATGAAATCTTTGTTTAATTTCTTTCCAGCGTATGGAACCAGAACACATTCGAAATGCTCAAGAAAGGGCATTACGCATTGCATATAAAGACTACGAGAATGATTTCGGTTTTCTCCTGGAGCAATCTAAATCGGTGCCAATCCATGTAAGAAACCTACAGGTTCTCATGACTGAAATTTATAAAACAAAAGGCGGTCTGAATCCACCATTTATGAAGGCTATTTTCATGCAACGCAATACTAGGTACTGCCTAAGGCATGGTGATGACGCTCAACTGCCAAAAGTACGAACTACGTCCTTTGGAGTTGAGTCCATTACTTACCTTGGAAATAATCTGTGGCAGCTTTTACCGCAAGAAATAAAACAATCAAACAGCCTTCCTATTTTCAAAAACGAATTAGATGCTGGAATGGTGGAAAATGCAACTGTAGGCTTTGCAAAGTATATATCCCGCAAGTTGGGTTTCTAACATGATAGATTTTAACCCTGATTTGCCTGTGATATATGTTAATAGTTTTATTGTAAATCATATATATTGTAAATAGTAGGCCTTAATTAGCTGTAATTTTGCTATTCATTTTATTTTAGCCTACTTTAAATAATAATAACTAGCTGTTAACGCAGTTAAGTAAGTGCTGCTCGTAGCATTATTGATAATAACATTCCGCAGATTGTCAAAAGAATAAATGTCAGAGTGGATATTTTGGAGCATGTGGTTGAAACCAAGTTGAATTTAAGCTTTTTAAGGTAAAACAATTAAAAAAAACCATGAGAACTGTTTGTAACTGTCAAGACTGCATCAAACGACTATAATAATCATTAAAACTCAATGCGATATTAATCTCACTTCAAGTCTTCAATTGCAATTTCAAGACTCAGTTAATCAATGTCAGTTCATTTTGTACTTTCTTGGACTGCAAGGTTTTCTTTCTCCTAGGTGGTACCTCAAATAGTGTATGGTCTTCTTTCTCATTTGGCCATAGATCAACACTGCTATTTCAACACACAAAGTGTTCCCCTTTTCAATTCTGTGTCAAATAACAGGCTTTGTACTTTGCCTCAAATGAAAGCAAGTCTTGAGGGTATATGATGTACAACAGTTGACCACAACAATTCTTCAAAAGTTCATCTGGTGACAGTTTGTATCAAAGTTAAAAGGTCACAAGGTGTGAAGAATGGTCACAGAAGCAATGCTGATCCAATGCTTTTTGGTTTTTGTAAGAATGTGCATCCAGAAACTAATTTGTAAGATAACTTTCTTATGCTGCGTTGGTCTTTGAATGTCAATGGTTAAAGAAGCAAATACTGATCCAATGCTGTGCAAACTGTTACAGGAATATGAACAGCTGATATGCAGAATGTGATCCAATGCTGTGTTAATCTTTACATGGGCTGTCACAAATTAATAACGTTATCTTTCACTTCTGCAACAAAATACATGAGATATTAAGCTTTTGTTTATGAGATGTATATGTGCATGGTCATATGGCAACATTAAAGGGGCCTTTGCAAGGAGCATGGTTTGTGAACACACCATTGTGTGGTCTTTTCGTTCTTGCCATTTTTACAGTCCACGAAAATGACCACCAATAAAAAGATGGCACATGCAAGGTATGGTGGCTGGAAAGGCCGATTTAAGTACATATATTCCAACTGAGTAGATAACAGAAATATACTGACAAGAAAAATCTGTGCTAAAGGAGGGGAAAAATTAATCAAGAAGCCAATCAAAATTCTTTCAGGTGCAAAGAATCATGGTTGAAAGATCCTTTCAATTATCTTTCTTTTGCAATCCTCTCTTGTGATTTTCTATGCAATGGGAAATTATCTCTTCTGTTCTAAAAAAATTCATGGAACATTTATGCACTAGATGTTTGCAGTTTTAAGCAAAAAGAAAACTAGGCCTACTGTTCTAAAGTGCAACAATACTCTACTAAAAGATTACATAAAACCCTGAGTTTGTATTGTGAAAAATAGATACCATGTACCCATCTAATATGAAAATTGCATGGTTGTTATCTGTGAAAATCTTTAAGTGCTGTATGCAAGGGAATGAATGGTGAATCATTACAATAATGGGCAATTCACTGTTTATAACCACAAATGGGTGATTCATTTTTTCTTTCCACAATGATGGGAAAGTCACTGTTGTCAGGTGCCTCAGTGGGAATTTCTGATATATTGGCTTTTATTGCTACAAGTGGCAATACCACAATGGGTTTATACGTTTAATTTGTTGCCACAAAGGGCAGGTCATTGCTGTTTATTTGTGAACGTGTAAGAAATGCTTAGGTAGGCCTAGTCTAGGCCTTCGTTGATGACATCTTCCTGGAACCTGTCCGCTGCAGAAGAACAAATTTTCAACACAACAGAGAGCATAAAGAGAAATCCTCTCTTATTCACTGTGAAATGAGATGTAAAAAATGATTTGATACGTACTAGAGTCCGTGAAAATTCCCTTCTTCTTCTCGCAATGAACGTGAGTCAACTCCTTGCATCCAAAATCAAAGCGGTGGGTGGGAAGCATTTCAGTCGGCGAGCACGATGCTTGTTTGGTTGCGTGGGCAGCATTTCAGTCGGCGAGCACGATGCTTGTTTGGTTTTTGCATCCATACAAACATACAACACACTCATCGACACAGGAATTCCAATCAACCCGTCTAAATTCTGCTACGCGCATGCGCTAAGCAGCAATAATGCTTTATATGGGAGCAACCAAAGCATCTTGGAGCTTAATAGTCTCAGGCTTTGCACCTTGGCACTTCTCTATTTCTAAGGCCCAGTTTAAACATCGCTTTTTTGCTGTGTCAAATTTAATAGTTGCTGCAAAAAACTTCTAAATTTCAATTAAATTCGACATAAAAACGATGTTTAAATCACCTGCAGTTTTAAATCGATAAAACGGCAGGAGTTCATCAGCTCTGTTGCATCAAACGGCAGAAAAAACGACTTGATTTAAACATTGTATTCCTGCCAAGTTTTATTTATCAATTCTAGGCCATAGTCCGCAGTTTCTACGTGTGATCAGCCAGTGTGCTTGTACATTTTGAAAAAAGATAATTTTAACCATTCTAATTTCGATCCGACACGGCAAAAACAATTTTTAAATCAGATTTTTAGACACGGCAGATTATGCCATTTTTAATACAGTTTGATTCAACATGGCAAAAAACGATGTTTAAACTAGGCCTAAAAGTTTAATTTTATGTTACATACAACTATTGCTGACAAGATCTATCAAAACAAGAAAATATCTAAAAAATTAACTTACAGATCTGTTGGTTCAGGAATATCAGGCAATTTCAGCTTGCCTAATCTTGGAAAGTCCATATCTTCTAAAACTTTCCAATCCTCACGAATAGCAACTGAAGCATTTCTGTGTTTCTGGTTGTTCTAGAAAAGAAATTTTACAAAGAAATTAGAAATTGAACTATGTAATAAGGACCTATTTCCAAGGAAAATTGATCCTGAAAGCTTTCTATTTAATTGAAATGTGATGACTTTGTTGAATTTTCAAGAGGTCTCTATCTAAAGGTTTATTTGGAACGATATCCTTCGTTAAACGATCCAAGAGAATTAGCTACAAATTCTTTTCAAGCAATTTCATAGGAGTGACCTCCCTCTGTTTCTCTTCCCCTTTCTTACTTTTTGTTTTGTTCTTGTTTTTGTTGTTTTGTTTGTTTGTTGGTTATTCTTTTTGGAAATTATATGCTTTAATTTGTAAGTCCCATCTGCAGTGGGAACTAGGTGACTGCGTGTCTTTTCCCGCTGTGTAGTGTACATGGTATATTTAGTTTAGATTTTACGTTATAGAAAAATGGCTCATTTGCATTGATTCTGGCACTCATAGCAGTTTCAAAGTTTTGTACCAACTGACGACTTCTCAACTACTATTAACTGAAAAATATTGAAAAATGGAGCTTGATTTTCAAATATGATCTTGAATGGACAAAGGGCAGAAACCTCATTTAGAGCACCCCATTTTCACTTTTTAAATTAGCTGTGCATGATTACTATTAAACAGTTTGACAAAATTGTATCAAATGGCACAAAACTAAATTAAACTAAATTACATACTGACATTATATTAAAGCGATTGAAAATAATCACAAAAATGACCTAAAACAAAAATATGTACAAGCAAAGACGCGTAGCGCAGGCCTTGTTGTTTGATTTTCAGTGGGTGCGTGGCAGATCACGCACCATATCAAATGAGGCACGTGATATTTGATTCATGAGAATAACACTGTAAATGATGGAAGTAATGTAGCACTTGATTTTTAAGCATCATACTTGACCGTCAGGGATATAAGCTTTCGATAAAGTTGTGGTATGTATTATCTTCAGTATTCTGTCATAAACGAAAACATGGACACCTATAAAATGTAGCTTTGTCCACTTCATCGTAGCTTTCTGAGAATTTTTATTTTGATCCAATCTTCATTCTGGGAAGAGCGGGAGATGGCGATATCAACATAACATCTTGTTAAAAAAACACTGTTTTCTTCTTTCAAGGACTCCAGTAAGAATAAATCACGTTCACGAAAGGGCTTTGCGCATTGCACAGAAAGATTACGAACACGATTTTGGTTTTCTCCTGGAGCAAACAAATTCAGTACCCATCCATATAAGAAACCTACAGTTGCTTATGACTGAGATTTTTAAAACAAAATTAGATCTAAGTCCAACTTTTATGAAGGATATTTTCACGCAGCGAAACACTGGCTACGCCTTGAGGCATGGGACCGACGCGCTGCTTCCAAAAGTACGCACTACGTCCTTTGGAATCGAGTCTGTAGCTTTCCTTGGAAATAGGATGTGGCAGCTGCTACCACACGAAATAAAAGACTCCAGCACCCTTCAAATTTTCAAAAAGCAAATACTGTGCTGGAATGGTGATAAATGCAACTGTAGGCTTTGCAAAACATATGTACAACAGGTTGGGTTCATAACAGGATAGTTAGTGAAATTACTGTAATTATACATATACATATTATTTTTAGATTAGATTGTAAATTTTGTAAATAAGTAGGCCTTAATTAGCTGTAATTTTAGCTATGGCTTTGTTTTCAGCCTACTTTGTAAATAAATTAATGATGATGATGATGATGATGATCCAGGATACTTGACTTTCTCTGTGGGAAATCCCCTGGAACCTACTGTATCTTCATGACCGAAACTTTCACTCTTTTGTTTCGGAATGAGAGGCCAATATTGAAAATTACCTGTGAATCTTAATATTGTCTACATGAAATAGTTCGATATCATTTCACTTCCTTGTTATGCCTTCTTGAATCAGGACTAATTCTTTAATTATTTGGGAAAGGAAACCCAAAGATTGCAAAGTAATAAAATGAAAAAAACACTCAAGGAGCCTGATTTTATGAGAACTTAAAACGAAGGGAGCGAAGAATCGTGCGTCTCAAAAGATGTTGGTGCGTGATGAGACGTGGGCGCGTCGACAAGGTCTGGTGATGATCTATAGTTCCAGGACTTTTGGAAAATACTTTTAAGTCATCAGTTTTAATAAATCCCTTACCTGTCGGTCATTGTATCTATTTCTGTGCCAATTTCTTTGAAATTTGCCTTTCATTTTACCCTTGTTTTGGGGTTGTCCCATCATGATGGCCTCTTTCCTTTGCTGCTTTTCTCTCTCTCGTTTCAAACGAGCCTAGATTGGGAAAGCAAGAAACATGAATAGAGACAAAGTAGCTTCAGAATACAGTAGCTCCAGCAAATGCCTCATCTAATTAAAACCCCAAACAAGTTCTCAAAAATTCTTATGCAGTGTTGCAAATTACCAGGCTTGAGAGGTACGACAGACTGTATTAATTATCACATGGCACAAGTCTCTGATAGAAAACCAATCCTTTGTCCTGCATTGACATGTCTTGATCTTTTCATCTTTCCAAGAAAAAAATTTATCTTGATAAAATTTCCAAGCATAAATAGATAATGCAAATGGTAACATAATCCAGCAAATTACCAAAATTCAGGACAAGTGATGTGCACATTAACATGACAAGAATTTTCAACAAATCTTCACATTATGATGAGACTTCTGGAGTCATAAAATGAATAATTGTAACTTTTTCTGAACAGGAAATCATAAAATAAATATATCTTAATGTGCGCAAGGTCAGGCCTGGCCATTTAAGGCGGGCGATCGCCCGCGCCCGCCTCCACGCCCGCCTTGGGTTGGTGAGGTGAGCGATTCATCGCTCGCCTCAATGTCAGTTCGCACATGAACCGCCCGCCTCAATGTCATTCACTCATTCATGTATTCATCACCTCTTGAAGTAAAACCAAACTATTGATAGGAAATTAATCCTTATAGTTTGACCTCAAAATAAACTTCATCACCTTTTAATCTCTCAGGAAGTCATCTCCTCCTGTAAAATCGTTAACTACTTCACAAGTCAAACGAAAAACGAAGCACGCTTTGATATTTGAATGGCTTTACACCAGACTGTTATTTATCTCCTCCTGCAAAATCGTTAACTACTTCCAAGTCAAAACTTACTGTTCAAAACTTTGTTGGTGAAAGTGTGGTTGATTTGCGACTATATAAACTATGGCTTCGTTTCTGTTGGAGAATCGCCTTCTCGTTTTGCAAAGTTAGCTGTTTTCAGGCCAATAGTGCATTCCTTGTTTATTCAACTACTTTTATTGAGGATTTTCGGGAGACTGAAAATCGCCCGCCTGACTTTACCGAGGAGAGCGATGTATCGCTCGCCTGCTAAAATGCTCACGGCCAGGCCTGCAAGGGATGCAATTTCAATTAATTCTTATTTATACTTTTGCGCTACCAAGCAATTTCTCAAATGCTTTTATGATGTTCATGCTTCAACAATATTGTGCACTTAGTTCTTCTGGATACATGCAATAATCTATGGATCATCTATTTTCTTGTGATCACATATTGCTGACGAATCTTGCCATGAATAATGAATACACCACTTCAATCAACAGCTTCATTTTGGAAATTATTCAACATTTTTTCATATGAAATTTTAGAGACCAAATTCGAAATTAGCACCCAAACTTTAGTCTAACTGCAAGTTTTCATATTGTTAGCGGTCAAAATGTTAAATATATGGCAATGTAAAAGTTTAAAAACCTAGAAGGGATTTGACCATGAAAAATAACTAGGGGTGTAAAATGTCACCCCAAATTTCACGGTCAAATCCCTTATAAATCCTTAAACTTTACATTGTCATAAAATCAACATCACAATCGCCAGCAGTGTAAAAACACATAACTAGACTAAAGTTTGGATGCTAGATCCGAATCTGGGCTTGAAATTTTCAAATGAACAATGCAAAGGAATTTAAACAAATTTCCAAAACGAGGCTGCTTGATTGAAGTGGTGTTTGCTCTTTACTTTACTCACATTATTGAATCTTTGTTTGTTTCTTTGGTAAGCAGTCTTGTGAGGCTTTGAAGTGTCAACAAGTTGGAAACTAGAATCATCTCCTTCATGGTAATATGCATATTGCGTACCAGCACCAAATTGGGATTGATATTTGCCTAATTTGGAATAAAATTATTGATTATATAGCGAGTAAGTCATAAAAAATTACGGGTGCTTAAAGACAAATGACGGATATATAGCGCCTAGTTTAAAAATAGAACAAAAGATGACTTAGCGCTTTCATTTGTCTAATTGATTTGCTAATCTCTCGATATCATCAAATACAATGGAATTCAATAGGTTATATTTAGATTGCCCAGGCCCCTGATTTAAATCACCTTATATCTCCGTCATTTGTCTTTAACAAGCCATAGTTTGATATGTTGTATTGCAGAAGAAAGAGTAAATAAGTTTCAGAAATTTAGTTTGTTAAATTGGTCATTTCTTTCCACATTTGTCTGCAATTCAATGATTTTGCAAGTTTTGCGTAAGGCCATGGAACATAAATTAATAATGTAGATTCTCATCACCGCGCACCCATTTGAACAATGAATTATGTGTTGATATTTTCTATATTTTGTTTTTTATATAAAAGTACCACCCACTCATCATTTGTAACATTTGAGATATTTTAATAATTTATGTTAGGTCAAAACATGTTAGCGTTACTGTATTTCATGTTTGCTGCAAGGAAATTGTGAGAAACTTCCCTTTTTACGTTGATAAACAGTAAAAAGGTCCCACAAACATCGGCAATTGTTAGTTGTTTATCGCTTCCTGTAAAATCAACCCTCCTTTTCTCTGTATGGCCCAAGGATAGTCTTGGCATTTCTCTGCACCAAAGACTGTTCTCACAAAGAAGCCATGAGAATAATGTGCCTCCTCCACTGGCTTTGCCAGATTTACTAAACAATTTTAGATATAAAATCTAAACCTCCCGCAAGTTTCCAAAACGTTGTGATGAGAATCTATCAATATATTTTTAGATGGCCTAAATATATTGTTTTTGTAAGATTTTTCTGCTTCCAGAAAATACAGAAACATTATGTTTGTCATGGATTAGAATTCACATTTGCATGAATGTAAAATGAAGGCCTATTTTAAGATTCTTTCATGATGCACAATTTTACTAAAATCACTTATAATCATTGATCTGATTTGACCAAAAAAACTTGGATATCTAAGTTAGCCTTCTTTCTGTGCAATTAATCTTTAAAGAAATTAATTTGCATTTTGCTGACTCATCCGGTGTATATATATGTCAAGGGCTTTTTTTGAATAACAAATAATTCACAAAATAAGTTAAAACAAATCTCTTAAGTCTTAAAAGTTATATCAAACAATTACAGGAGATGCATACATAAAAACAGCTGCATACATGAACCCTACATTTTATCAGTCCCTTATCAAACAAAGGCAAAGAACTGTTACATTAGGAATTGTCACAAAGAACAACTTTCTTAGGTTTTCCTCACAGCTCACATCACTTAAATCAAACTTCCAAATGGATCAAACTGTACAATGAAAAAAGGAATGTGCATATTTGTAAACTTACTGGTATATTTGCGATCCTGGTAGGCAGTTCCTGTCCAGTCTGCTACCTGTATAGATTAGAAAAATGCTGTCAGCAATGATGACGCATAAAATAGCTATTCAAAAAATTGGCCTATACAAGTAGAAACCAAGAAACCTTAGTGTTGTCTGTGACACTCTTTGCTAAATTCTCTCCAAATTTAAACAATAGAGAATTCAAGCCCAACAAGACAGAATTCCTAAATCAGAAAGCTTCCTATCAAAAAATGCAAACTATTCACTTTCTGTTCAGATGGTTGGAAATGTCTGTGGAAGACATATCGAAAATTTGTAGCATTAAAAGTATTTTTGAATGAATCAAATTTTGCTTGGCAGTAGAAAGAATGAAATATTTTGCGATTTTTGTTGTGTTTCTATGATGGGAAGGAAAACATAGGTGAATTCAGTAGTTCAGTAGTTGTGAAATGGCTAACGAGGGTCATAAAATGCTTGATCAAATTGTAAGGAATCTCTTGCACAGAAAAACACACAAGCGAATTTGATCTCTTTCAAAAGTTATGGGAAATGAAGTTTCAAATAAATACTAATTTTTTCGATCCCATGGCATTAAATGTACAGACAACATCCAATACCCATGAAAAATTTACTTTTGTGTTGTTCTGTGTGAGAAGTTTCTTGACAATTTGATTGAGTGCTTCAGGATGTTTTTCAGGCATTTTGCAAACAGGGATCTTTGTAAAGTTGAATTTATCTATATCATATCAGCACTATCAGAAAAACATAAGAAAGATCTCAAAACATGATGGTCTTTCAGCTATCCAAAAGAATATATTTGGAAGTTTTTGGAAGGGAGTTGCTTACAAAAAGAGGGGAATTGGCCACTGAGAATTAAAAATAGGCTATTTCCCGTTCATTTAATGAATGGGCCCTGCATTCTATAATCAATCCTCACTCTCAGCAGAGTAAAGGCACCAGGAACTAAAATGTGCTATGATATTTTGTGTCTGCCATTCAGTGGCAGAGGGGTTTTTACGAGTTCCTTCTTATTTGA
This sequence comes from Aurelia coerulea, assembly GCA_039566865.1. Classification (NCBI taxonomy): domain Eukaryota; kingdom Metazoa; phylum Cnidaria; class Scyphozoa; order Semaeostomeae; family Ulmaridae; genus Aurelia; species Aurelia coerulea. The sequence continues at coordinate 18,932,711 of CM076955.1, forward strand.
TGAGGCCAGTTTAGCACTCTAAACTTACGATCATATTCAACTTAAATGGACAGTCGGTCATGTATGAGTACAGTTTTGCACTCACAGAGCAAATTTATTCTGTAGTCAATGTGAACACACAATTAACAGAACTTCTTCCGCACCTTTTGATAAGTAGCCGGGCTGATCTATGTAATTATATCTACTAGCCTTGTAAGGGTTCTTTTTAGATTGCAGTGAGTACATGATATTTGGACAGCGTGGTTAGTTGTGTAATAACTTCTTCAGTTATGACGTGCACTGTACTTATGATTATACCTGCAATTGATAGTCAAGCTTCCTCCCATATTTCACCTGCCGCCCCTACGACAAGACCTTCCTAAAATCTAAAAATTTAGGCCCATTTTTTGCTGCGAGAGCAACAACCAGAAATTGACCTTTTTAGCGAACACAGTACATTCAAAATTAAGCATAACTTTCATAATACCTTGCCAATTCTATCTCCTTTGGAAAACGGTTGATATGGAATATCTTTGAACTGTTGTGGTACAGCACAAGGTCCCCAACCATCAGGGTTGTCTTGAATTTGCGGAGGCATGAAGTGCGCCATGTTGAATCACCACGAGAAAAGAACATTCATCAATCATGCACGCGTGAATACGCAGAAAAACGCGGGTTTAGTCAGTGCCTCTATTTGAAACATCTTCAAACTCGCAGCCTCGTTGCAGGTGATCTGCCGGGTTGGGGGTAAAGTGAACGTTGCAAAGTGGTCGCCAAAGAAAGCTCTTTTTTAAGACAATGAAAAAAATTTGAAAACTATTTTTGCTGAATAAACTAACCCAAAGACACAGTATCAGAACTACGTTCAAAAGTTTGCCTTCAGCTACAATCTCCTTGGTACATTCTTGAAAAACCTCCAACTAGTTCACTTTACCCCCGGGGGGATACATAACATGTTCAGAGTGTGGGTTTTTGGGCCCAAAATTCTCTTAACGAGGGTCCTTTTAGGCAGATTTTTCATAAACATGGGTGGGGTTTCGCTGAAATTCGCTAAAAATTGGCTAAAAATGGGCAGTTTTCCGCTAAAATTTCAGCCCACGAGTAGTAGAATCTTGGCCTTTCGAATACACGTATCTTTTTATAAGAATTGCCAACATGTTCGATTAGCCTATCTTTAGAATTTTTCCTGGCTGAAATCGGTCATTCCGTTTAGATTTCACAAGGGATTTCCTCAAGAAAGTCCTTTCGAGAAAACCAGGAAAACGTGCTAAAATCATGAGCTAGTTTCACGCATATTTTCACCTTACAGCAATAACTTGAAAACGCTTTAGCACGTGCTATTATCTTGGGATGATGAAAAAGTCTCCCCTGGTATGAGTAACTCATTCAAGAGGGATTCCATCCTTCCAAGAGGGCAAAATACATGAACACGGGATGCAATGCAAGTGTTATTATTGCTAGAAAGGAAAACGAAGGAAATTTTGCTCGCCGTTTTCGCTCGTATTGCAGGCTTTTGAAGGGGGTTTTCTCTCGGGGGGGGGGGGGGGGTACTTAGTATATTTGTCCGACGGGGATGTGCCGTTTTTAAGGGTATTGTTTTCACCAATTTTTTCTAGCACAGTATCAAAATGAGGCAATTTTTCTAGAGCAGGTTGTCAAAGCATGTCAAAGGGGAGATATTCTGCTAGATCGGGTCATTTTTCGGTCAAATTTCATGTTTTTGAGTATACTTTTCACCAATTTTTTCTAGAACAGGTTATCATTTTGAGCGAAAAATTCTGGAGCAGGGTAAAAAAAATTTTACGTGGGCACACCCCCGTAGAAATTTAAGTCAAGTACCCCCCCCCCCCTGGGGTTTTCTGCAAAAAATCTCCCATTTTCAATGGGAAGGAATGACCGATTGAAGCCGGGTAAATTACTGAATGTATTTGATCATATTGGCAATGAAGCAAGGCAGTTTGCAATGTTATTGCTTTGATATTCAGGGAGCAGTATTTTTCAAACAAGGATTGTTTTTATTGACTCACCCGGTATAATTTCAATTAGCCAAAGTCAAGTTATGTGGTGGTCGCAACAACTTATTTATAATTTAAACTTGAGATAGGATGCATAAACATTCCCTTAGATTTGTAAGAATAGCCCGGCATGCCTACCGGCTGAGTCAAAGACAAGTTTAGGTGTTTGAAAGCATGCAGCTCTCAGACTATTTATCAGTTTCCTATAAACTGATAATATCTGTGTAGCTAACAAATCAGCTTAGATTAGATAAGAAAATTGAATTTGCTAAGATTGGTCTTTTCGTACTCAAATTACAGGAGATTTTATGAAAATATTTCATTTCAAAATCCTCCAAAAGAACAGGCCCAAAGTCCTTGATGAAATTTGCTTCCAAGTCAACCCCCCCCCCCCTCGGCTTCTTGATCAAATAAACAAAATCCGCCAGGCAGTTCTACAAACTGACCCTCCTTCTTTCGTTATAAAGTTATGGCTTCTCTTAAAAACCACCTTTCGCATGTACAAGGCGACAGTTCGCCCTACTGGTTTCAGGACAACTTTTGCGGCTTCGGTTGTTTTTAATTACTTGTTCAGAGGATTTCCTTTGTCTGCAATCTCTAATCGCTTTGAATTCCGGTGCCAATCAACAGCAACTGATGCGATTGTCCTTGTTTCAGTATGAAACTTATCCTAAGCAGCCATATGAAAATGAGACAATAGAATTTAAAGCTCTTCCACGTCTATCGCACAAACGAGGCCCACTATTTTTGGGACATCCTGTTTGAAATAGGGCCTACAGCTGGAAGACTGATGGAGACAGACAGCTGATGATGACAAATTCAAAACAGTAATTCTTTAACGAGATTCATACGCAGCTAAATGGACAACGAAGAAGAAGAAGTACAAATGAGGCAATTAATTCAAACCTCCGCCACAGAAGCCGCACAAACGGGACCCAATTCTTTGGAACATCATATCTAAAATGGGGTCTATAGCTGGAAGACTGATGGAGACAAACAACTGGCTACTACGAACTCAAAGCAGTAATTCTTTAACGAGATTCATACGCAGCTAAATGGACAACGAAGAAGAAGAAGTACGAATGAGGCAATTTATTCAAAGCTCCGCCACAGAAGCCGCACAAACGGGACCCGATTCTTTGGAACATCCTGTTTGAAATAGGGCCTACAGCTGGAAGACTGATGGAGACAGACAGCTGGTGACTACGAACTCGAAGCAGTATTCTTTAACGAGATTCACACGCAGTAAATGGACAACAAGCTTTTAAAATGGATGATGCAAGACTGCAATCTAATAAGTATACTCATAACAGATATTTTACCATCAGCCAACAATTATGGATGCCAAATAGGAATATTTTTACCAGTTTGTGCAGCCCTATTTACATGTTAGTAACAATACGATTATTTACACCCATATGTTATAAACATTGAAGCTTTTATTATTGTCTAAGATAGACAACAAAGTTGTTAAAATCTAACAATGGTATAATGTGTTTTGAAGGCGAGAGAGGCGAGTGTACAGCAATAGATATTTGTGCACAAGATGGTATCAGGGAATCCTTTACCATAATCCTTTGCGTCTCACAATAAATCGACCAATAAAATCAAAGCTCTTTCAAGAGGGAATGATCATGGTAAAAAGTCCATTGACATCATCTTTGGCGCAATTGTCCAACCCGTGCTTATACAAGCGAAGAAATGGGGCATCGCAAAAGTATCTATTAGCAGCGTGCAAGAACTCGTCTCCATAGAATTATAATTTTCGAGCGTGGTGTCGGAAAATTCTCTCTTTTCATAAAATCTTGTGAAACAAGTAGGCAGAAAGGAAGTAGACAGGAAGGTAGTTAGGTATTTACGTAGGAAATAGACGAAAAGGCATGATTTTTTTGGGGTACCTCAAAGTTCTTGTCTTGGCCCCTTTTTATTCATTATGTGCATAAATGATTTCGTATCATGTCTTGAATTTTTGGAAGCCAACATGTATGCTGAATATTGAATACCGTTCAATGAACAATATTAAATCTAGTTGACGGAGATAAATAGCTAGCTCAAGAACAGCATATGCATGTCTAAAATTAGCCTATTGTATTTGAGGATTTCGACGCTTTCGTAGATATTGTTTGCTATAGGGACAATAGCGCACGTATGCATCTTCTTTGTCCTATTCATAGATTACCCCCATTATTGTGCTGTACCTCAAGGCTCTTGTCTTGGCTCTATTTTATTCATTATGCACAAGTTTCAAAATTTCTATCCCTGAAGAAATAATACAGCCATTACACTTGCAAATACACCCGCCTCCGCGTCTTTCGGATAATACAGTGTTTGTTTGTTAATAATATGATCGTTAAACCTTTGTTCAATAAATGTTCTTTCGGTTTTGTGGATACATAAAGACCCAGCAGGTCTGGACTCGAATCTTGACAGCCTCTGTCTGGCATTTGATGTTCCCTCAAACTTTTAAGTCTGATTGGGAAAGTTATCCATATTGAAGAGCCTCGTTCCTGATCACCATGGTTGCGAGTGAGGCATGTAGGCCACATAACATCACGTAGTGGTGCAGCATCCTGTTTCAAAGAAATAAATAAAGATATCAGAATAAAATAAATTGTAAATTTTATACCGGTTGTCCCAGAAAAAGTATACAGATTTGGTTGGGCCCAGTCCAGCGATGTGAATTTAGCTTCGATCAATGGCCAATCAGTCTCAAAATGTTCCTCGATAGTTAACTTGAATAAAGATACCTCAGTTGTTCATATTGGTGCTTTGAGAGAAGAAATATCACTCCCGAGAGCTCAAATTTGTGTCCACCTCCAAACCATAGAGCTTTGGCCTTTTGGCCTAAGCAAATTCTTGAAAAGGAGGTTGAAGATGGTTCATTTTTATTTATTTTGGCATGGTAACCTCGTCAGCCCATGAGAACTGCCTTTCAGGAGGCCGTGGCGAAACATCTACAAATTTAAACGATAAATACTACATAAAATTAACAAAATATGAATGTTTGATCAGTACTTGATCTTGATTCTGTTCTCAAAATGGCAAGGAAGGGTGACTGTTTAACATCAAGTTCAACTTGATTCCAAAGCTTAGGTCCACGAAAAGATGTAGCCCTTTGCCCATTGTTAGTTTTCCGTAAGGGTAGCGAATGATGAGCTTCAGTATTTCTCAGTTTTCTGAAATTTCGAGTCAAATTTTCTTCAAACAAGTCGGAAAGGTATTCCGGGACGAGACCATTTAGCGATGTGTACATTGTTGTACCAGTTTCGCTTCTAATGATAACACTTACAGTTGGCCAATTGAAACTGTGTATTAGGGCCACAGCAGGTGTATCAAATCTATTTTTGTTACAATTCTGGCCGCTTGATTCTGCAACATACACACATTCCTTTACTGTTATGTTCTATTTGCTTGAACGAACAAATTCTCTGATGTTTAATGACTGAAACAGAGGCTGTTGTGGTCCGCAAGCAAAAGAGGCCGCGAACGCAATCCCAAAAACATTATCCACGAAAAAGACAGGAGAAACAAAATATGTTTTGTGATTTTAAGAAAGTAATATGTCTTGCTTCTAAGTGGAACAGTTCAAACGGTTTTTACCATCACAGTTTCAAATCTACATCGTCTTAATGCCCTAGGTCGCCATTATCAAATAACAGCGTTATTGCCTTTGTTTCCAGCAGAGGAGCAGGTGCACGCACCATCATATTACGACTTATCGCGTAAAGACTTCGCCATACTGTGAATTTGAATAGACACGCATCGGTAAAAAGGATCTAAAGAGGGCCGATATCCCTTAGTCCTCCTTCGAAACAGCTGTCGTAAAACTATGGGGGGCACGCGTGAATCGTTTGCAAGAGGTCAGTTATAGAAAATTCAAAAATATTTACAAGTAAATGGCAGAACTAAGCTAGCCGTCGAAATTCGTTAGGTCATGGATACTCTTAAAATGACCTGGGTTATGATATTCCGTGGGTAGACACTTTTTTTGTGAAAAATATTGAAAATCTGCTCATAATTTTGAAGTCTAAATGGATCTCTTCTGAAAAAGAATCTGACTCGAACGATATTTGGGTAGATTTTGTAAAACTTTCGAATGTGCACAAATCTAGAAAAGAATAGAATAGGATAGAATAGAGTAATAGAAGCTCTAACGCCACTCGATCAAACCTTGCGTATAAGAATGCATAAAAACATCGCTCGATGCAGACTTTTTTGAAAATAGCTAAACGGTCTACACTCTTTTTCTTATAAGAATATTGTTTATAAGAATATTCAGGCTCAGAATCATCCACATTTTAAGAATATTATAAGAATATTGCTCAGCCTCAGCTCGCATATTTGTGTCTCACTTCTCAGCAGTTGCTTGTTTTGCGATGTTCATAACGGAGGAACGCATGACTGACGTATCTCACTTTTTCAAAAGAATGTTTAAAACGTTATGAACATTCTTCTTGTTACAATTGCTTAAATTTTCCTTTCGTTCGACCATTTCCTCGTAATGAACTGACATTTCTTTTAAATATGTTCCCCTGAAACCATATCAGAATTGAAAAAATAAGAATACTTTAAGAATATGTTCAGGCTCAAAACGAAAATTTCTTAAGAATATTGAGGCTGGACAAAATTTATAGTATTCTTATAAAAAAAGAGTGTATCTCAAATTCAAGCTCATTTCGTGCATAAAAAACAAGCCAGAAAAAAGCTACGAAGTTATCATTTGGAATCCACCAGAACGATTGAAAATGCATTATGATATCCCGAGAGTAAACAATTTCAAATCAACATGAACAATTTGCTTATGATTTTTTAGCGTTAAATTTTTTCAAAGGACAATTCATCTGCAAATGCCATACAAAGATACTTTTAAAATGACCCAGTTTAACACGAGCTGTGATATCAAGCAGAAAACAATTTTCATTAAAAATATGGAAAAATTGTTCATAAATTCCTTTTCGCACAAGAATATCTATTCAACAGTTTTTGGTTGTTAGAAAGCGGTCATTTTTAATCCTGGGTACCAGGAGGGCGGAGGATAATTTCACACGATTAGACAACATTTCATGCCCCATCTTGAATGTAGAAAAAAGTTTTTACACCAATTGGTCCCAGGCGATTTTCATACCAATCCAGTGATTCATCAGTTCCAGAGGTCTGTTAACTTTATTTTTAAATGTTGACTGATGGCTTCATATAAATATTTTCAAGCAAAATAGTTTTGCACCCCATCAACATTTCCCTTGATATTTTCCGACCGCCACAAAGTAACGGGGGAAATCTTCATACCCCTGTCAAAAATCCTCCACCCCGCCGGTGCCCAGGATTAAAAATGACCGCTCCCTTACTGGATAAAAACAGCGCTAAGAAGACGATAGAGTCATTATTTGGGAAATCGCTAGAACGATCGAAATGCGTTATAGTGATTGTGAAATTTTTTAAACAAAAGATACAGATCTGATTAAGACAAAGAGATTTAGCAGCCTGAAGAATAGATTGCACACTTCATGTGTAGCCAACAATAATGCTGTGCCTTATCTGTCTGTTACTTTGATTTGATTGAGTGCACTCGGAGGTGTGTGAAATCAATTCTTGTGAAAGCCAAATCCAACCTCGTCCCCAGGGCTTTTGTCATATTGGGACGGAGACGATGTACGGAACAAGGGCAGATTTTGTAATACAATAGCAACAGTTGCGTTTGATCGACACCTCAATTCAAAGCGATTAGCGGATGCAGACAAAGGAAATTCTCTCAACCAGCAATTCAAAACAAACAAAGCCGCAAAAGTTTCCCCGAAACTAGTAGGGCAAACTCTCGCCTTGTGCAAGCGAAAGATGGTTTTTAAGAGAAGTTATGTGCTTATAGCAAAAGAAGAAGGGTAAATCTAAAGTTCTGTCGTTTAAATTATGTTTATTTGATTCAGGAGCCGAACAGAAGGCATTGTAATTCTCGCGTCTTTAGTGCTTATTTCCTTTGTCTGCATCCGCTAATCTCTTTGAATTGAGGTGTCAATCAAACGCAACTGTTGCTATTGTATTACAAAATCTGCCCTTGTTGATGTACGGTATATCGTATGCCTAAGTTCATGAGTTGCCATGCACAGAGTATGGTGATAACCGGGAGGGCACTTTGGCTTTCTTGATTACATGTACAGTAAGCCCGAAATTATTCATACCTATACCAAATTTGGAGTATTTTAATCGTTATATTTGCTAACCAATTCACAAGATATTTCATTCCTTGAAATGTCTCTTGTAGCACTTGTTTCAGCCTTTTATCACATTCTTACGAAACTTCAGCCACAGTAAAATTGGTCCTCAAATAGAACGATGCAAAATACTCAGAATTTGGCATAGGTATGAATAATTTCGGGCTTAACTGTAATTCCTATGTTATAATTTTCCAAAGAGAAGATACACTTCGCAGAATCACCGCTATTTCCAGGGATTCTAATAGCCTCTGCATTTTTTAGCATCATTATGTGCTGTGTGCTTTGTGCAGTACACGCTATGCTCGAGCTCGCAGAAGGCCATAATCGTGTTTCGCCGTAGCTACTGGAAACCGTAAATCATTGATGAGAAACTATTGAATTATTAGGGACTATCTTAATCATATTTTCATCGTTGAGTATTAAGCCCGATTCTATATCATTGCGGCTTGTGCTTTGTCTGAAAACAGTTGGAGCCGAAATCATGGCGAAAAACAATGTTTAAAAAATTCATGTCAAATTCATTTCGTATCTTTGATGGTCGACATGAACAGAGATATCAATCCTTTGCGCTATCCAAAAATTTCCTACTTGTTGCCGAACCCAGACGTTTTTTTGTTAGATTTCGCGAGACACTAAATTTGCATATCAGTATGTGCAATTCTTTTTTCCAGAGTCCTTCTCGTTAAAAGATGCCGCCCCGAGCATGATTTTTCTACTATCAATACAAAGATTCTGGAGTCGCTCTGGGTTCCAGACCACCTGTGGTCTAGAGTCATAGCATAAATACGTAGACTCAATATCTTATGTAAAATGGAGAGAAATTCGTTTTAAGCGTCGTAAAATAGCCAATAGACCTAATCGGCTAAGGTTTGTTCTACCCATTTCAAGTCATGTGACCATACTCTTGGGAAGTTTTAGTATTATGCTATGGCACAACTGTGCATGGCACGAAATATGTTAGAGAAATCACAATTTTTTTTAACAAGAGATTGATCACATGACTTGAAATGGGTGTAAATAAACCTCAGCCGATATTGTCTATTCTTTTTAAAATGGGCTTTAAAGGTAAGCTAAGAGCTAAACCAAAACCATAACAAAAACCACTTTAAAGCATTTCTCTGGTACAGTTCCCATAATTTTGATGGCGCCTGTTTCAACCATCATGCCTTATGCTTGCATGTGCCATTGCTTGGCTGGCCCTTGTTGTCGAGGATAGGTTCCAAATCTTTAAAAAGGCTGGTGTAGAATTGAGTGACCTATTTCTTTGAACTGAATGACTTCAAAGAAACTTTAGCTATTTCTCTATAATTCTACCGTTGGACTTTTCTGAAATCTTCAATATTTTCAGAATTAGAGTGTTTTTTTTCTTTTTCAAGAATTCAAGAAACATTTTCAAAAAAAAACTTAAAACCATCGTAATTTCTAAACTGTTTGACGCAACATAAAGTAATTTCGAAGAAAACCATAGTTATTGAATGCCTACAATATGGTATCAAGCAAAAGTCTGTCACTCATCTGGTTTATGATTTAGAAATTTGATGACGTCACATCTTCAAATGAGTTGAAATGTAAGATACGCTGCAATCTTGAAAAATATTCAAAATTTTTGAAAAGTCCAACGGTAGAATTATAGATAAGTATCTAAAGTTTCTTTCAAGCCATTCAATCAGAAGAAATAGGTCATAGAATTTTACACCCACCTTTTTACGCTGAGTTAAAGATTTGGAACCTATGCCTTGTTGTCGCCAATTGCATAGGCCATGAAAATGGTGACAACAATGGTCAAGCAGGAGTTGGCACGTGCAATGCATGCTGGTTAAAACAGGCTTTTTAAAGGGGCTCCGTCGTCAAACGGTAAACAAATCCGGACACTCGCACGTGTCGCCGATTATCCATTGTTCATCCATTGTTCTCTGCAGTTTGTTTGGTGGCTTCACCCAAGCCAGACCGTTAAAAATTCACTTATATCCGAGCAATCGTAGAAGATATGAATGTTTGGTTTGTTCCTTAGTGAAGTACAATGATTAATGCCCAAACAGCAACTTTCATTTTGAAAAAAAATACAAAAATCCTGTGTGATATCACCTTTCAAAAACTGCAAAAATCATCGTTTTGTTTACATTTTGACGACGGAGCCCCTTTAAAGGAAAGAATAATTTGCAACCAACATACCTTAAGCGACAGCAGATTATTTAACCAACTTTCATCGAATGTTCACCATGTGGAACAACTTGCGAAGAACTCTCCCCTAGGCCCATGCCATTCCACATGCCGTTCGTTAGCGTTGCGTATGTGTTACTCGATGCATAACCCCCGGAAGGCGGCCTACTTTGCACGTGACTAAGCATCTGGCTTGACGTCTCACTGAAGCTGCTCATCGATGGTTGATGATACGGCCATGAATTGTTGACTGTTCCGTTCTGATACGAGGTTGGCGTTCCAGGACTTAATGAGCATGCACTGTTGTTATAAGGTGATGTATTAGCAATGGGAGATGCTTCATCGCTCATCAGTTGGCTTGGGTCACTGCCGTAGATTGAATTATTGTTATTGTTATTGTTGTTGTTGTTGTAACCACCTAATGATTGATATGTGTAGTCAGGTGACATGGTTGAGCTTCCGAGGCTTTGCGCACCAGGGCTTGAATATTGGTAAGGTTGCTTCAGGCGTGGTGTTGTTTTTGAGGGTGACGGGATTGATCCGTTCATCTTTGTGTATGGAGTGATTTTACCCGTCATGCCTTGGTGGTACATCTGTTTCGGGAATATTGATCTGTAACAGAAGATGAAAAATGAGATAAAATGAATGGAAAGCGGAAATCACACTGGAAGCGTTCTCGTGACGTTGACCAAATAAGGAACGCGTTTTATGATACAGAGACCTTCTTGGGTAGTCTTAATAGAAAAGCAGCAATAAAAATGCTTTAAGTAAGCAATGAAAATAGAAAGGCAGCAATAAAAATGCTTTAATGCTTTCAGCGCAATGATAATGAATAAAGGCATTGGAAGAATGGAGAGTAGCTACAAGAAAAATGTTGCTTTACAATGAATCTTGAATGTGAGCGAAGCGAGCGCTTTTACTTCCTTGTAACATAGAGTCGAATTTGTCGAAGTGGTTCCTGCAACAGAATATGTCCATAGATAGGTCAAATTAGTGGATTTTAGAACACAACAATTTCGTTTTCCTGTAGTTCACTCGTTAATAACGCCTCTATTACTGGCTAGCGCTGATTTTACCCGATGCAGATTTGAATAAATTCTGCCTTGCATCATGCTGATAGAAAACTCAAAGCAGGTCATCAGGAGCCGGGAAACTGTGTATATCAGGGTGATGGGACGTGCCGCCCTAAACGGTATCGTTTTCACGACTTTCCAACCTCGTTCCCAAAGTCTTTTGTCATATTGGGATGAGGTCCTGGGGACGAGGGTGACGACATTGGTATCAAGAATGGTGATTTTGGAATGAAAATAAAATGAATAGGGCATTTTGCGAAAAGTTGCTATAAGGGTGGGTACACATTTTCAAAAAATTAGTATAAGGAACGGGTATTGAAGCTTGAAAGGCACGCCCCTGGTCAAAATCAAGTCACGAACCCCCAGGCCTCACAAGCGGATCATAAAAACCTCACCACGTGTCCCATCGACACAATGAAGATTCACTAACTTCTACTGTTTCGAATTTCTGACAAATAACTTAAGCTCGTGTAAATGTGTATTTACACAGTTGCACCAATAGATGTAGTTGACCATGAATGCAGTTGTTTGGAGAGGCAAAAGGAGTAAAAAGGTTGGAAAACAATCAGAATACAAGCCTGGAAATGTCTTTCGAGTGCATAAAGTTTGCTTAGGAATAAACTAACATCTTACACGTGTTGATTGTCGCTGCTTAAAAATGACTCGTATCACGGGGAAACCGGGAAATGATTTCTGCTAAGAAACTAAAAATTGCCTTTCTTTGTATCTTGTGCATTTTGATGCTTTGTCATGTTGTACCTCGCTCCCCTGTGTGCTAATTCTGTACCAATACTGAAGAGCACAGGGGATAACCAAGGCACAAGAATGATCAAGCTCACAGGGGACAAAGAAAGATAAGTTTACATTTTCGCAGCAATCATTAGCGGGTTGTCAAAATTGCTTTTGAGTGTCAGCCACGCAGATATGGTTACCATGCAGAATTACATACGACACCGGCTTTAGATGAGACGCAAGGGCATACGTCAAACAAACGTCCTGCTCTACCGCACGGATGTCTTGCTGAGATCTCACTCCCACAGTCTGGTGTCATTTCCCCGTGAAAATACTTCAGCGATTACACGAGGGCAACATCCCGTCTTTGCCAAGCGGGACATTTTCCACCAGCGAGATCTCACCTGTCGTTCAACGGGAGCCCGCTTTGATAAAGACATTTTTTCCTACATGATAACATCATCAAGCGAGTGAGTCTAGCTAGGGAGTCTTCTCTCATATAAACATTACGATATCAAATCGTAGCTGGATGTTCCATCAAAGAGGAAGAAGAAGTAAAACAAATCAACAGCCTCAAGAATGGATTTCACACCTCGGACGCAGTCGACCATGATCTTTTGATTTCTCCGTTATTTTGATTTGATTGAGTGCACTCAGTGGTTTGAAATTTATTCTTTAAAAAAGCAAATCACTTTGTCCTATCAGAGACATGATTCTTTTGTTTTGCAAAATTTGCCCTTGCTATGCTGGTGCTGGCTTGACGTGGAACCGCTTGGCTGTTGGCTCTTGGGACTGCCCAGGGACTTCGATACTTTCTGCTTTTTGTTTGCGAATTTTGCCTTGATGTGTTAGGGTCTCGTCTGATTGGCCTGATTGTACAATCAGATCCTAACACATCAAGGCAAAATTCGCAGACAAAAAGCAGACAGTATCGAAGTCCCTGGGGCGTCCCAACAGCCAACAGCCAAACGGTTCCACGTCTTTGCCAGCACCAGCAAGGGCAAATTTTGTAAAACAAAAGAATCATTTCTCTGATATGACAAAACGATTTGCCTTTTTAAAGAATATATTTCACACCACTGAGTGCACACAATCAAATCAAAATAACGGAGAAAAACAAGGACAGATTTTGTAATACAATAGCATGAGTTGCTTTTGTTGACACCCCAATTCAAAGCGATTAGCGATCACAGACAAAGGAAATTCTATCAACCAGTACTTCAAAACAAATAAAGCCGCAAAATTTTCTCTGAAACCCAGGTAGCTAGCTCGCTCGCTGTGCATTCCAGAAATTATTTTTAAGGGCAAACATGAGCATAGATCGAAAGAAGAAGGATATATCTACACATCTGCCGCGGGCATTTTATTTCTTTGGTCCAGAAGCTGAGCAGTAAATGTTTTGATAACACCCAAAAATATAAGAGAATTGAATCGCCTCCTAAACGGCTTTTGAACCAAACAAATAAAATGCCCGCGGCAGATGTGTAGATGCATCCTTCTTCTTTCGATCTACGCTCATGTTTGCTCTTAAAAACAGTTTCTGGAATGCACAACGAGCGAGCTAGCTACCTGGGTTTCAAAGAAACTTTTGCGTCTTTGTTTGTTTTGAATTGCTGGTTGAGAGAATTTCCTTTGTCTGCAATCGCTAATCGCTTTGAATTGAGGTGTCAACAAAAGCAACTCATGCTATTGTATTACAAAATCTGCCCTTGTTATAGCCAGCACCATGCAGCAAGGGCAAATTTTGTAAAACAAAAGAATCATTTCTCTGATAAGACAAAACGATTTGCCTTTTTAAAGAATATATTTCACACCACTGAGTGCACACAATCAAATCAAAATAACGGAGAAATCAAAAGATTATGATCGACTGCGTCCGAGGTGTGAAATCTATTCTTGAGGCGGCTGAATCGCTTTGTCTGAAACAGAATTGTATCCTTTGTTTTACTTCTTTCTTGCTGCTTGCGAGCAAATAGCAGAAAGTGTCGAAGTCCCTGGAGAGTCTGAACAGTTTAACAATGTTGAAGAAGATGATGTCACTTCTGATTCACCTTATGTAAGGAAGAAAGTTTGCTGGCCGTTTCTTGACTCATGTCTTCTCGCTAAAACAGCCTAGTATAGTATAGAAAAACAACGAGTAGCCAAACTTTCAGCAGCGTGAATCGCAAAGTGAAATCATTTCAAAACAATATCTTTAGTATTTACCCTATTGGGACTTAACTTCTCATTTGAAAAAAACTTTTTCATTCTTATCAAATTTTTACTGATGTAATATCGTGCAAAAGCAAATTTCGAAAACAAAGAAATATCTCTCTGGAAATTTCAAAGGTATTTCCGACAAATCTTCCACCTTCCTTATTACAGACAAACATGCCTATTCTTTCGGACTCGGATATGGTTAGCTTTATTTCAAGCAAAAACGTTTGCCGAATTTTGCTCTTCGGAGAAATACCTCTTAACAAATGTCAGACAAATCTTCCAACTTTTCTTATAAATCAACGAGTCCTCAGCTATGGCTGGCTTTAGTCTAAGCAAAAACGTTTGCTGAATTTTGCCTTTATGTAATATCATGTAATAACGAATCTTGGAATCGAAGCAAAAGTTGAGAAAGTAATTGCTCTGTGGGCGCAGATGGCATGACTAATTCCACCATTAATTATGCAAACGTTAACTCCGCCCACAGGCACTCCTGCGGCAGGTGCATCTAAAAATAAGCAAGCAGAACGCATAACTTATCGGACTCGTGAATTCTGCAAAGTTTAAGGAGATAAACATGAAAGAATACCGAAAGTGTACTTATATCGGTTGTAGTTGCTCGTCCGAGTCAAATCGATGCCAGGGACCTTGATTTATGTGGTTGATGTCTATTCTCTTGCTTCAAGGGCTGCTATTGCTGTAACTAAATTCGTTCGCCTTCAAAGTAAACACAAGCAAATGGCATGATCGATCTCGTACGCCATTTTGGCAAGTGATACACCCCTCGGGCATGATAGTCTCAATACAGTAGCAAGCTTGCAATTATATGGGCCTTAGCTACTGGCACGAGGCAAATCAATGCCAAGTACATAGATTTGTGTGTTTGATTTTCTAGCTCTTGTTTTAAGGCCTTCTATTGTTGTTACAAAATTTACCAGGCTGCAAAGTAAACATAAGCAAATGGCATAAGTTTCAATACCGAAATTGCAATAATATGGGCCTTATCTGCTAACCCGAGTCAAATCAATGCCAGCGACCTAGATTTCGCGTGCTGACGCTTGCTTAGAAGGCATAACTGTCTGTATATTGTTTACTGAAGCCACTAAGTTGCTTAAACTAAGTTGCCTCCGCTTTTACGATAAGCAAAAGCAAGCAGCATCATTTCAATATTAACTTGACCAAAGTTTTAAAAACATCATTAGGACTCGTTTGCTCGACTGCACATACTCGTGAGATTGCATAACGTACTTGAAAACAAATAATATAAGTGGAGGAGGCAGCAAGGGGAAATTTTATAAAACAAAGAATGCAATTCTTTTCAAGAAAAAGCAATTCTCACACCTACAACATAGCCGACCATAATCCTTTGCCTTCTCTGTAAATTTTGATTTGATTGAGTGCGCTCAGGGGTGCGAGATCTATTCTTCAGAAATGCAAATTGCTTTGATTTTTTGGAAACCTGAATCTTTTGTCTTACGAAATTTTCCCTAGCTGGAGGAGGTTTTAAATAGACTTGAGAACAATACACGCGTGCTTATTGGCTCTTGGCTCTGTATTTGAACGCAGGCAAGCATCTTTAATAAAAAATAACCCCAGAAATAGAGCTGTCTGCAGCCATTTTTAACTCCGTCAATTCCCTTGAAAATCAGGATTTCATAGACATCAGCAAGGGCAGAATATGTTAAACAAAATATTCAGTTTTCCGAAAACACAAAGCGATTTCCTTTCTGAAGAATAGATTTCGCATTTGTGAGCGCACGCAATCAAATCAAAATAAACCGAAATCTCATAACTGTGTTTCTTTTCTGCGAAAGATCGTATGACTTGAAATCGAAAGAATATAACGAAATTCAAATATATCAGGATTCAAAATCTACCAAATAGTCAGTAAAAAAACTAGAAAAACGAATCCACGGTGGAATGCTCTCTGCCCTGCCTAAAAACAGTCATGAACGAAAACATGTTCATGATTTTCATAAACAAAGCAAAGCATCTCATTAGGACTGCGCCGCACAAGATGAGCTGAGATTCAACATCTTGAGATCAATACTTGTTATTGATAAGGCTGCATGACTGACAATGACTGATGTCGAGGCAAGACTTGAGATATTTACGCTTGCCGATCTCCACTGAACGATTTTTATGACGATCGTTGTTTCTTCGCTGTAAATTCGAGGCAAAAAGCTATGTTGATCTCCACTTGTGTTGCTCTCGTTGCAAATACGTTTTTCCAAAGTTCGAAAGAGGTTTGATAAATCCTGTCATTCCATTGCATGAAATACTCGGCGAAACGAATAGTAGATTCACTTCTACTTCTCGTCCAGCAAATTTTTCGATGCGGCACGCAGAATTTTCTACTGCGAATGCGTCGTCGCGAATTTTTATGGCTATCGTCTGAAAAATCGTCTAGCTCTGGAGATCGGTCTTTAAGGCTGATTTCCAGTCAATGGAATTTTCCGAGCGGGCGGAATTTCTATTGTATGCGAGAGAAAAAGTCGCTCTGGAATTGAATAGAAAGTTACGGCTGAGCGACCTTTTATTGTCTAAAATTCCGCCCGCTCGGAAAATTCTACTGACTGGAAATTAGCCTTTAGTGTGATGGCGATGTTCTGCTACAAGTTGAGTTAAGAAAAACTTGCACCTGTTGAAAAGCTGTGGAAATTAAAGATTTTTGCCTGTCGATTATTTGGTTTAACTTAGATTTTCCTTAAGCTTTACAACTGGTTAACTTCGATCTCTTTTTCGATCAGAAAATGTTGCCAAAGTTACCCAGAATTCGTCTCCAAAGCTAAGCTAGACTAATGTATTCACTGTTTGAAAAATCGTACAAAGAAAACAATGAAACCGATTTGAAAATTACAACTTCATTGTCTGGCTGAGGTTTCAACTTTATTTTATGCGAATTTATAATAATTTAAAATGCACAATCTTCATTTCAAATAAAAAAATTCCGAAGACTGGCTCATAGGCTTTGGCTAAAACTATGAGTGAGTAGCTCAATTTAATCGACGCTTTCAACCATTAAAAAGATAAACAACATTTTTTTAGCTCAGTGACTGCTTTCTATAGTCTGTCTCAGATTAGATGTCACCTGCAAATGCCCGCGAATAACAAGAATAGAAGTGTTTTGCGAAGAAATTTTGCGTTATCGCAAATCTCAGGTAGCATATCATTTGAGACGAACTTTAATGGTATAGAAACTGTTCAATTGTAATATTATGCTTTCTCATCAGCGCTGAGCATCGAAAAGTTCAAATTCACATCACAGTGAACAGCCCATTTTTTTGACTGTTTATTTTTTTGCAAATTGAGAAACAGAAGATTTTGCTAACTACTAATTTCAGAAGAAAAAATGCAGCTAGAATTTTGCGCAAAATCTTAAAAATTAAGTTGAAGCCTCAGTAATATGACTGAAGAAGAATTTTTAAAATTGGTTGCACAGCTTTTCCTGTATGATTTCTAGAGCAGTGGATATATATTCATTCTGACTCACCCGGTAGATTCAAAGAGATTAAAGTAAGCTTCTTTGAGATTGGCCTATCCTTAAATTCCTACAATTCTACTAATAGTGCAAGTTAAATTGTTCTACTCCACCACCGATACGATGAGATCTTCAAAAATGCAAAATCGTATTTCAAAAAGTGTCCAAGAACCCACGATCTCAACATAGTTATCTCATTTTAGATCAGGCATACCTCTTAATCTCACTTGGCTTTAAAACGCTTTGCAAGATAACCTGACTTATCAAGACTTTGTAATCACACAAACACATAATCATAGGCGCTACTCAATCAACAACACAAATCCAAAGGTATATGGCGCTCTCTTAAAACCAAAGGTATCACATAAATTCGTAAAATGTAAATATTGCAAAACTTAGGACGATCAATAGTTTGACGCCTGAGAGAGTCCATTTCCTTATCATCAAAACTACAAGAAGCATGGGCGTTCTTCCAAAACGAATATCAACGGCTTAAGGGGATCACATAAACCAAAAGGTACGACAGAAAATTCGTGAACAAGTACAAGATTCACTGCAATCGCATTTGCAAGACTTAAAACGATCGATACTTTGTGAAGAATTTCAAGACTTCTTCTCCTTATCATCATTTCTAACAGAATCAATGGAGCTACTAATAACACATGTTATAAGGTTCAAAGTGATCTCTTTAAACAAAAAGGTATGGCAGAGAATTCGTCAAGCACAGTATTCACACTGCAATGGCAGTTGCAAAACGTAAAACGATCGATAGTTTGAGGCCTTCAAGATTTCATTTCCCTGTCTGCAAAACTACCAGAATCGAAAGTGTTCTTCACGACAAATTTCCAAACCTCTGAAAACCAAAAGACCCAACAGAGAAATTAAGTGCAATGCACATGATATTGTGAAATAAAAGTTTTCAGATTCTATCTCGAATCAGAGATCAGATCAGAGACCAGAAGATCAGAGGCGCTCTTGAAAAATAGTTTAAAAGTTTTACGGCACTCTCTTAACACCAAAAGGTGCAACGAGGGTATCATGAAGTGCAACAAACAGTTGAACTGTTGAGTGAAACTCGCATAAATCAGATTCAAATGGAAGCCTTGGACTGCAAGAGGGAAAAGCGGGAACGGAAATTATGCTGTGATCTACAAGCCACGGTTCAACAACATCCTTAACCTGAGCTGAGCTTAAAGGGAATCTAAGCATATATAAGCCTTTGATAAAAATAGCCATGCAAAGACAATTGTCCGTGACACGTGGCGAGCCATACTCGGGTCACTGATCTAGGTCAACAGAAGATACTGATATCTGATCCAAGTCCACCGTAAGTGACTTGAGCCAGTTTTATATGCTATACACTATGTCCTAAATCGATTCGTGTTGAGGATCGATTACAAATCATTGCTTGTGTACAGTGTTTAAGAGAAGAGTGGATGTAAGGCAGACGACAGTGGATAAGCGGATCCCTCTGGGTCCCTCTTAACGCTGCTGGCTACAAACTTCGGCGATTCAATAAGTTATGTGGATCGATTGCTCTCGTACGGTGCTTAGGAGCGGATGTACGGCAGAAGACAGTGGGTAAGCTGAGCCCTCTAGGTCCCTTTTAACGCTTCTGGCTACAAACCTCACCAACACAACATCCTAAACCAGAGCAATAACTTAAACATTCACTAAGTTTTGTGGATCGATTACAAATCATTGCTCGTGTACAGTGCTGAAGAGCGGATGTAAGGCAGGTGTGTGGAAAACACACTTTTAATTAATATTTGTGAGAACAAATAATCGGAGAGAGCACATTCATCATATTGTGAGGCAGTGTTTACACTTTTCTATTCGTGAAATGAGAAATGTAAATATAATTTCAATACATTAAGATTGATCTCCGGGCAATGGCCTTAGGAGAAACTGAACGTTTGATAAATATCGTAAGATAATACCCTTGAATATAAACAAACTGAAATCGTACATCATGGTTTTTAAAAGCGGACAGTCCGGCGATGCTTCTATAAATCGGACATTCGGTTTTGATGGTCTTTGAGGAATATTGAGCGTGCGACAAATCTCGTCAGATAATACCCCCCTGAATATAAACAAACATAAATCGTACATCAACGTTCTTTAAAGCGTACAGTCCGGCGATGCCTCTATAAATCGGACACTCCTGTTAGTGGTCTTTGAAGAAATTGAGCGTGCGATAAATATCATTAAGACAATACCCGTGAATATTGACAAATTCGAATTGTATATAGTTGTTGTATATAGTGTGTTGTTGTATATAGTGATGTTGAATATATAATTGTATATAGATGTTCCCAGGGCTGTCGATCATTAAACTTGACGGACAGTTTAGTGATGGACAGACCTGTGTAATGTACAGTTAAATGATGGACACATCTACAAGTCCGACACAAGTAAATAACTATGTCTCAGGGTTTGCCCAACTAGAAATCAGGAGTGATGTTAAAGTCATAGGCTTCCAAACTTGCCTCGAAATTTGCCATTGGAAATGAAAATCTCATTTTGTGAAAAGCCAAGATTATAACCTAAAAATTTTAAATCAGGATTATTCCTTGAAATAAATCAGTTCCCTGTTTGATAATATAAAAAACAGGTACCTTACAACGACCATCTCTGCATATAAACTTTTAATTATATTCAACACCAGGATGTCCATAAAATTATCTGCAATGTTTACTAGCGTACAGGATCCGCATTGGCTCTCCTTCGTAGTAGAAAGTAAAGTCTGCACGCAGGCTAGTATCCTACGAGAATCCATTTGGAGCTTAAAGAGCTATTTGAATTTTCAATGGAAAATTTGTGTCAAGGCAAATACATGCAAACTTTGACCACTGAGTCCATTTTGACCCGACTGTTGTTTGACTGCACCTAACACCGAAGGATTCGAAGAACGTAATTAAAAAATGCTCTGCATCAATGGTGGATTAATGTTTTGAATCTTTCGATGCAAAGGATTCTTTGGCGGTCAAAATGGGCAGTTGCGTCTCGTTCATTGCCATATTGGCTATCCCTCCCATCACTGCTTGGCTTCGGGCTTCCTGTACTTAAAGACTCTGCGCCAACCAGCAGCCTTTGCGTGCATTCTTTGCAAAACAAAATAAACAACATTTTCCAACCAAAGTTGACGGCACGTGGAAGGTATGCAGGTTGCAAAGGCCTCTTTGACAATGGGAGAAAGCGAAATATCGATTTAAAAAGGACTCTATGACTTATTATGTTGAAATGTCTGCAGTTAGCAATTATGCAGTGATTTGGTTTGTTATCAGAGAGAAAAGCTTGTTCTCTTAAGACTCAAAATATATTTGTAAACAAGTGGACGTTCTGGAATTGCAATATGGGATTGAACAAAATGCATTGTGGTATAGCTTCATTGTGCAGAGGCTGCTGGTTAGCGCAGAGTCTTTAAGTGAATTGCACGGACCACGGAACCATGGACTGAAAAACTACAGAACCAAGAACCATGAATTGCGGAACTAGAAACCGGCGGAGGAGAGTAATGGAATAGAGGATTGCGTTAAAGATGGCGGCGACGAATTTTTTACCGAGATGCACTGCAATGCATCTTGGTAAAAAATTCCTCGCCGCCATCTTTAGCGCAATCGTCTATTGCATTCCACGCAACATGTACATTTGGATTTGCACATGACGCTGTAAGGCGCCACAGTTGAAGTGTGCTCCTTGACGCTTCAGATAAAGCTTGCGTTTCAGGGCACACAAAACTTATCGGGGCAGACTGGAGCTTCACTTGAGAAATAAAAAGATCCGCAACGAAACACCCTTAAATGTTGAATTTATTTGTACGTTTTTTCGTTTTCTTCAGTCTTCACGCCGCTAATACACGATCGCTTTTCGCAATGTGCAGTCCTTCCATGCCAACAGAAGCTTTTCACTTGGACAGCGGCATCGGAAATGCTTCAAATATGAATTCCACTTAGCAAAAATCATGATATATCAATTAAAGCAAAGGCGCACTATGTTTTTAAGCATTTGTTATATTATATCTAGGAAGTCTGAATTGCGGCTTTCCGTTCTTTGTTTTAGCTTAACTCATCGAAGTCGGCGTTCTCTTTGCCAATTAGAAACAAAAGTAGCAGGTGCACTGAGCCACTCTCCGATTATTACCAGATCTGCTATTCTTTGAAAATTAATTTCCGCGTGATTCACTGAGACCGCAGTTACACGCGAGCGCCTATCATTTTCAAGAACGTAGTTCAGGGATATTCTTTATCATGTAGCAAATTCGCTGGAGCAGTCTTAATAATCAACAGCGATGAGTAAAGTTTGTTCTTCCTCCAAGGGGAATATCTTCTATTTTGCAGCCACGAACTCCCTAAGATTCTCAATCTCCAACGACGCGGAGAAAGTTTTGCTTCTTCCTCTCAAAACAGCATGAACGGAATGATGTTGACTTCCGAAATTTCGCCAATGATCTGATTTTCAAATATTGCTGAGTCATGCAGAATTCCGTTTCCTGACAGCTTGATTTTGCAACAACCTACAACGGGATATCTCAGATCTGCCAATCCACCAAAAATGTGTTTCTAAAGCCAGTTTTCAATCAAACAAATTTGTTTGCGTGAAGTAAATTTTCCCCAGTGTAAGCATGCATGCGCAGTTGAAATTCAGTGAAACATTATACCTTGGTGATTTCATACCTTCCTATTAAAAACCATTATTTCAAACACACTTACAGTTCAGCCCGAAATTATTCATATCTATGCCAATTCTGAGTATTTTGCATTGTTGCTATTTGAGGATCAATTTTACTGTGCCGAAAAGAAATAGCAAAGGCTAAACACTGCATCAAGGAATGATAATCATCGCTATTTAGTACTCCAAATTTGGCATGTTTGAAATAAACCAAACCGTCTTAAAAATTGGCTAGCAAAAAACACTGCATCAATATGGGGTTGTATCATTTTGCTTGAAATAACCAAACCGTCTTAAAAATTGGCTTTAAAAAATCAATATGGGGTTGAACATTTTCTTTTAGGTGTCAATAGTATGGTTTCTTATTTTTTGGATTTTTAATTTTATTTCGTAATTCAGTTGGGCTACCCTCTTTACAGAATGAATATCAAATATATCAAGATACCGTTGTAGTACGAAGCGAAGGTTGCATCGATAATAATCGTTCTATAGTCGGATTATGGTAGAAATAGCGAAACCGTTGCGGTATGGAGCGTAAAACCAGACGCTCCGCGAAAACTTGTGGCGAAAGGACAGGTGCACTAGATCTTCGCTAATCCAATCTCTAATCTGTTTTTAATTTCTGTTGACCTACTCCATTTGAAAACTTGATTTAAACAAAGCATTTCAAAATCAGATCACATAACCTACCCTTTGATAAGACAACTTCTGCCGACCAGCGTTAGATTTTAAAAGTTATGATATGCATTGGAGTATTTGTCCGAAAATAAGCTCAATTTGAAGAGAGACATGCATTTTCGAGAGTTCTCCGTTTGCAAATGGCATACATAATACTTCGATCCTCAAGTCTCTAGGGATAAAAGCGAAACGTCTAGATGTAGACCAACAAGGCCAGATTTTGTAAGACAATAGCATGAGTTGCTTTTGTTGACACCTGAATTCAAAGCGATTTGCGATCGCAGACAAAGGAAATTCCCCCAACCAGTAATTCAAAACAAACAAAGCCGCCAAAAGTTTCTCTGAAACCAAGGTAGCTAGCGCGATCGTTGTGCATTCCAGAAATTGTTTTCAAGAGCAAATATGAGCATATATCGAAAGAAGAAGAATATACCTACACATCTACCACGGGAATTTTATTTATTTCGTTCAGAAGCTGAACAGTAAGTATTTAATAACATCCAAAAAATAAGATAATTGAATCGCCTCCCAATCGGTTTTTGAACCAAATTAATAAAATGCCCGAGGTATATATATTGTTTTACAAAACTCACCCTTCTGTCTACACCCGGATAAATCAATTTTGCCGACCATTTTTACCATTATTGCCGAAATTATTACATATAAGAGACAAAGTTTACGGGACGCACAGTTGCGTCGTAAATCAGACCGAAAACTATAGTAATTGGTGTGCAAAGCGACGCCGTGGGCCGTTGAGTTGCCATCAACACCACACAACAAGCCTGGTTTGTACCATCTTTATTCCTACGCGGAAATTTTGCTTATTGTTTGAGTTGGTCATCTACTGTACTGAAACAATAAGCTTTTAGGCAACTTCAAGTATTGCAGTATCCGGAGAGAGAAAGCCTCTATGCATGCATTACGGATGTCCGATGTTACATGCCTTCTTCAGCATATAGGTTCCAAATCTTTAACTCGGCGCAAAAGGTGGGTGTAAAATTCTATGACCTATCTCTTCTGATTGAATGGCTTGAAAAAAACTTTAGATACTTATCTATAATTCTACCGTTGGACTTTTCAGAAATTTTGAATATTTTTGGAAATTATAGCGTATCTTACATTTCAACTCATTTCAGGATGTGACGTCATCAAATTTCTAAATCATAAACCAGATGAGTGACAGACTTCTGCTCGATACCATATTGTAGGCATTCATAAACTATGGTTTTCTTCGAAATTACTTCATGTTGCGTCAAACAGTTTAGAAATTACGATGGTTTTAAGTTTTTTTTTGAAAATTGTTCTTGAATTCTTGAAAAAGAAGAAAAACACTCTAATTCTGAAAATATTGAAGATTTCAGAAAAGTTCAACGGTAGAATTATAGATAAATAGCTAAAGTTTCTTTGAAATCATTCAGTTCAAAGAAATAGGTCACTCAATTTTACACCAGCCTTTTTAAAGATTTGGAACCTATGCTGCCTTCTTCTCGGTTTTTAATGTTATTATACCTCGCACCTGCTGGTGGGAAGACTCATCGTAAGGAATGAGCGCAGTGTCGGGAATGCTGCGTGGTAAAAAAAGTACTGCTTCAATGAAAACAAAAATCAGTAAGTGAACGCATAATGGTAATGTGCCCATGTAAGTACAGAGGCAGTCCGGAGGGCATGCCAATTTCACGTGATATTTCATGTGATCACTTTGGTAAGGACGCTCACTAAATGCGAAGGAGTGATCTAAGCAGAATGATGACTTACTTGCGGTTGCGCTTTCGGGGCTGAAATTTTGGTTTGCATGTGATCAGTTACATTCTGCCAATCACTGCGCACTCTTCGAGGGTCTTTGTAAGCATCGGATCAGCAGATTATATAAATAGTGGCCCAAGCCACTTGCGGTCAAATTCAAGCCTATCAGATATCAGCATTTCCTGCTGACGTAGATCAGTTACCCAAATATGGTGCGGCACGTGTGTCGGCCTATTGTGTTTGTAAAGTTATTTTTGTCAAAGGCTGATATATACACTCATTTTTTTTATAAGAAACTAAGGTCCGGAGCTAGTAGGCAGTTTCTTAAATCTTTGGGCCATTTTGCTACCAAAAGTTTCTTATGTGTTTCTTATATTTTCAATACTGGAAATGAAGAGTTAATTTAGCTTTGTCAAAACGGTTCCCAAATTACTTAGTAAAATCTCAAAACGAGCAAAATAACATAATTTACACTCAAAATATTGTCCAAATTTTTGCTATAACTGTACAGTGTCAAAACATTTTGAGTGCGACAGGAAAATTAAAACTGTAAATTACAAAAGTTTCTTAGCTTTTTCAATTCATGTAGGGTTGTTTCTTAGCTTTCGAAAAATCCAGCCTACCGTTTCTTATAAGCGGTTTCTTATAAAAAAAATGAGTGTATGCTTAGATTCCCTTTAAGCTTGGTTGATACTAGGGAGATAAAGTTCACACCAGAGTAAAATCGCGTTAGAAATGCTCAACGTTTAAAAATGTTTTTATAAATTTGTTTGATATTGTAAACAGGGTGTCCCAAAAAAATTGTGCCCCGTTTGCCTGAAGATTGCGACAAAACGGCAAAAGATATTCGCCAAACTTTTGCATGATGCTGCTCTTCGGATATTCAATTAAAGTTTGCAACCATCCCTGTAAAAATCCGTTAAGAAATGATGGAGCTAGGACCTTCTAAAGACCAAATTTGCCTGATGACTGAAACCAGCGGTCGGCCATTTTGTCTTACTGTTTGCAGTGATAAGTATCTTCACGTGAAGTAAGAAATATTTTCTGTGAGGTAAGAAATAGTGGAACTCTCCGAGGATTATCGGAATTTTCACGAAAGCTATGAAATTGGAGGCTGCTGTTTCATTTTCAATCCATGAAGCTATTAATCGCTTCAAGATAGTAAGACAAAATGGCCGACTGCTGGTTTCCGTGATTGAGCAAATTTGGTCGTCTGAAGGTCATAGCTCCATCATTTCTCAACGGATTTTTACGGGGATGGTTGCAAACTTTAATTGAATATCTGAAGAGCAGCATCATTTAAAAATTTGGCGAGAATTTTTTGCCGCTTTGTCGCAATCTTCAGACAAATGGGGCACAATTTTTTTGGGACACCCTGTACTTTTGATGATTTGTAAATATTTTATCTATCTTTATCATATATGTATACTTAAAACAAAAATTTACTTTGTAGTATTGAATTAGCTTTTTACTATATAGCTACTTGGATGTAAGATGTATGCCTACTAACAAGGGCAGATTTTGTAATACAATAGCACGAGTAGCTTTTGTTGACACCTCAATTCAAAGCTATTAGCGATCACAGACAAAAGAAGTTATCTCAACCAGTAATTGAAAACAAACAAAGCCGCAAAAGTTCTCTGAAACCTAGGTAGCTAGCTCGCTCGCTGTGCATTCCAGAAATTATTTTTATGGGCAAATATGAGCATAGATCGAAAGAAGAAGGATATATCTACACATCTGCCGTGGGCATTTTATTTCTTTCGTCCAGAAGCTGAGCAGTAAATGTTTTGATAATACCCAAAAAATAAGAGAATTGAATCGCCCCCAAAACGGTTTTTGAACCAAATAAATAAAATGCCCGCGGCAGATGTGTAGATGCACCCTTCTTCTTTCGATCTATGCTCATGTTTGCCCTTAAAAACAGTTTCTGGAATGCACAACGAGCGAGCTAGCTACCTGGGTTTCAGAGAAACTTTTGCGGTTTTGTTTGTTTTGAATTCCTGGTTGAGAGAATTTCCTTTGTCTGCAATCGCTAATCGCTTTGAATTGAGGTGTCAACAAAGAAACTCATGCTATTGTATTACAAAATCTGCCCTTGTTATGCCTACTTTAAATAAAGTGAATATAATATATATCAAAATGCGATGGAAAACGCGTGGATTTCAATTTCAATATTTTGTTGGCACCTTCACATCATTTGGATGGAATCAGACAGTTTTGATTTAATTTGGAAGAGTTAATTCATTAAAAAACCGCTTAAAATGAGTTTGAATCAAAGACGGTTCAACTGTAAATAGCTATACAGAAGATTTTCATTGCTGCTTTTTCGTGGGCAGATTTTGATGAGAACTCGAACTGTTCGAAATCGTAAGTTGCAACAGATAATTTATTAGAGGCTGGGTCTTTCGCTTAGCTGAGAAAAACAGGTGACGTCCTCCTACATGATTCACAAAGAGATTTCGCATCCAGCACGGCCCTTAATCATATGTTGTCTGCGTATCGTGTTAATACCAGCTGCTTCTCTCGCTAAACCACAGCCCAAACATCAATCACGCTAATTTGTGCTTTGGAATCTGAGGGAAAACCTCGGATAGTTATTTTAGAATGTGGCCTAAAGAGAATTACAGCTGCTGACTTCTCTTCAAAACATGGAATCTCGCAGGTCAATCAGACTCCCTTGCGAAGTAAATGAGCAAAGTCATTGACGCTCTGGATAAGCATGCCTCGACATCTGGGAAAATCATTCCTGTTTTTAATAATCGTTGGATTATAGGATTTCTCAACAAAGCTTGCGAGTTTTGCATGTTTGTTATCTAAACCATCTGCATTCTTCCAAGAGACTGTTTATATATGGTGGGATGGCTTGGTGTAGAAGAGAGTGTGTTTTCTAGAGCACGCTGAGCAATCTGTACGGTCCATTAGTTAAGGCGCAAATTAGACAAATCCAAATCAAATACAAAGACAAGCTTGCAGTAGAAAAGAGACTGTTTTCGAAAGCAAACTAACCTATCTTTACGGACGATCAGTTAAGGTGCAAATGTATATAAACCAACTCACTTCAAATATGCCGAGAACTGGCTGTCCTCCCGTATCGTTCGTCGTGATTTCCTTCCGAGAGACTTTTTATATGGAGAGTGGCAGGTTAAGAATCATTATCTGAATAAGATCTAATTTTCTGAAGTAGTACAATTACTGTAAAAGCTTTATCAAGCCCCCTCTATATTAAGCCCCCCTCTATATTAAGCCCCCTCTCTATTAAGCCCCCCTCTCTATTAAGCCCCCCTCTCTATTAAGCCCCCTCTCTATTAAGCCCCCTCTCTAATAAGCCCGTCCCCTCTGAGCCAAAATTTCAAATTAGCCCCCCTCTCTATTAAGCCCCCTCTCTTATATCAAATTCCAGTGGTTACCTAAGACTTCCCATTTATTGAGCTAGATAATCTTGCATGTTAATTTTGATATGGTTTGAGCTGAGATAAAACTGTGTCGAACTCATGTATTTGACTCGTAAATGTTGAATCCGCAAAATATGGTGTAAAAGAACCAAAAAACTATCATCTGTATGCCTGTCAATTGATTTTCTGAATAAGCCGCCCTCTCTAATAGGCGCTCGTCTCTAATAAGCCCCTCTCTGGAGGGTCCGAAATTAAGGGCAAGGACAAGCCAACAATGTGAAGGATAGGTTCAGCAATGAAACCGTCTAACCAGGAATCTCAACTAACAAGATAGTGTTACTTCTATCACGTCAATTTGCTGAATTCCAAGAGTTGTATATGGACGATTATCTAACAGGGCATGGACAGACTTAACAACCTGAGGGATAAGTTGAACAATGGAGGAGTTGTTATGGATGAAGAAGTAGGACAATGGCAAGATTTCGTCCGCTTGAAAGTCCCCTTGGGGCTTATTACCGAAAAATGAACCGACCATCCCCTACTGCCATCCATCCCGAGGATTAAGCTTTTCTCGATAATTGAATAACAGGGCAGTGCTGGGTGTTATAGTGTCAATGAACAAGGGCAGATTTTGTAATACAATAGCATGAGTTGTATTTTATTTGAAGAAGGATGCATCTACACATCTGCCGCGGGCATTTTATTTGTTTGGTTCAGAAGCCGTTTAGGAGGCGATTCAATTCTCTTATTTTTTTGGGTGTTATCAAAACATTTACTGCTCAGCTTCTGGACCAAAGAAATAAAATGCCCGCGGCAGATGTGTAGATGCATCCTTCTTCTTTCGATCTATGCTCATGTTTGCCCTTAAAAATAATTTCTGGAATGCACAACGAGCGTGCTAGCTACCTGGGTTTCCGAGAAACTTTTGCGGCTTTGTTTGTTTTGAATTACTGGTTGAGAGAATTTCCTTTGTCTGTGATCGCTAATCGCTTTGAATTGAGGTGTCAACAAAAGCAACTCATGCTATTGTATTACAAAATCTGCCCTTGTTGTGTCAATGTACATCATTTTGGAATGGCTGTATGTGGATGATTAAGTATCCAGGGGCTTTATGTGGACGATTAACTCTAGATGGGTTTTCAGTGGACGATAAAGTAAATGATCATGGTACCTTTTACTGTCACTGTGTAAAAACAATTAGGCGAGTGTTAGGTTTTACAGTGTAACATTCTAGAAGGGTCCTATATGGGCGCATAAGGGTCTAGGGAGCTTTTATGTGGAAGATAAAGTAACAGGCTATGGCACCCAATGCCAGACGTTGTGATTTTAATGTATAGAAACAATGGAGCGGCTGTACAAGGATGATTGAATAATAGGGCAGTGCTTGGTCTTTTAGTTACATTGTATAACATTCTAGACGGATTGCATATGGGATCGGAAGGGCGATTAAATTCTAGAAGGGTTTTATGTGGATGATAAAGTAACAGGGCAATTGTGTAGACCTTGTAATATTAATGACCAAAAGTAAAAAGAGACGTTGTACAACAGACAATTAAGTAACAGGGCTATAATAAAGTTTCAAACGTCAATGTTTAAAACGAGTTGAAGTTGAATAAGGAATTAGTTGTGTAAAGGATGTAATGGGAAATAATTGATAAATTTGAATGATCGATCACAGTGAACAGAGCGGCAAGAAATTATGCAAATCACCCAGCACTGTTCTTTGCTTGCTGTCCGACCGGATAAGAGCGGGCAGTTCAAACGATAAGGCGAGAGATCCAAGTCTTAATTAGACGAAAACAGCTGTCCATGACAGAGCGTTGACGCCAAAGATTTCAAAATAAGAAAACTAAATTAAAGCACAATGAATTGGTAATTTTAAAAAGAAAATTACAAAATTGATCTAGTTGTAGGCTGCGTGAAAATTCACTGTTTATTTATCGAGGACATAAACCAAAGACACTTGATTTCAATTAAGCAATCTTTACTTTGGTTTGCATAGAGATAGTGGTTGTTTGCCATTGTCTTGCAAGTGCAAATCCAGCCGCTCTCTTCCAGACGTGAAAGCAAACTATCATGTTCGCAATCTGAAAATATGTGCCTTTGGTCATGATTCATAGTTTACCAGGGGGCATAAACTTTAGTTCCTACTTGGCAAGGGAAGGTGTTGTGACGCAGTGGTGTAATCCTTTGATTTTGCAGCCAGAACAGTCAGGTGTACAGGGTACCCGGCAGAGCCCTACCACTTGAGTGTCATGACAAGGGGTCGCGGATTCGATGAGGTCTTCTCTTCTTATGCGATCCCAGCACTTGGCGCTAAAAAACGCAACTTCACCTTCACCTTCGCCATAGACGTAGAGGCCATGGCGGTACAAGGGGCAACGTGCCTCCAAGCTTTTCGATAATGCCCAAAACGAGGCACCGCACGTCTGAAAAGTGGGATGGACACAGGGCAGAATTTAACGGTTTTACATCGTTATCCTCAAGAATAAGTATCGACCCGGGAAAATGAGGTGGCCGTGTTCACCTCAGTCCAGCCCCTGGTAACACCCCTACCCTTGCTTAGCTTCTGTGGTTTACACTTTTGACGCATACGTTATTCACATTCTAATATCACCTACCAACAAACATTACCACACGCAATTTGAAACTGGCACTTGAAGTGACACTTGCCTGAAGCTGAGCAAAAGCAAATTTGTGAAACAAAAGATGTAGGTTTCCGAGAACACAAAGCGATTTGCCTTTCGGAAAAGTAGAGTTCAAACCTCTGAATGCACTCAATCGAATCAAAATTAACATCATGTCGAATCAAAAAAATCATGTCAAAGGTACCAACAAAATCTCAAAACTGAGGTAACGACAGTTTTGTTGCGTTTTTCTGTCACATTTTAGATGTATTCCCGACGCGATTTTACTCTATAGTGACCGACGAGCTTCACCAAGGACTTCTCGAAATTCAGGCAAAACAATTTTCGAAGAGTTTTTCCGTCGCAATTTGAGTGCATTTTCGAAGCGACTTTACTCTAGTTACCCAAGAACTTTACAAATGACTTCTCAAAATTCAAACAAAAGTATATTTGACACGTTTTTCGGTCACATTACGATTGCATTTCCGACGCGATTTTACACTAGTGTGACCTATGAGCTTTACAAAGGACTTCTCAAAATTCAGGTAAAGTATTTCTAACGTGTTTTTCCGTCACATTTTGGATGCATTTCCAACGCGATTTCACTCTCGTGTGATCCAAGAGCTTTACAAACGACTTGAATCCTAATTTCTTAGTCATAAACAAACAATCGATTTAAGATATTCCTTTCAAGTCCGCTAATTCATGAAAATTCTGAACTCATCTGGCACTGAAAATTACTTAGTACATATCTTAAGCAAGTAAAGAGCAGATGCATAATCACTTTGGTTGACGCGTTCGTGCAAACTAAGTTAGAAGCAGAATTTGATTAAAAGAATTGAGGATGTTTGATTTTGCGATGCCGAAACTAATCTCAGATGTAACCAGATTATTACCAAAACCATGCGCAATTATGATTCAATGCCCTTACAAGCGAGAACGGTCAACAACGCTCGTGTTAAATTTTTCATACGTAGTTGAGGGCATTAGAAAAAGATAATCGCGGCTTTGCAAAATAATGGATATGTTCTTCGAGTAAGTAGTCTGGGTCAACAGTGCGCAGGCTTAAATTTGCCGCGCGGCTGTAGTTAAAGAAAAAGCAGGACAAGTCCATTCAGTACATTCTAGATTCTATGGATCTACGTTGCAAATGCGTGCAAGAATATCTTTGCGGCGCGTTCACGATCAATGTCTTCTAGATTCCTGAAGTTCATCGTAAAATGGGAAAGGATTTGCCTTCCATGTCGTGAGACTGAGGGCGTAAGCAAGTTCCAGAGCTCAATTTTTGCGCCCCCAGGATTTTGTTTTCTTCCTTTCACATGTAATGTGCAAGTCATACACAAGACCCAATTATCTGGCATAGCATGTTATGCTGTGGTAAAATTGGCTACTTCTCCTTCGATCATATAGAACGTTCTCAAGCGAATTATTTTTTTATTTCATATATCTAATCCTTTAAAGGAGGTTGCCCTTCAGCAGAAGCTGCCTACAAAATGCTTAAATCACCTCGTAAAGAAACATATTCATTCAAATTTACTGTACTTTGGTTGTCCCGTTCTTGTTTATTGTCTTCGGCCTAATATTCGTGCCTAGCTGCACACTAACGACTTGCTCGTGGGCGCCGTTGGGGACTTCCCAGTAACTCATTCCGAGGCACACAGTATGGCGGCGCCCGGGACGAAGTCGTTGGTGCTTGGTGTGCAGCTTTTCACGAATACTAGGCCGAAGATAATAAACAAGACAGAGACAACCAAAGTATAGTTAGCTTGAATAAATCTGTTCCTTTATGAGGTGATTTAAGCATTTTTAGGCTAACACAGAAGTCTCCTGCGACTCACGGTATCAAGTGGCCCTTTGGTCCCCTATGTTTCGCATTTAAAATGTTATCTTGTCACTTGTAATTGTTAAGTTAGCGTAGGCATTTCATTCAAAATATATAGTGATGTCTATTTTAACGCCATGTAATGAGTTTGGCAGTTTTTCTCGCGCGTAAAATCCGCGTCTTAAAATTCACTTGCCTGGCGAAAAAAGTCAGAATCATGATACACACGGAGAAGATATAAGAGTGTGTACTTTACCGCCGTGTACTAAGTTTGGCAGTTTTTCTCGTGCGTAAAATCCGCGTCATCAACATTCACTGGCCCGGTGAAAAACAGTCTGAGAGAAGATAATGAACCATGATATACACATTAAGTACTGGGTTAGTCCAAAAAAGTTAACACGTTTGGCGGGCTGTAGGATAAAAAGTATGCAGCCGATAATAAAAACTGAAATGTCCCAAGGCACATTTTGACATGTGAACATTTTGATTGGTAAAATCACTCATCATTTAGCCATTGAAATTACGAAAATTGCTAATAAAGGACCTTGTATGGGAATGAGAATTCCATGTTAAATTCTGCTCCATGATTTACTAGCATAGGTTCCAAATCTTTATCTCGGCGTAAAAAGGTGGGTGTAAAATTCTATGACCTATCTCTTCTGATTGAATGGCTTGAAAGAAACTTTAGATACTTTCCTATAATTCTACCGTTGGACTTTTCAGAAATTTTGGACGTTTTTGGAAATTACAGCGTATCTTACATTTCAACTCATTTGAGGATGTGACGTCATCAAATTTCTAAATCATAAACCAGATGAGTAACAGACTTCTGCTTGATACCATATTGTAGGCACTCATAAACTATGGTTTTCTTCGAAATTACTTCATGTTGCGTCAAGCAGTTTAGAAATTACGATGGTTTTAAATTTTTTTGAAAATTTTTCTTGAATTCTTGAAAAAGAAGAAAAACACTCTAATTCTGAAAATATTGAGGAGATTTCAGAAAAGTCCAACGGTAGAAGTATAGAGAATTAGCTAAAGTTTCTTTGAAATCATTCAGTTCAAAGAAATAGGTCACTCAATTTTACACCAGCCTTTTTAAAGATTTGGAACCTATGCTTGATTTACTTGCCATTGAGATATAAATCCAATACAGCTGTCAGTTTCAGAAATAGAATTCAAATAGGAGTTAAATCATGGACCAGAATCGAACATGGAATTCTCGTTTCCATACAAAACCCCTTACCGGCATTTTCCTGATTTCTGCGTCTAAAAGATGCGTGAGCATATCAATCAAAACTTTCACATCTAAGTTAGCCTTTGACTGATAGATTAACGATTCAGTTTTGATACCCCCGTCTAAGTGACCCAGCGAGAGGTCAGATGTTCACCGGGGTCCTTGTGACCGAAAAATATGATCAAATTTTCACCGGGGAGTTCCGAGGATGTAACGAGGACGGCATAATTATTGGCAGGAACTGTTTCTACGAGGACATATTTTCTCAAAATTGTCCCCGGGGTTCGCCAAATTGCAGCCGAGGTTTCACTTGTGAGGCATTTTGTACCGGGGAGATTAACGTCTTGTGAGGGGACCGATTTTGCTCCAATTTTTTCACCTAGGAAATCACCAGGGTAGGACGTACCGGGGCACTTAGACGGGGGTGTGTTTTGAATATCGGCTGCGTACTTTTTGTTACACAGCCGTGTTATGTTACGTGTTACCTTACGTGTTACCTTACGTGTCACCTTACGTGTTACCTTACGTGCTACCTTACGTGTAACCTTACGTGTTACCTTACGTGTTACCTTACGTGTAACCTTACGTGTAACCTTACGTGTTACCTTACGTTTTTGACTCACCCAGTAAATAAAGCGATATACATCCCACGGTCATGCCGCAAGTTTAGCAGTTTTTCTCGCGTGTAAAATTCGCTTCTTTGAAATTCAGTGGCCTGGTGAAAAACAGTCTGAGAGAAGCTAATGAATCATGATACGACATTCATCCTTATAAAAGATTCAAGAGAGCCTGTTGGGTTATGCAAGCTTAACGCAAAGCATCTGGCAAGAAACAAAGAAGCGGCCATTAATCCCCACAGGCCTTCTTCACATTGTTTATGTATGAGTCTGTTAAATAAATAAAAAGTTGAGCGTTGTGGTATATGAAGGTTTAGCATGCTCTGTATTTTCACTAGTGTCAAAAAAGTCCGCCATTATGAGTGATAAAGCTCTAAACAAACATTATTGCAGATGCAAAGTCACGTGATTTGCTTTGATAGTAATTGAATGAAGCTACTGAAGATTTTTAATTCTACGGCTCCTTGCTCCAAATGATCTTCAAACTAAACTCAATCATGCACAAAATATGATAGTTTATGGTAGTTTATGATAATTCATGCATTTGATGTAATTGAATGAAGCTACCGAAGATTTTTAATTCTACGGCTCCTTGCTCCAAATGATCTTCAAACTAAACTCAATCATGCACAAAATATGATAGTTTATGGTAGTTTATGATAATTTATGCATATGATGTCGAACATGATAATTTCGTTTGACGCTGATCACAACCATCATCATCAGATACGGGATGAGTCAGCATTAAACAAAAATCTTTAAATCTTTAAACCTTCAAAAAACGTCACATGGACCGTGTTTTCTTAGGATTGAACGATTGAATGGCATATAAGGAACTTTTGCTACTTTGATATTAGTTTACAGTGCAAATTTTCGATATCTTATTTATTTCCAGAGTTAAAAGGTTCTTCTAAACAACTGATGAAAATTTGTGAAAAAATTATGACCACAGTAAAATTCTAAATCAATAGATGAAAAAGGTAGAATTTCCATGAAAATCATACTAGTTAATGAAAGTCTACACTATTGTGGTGCGCAGGAATTTGTGGCTGAGGAGGAGTGACAGGGACGGATGTTGTTGTTGTTGCTCTCTCGGCCGGGTTTCTGATTGTTCGCGATTATAAGCTACTTTTAGCCTGACACCGGCTCAAGTATTTATTTGTGAAAAAGGTCTTTATATTCAGTATCTTGTAACTGTATAAATCTGTATAAAAACTTGGTACTGTAGAATATACTAAATAAAGGTACTAAGAGAAAAACGGACACAAAATACAGACAAATTTTTCAGCGCACTGAGGCCTTTCAAACTTACGTTATCAGCAGAGTGTGACTAACAGTTAGTCACACTCTGATAGTAACGTAAGTTTGAAAGGCCTCAGTGTGCTGAAAAATTTGTCTGTTTTTGCGTCCGTTTTTCTCTTAGTACCTTTTAATTCTGTATATGTACATTACTTAGCTACCACTTAGACTTATGACGATGAGTCCCTTGTATCCCTGCGGTACCTTGCGAAGCGCCATCTTGAAGTCAAAGAGCACAGGGAAACAAGAGACTCATCATCATAAGTCTAGCTACCACTCACTAACGAGCATATACGCTAAAGGTGGTTGTATTATTAGGTGTATTCTAGTTTCATGTTTAATCTCAGTGTGGTATAGTAGATCGTAGGTAGTGTCTTAAGCAGTTTCTTGTTGTAAACTTTTACATTTAATAAAGAAAAAACTACGTGGCCTGTTTACTTGAGAAAAAACTACTTGACTTGGAGAAATTCCTGATTAATGTCGACACAGAGAAAAAACTAAGTGGCCTGATTTTGCAATTTGATGAAATCACAACCGGAAAACTTGTTGAAAATAACGGCCCCGTAATTCTGAAATTAATCAAGGTATCAAACAATATTTTATTTTCATTTTCATTTTATTTATTTAAACAGGGTAAAGTCATCAACTATATACATAATTGTTTTCCAAACTGCCCTGCACAAAGAAACAAGATAAAACCCCAAAAACTTACAATAACAAACTATAAGTAGTTTAAAAATAATCGAACGGTTGGCAGGAATCAAAAATGGTTCCTTCATGTTCTGTAGTTTTCAAGACAGAATTTAAATTGGTTGAAGGTTTTCGTTAATTTTGATTTTGCACCAAGTCCATTCCACAATTTCGCCCCTCCAAAAGAAAAGCATTTTTGGCCATGTTGTTGGTAGATACGGGACACATAGATCGGTTTTGGTGTTCCGAAGTTCCTGAGTTCCATTCAGTCCAAAGAATTACGTAATAACGACCTAAACCAGCTGTTTTAAAGATTTGAGTCCTGTGCCTCGTGAAATTCTGAAGACGGCAATTTCTGTTGATGACGTTGCAGCTGAACGTTTATCTTGAATTTCGTGCTTATCGTAACGTCATCAAGGATTCTACTTTCATTGACTGCATTTTGTCAGGCCAATTTGAAATTCTATGAGGCTGCTAGATATTTATGAGGTTATCTGCCTAAACTATAGATCTACATAAGGTTATCTTGACCTAATACCTGACCTACTGCCGATTGTCAAAAACTGCGAGGCAACCAAAGCAAATTAGGCTGGACGTAATAGATGGAAAGGAGCTGAGACTGCTAAACAACACGAATCGAAATTAAATACTTGCTCAGTTCAAAGCAGTTACGTTTTGGCAACACTGGAAGAAACGCCCAACAGAAGGGTACAAAAATAGAACAGAGATGCCTTAGCAAAGGCAAAGATGCAAAACGGGGTGCAAAATAGAACAGAAATTCCCAAGCATAAGCAAAGATGGGTCACTAATAAAAATGAGAATCTCTCTGAATTCTGCCATACCTTCTGCATTTGGAGCAGAAGCCTACTAAGCCAACTGTTTTCAGAATTTCAATGCCAATCAAACCGAAATTTCGGGTCTACCAAGTCTACCAGATCAAGTCCTAAATTTTCTTCATATGCACCATAGGGTAATAGGCACACAGATTTATTGTTTCAGTTAGTCGATGCACTGAATTGTAATGCAATGAACTCTCTGTAATTGTGACATAAAAATAGCTATAGGGGCATCATTTTTGTCAACACTATCAACTCCATGCCAGCACAGGGTATCATTTTCAAAAATTTAACTCCAGCACAGGGTGAATTTTCTAATTTTCTAGCGGTACTCCCCTGAATTTATGTAGATAAAGTACCTTACTCTGGGACAGAATAACCCAGTTACATACCTTTCTAAGTCTAATCAGGTATTTAAAATGCTTGGGAAAGAAGGTATGTCAAAAAGTTCTTTGCAGTTGGCTGTCAAAATCTCTCTGCAGTTCATGTTATATTACCTGAGGGGGTGCATCCTCGGTAGATACTGATGCACTAAAGTAAGAATCACGGAATATCTTGATCTTACGTAAGCAAATGAACCCGATGCAAATAACATCTGCGGGAGGAAATATATATTAATATGTGGAGGAAGAACCAAGGGTGAATTTCGTCAAACAATGAAAACAGTCCTGTTTCGGACAAAGCGATTGGTTGGCCTCAAGAATAGATTTCCATTCTTTCAGTGGATCCGACCATAATGTTCTGCTTTCTCTGTCTATTTTGATTGGATTGATTGTACTCAGAGGCATGAAATCTACTCCTTAGAAAAGCAAGTCACCTTGTCTTGTCAGAAATCTGAAGCTTTTGTTTCACGAGCTTTACCCTTGCTAGAGAAGAACGAAGGTAAAGTTGCGGTTTCAGCACTAAGCACTTGGATCACAGAAATAGAGAAGACCTGATCGAGTCCGCGACCCCTTTTCATGACGCTCAAGTGATGGAGCTCTATACCTGGGATCAAACCTTGTCCGCCTGACGGTTCTGGCTGCAAAGTCAGAGGATTACACCACTGCGCCACAAAACATTCAGATATGCGGGAGTCAAGAAGGAGGAATATCTTGATTTGACGAAAGCAAATGAACCTGATGCAAATAACACACGAGAGTCAACAGGGTGAAATATTTGCAATGTACGCAAGCAAAGGAGCCTTTAATAAATAGACTACTGAATGTACAGAGCGCAGCCAGACGCGATGACGTATATTGTGAGTCAACGCGACAACATAGACATACTGAAATAGACAACGAGAATGAAATTCGCTTCACTCCTTTTTTCTGCAAGTCGTAAAAAGCGTCCAAGGACACAGTACTGCGCGCAGTGGTGTTGCAGGCTTTACCAGAAAGAATAACATTGGCAAATCGATGAACTAATTTGCAAATGATGGAGCAGGTGTGGCGCGCGGCAGGTGACACATTATCCGCGCACATTGTGCAAACCGCGCACATTGTGTAAAAACAAAGCCAGACAAGTGACAAAAGAGGAAAACAGCATAATCGTCAAGCTATCGATAAGTACACAAGCTGCGAACATATATTTGTAGTTGCTTTTCCTAGCTCCGGTCAGCATCACATATTCAATTAAATTCAAGCGCACAAGCAAATAGCCATTAATCCGTTAAACAACTTCTTTAATATATTTCCTTTGATTGCCTTGCATATTTCTTTTGCCGTTTCCTGTAAATTTCTCTCCAGATTTTGATACTCACTCATCAGAGATGTGAGTAAGATTGATGTCTTCACGTTGCCCCTAAAATCATAGGACTTGCAAAAGTTTTTAGATTACTCCTTCGACAATAGATCCTCCGCGCCCCTTTGCTATAGGGTGAATTATAGTTTCGCAGATGCTTTGCGTTCCAATTAACTCAGTTTATGAGAGTAATCGAGCAAAACATTGCCTCCCCAATACTTTTTTTTCTATGATTATAGATACTCTAGTTGCAGTGGGTATCAAATTTAGTGGATTGTCCCCCCTGACATCGCTAGGGAATGGGCTAAAATTTAGACCTGGTGAAAGAGACCCTAAAATCTTACAGGAACCACCACATCCGTGGTTGATGAGACAGAGCATTTTGTACTGCAGCCCCTAGGCTCTGGAACAAACTGCCCGTTGAAATTAGAAGATCTCAGAGCGTCCAAACTTTCAAAACAGGATTAAAAACGTATTTATTTCATAATCATTTTAACATGTGAATGACATTTCTAGCTTTACTTTCTGTAAATTAAGGTTTTTAACACTAAGTTGTTCAGCGCTTTAGAATATATGTATATAGATTTTAGCGCTCTATAAGTGCATTGTTATTATTATTATTATTATTACTATTATGATGAGGCTAGCTCCTTGAGATAAGAATGGTGGCACGTCCCTGGATCACGATGGTGAGAATCGAAGTCTTGTTGCTTTGGAGGCAGGGGTTGATAGACCTATGTCAGGAAAGGGGATCGAGATGGTTAAAAACTGGCCCGGGCCAAGATAAAATATACCTTATTGCATTTTGATAACTTTGACCTGTGCCGTTTGATTGTAGACTTGCTCCAAGTCTATTCAATGGACTAACAGCATTAAAAAATATAATTACAGCTGCGGGGGCGTAAGCTACTAAGGTGACGCTGCGAAGGAGAGGAGTAATCATATTCTTTTAATGCTGATAGTCCACTAAATAGTCTATTTGGTTGTGCAATGTAGCTATAGAAACAATAGGTGCGTAGGCGTTTTCTCTTGCCTATCTATAGCGGCAACTCGATGTAGTTATGTCTATTCCCTTATAACAATACATCCTTCACTTGTGCGTTCTCTGAATTGTGTATAATGCTTACCGGGCGCATTTGCACATACAATTTGATACTAAAATTTTCGACGAATGGAGAAAAATGGAAAAATGGAGGTGAGACCGAGATTTGAACTCGGAGCCTTCTGCTTTCATGACAGACGCTCTACCAGTTGAGCTATCTCACCATGCAAATACGTGTATGCACGGATCATAGATATCCATACTGGTGTGGTGACGTAATCTCTGTTATGTCTGGCCTGTGTGACTATTTGATGTCCAAACACAGGTTTACAATATGGCTTATTTTCACCGATCGCTGTTCATTCTATTCAGCCGTGACAAATTTCTTTGAAACAATACAGCATCAACTCCTCTGTATTGTACAACTGATTGCACTTCGTCCAAACGCTTTGTAGGGACAGAGAAACTTACATACTCACGAATTTATATTGGTCGTATTTGGTAGGATGTTGGAAATACCGAATCAAAAAAGATTTTTGCAATAGACCTTTTAGCTATTCTACAAGAGAGCCTGGATCGAGTGTCTATTTTTATACATTTTCATATGCGAGGTCTGATCGAATGCCATTAGAGCTTTCATCACTATTGTACACATTCGAAAATTCTACAAAATCTAGCAAAATATCGTTCGATTCTGATTCTTTTCAGAATAGCTAAAAGGTCTATTCTACCGGGTGAATCAAAAAAGTTTCAGCGTTTGAAAAATCGACGAAATTTGAAATGATAATGCGAAGTTTTCTTCCTCAAGTATTACACAAGAAATCAAATTAATCGTGGCCATATTATTATTCCTAGCTATGACTTTAAGTCA
The DNA here is from genome assembly GCA_039566865.1 of Aurelia coerulea. Taxonomy (NCBI): domain Eukaryota; kingdom Metazoa; phylum Cnidaria; class Scyphozoa; order Semaeostomeae; family Ulmaridae; genus Aurelia; species Aurelia coerulea. The sequence goes on from CM076955.1 coordinate 18,973,806, forward strand.
GTGAAATTCCGACGTTACGAGAGCCACCTGGTTTTGAAGCATCCTACGGAAAGCACTGAGCTTTACAAGGTCTTTCTTCCATTGATTTGAATTTTTACACGGTTGACTATGCAATAATGTGAGGATCATGCGCATGATTTCAGGGAGCAGCGTCCCTCCAAACGGCGATTCTCTTTTTTTTGGCTCACCCGGTATAACCATTGACACTTTCTTTTATTAAGATTTAAAGCCAATGCTGAATCCCCAATGATTTCAACTGACTTCTAATTCGTGACCCTAGGTTATTAAGGGTTTCTAGACCACCTATTAACATAAACATGGCTGCACAGCTGCGCTAAAGCCACGCCCAATCAGAGCTAATGTGTTTAAGTCAAACAGGCTTAGCTACAGCGCAGAAAACATTATTAATCACATTTTAAGGTTCTTGTCTTGAGCTAATATAAGCGTGTTGTGGGCTATCTTTGTCATGACAAAAATCTAAAGAAAAGCATGGTAGGCAGGATGTCATTATTGGATTCTGGGGCGGACGGATAGAACAACAAATTTCATTTGTCAAATTTGTGTCATGTAATCGAACTGATGACAGATTTTGATGATGTAGCGAGCAGCATAGGTTCCAAATCTTTAAAAAGGCTGGTGTCAAATTAAGTGACCTATTTCTTTGAACTGAATGACTTCAAAGAAACTTTAGCTATTTCTCTATAATTCTACCGTTGGACTTTTCTGAAATCTTTAATATTTTCAGAGTTATAATGATTTTCTTCTTTTTCAAGAATTCAAGAAAAATTTTCAAAAGAGCTTAAAACCATCGTAATTTCTAAACTGTTTGACGTAGCATGACGTAATTTCGAAGAAAACCATAGTTTATGAATGCCTACAATATGGTATCAAGCAAAATTCTGTCACTCATCTGGTTTATGATTTAGAAATTTGATGACGTCACATCCTCAAATGAGGTGAAATTCAAATACACTGTAATTTTGAAAAATATTCAAGATTTCTGGAAAGTCAAACGGTAGGATTATAGATAAGTATCTAAAGTTTCTTTCAAGCCATTCAATCAGAAGAAATATGTCATTGAATTTTACACCCACCTTTTTATGCCAAGTTAAAGATTTGGAACCTATGCTGTAGCGAGCCATTAAGCCGAACTAACATTGGCAGCATCGTTCTTGACGCATTCCGGGTAACAATGACACGCAGCAGTGCATTGCCATTGCGACTAATTTGGATTTAAACTATTTCTCTTTCTTACCTCATATATGGTTGCATGCTGTAATCAGGGAAGAATCCATTGCCACCATTTAACATCTGAAGTCGCTTTTCTAAGAGAGAAATTAACGTACAGAAATATAACAACAATGACAAGAACTTTAAAAATAAACATAGGAGTTACAAAAGTTAAGATTTTAACCAATACTCGTGGCAAAATATGTACGAAATCAATTTTTTTATTCATATAAAATATCATATCTTATGTTCTGCTATACATTTCTAATTAAGATGCAACACTACAGGGACAATACCAGGGGGAGCGAAAGACAATGACTACCCCATGGCCAATGCATAAAGACACGCAATGTTAAACTACATACAACTACACTACGGACAATTAAAAACTGATGCATGTCTAAAATTAGATGTCAGGCCAGGATTGCGATGATTTAAAATGACCCGAGTGCAACTCTTCAGGTTGTTTTATAGTGAATAATATGCCTGAAATCTAATGTGAAATTGAATTTACAAAGGGAAAGAAGATTTAAGTTAAGGGACTTTGTGGTTGCTTGGTACATAATTGAATGAAATCATTGAGACGCCTGGTCAGATTTACATCAGAATAATAAACTATTATACATCAAAATTCAAGTTGGCCATTAGGGACTCTAATTTACCATCGCTGGGACAAATTTGACAATGATTGGAGTCACGAGGTTGGATAAAACAAGTATAAGTCTTGGTTTGCCTGGCAAAATTTGCACAAACATAATCAAACGTGGCATATCAAAATTTAAGTTGGCCATTGGGGACTCTAATTTACCATCGCTGAGACAAATTTGACAATGATTGAAGTCACGAGATTCGACCATAATATTAGGGCATTTTTTTGGACTGACTTTTTTCACTTTTGAACGCCCTTTGGAACGATATTTGTTAAAATATGATTTATTAAAATATGAATCATACCGAGTCAGTCAAAAAAAGTTGAAACGTTTGACGGGCTGTGGAATAAAAAGTACGCGGCCGATGCTCAAAACTGAAATGTTAATCTATCAATCAAAGACAAAACTTAAGTGTGAACCATTTGTTTGGTGAAATCACTCATTGTCTAGACCTAGAAATTAGGAATATGCTTGGTAATAAGGGGTTCGTATGGAAACGAAAATTCCACATTCCTTTCTGGTCCACGATTTACTTGCCATTGAAATTTCAATTATATTTCTGAAACTGACAATTGTATTGAATTTCAATTTCAATGGCAAGTAAATCATGGACCAGCATTGAACGTAGAATTCTCTTTCCCATACAAACCCCTTGCCAGAATTTTCCTAATTTCAGGGTCTAAATGATGAGTAACTTTACAAAACAAAATTTTGACATCTAAGTTCACCTTTGACTTATAGATTAACATTTCAGTTTTAAATATAGGCAACGTACCTTTTATTCCACAGCCCGCCAAACGTTAAAACTTTTTTTGCAGACCCGGTGTTGCGATGCTTCGCAGGACTCAACATCAGCAACCAATTTATAGTTGATTCCCAGATAATTAGCCTCACTTTTTGATTTCAATTCTTTGATTAGAGTTCAAACCTTAGCTTCATATTAAATAGATGATTGTTTTTTAAATGCATCGCCGTTAGCTGTGACAAACAGTAATTGTAAAATCAAACTATTTGCTGTGCTTGCTAACTGGATTTCCTCGTAATACGCTCAAATACGCGATGTAATACGTTTAAAAATCTCAGCAATCACCGGACAACCTAATAGTAGGCCTTGGCACCGTTAACCATAATTCAGATAGTTTCCTGGCAAAAATCAATAGACCACGATCTAACAATTATCAAGAATGAGCAAAAACTATTCATTGTTTGTAAGATAATAGGATTTAATGCATCATAGCGTGGATTGTTTAGTCTATCAGTTTGAAATAACAGACAAGGGACGTTTATTCCAAATCAAAAATAGATCTGGTTTTGATCGCTTGAGGATAACAATTTAATTTCTTTCACAATCAGACAATTCCCTCTGTCGTTTTGGAAGAAAACATATTAATTTCTCCATCTTCCACCTTGATCCAGCTGCCCTTGCTAGTAAAGTTCGTAAAACACGTCTGACAGACCTTTAGATTTGGGTAGGTAGGCGGAGGCACCTCCCTCAACTGCTAATAGTGTTTCACATATTCTACCACTCAGTTATGGTGCGTCCTGTGCATCATACGACAAAAAAACCTGCTGCATGATTGGCGAAAAGTTCTTTGAAGAGCCATTATCAGCCAAAATTCTTTGCGGGCACACATCAATTTTAGACGGTCTGAAATTCAGCGTGGGGACCAGGGGCTGATAACGGCTCTTTAAGGTGAGGCAGTTGGCTTTGACAGCTTTGACTTGCTTCAGATCCGGTTGCAGGAAATTGAAGAAGCGAGCATAAAACTAAAACTTCAAGGCTGTTTGCCTGAAAAATAGACCTTTAGCTATTTTACAAAAACGGCTGAAGCAAATGACGCTTTTACACATTTTGTGGAATTTTCGAATCCAAACAACAGTGTTTGAGGCTCCACTCACTCGAACTTTCGGTATAAAAGTGTATAAAAATATCGCTGGATTCAGACTCTCTTGTACAATAGCTAAATGGCATATTGCATTTACGACAAGTTGTAATTTGGTAATTTTGTACGACAAGCTGTAATTTGGTAATTTTGTATAAAACACGGGATCAACTGAAAGATTTTGGAAACAAAATCTCACAACGATTAAAAGGTCGATAAGAAACATTGAAACAAAATAACTCCGTGGTGGAAATGTCCTCTTACCATGCTCTCTCTTTAGTACGTTGGTTATGCTTTCTAGCCGTTGAATATAGTTAATGGCTTCATCAAGGATTCTGGCCTACGAGATCAAATGAGATCAAAATTAATAAATTTGGAAATTGAAAAGTTATCCGTTTCTTACCGCGTGAGTCAACAAAATTTAAAAGGATTCGTGGGCTGTAGAATAAAAAATACGTGGCCGATATTCAAAACTAAATTGTCAATCTATCAATTAAAGGCAAACTTAGATACGAAAATTTTGTTAGATAAAATCATATATCATTTAGACCCTGAAATAAGGAAAATGTTCGTACGGGGTTCGTATGGGAACGAAGATACACGTTTTTTTTTATAAGAAACTGGTTTATAAGAAACTAGTACTACGATGACCAAAAAATTAAGAAACTCTAGTACTAAGCTCAAGAACAGTTAAGAAACTCTAAAACTTTATTTCTTTGTGTCTCTCTTATTCTATGTCTTTCTAACAAAGGTACATTCGTCTTTTCTTGACTTTTAACTGCAAAATTGGTAAATTTTTGCCTTGATGTGCATGGCTTCTTCTTGATGACAATGTCAATGCAAAATGGAAGCCCTTTCTCGAGAAGAAGGCTCAACTTCCAACAATACCGCAATTTTAGGCCCAAAAAATAAGAAACTGATTAAGAAACTTTTACTACTAAAACACCGAAATGTTCATGCAAAATTAAGAAACTTTTAGTACTAAGTGCTGATGCAAGTTTCTTATAAAAAAAACGTGTACCACTAATAAATGTGACTAATAACTGGAGTACCGTAAAAGCTATATTAAGCCCTCGGGGGCTTATTTAATTTTGGATACCTTATAGTTCTTTTACACCACAATGTGCGGTTTAAACATATCTCGAGTTAAACACATACATTCGACACAGTTTTATCTCAAACCATATCTAAATTGGCATGCAAACTTATTTAGCCCAATGAATGGAAAATCTTTGGTAACCTCTGGAATTTGATATAAGTGGGGGGCTTAATAGAGAGGGGGCTTAATAGAGAGGGGGGCTTAATAGAGCTTTTACGGTAATCAAACACATCCTAAGGTGAAGGTAAAAAGTTGCGGTTTTTCAGCTCCAAGCGCTGGGTTCGCAGAAGTAGAGAAGACCTAATCGAGTCCGTGACCCTTTATCATGACGCACAATTGGTGGGGCTCTACCTTGGATCGAATCCTGTCCGCCTGACAGTTCCAGCTGCAAAATTAAAGGATTACACCACGCGCCACTGAACCCTAAGGGTCTGTTCATATGGAGAAAGTTTCCCCGGCATTTCCTCGGTGAAGCGGGATTCCCGGCTAGCCGGGGAAATATTCATCGACCTTTCATATGAGAGAAGTTTCCCCGGCAAGCCGGGGAAATAAAACAATAGCGCTTTGTCTCTGACGCCAAAGAATTCGAAAGGATTAACTATAAACAAAAGAAGTTTCCCCGCCTAGCCGGGAAAATGTGTTCATATGGGAAAATATTTCCTCGGCTAGGCGGGATCCCGGTAGAGCTCAAGCGAGATCTCGGCTAGCCGGGGAAATGTTTTCTCATGTGAACACTCGTTCTATTTTATGTGGTAACGCTATATGAGGCGAGATCTCGGTTGAACGGGAATCCCGCTTCACCGGGGAAATGCCGGGGAAACTTTCTCCATATGAACAGGCCCTAAGAACAGCCACGGCTCGTGCCGGCCGGTTTGGTTGTCTGAAATGATGTTAATGTATCTGGTACGAAGAGTGATCCGATAAGAGGCTTTCTGGTATCTTATAATGGGGCTTTTCTTGCGATAAAAGCATTAAAAGCAAAGTTCATCGCAAATTGATAAAAGTAAAAATCCTGTGCAGAATTCATAACACCTATTGCAAGATGAAGTTTCATTTTCGAGAAGGATTTTAGTAGTAGATAGACAATCAGACAAGCATGTCTTTAACAAAAAGCGAAAAAACAGCTGCCCGGATTTGCGGCCTTATCTCATGTCTAAAATCAATCAGGGAATCAAAACACAGATCCTTTGAAGACAATTTACGCCTTTCTTTCAAAGAAAAACACAATCAACTCTTTAGAAATCGTTTCATTACAAGATTTACGAAAACCAAGGGCGAAACATTAATTAAATTGCAAGTTAGTAAGCTATACCCTGAGAGATAACCTGAGATAACCAGCATAACAAGCAACGCGAAAATAAAGCATAGATTTTTCTGCGCTGGATAGCTTGCAAAATTTCACTTGTAGATTTTGTTCTTTCTTAGGCCCTGCTGTCGAGCTTCTAATCATCTTTATTCACAATATCAATTTAGTTTACAATTATCGATAGACAAAAATTTCAAGAAGATAATAGTTTTAGTTATTTGATAGAAAACGATACCGTACTGCTCTTCCACAGAGTCGTACTATGTTATGAATTGCATAGTAAATTTCGTTCCAACTTGTCTCTTGAATTTAGAGAATTTCGTGTTTCCTTCATACACACTGAGGTTTCTTTTCAGACTCTTACATCAAAATTTAAATCAGAAGTGAATACGCTTCCGTCCTTCGGAAGGGACCTTAAATTAAGGGTCCCATGCCTGGATGCAGCATACATAGTAGGTCTTAATTAGCTGTAACATGGCTAGAAATCTTTCCAGCCTACTTAAAATAAAGTAATGAAATGAAGACATATTAGAAATTTACACTTGATGTAATATGTTGTGATGCAACCCTTAAGCTGAATGCAGCAACTCTGCTGTTGCATTATTTTTTTATATACATAATCCAAAGAAAAGCTATGATAACATAATTACTAGTTACACTACTTACAATATTACTCTACTATGCCACTAAAACGATACCAGAGGGAGCAAAAGACTGTGTCTACCCTGCGGCCATAACATAACGTTAAAAATTACTAATAAATACGGAGCAAAAAAAACAATACCAGACAATACACGTAACTACTCTACAATAAACTACGTCCCCCTTGCAAGTAGCAGCAGCTAATCATTAGTAGCAGCATTTTATTCAAAGCGCTGTGTTGCATTTATGTATTTTAAAGTTGTCTTAGGAATCTCTGTATTAGAATCAACCGATTGCATTGTTGCATTGTTTGGCAGCAGAAGAGAAAATTCACCAGAAACGGTAGTTAGCGAATGTCTGCTATGAAGTTCTTTATTTCTCAACAAAAGGCCGATAAAAACCTGAACATAACTTAGTTCACCTGGCAGACGTCTAGCATGTGGGCTGTCTCTTCAAATACGGCCTATATGTTCAACTTTAAAACTTTCCTGAAGTGAGAATGTTGACGTTGGAATTTTGAGCTTACACTTAATAGAATTAACAAGCCTTAACTAGAAATTTGATGAATCTTTTATGGAAATATTTGCTTTCAAAACAACGGTATCCCCAAGTAAAAATTGTATCTGTTAACTGGACGGCTTTGAAAAAATTCTCGTTTGTCAAAGACTTTCTCATTTATCAACGACTTTGCAAAGAATTTGTTTACGCGTATATTGAACAAGTTTTGTTTATAATTTGCGATTTCACTGGGCACGTGCGAGCAAAAGTGTCAATTGTTCGCAGCGAATCGAACGAACTACATTGCTTACAGAAGCTTGCATCTTTGAAGGAAATCGACATTGGTATATTGAATGACCGTTATAAATAAGCCAAAAAAAACTTCTACACACCCATCGTCTTTTTAGCTGCACAATGAAAAGGCACGTGCCATAGTTATCAAATACAATAGACTACACTCTTAAAGGGAACAGAAATAGCTATATCGACAAGCTGCTATAAATAGTCTGAAGAAGCGCCCACAAACCCATTGTTTCTTTCGCCACACAATGACACAGCAGGTATCAAAGTTGTCAAATACAATAGATTATATTTTTAACTTGGCCCGGGCCAGCTTTTAACTATGTCGATTCCCTTTAACTTGGCTCGGGCCAGCTTAAGCACATATGTCACATTAGCAATTGGTTAATACAACAAACAAGTTTGGAGTGGAATTCCAGTGTTTCGTGACTTTTTATTTCTGTTTCGTGAATTTTTATTGCAATGAAAATTCAGCCTCGATCCTGTGCTTTGTAATAAACAATAGAGGGAATTGTATTGCATTAACCAATCAGCTTCATGACATATGCTCTTTAAAGAATTTCGATTCCCTTTGAACTGGAAGGGTTGGATACATGAAATTTCATTTTTGGTTATGAAACTTTTTTGGAAAAATCAATTCTTAAATAGACCAAAATCACTTTTATGTAAAATCAGTGATAACAACACCTCTCTATCAAACCATTTCACTTCTTAAACATGCCGTGTCTAGTGATACGGGGAAACAATTCAACGAGGGTCTTGAATAATACAGGAGACAGATGTTTGAGATGCATAGATACGGGAGGACAACCCTTTCCTAATTGATGATAATGATATCTTAGATAATGAGTTCTTGATGTAAGCTTTTCATGGAGATGAACTTTGGTTGATCGGGAACTGTAGAAATTGTTAGTTGGCTCTAAGGCACGGATTTTGGATAGTATTGATCGTAATTGTGCCAAAATGCTAAAGAGTTATAGCAAAAGTTTAACAGCTTACATTTCATCTGCCAAGATTTCTAAGAATAAAACCACAAGAGGGTAATAGAAATATATCTATCTGTTTATAATATCTGTTTGAAAGCAGTGGCGGACACTTTGCCAAATATTGGGGGGCGAAGCTATTGTTTTGGTTAAAAAGCATTGTTTATTTCTATTGTTTTCGAACAAAAGATCTTTGTTCTAGCCAACATTGGGGGGGCGATCGCACCCCCTCGCCCCCCCAGGTGTCCGCCACTGTTTGAAAGATATGATTCAAACCATTCTTGAGTACTCAAAATCTGATAATTTTAAGAAACTTTTAGTTCTGGATCAACTTCATAGTTTCTTATAAAAAAGTACGTGTACATGTTTCCTTTTTATAAGAACCTGGTTTCTAAGAAACTGGTACTAAAGTGGTCAAAACTCTTTGGAAAATCAAGTACTATGTAGGAGAAGTCGTAAGAAACTTTTATAACTTAAATTGAAGTACATTATGGCAAATACGTCGTTGAAGCCTTATTCTTGAGTAATACCAAGTAGCCTGTTACATTTAGAACGTAGTAGAGCACTGATTATTCCCATTTGATGTTTAAATACCAAGAAACATATCTCCAGAAGTATTAGAGTGCACTCAAAAAATAAGGAACAAATCAAGAAACTTTCAGTACTTAAATGTGGACATTTTTAAGTTGAATTAAAGTAATTCAAACAATTCAACGGAGTTGAAAGCAAATTAGCTAGCGGGACTGGATCAGTCTAAATATAACCTATTGTATTTTATGTTCTCGATCGATGAAAGCAGTAGAAACGTAAGTGGCGTCTGCCGTTCTTTCGTGATATGTTTAGACCATGTCGCTATATCTCCATTCATTTACTTTAAGAAAGTTTCAGTACTATGGCCTTGATAAAAGCGATAAAACTTCACTCAACAACATTCAACAATTGTTGGGTCACTGAACAAGGTAGTCAAAAGGTACTAACATTTCATTGAACATCAATGTTTGGCGATGTATAGTGAAATGTTGCCAGCCATTTAACCGGGCTTAAGTTTTTCATAAAGTTTCCCACATTTTACGGTCCACTGTTGAGTGTTGAAGCGACGCTTGGCCTTGTTTTTGAGTGAATCGTCCCGAAACAAACAAACTAGTACCTATTTGAGCAGTTAAGCTAATGAAAGTAATGTTGACTTTCTCGTGCAGGTCACTTAGTTTACTATGCAGCTTAGACAAATAAAAATCAATATGTCGGGTAGAACATAACATAAACACCATAACATCGGTAGTTAAAGCATCCATAATTGTTGATCAAGCTGGCAATTAGCGAATGTTTTTCCTCTGCGTTGAGAGAAATATCTTGCCGTGTATTTGCGATGTGATGCTACGATATTTTATCGCGCAGACCATTCAGGCCGCTCAGACAAATCAGCAAATGTGGATTTTATAAAACAAAAGAATCAGGTCTCCGACAAGACATAGCCTTTTCGGTTCTGAAGAAAACAGAGAAAAGTATTTCCAATCAAGGAAAATGAACGGACCTCTGAGCGTACAATCAAGGAAAATTCTAAGACCCCGTTCACACAGCAACGGGTCACTTTTGATCCGATACTAAAATTGTTGCAGATCAGGCTACGTTGTTCTCCCCTTAAGTTGCTACAGGCTCAGGCCAAAAACACTTCGCAACCTGCGCTTATAAATCTCAACCTCGATTCTTTCCTAAACGCTTCTATTTTCTCTACTTCCTTTGACATTTGAAATTTCAACCAATGTGGTAGGGGTACACCTGATTATGGTAAAATCTATCGATAGATAATTCAGTAGATCAAAACCCTAGCATTTCATTCATAAATTCAATATGTAATCAAATTTCAAAGTTATCTCGCCTAGATCATTCGAAGCGCCTAGTGGAAACCCAGCTTATAAGAAGTTATCAGTGTTTATCTTTGAAATTTAAGGCAAAAAGCTGCTGCTGAGAAACTGATAAGTTGTAAGAAAGTACAAGCTTGTTTTTCTTGAAAATGTCCTTATAACGAAAAAGCTTGAGAAGCGGCGGCAAAGATCTCGAAAACATTCATCTAAATCGTTAAATTAACCTTTAGCTAAAGCTGGGTTTCATCTTTCTGTGACTACAGCAATCTTATAAGAATTTACCAAATCATTCAGAAATCAAAAACCTATTTCAAAAAATTTGCTTTTCTTGATGGTGGGTTCTTGCTGTATCTGTCAGAATTCATTTTAATACATTCACAATGGATAGTGTCTTGAATATGACGTAAAAAGAACTATATTTGTTATGAGCAAGAACACTTGAGATAATTTGGCTAGCCAAACTGATTGTTTCTTCACATGTCCAGATGTATTTGTTAACCGTATTTTGATCAAATTAGCTTCGATATTTGTTGACCTACCTTAAAAGCTGATAAATTAATCACGACCTGACAATTTTACGGGGTCAACTTGCAATAAAACGTGCGATGTGGGGTTTGTTCGGGGTTTAGTCATTGGTGATTTAGAATACAACGTATTTGGAAACGGGTAAACTTTTAAGCTACCATTCCACTAGCCTGGGTAAAAGTGAAAACGGGTTAAAAGTTATCCGTTGGTACCTTGCGTTCCCATTAACCCACTTCAAAGGCGGATATAGATTTAGGGTGGATTTTATCCCGATTTTATATCATAAAAGAAAATTATGATGTCAAATGCCCCCTCCCTGGCCTGGCCCGGGCCTTGCATGGGCAAACAGGAGATGTTGCATCATTCCGCTTCAAGCATGGAAATCAAATGTTTCTGCCGATTTTGCTCGTGGCCCATGGCGAGATCTTCACGAGTTTCTTTTGTCTTCTTCGCTTATTCGCCATCTGATTGGTCCGTGAAAATGAGGCTTTGGAGGTTTTGACCATGGGCCACGAGCCATTCAGCCATGGACGACATTTGATTCCTATGCTGTCGCTTCAACTACCAGGTGGGTCAGAAGAAGTTCCCACTTTCGAAACTTCATAGCACCAACAAAGCATAGCAAATCTTCATAGATTTCAACGATTCAAATTCTAGTTAAAAGCTGGAAGAAGAAAGTATTCTTTATGATTTCTCTCGCGTATTTATGAGCACTGAAGATACAGGAAGGTTCGACTTTGCGAAAATTTCTTGGTTGCGAGATGCCAGAAAAGGGGTCTGAAAAACTTGATCAAATCTTGAGGAATCGCCTCACCCAGAACAATATGCAAGGATAATAGATTTTGAAATAATGCCAATAAATGTGCTGGCGATATTTCTCATCTATGAAAAATTTTACTCTCTTTATTGTTCTGTGCGAAAAGTTTCTTTATAGTTCGATCAAGCGTTTTAGGCCTTTTTCAAGCATTTTGCAACCATGACAATTTCGCGAAGTCGAGTTTACCTATATTTTAAGCGCTCGCAAAAACGCGAGAAAAATTACAAAAATACTTCAATCTCTCAACTATCAGGTAGAATTCGATCTTGTCCATGTTGCTATGAATTTTCAAAAGTAAACAATGTTTTCTGGCTGACCCAGTTTGAATTCAGCGTAAGGTTCATCACCATTATCACACTCCTTAAGAGACAAGACCACACGATCTCCGACTGTACAAAAACAACGCTTTAGGAGTCGATAAATTTAGCACCTCACCTTCGAGACTCTGCGCTTGTCTTTGACGGAGGGCAAAACAGTCTTTAGCCTTTCATAACCATCTGAGAGTCGGCTGTATCTTCTCTTGGATGTATTGCGGTCTTGTGACATCTCTTGTTCTTGCTCGGCCATCGAGGTAAGATCATCTTCTACCTCTGCCGAAAAAAGAAAAACAGGTCGATCAGTTGGGGGTGTGTTGTACAGTTCAATCCCGACATTGAAGTATGGGCTCCCAATTTTTAACAAGGATGCTATAAATGGCTATTAAACCTTTCTTTAGATTTAATTACTTGAAAGAAACTCCAGGGAACTCACTACCACGCGAGTAAAAAACCGAGGGGTGTATCACTCTTCCGAAAAGCCGTACGAGATTTTTTAAAACAAAGGATTTCTTGGATTTTTTTGCGGATTTTTCTTGAATACAAAAGGATTCTTGCCAAAGATGTACGAGATTTCTACAAAGTGATATGCCCCTCGTAAAAAACAATTCCCTTTTGAAAGACCACTGCTCCCCGGCTATCAAGTCAATAATATTGGCAAATATATCATTTAATGGTAGTAGACACGGGGGTAGACACGTTCAAATCTACTTTAAAATTTACGTATCTGAAATAAAATCATACAATGAGAAACGTCGCCATTTTGGAAACAACCAAGATATCCAAAAAAGAGAAAGGCAGAATTTATTCGCTGTGCCTTAAGAGTTTGCTTAGGCCAAAACGCAAAAGCACTGGTTTGGAGGTGATAGCAAATTTGAACTTTCAACATTAATATTTCAACACGTAAAGCACCAATACTAACAAACGAGGTATCTATGTTCAAGTTAACTATTGAGGAACATTTTGAGAGTGATCAGTCATTGATTAAAGTTAAATTCGCATCGCTGGACCAAACCAAATCTGTGTAATTCTGCATCTATATTCAAGTTAACTATCGAGGAACATTTTGAGAGTGATGAGTCATTGATTAAAGTTAAATTCACATCGCTGTGTTAAACCAAATCTGTATACTTTTTGGACTCTTCCGAGTTCGTTTATCCTGGTTCTTTTCAAAATTCTTCACCCAAGATCGAATGCCTTGGATAACTCGCAATAGTATTAAAGACTCTAGTACGTTTTGGTGATTTCCATGGAATCGCATTTGCTGTGTTAAAGAAAATGTAACGGATAGCCTTGGTGAAGATGTTCAAGAAAATCCTGGGATAATCCGAAAAGATCCTGGGATCATAGGAATCTGTATCCTAGGATTATGTATCCTAGGGAATCCCGAAACTGAATCTCGCTTGGATATCCTTGATTTGAAGTCGAAACAATGTATTGTAATTAAGCAAATCAGTACCGCTGGTCCGAGTGCCGGGGCTCCTCGTGCCGGACGAGGCAAAAAACTGCACGACGTTTGAAAGCCTGTAGCTCTTAAATCAATTATCAGATTCATATAAACTGATAATAGTTGTGTAGCTAACATATCAACTTAGATAAGAAACTTTAGTTTGTCAAAATTGGTCTTATCAGTCTCAAATTACAAGCGATTTTATAAGATGCCTAATCTCGAAATCTTCCAAAACAGGCCCAAAATCCTTGATCAAATTTGCTAGCATTATGACAATGAGTCTCTTGTTTTCCTGTGCTCTTTGACTTCAAGATGGTGCTTCGGTCAACACAGACTCATATTATTACTCTGAAAAAGCTGATCCTATTTAGGCCTAATACTCTGAGGTTCCCAGAATACCAATCAGATTGCGAGATTTGGCAAAGAACAATAAGTTTCGAACCTTCAATTCCATTGACGCAGTTGACTAAATTTGAAGGAAGTTGCTGCGGCAGGTACTTGAAGACTTCTCTGCTATGATTTGGTCTTAAAAACATGGACATTGCGGCATTAAAAGACTCATTTTGCACTCACCGGGTAAAGTGAACTTTCCTCTTCAGATGAGTGCCAGGTTTCGCATTTGCTTTCTGAACAGTGACCGTTGAACAGAGCCGAAGCAGTCGTTCCATCCAGATTCGATCGATCGAATGCAGAAGATAGGGTCAGCTTTTTAACTGTTACAATATTACAATATGAGTCCCTGTTGAGCAAGGTACCGCAGGGATATAAGGGACTCATCATCTTAAGTCGAGTCTAACCCCACAACTATCATAATCAAATTCTGTTAGTTACACAGGTATTATATCAGTTTATAGGAATCTGATGAATATTTTGAGAGCTACAATGTTTACATATTTTTTGACCCACCCGGTATGAAAATTTTGAAAAACTTTCGTCACAAGGTCAAATCCTTAAATTCTGAAAATAAAAATACGCGTATGTTTCTGAATTCAAAGCCAGGCCTACTTTCATAAATTTCTTACAATAAATAAAAACACGTTAATCTACAAAGCGCGATATGGACTCTACATCTGCTACTTTTGTGATAATAAAATATGTTTTTCTGATCAATTTTAATCCTCAAAGAAACTTCGAAGCTGTGATTATTTGCTGTGACAGAATTTTTAATTCGTCGTCTCTGATTCTATGTTTGATTTTAAGGGCCTGTTTCTGAGGTGAAGAAGGAGGGTCGTGGCACTAGGATTAGCGTATCAAATTGAAGGCACGGGATGCAAACAGCAAGAATTAGACAAGCCCCTAAGAAATCTTCAAGAAACTTTGCCTTTGAGTACTGGGGGAAAAAATTTCATAATTGGTCAAATTCATATAAAAACACGTGTATCAGAAGTGCTAAGTTTTTTCTTCAATAGCGAATCGGCATTTTGACTATATTTTGACAAGTCAAAGAACGAACTATAATTTTTACCAGCAAGGGCGAATTTTGTCCAAAAAAATGGTTTAGGTTTCCGAGAAAACAAAGCGATTGCCATTCTGAACAGATTTCACACCTCTGAGTGCACTCAGTCAAATCAAAATAAACAAAGAAAGCAAAGCATTATGTCTGGCTGCACAGAAGGTGAGAAATCTATTCTTGAGGCTGGTAAATCGCTTCGTCTTAATCAGACCTGTATCTTTTGCTGTACTAAATGCACCCTTGCAGACACAGCCAGCATAGGTTCAAAATCTTTAAAGATGCTGGTGTAACATTCAATGACCTGTTCCTTTGAACTGAATGGCTTCAAAGAAACTTTAGCTATTTCTCTATAATTCTACCGTTGGACTTTTCTGAAATCTTCAATATTTTCGGAATTAGCAGAGACGTAGGAACCGGGGGGGCACTGGGGGCACGTGCCCCCCCAAGATTTTGAAATAAACAAAGAAGTGCCCTTTTTATTTTCAGGAAATGCCCCTTTAGCTTAATGTAAAAAGTGCCCTTGAAGTGTCGTGCCCCTCCAAGTTTGAGATGCTTCCTACGTCCCTGGGAATTAGAGTGTTTTTCTTCTTTTTGAAGAACTCAAGAAAAATTTTCGAAAAAACTTAAAATCATCGTAATTTCTAAAATGTTTGACGCAACATGAAACAATTTCGAAGAAAACCAATATTTATGAATGCCTACAATATGGTATCAAGCAAAAGTCTGTCGCTCATCTGCTTTATGATTTAGAAATATGATGACGCTATGTATTTCGAAAAATATTCAAACTTCTAAAAAGTCCAAAGGTATAATTGTAGATAAGTATCAAAAGTTTCTTTCAAGCCATTCAATCAAAAGAAATAGCTCAAAGAATTTACACCAACCTTTTTACGCAGAGTTAAAGATTTGGCGTAAAATTTGGTGTAAAAGACCACTATAACTCAAGAACATAGTCTTTGAAACGTGTTTGTTTATGTTTTGCACTGAAAAAAATCTCGACGTCAAATTGAAAATGAGCTTTCGCGAAACTTATTTTTAACTAATATTAACTGGATTTAGGGATTCTAATGGTAGAATTAACACAAGAGCGAGAAGTTTAACAATTATTAAAACCATTCCAAGATTTGTTTGAAAAATCAATTAAAACATTGATCCTTTTATCGGTGGACGATTTTGGTTATTGACACAAGAAATCTCAAAGCTTACAAGTAATAAGCTGGACTATGTATCTTTATAATTTAGATAATGAATGATTCCGCAAGGCGATTCATTCGGAGATTTCGTTCCTGTGAAGGCTGGTTTCCACAAGGCGAAAACATGGACAGACTATGTTACGATAGGACCCGCTACTTTTGATTGACACCTAAGTACAAAGCGATTTGTGATTGAAGACAAAGGGAATTCCATGCCCGGTCGGTCAAGCCATAGACGAAAACAAAGCAAGCCACAAAACTTGCTCTGAAACCTAGGTAGCTAGCTCACGCATTGTGCATGCCAAAAATGGGTTTTGAGAGCAAACATGAGCGCATATCGAAAGAAAAAGGTTATATCGAAATATCTGCCTCAAGAAAATTGTTTGTTTGGTTCAGAAACCGATTGAGAGGCGATGCAATTCTCGTATTCTTTTGGGTGTAATCAAAACAGTTACTGCCTATTCAGACAAGATATAATACATTATAACTTCTGGCTAACTTCTGCGTTAACATTTATCTCACTAAAATCAAGGGATATTTTGAATATTAATATACGATGTCCAGTGTCAGCGTTAGAACAATGATAACGGCAGTGTTTAAGCCATCTCCAGAGAGGTGAGTAATTTCTATCTCTTATGTTAAAAGATATAAGTAAGGTTTATTTCAGCTCTTGAGACTAAATGTTGAAATTGTCATTATTCTAAATCTGAGAAATTTGATGAAATTCAATCAACTTTGCTAGAGCTTTCTCGGAAGATTTCAGAAACTGCTCAAGTAAAATCGCGCGTAAATTTAGAAAGGTACGACAAATTTACCGGTTGATGAAAAAAAAGCAATCCCTGTTTGAAAGGCTACCACTCCCGGAATATCGAGACGATAATATTGGCAAATATATCATTTAATGGTAGACATGTTGAAATCCATTTTATAATTTACCTGACTGAAATCGGCCACTCTGTTCTGAAATCATGAGGGATTTTCTCAAGGAAGACCCTTCGAGAAACCTTCAAAACAGGCCTGAAATCACGATCAAATTTTCCCAATATTGCTGCGCGACAGCAATGACTTTGACGCAAGTTGGAACGTGTTTAGGACTACCTCCACTGCAGTAGTTTTTGTTGGCGACCTGCGAATTGGCTTGGTGCGCATACTCTCTAGCAACAGAGCATGCGCACAAAGCGAGGGCGCTGGTCGCCGACAGAAACTACTGCAAGTGGAGGACGGCCTTCATCCTCTTGGGAGTATCAAATGGCCTGGAACAATTTCGTAATGCTCTTGGGGATTACAATTTCATCCTCTTAAAAGGATAACGCATGGCAAAGCATGTAAAAGTCATTGCTGTAAGGCAGAAATTTGGTCGTGATTTGAGGTCTGTTTTGAAGGTTTATTGAAGAGATTTTCTTCAGAAAATCCCTCATAATTTCAGAACGGAGTGGTCGATTTCAGTCAGGTAAATATTAAATGTATTCGATATGTTTAGAATGAAATGGTTGCCAATATCATTGCTTAGTTAGCCAGGGACGAATGTCCTTCAAATGGGGATTGTTTTGTTTTTACTCATCCGGTAATGAAATAAATCTCCACGTCTAAGTCAGCCTCCTTTCTTGATAACCATAGGCCTTATTCAAAATCAATATCAATTCGAGGCGAAATCAAATCCCAGTACAGCAAGAAATCTACATCATACCTATTTTGATGCAAGTACACATACAAAACTATTTCATGCGTTGCTCAGAGCATGGCTCAGAGCAATGCACGCTTCCAAAGGCCCTCAACAGAAATATACTCGAGTTAACTCTACATTACATCCACGCAACTGGTCGATTCAGTTGAGATCTTCGTAAATCTAGTCAAACGTCACTAAACCACCAAGTCCATTTTCGTAAGGTTTCTTGTCGTAGAGTCCTGTCCATTTATTTCTTTGCAAGCCTGTTTCACATTAGATGCTAGGCTTATCATTATAAATCCAGACCCGATAGCGGTGTCTTGAGCGATGGGGACCTTGGGTAGGGAGCAGTGACGGCGACGGTTGTTGTTGTTGTTGTTTCCTCGGCTGGGGTTTCGATTGCTCACCATTATAATTTGGCCTTACATCTAATGTGAAACCAACTCAAATATTTATTTGTAAAATGTTTTTATAATTAGCATTTCTATCCGTATTCGTTGTAGCGTGGTAGGTATAGTAGTTTATATTAGTTTTATTTTGGTTTATGTTAATTCCAGGGGGTAGACATGATATTTTGCTCCTCCTGGCCCCCGTCCTTGTGGTGTGGTATAGTAGATTGTAGGTAATGTTTAGGTAATTTTTGTTGTAAATTTTTATATTGAATATAAAAAAAAATGCACGCTTTTTGGGTTTAGCTCCAAATCATATCGAGGCGAGTGAGGCATTTCAAAAGAACTGTCCTCATTGTGAAAAGGGTGAGATCAGTGAATTGAAAATGGTTGCTAATTCATAATTTTACATTTCACCAATTATCCATTGTTCATCCATCGTTTTCTGTAGTTTGTTTGGTGGCTTCACCCAAGCCACCAAAAAGTGACCGTTAAAATCCACTTATATCAGAGCAATCGTAGAAGATATGAATGTTTGGTTTGTTCCTTAGTGAAGTGCAATGATCTATTCACTTGATAACAGGCTAAGCTCGAAACGTCGTGCTTTATCATCTCTGTTCAAGGTACAATTATTTTATATTAAATAGTTATACAATGATCTATGTCCAAACAGCACTTTTCATTTTGAAAAAAATATAAAATCCGGTGTGATATCATCTTTCAAAAAACTGCAAAAATCATCGTTTGGTTTACATTTTGGCTTGGCGACGGAGCTCCTTTAAATCCAGCCAAACGCAGAAACATCTTTAATTCACCTGGATCAAGAATCCAAATCTATGTGAAAGATCGCGTATGTTAGATCTGATGAAATTCATAGAATCACAACATTGAGCAAGTGGTTGTGGCTTTATGCAGCACACCATGTTAACTCGACAGAAGGATAACAGATGATATAGCAAAAGACAATATGGTACTTAGGGCTGATTAAAACTGAAGTAAAGGAGCAATTCAATGTCTGTCCAATCTATAAATTGTTTTCGCTTGATCAAAACATAGCTGTTGGGCCTTAATTATGGACAGCCGATAATAGATAACTCACTCTAGCGGACAAGAGTTAATGATGATAAACCCATGGACAATATGGTGCTTAGGGCTGATTAAAACTGAAGTAAAGGAGCAATTCAATGTCTGTCCAATCTATAAATTGTTTTCGCTTGATCAAAACATAGCTGTTGGGCCTTAATTATGGACAGCCGATAATAGATAACTCACTCTAGCGGACAAGAGTTAATGATGATAAACCCATGGACAATAAGGTACTAGGGTTTATAAGAACTGGAGTATATGATAAATTTAATGTTTGTCGAATCTATAAATTGCTTTCGCTTGATCAAAACAGAGCTTTTGGGCCTGAATTATCGACAGCCGATAATAATAGATCATTCACTCTAGCGGCCAAGAGTTAATGATGATAAACCCATGGACTATAAGGTACTAGGGTTATTAAGAACTACAGTATATGAGACAATTCGATCTCTGTCTAATTTATAAATTGTTTTCGCTCGATCAAAACATAGCTGTTGGGCCTATCCACAGCCGATTATACATAGATCGCTCACTCTAGCGGCCAAGACTTAACGATGATAAAATCATGGACAATAAGGTTCTAGGCTTGATTAGAACTAAAGTTACGAACAATTCATATTGTCAGTGCAAAGGAAAATGGATTTTGTTCGATCAAAACATAGCTATTGGGCCTAAAACGAAGTAACATCGAGAGCCGCTTATAGATCGCTCACTCTCACGACCGAGGCTAAAAGATGATAAAATATTTGACAAAATGGTCTTTAAGGTTGATTAAAATCAAAGTATATGACCAATTCATTGTCTGTGCAAAGGGTAACTAAATTTTGTTCAATCAAAGCATAGCTATTGGGCCTAAAATAGTTTTGAAGTTAGATGACTCGCGGCGATTATAGATCGCTCGATCTGGTGGTTGAAGGTAAAATATGATATAGTTAGAGACAATCTCATGCGTAGAAATGTCTGAAACTGAACAATAATTGAACGAAATGAGCAAAAGACCTAGACTTATTACATGAATCCTTGTTTTCGCTCCATTACCCCAACCATACCCCCCCCCCACAATACCCATTCCGGTAAAAAAAAAAAATTCAATGGAGCAAAATTTAGACGAATGACACCAGTCTACAATAGACCTTTTAGCTATTCTGAATAGAATCAGAATCGAACGATATTTTGCTACATTTTTAGAATTTTCGAATGCTATAACACCATTCGATCGAACCTCACGTATAAAAATGTATAAAAATAACGCTCGATCCAGGCTCTTTTGTAGAATAGCTAAAAGGTCTATTGATTTTCTGTAACATCTACAAGTTGGTTTTGCTTCATGAAGATATAGCCATGGGGCCTAAAACAAAATACCATGGCAAGAGACGGTTTTTAATCGGACACTCAAGCGTCCGAGCGCTCTCCGTTTACGGTGATTCAGCTAAAAATAAAGATTTTTCAAGTGAAAGACTTCCAGTGAGCTTTTGTTTCAAGCAAACGAGTAACTACATACATTAGTTAAACATTACATCAGAAACATGCTTTCTTAAATATTGCACAATTGTGAAAGAATGTATGTATGTTTTTACTGGTAAAATTACGCCATGGAGGCAATTAAAGAAGTTCGAAAGACGCTAGAATTGATCAATTTTAGCCATGGGATACAAACATTAAATTCTATAACGGTACATTTATAAATGTATCATATTTTTAGAATTGTACGTCCATGAAATTATGTATCGTTTTTCATTGGCAAAAAGGAGCATGCATTTTAAGTCCACCTTGAGCCATTGTACAATTGCGCAGTTACTTGTATGTTTGCATTGGTTTAGTATAAAGGAGGAAGGTATTTATATTGTTTAGACTAGAGGGAATTCAAAGGTAGTCAGTTATTGAACAATTTAAATAACCATTATTTCCGCTCACCAATTATGCGATTGTACAAGAACTTCTTCATATTTCTATTGACGTAAAGAAGAATTTATAGATATGTATACCATTACAGTTAAAAGCGAAATATACAGTATAACTTTAAATATAGTTTATAGCTTAGAGATAGCCATAAGATAGGCAAGAAATGCTTGAAAGCAGCTAGAAACAGAAGATTTAATGATATAAGAAAGAAATTTTACTTGCTCAATTTAGTTCGTACAATAATAAAATGTAACAATTTGCAAGCAGTTACCACCAAATAAGTTAAATATTATGCAGAGATTCTCCATCACTGATATTTTACCGGTGAACAAAACAGTTTATTTGTACACTAGCATAATTCAAGATGCTAATAGGCCTACAGCTAAAGGTTTCAAGGCAACTACCACAGACAACTTGACTTGTAGGCAACAGTAGGAAAAGGATTTTTACTCTGCAACTGTTTAATAATTATATGCAGGATTTGGCTGCTTTAAAGGGAATGTAAGCATATAAAAATGGCTCAAGCCACTTGCAATCTAATTCTAGCCTATCAGATATCAAGATTTCCTGTTGACGTAGATCAGTTACCCAAATATGGTGCGGCACGTGTCAATGCCTATTGTCTTCGCGTGGCTATTTTTATCGTGGGCTTACATATTCTTAGATTTTCTTCAATGTACGGTGCGTATACCTTTAAAATATTTCGATGGAAGCTAGCACGAATACATTTAGTGTTATGCTGGAGTACTTTCACTTGCATGATTATAAAAGGAATTCATCTACGTTTCCACAAGTACAAAGAACAATATACATACACGATCAAGGAGAATTTAGAAGCTGCTAGCACAAATAACTTAAATCGTATACTAGGGACAGTTTGCTGCACTTCCCATAATTGTACATAAATCAATACATGTTTGCAGGGGTAGATATTAAAAAGCTGCCATAAGTTGAATGGTATACTAAGGAAATCTTGCTGCAGTTATCAAGAACGAAGACAAATCAAAGCATATTTGTAGGGGTAGATATTAGAAAGCTGCTGTAAGTTAAATCGTATACTAAGGAAATCTTGCTGCATTTATCAAGAACGTAGAAAAATCAATACATGTTTGTAGGGGTAGATATTAAAGAGCTGCTGTAAGTTAAATCGTATTTGGCAAAATGTTGCTGCATTTATCAAGAGCGTACACAAATCATTACATATTTGTAGGGGTAGAACAATGCCGGACGATGATAGAAGATGCTAGAAGAAGCAATGTTTAAACAGAAGAAACTTGATTTCACCCATTGCACGACTGCACAACAAATATATTTATGCAATGCAACGAGAATAGAAAAGGTTGGAAGCAGCCAGACAGCATTATTCGAATTTCACACAACAGACATTGTCTTTTAGCTGCAAACTGTAAAAAGAAATGTAGCTATTGATGTTCGCAAAAGTAGAAGACCATCAATGCAATTTAAGATTGTTGGAAGCCACTAAAAATAGTTTTGAATGCCAGGAAATAGCACTTGATTGTAGAATTAGTAGAACGCAGGCAACACGAGTTAAAAGAAATTTTATTGACCCATTGTACGAATCTAAAAAGAAATCAATCGCTAGAGGAATGAAAACACAGTTTAAAATTGTTTGAAGCTACTAAAGTTGAAGTTGTGAAAGCAACAAAATCGCTATAAAACGCCTGAGTTAGAAGAATGCCGGCAGATACTTCAATATTAAACCATTTTAGCGTTGGAGTTAGATGAACCCTGTCGGATACATTTAAGAAGAATCTAATAATCATGTTAAACGAAAGGAAATTTACTGACCCATTTGGTGACAAAGAAATCAATTCATGTTTGCTATGGTATGAGAACGGATAAATGGTTAAATTGTGTTTGAAGGAACAAAAATAATACCTTCGAACACTAGGAAACTGCTATTAATCCATTGAGAGCCGTTAGAATTCCGTTTAACCTTGATTAAGGTGAAACACAATACAGATAAGCGATTATCACATTTTCACACTTTGACCATTAAACTGCAAGCTTGTAACAAAGAAAAAGAGCAGATCAATGATGTTACGACACATTTAACTCTGTAAAACATCAGGCTTCGAGATAACGATCTCTTAAAAAATGCTAACTTCTTTCCAAAGGCGTAACAAGCGCGAAGTTGTAGCAAATTTAGTCGATAATGAGGCGTAACTATGTTTCGGTGGTGATTAGTCAAATCCCACTTATTCTTTGCTTAAACGTCTCTATGTACAAGTATTAAGGATCATTACGAGAAAACAGTCAAACGCATGTAATAGGACACGATTACGACTGTTACGAGATCTTTGCGATTAAAGATTTTGATTTGGCGAAAAAGCAAATACACATGCATCAATCCGAACAATGACTGCGGTGATGAGAGGAAATTTGATCACTCTTCTTTAGAATTTCACCACCATTCTCTAAAATGTTTCAAAATACATTTTCCATTCAATAAAAGAATTAAAAAATGCAGTTTAGCACATTAATACCTTTATCATCTTCTATTTGATCCTCACCGCCTGGACTCTCGACGTTCCGCCGCTTCCCGTTCAGCATGTGTTGCTCTTGCGCCATAACGTCGCTCGGCCGCCAGAACTCGTTGAGAAGTTCAAATATCTCGTTGGGTAACGGTCCAGTTGCTTCGAGGCCCGTGTTTGGATTTCCGCTTTGCATTATGCCTTTTGCCACCTCTTCGTTGTCCAATTTCCGCATCTTCTTGCCAAGCGCGCAGTCCGCGGCAGGATCTTTCGGTGGCGGTTGCTGGACGATAGTGCGAGGGCATACAGACGAAGACATACCGTAACTCAGCTGATGATACTCTCAAGGCGCTAGAATGAAGAATCAGAGTTGAATTGTCGTGTGCTTTAACTAAGAGCTCTTCTTCTCTAAAAAGAAGCTAAAACTTTTCTCTACGCGTGTACTCGTGGATATTCAGATGGCGAAATAATTTGCTTGCACAAAAATCAATTCCCGCTGTTCGCCAACAGCCATAGATCAATGAGTAGTTCACTAGGAAGGACTGGCCAGCTATAAGCAAGCAAAATCCTCGCCTCCGTGTTTATAATAATTACATACGGCAGCTGATACGGTGTTTAACCACCTGCGAATTATTCGGCCAATCAGCAAACACGCTCTGTTTACGCTAACAAAGCAATTAAGAATCGCAGAACAATAGTCAGAGTGCGACCTGTGATCATGAAATGATTTTAGAATTTAATCAATTTCCCTTTAGTTTTGTGTAACAATGGCTCAAATTGTCCTCAACTTAGGCCATTTGCCGATTGAGGCAAGTGCCGATCTGTTCAAATATAGTATGCTGCACGAAGTCACTTTTCGCAATTTTTCGCTACTTCGTGGACAACTTTGCGCTATGAAATGAAACACTATTGAGATGATTTTAGAATTTAATCCATTTCCCTTTAGTTTTGTGTAACAATGGTTCAAATTGTCCTCAATTTAGGCCATTTACCTACCAAGGCATGTGCTTATCTATTCAACTATTTATCATATATATCAATGACCTTCATCTACATATGAAACATTGTGACGTTAATATGTATGCTGACGACACAAGCCTTATGTTTGCGTCGGATTCAGTTACACATATTAACGATTGCGTCAACGATGACTTGGGTAACTTGAAATCTTGGCTACAAGGTAATAAATTGTCCCTTAATGTTGCTAAAACACAAAGTCTTGTTGTTGGCAGCAGAAAGCGACTGAAAGATATAAGTGATGATAGGGTAGCAAAGCCCACTTTCATGGTGGGTGAGGAGAATGTTGCCCTCGTAGAAAATATAAAATACCTTGGGGTAATTGTTGATAAACATTTGAGCTGGGACGAGCAAATTTCAGCAGTGACGAAAAAGGTTTCACGAGGATTAGGGATGCTACGTTTCTCGAAAAAGTATTTACCCATTGTTACTGTACAGAAAATGTACAGAAGTTTAGTGGAACCCTACCTCAGATATAGCTGCCCGGTGTGGGGAGTTTCTGGCATCAATGCTATAAATAGGTTGCAAAAACTCCAAAATAGGGCGGCAAGAATAGTCACAAACAGTGCTTATGATGCTTCAGCTCTACCCATCATTAGAAAACTTGGTTGGCCCACCATCAACGAGCTTATCAACTCAGAAACTTTAAAAATGGTGTACAAGTCGGTAAATGACCTAGCTCCCACTTACCTAACAGAAATGTTCGTCAGGCTATCCGATTCATGCAAGAGAGAACTGCGCAATACCAAAACAGATTTGGCCGTTCCTCATCGCAAATCGGCCTTCGGACAAAAGAGCTTCTCGTATAAGGGTGCTAAATTGTGGAACGATCTTTCCATTGAAATCAAATCATCAAAAACTTATGAAACATTCAAAAAAAGAATCAGCAATACCAACAGCGAATGCTGATTCTCTCTTTCATGCATTACTTTTAATTTGCTTATTAGATTGTTTTGTAAATAAGATTATTTAATTTTGTATGCTTTTCTTTTAATTTAGTTATTGTATGTATTTGCACGGCCCACTGTAAATCAGTCCTTTGACTGACGTGGCTACCGTGCCTAAAGAAGTTAAAATCAAATCAATCAAATCAAATCAAATCAAAACCTACTGCACGAACTCACTTTTCGCAACTTTTCGCTACTATTATCAATTCTTTCATTTAGAGTTGGTTTAAAAACTATAGCTATAATTGCTAATCAAGGCCAACTATTTACAAGAATACAAACAATGTTATAAGGAAAATATAAGGTACAACAAAAACCTAAACCAGGGTAAAATATCTTACATAATCTGCAGTTGCAGGCATGGCATTTATGGGCTTTAATGAGTCTTTTGAATATCTGAAGGGAGTCTCAGTTCTAGTGGTAATGTCTCCCATACTTTCTCCCCATAAATCTGACCGCATCTTTTCCAGGGCAAGTTGTTTTCGCCTTCGGTAGTTGTAGCTTATCAGAACACCTTAGACTGTAAGGCATTTCTCTTTCCTCAAAAATTTGCTTCATGAAGTTGGGATTTAGATTAGATTTTGTTTTGAGGATCTCTACCATGAGCAACTGCAGGTTCTTCTGATGAACGGTTACCGAATTATCCACTGGAAACATTGTCCTTGCATGCGACCCTAAAGGCCCTTCCATGCATTCTATTTATGTTAACATTCATATTTCTGTCGTGAAACATCCAAATCAGCGAGCAATTACTAAATTCTGTTTTCATCAACAGTTTTGGTTTCTTAGGCTCCATGAAAACTGAAATACAAGTGAGAGCATGAAGCTTCTGACTAGCTTTTTTACATGGCGCTTGGAGATGTTCTTTGAAACTTAGTTTCTTATCAAGATTGATGCCCAGTAACTTCTCTTCGTCGATTTCTTCTATCTGGGCTTTTCCAATGTGTATATTCAATCTTTCTTTGTTAGCCCCAAACAGAATAAGGTGAAATTTATCTTCATTTAATTTCATATAGTTTTCTAGAAACCATGCTGTTGTTGGTTTGCATCTTGATCTAGTCTTGTTATCACATTTTTTACCTGCATAAGTATATAGTAGTATCATCTGCATAGTTACATATTTCGGTTCCATTCATCAGAAAAAATATATCATCAATATAGATGTTAAATAGAAGGGGCCCTAACACCGAGCCTTGCGGCACACCTAAGTTGGTTTCTTTCCACGTGCTAAAGAAACCATTAATTTTGACCCTTTGTCTTCTGTTCGAAAGATAGCTGAGAATAAGCGCGAGGGCACTCCTACTGAAACCATAAGCATGCATTTTGCAGCATAGGTGCCAAATCTTTATCTCGGCGTAAAAAGGTGGGTGTAAAATTCAATGACCTATTTCTTATGATTGAATGGCTTGAAAGAAACTTTAGATACAAATCTATAATTCTACCGTTGGACTTTTCAGAAATTTTGAATATTTTTGGAAATTACAGCGTATCTTTCATTTCAACTCATATGAGGATGTGACGTCATCAATTTTCTAAATCCTAAACCAGATGAGTGACAGGCTTTTGCTTGATACCATATTGTAGGCATTCATAAACTATGGTTTTCTTCGAAATTATTTCATGTCACGTCAAACAGTTTAGAAATTACGATGGCTTTAAGTTTTTTTGAAAATTTTTCTTGAATTCTTGAAAAAGAAGAAAAACACTCTAATTCTGAAAATATCGAAGATTTCAGAAAATTCCA
Organism: Aurelia coerulea; assembly: GCA_039566865.1. Classification (NCBI taxonomy): domain Eukaryota; kingdom Metazoa; phylum Cnidaria; class Scyphozoa; order Semaeostomeae; family Ulmaridae; genus Aurelia; species Aurelia coerulea. Next base: position 19,001,257 of record CM076955.1, read on the forward strand.
ACGGCAGAATTATAGAGAATTAGCTAAAGTTTGTTTGAAGTCATTCAGTTCAAAGAAATAGGTCACTCAATTTTACACCAGCCTTTTTAAAGATTTGGAACCTATGCTGCATTTTGCTAACAGTAGCTCGTGATATAGACAGTCCAAGGCTTTGGAGAGATCCATCAAAAGTGCTAGACTGATTACACGTTCGTAGTTATCGCTATTGATAGACTGATGGGCGCTGTAACTAGTGCCGTCATCCAATTCAATCAACGAAGCGGAAATTGGGACTGAAGTAGGTAGTCTACAAAAGTGCGCTTCTTTGTGGACAACTTTGCGCTAAGAAATGAAACGCTATTGAGATTACATTAGAATTTCACCAATTTCCCTTTAAGTTTTCGGTAGCAATGGCTCAAGTTGTCCTCAACTTAACTTAGGCCATCTACCTACCAAGACATCTGCCAATTACTCAACTATAGTGTATTGCACGAAATCACTTTTCGCTACTTTGTAGACAAATTCACACTATGAAATAGAACGCTACTGAGATGATTTTAGAATTTAATCAATTTTCTCTCAGTTTTGTGTAACGATGGCTCAAATCATCCTCCACTTAGGCCATTTGCCTACCAAAGCAAGTGCCGATCTTCTCAACTATAGTCCACAGGGTCTCCAAAAACATGTGCGCTGTTTGAATGGTAGCTATGGAGCAACGATTACTTCAAAGTGAAGCCAAGTCCTGTTTTTGAGCTGTAATATTATGAGTCCTAGATTGAGCGGTAAGGGAAGTAGCTGTTACGGTAGTAGAAGTAGTAAAAACTTTTATAAAATCGTCTGGCTTCATGCTGAATCAACATAGGACTCAAATCTTTAAAAAGGTCGGTGTAAAATTCTATTACAGTATTCTTTAAAATAAATGGCTTGAAAGGAACTTAAGGTTTTTGCCGTAAATCTGCCCGTGGAAATTTATTGATATCTTGATTAGTTTCGGCATTTATCAAATTTGAGGCTATGACGTCATCTAATTTCTAAATCCTAAGCAAGAAAAGCTACAGATTTCTGCTTGCCACCATATCGTAGACCTTCATAAACTATGGTTTTCTTGGAGGCTATATCATTTTTCCTCAATTGGTTTAAAATTTACGATGATTTAAATTTTTTCAACATTTTCCATGAATTTTCTCAAAAATAATCAAATTGCCGCCATTTTGAAAGAAATTAAGATATCAAAAATTTCCACGGCAAATTTACAGCAAAGTACCACAAGTTCCTTTCAAGCCATTCAATTCAAAGAAAAATTTCATAGAATTTTACACTCACCTTGATGTGAAAGATTTGAGCCCCAAGCTTGCTGAATCATAAACGCATTAGAATTGCCAAAATGCATTTTCTACTCTCGCTTCAAACACACATTTAACGACTTCATGGCGACTTCATGTGTCAGAACGAAGGTAAGCAATGTTTTAGATTGCGTTCACACGATGCTGGCACATTTTGAAAACGGTGAAAAATGTGACGGATAGGCCTCCAGTTCACACGAAAACGGCATATTTTTTTCCGGCATATTTTCAAAACGGTAGATTCTGAAAACAGAACTCTAGCTGGCACATTTTGAAAACGGCATTTTGCCGGTATTGGGGTTGATATGTATTGCCATTCTCCTTGTGGCATCGTTTTTGTAATCTTTTTTTGTAGTTGTTGTATTTTTATGAGATTATATATAAAAAAATAGCAAAAGTGTTTCTTCTTGTGCTTTAAAACAATGTACGCCTTGTCTCAACTTTTTTGGCAGAGAAACAAGATGTCTATGATGGTTTAAAAGTTCACAGGTCCATAAACGTGAATCAAATTGAAGACCTGTTTTAGTATTCTTATGAAATACGATTTTACTAAATCACTCGTAAAGATGGAACGGAAAGTCCGATTTCTACCAAACCAAACGGATATAATTCGTATCATAGATATGTAATACATCATTCTTTTCTATGCCATGAGAATTTGAAGAAACAAATTTGTAAAATTACATCAATAAAAATTGGCAAACGCCCGACGTTTTTCTCGCTTTACTCGCCCGGTATATACGCGTATCCCATAATTTGACTTAATCAAAAAAGGGGAGCGACTTTCTCTAGCTGTGCGCATCAGCGAAAAATGAGTTTAGTGTGCTTCTTTTTCTTGATCGCCCTCCCCGCACGCTTGCTCGTATCTTTTCGCGGCGAAAACTTCGCCTGATAGAAGCTTTCTTAAGACCACGTGGTTAAGTTGTTCGATGACGTGTTTCTTTCTTGAAATTTGATTGGCCAACTCAGCATGCCGCATCTGTTGTCAATGCTTTTAGGTAAACATCTCAGTGATTAGATGCGTTAACAGAGAAAGCAAGGACGGGGTATTTTTACTCTCAGGTGTCGTGAATCTATCTTCGACGCCATCTACCTACGACGCCATTTTGTTTTGGGGTAAATCGTTAGACTAACTACATAAGTCTCAGTATCGCTCATTAAGTTGGATGATTTAAAAATCAGATTCAAAATATTGAACGAATACAAGGAATTACGTCAGTAGTCTGCAATCGTAGACATAAATTATTAGACAAATTCATTTTTTATGATGTTTTAACCTCGTTGAGCATCCATAATCCATTCCTCCCGTTCCCCCTTCAATCAACGTTGAAAACTCCGAGAACCTTCCTTGGCACGTCACCAACATTGAAAAAGGGAGAGAGGGGGATCTGCAATAGTGAGATATTAAATTTTGAATTTGTCTCAAACTTGTTTGTCCATGATTGTAGCTGACTTGCTCCAAGTCTATTTATTTCTGTGGTCTATCAGCGTAAAAAGATTATAATTACCCCTGCGGGGGCATAAGCACCTTAGATGACGCTGCGAAGGAGGAACGAGAAGGAAACGGATTTCCACTTTTTTCTTTTTTCTCCTTCGCAGCGTCCTCTTAATTATTTACGCCTCCTCAGAGGTAATTATATTCTTTTTACGCTGATAGACCACGGAATAGATTTGGAGCAAGTCTATAAGTCTAGTAAATCTTCACAACATTTTTTTATTAGGTAATTTGCACAAATTTGCATAAATTGCTCGTACACTCTCCCTCGCGATAGTGAGGTAACAATCGTCACTCAGACCGAGGTCAATGAGTTAATTGCACGAATAAGCTGTTCTTGAGGTGTTCTTGAAAGCAAACCATAAATTTAGTCCAAGAAAGCTGTGGGAAACTTGCCTTTGCGGGGATAATTTCGCAAACAGCGCCACAACCTGTATCAGTTGCAAATTGCTCGTCTATTCTTTGAAGTAAACCTGCCTTTTCGACGTTCGCCTGTCAATCCAGTAAGGCTTTGGAATCATTTGAGCAGCCTCTAAGCTTTTAGAATTGATTCATTTCGATGAATACTTAAACAAGACATTTCCAACCAGTGCGAAGCAATGTTTTGTAACGGCTTCATTTCCCATTTCCCCTGATTTTTGAGCGTGATTTGATAAATTCACGTGACACACCTTCAACTTCAAGGTATGAATAATTCACAAAGAAGAACTCCAAAGAAAAACATTCTATTTTTCGGTTTTTAAATTTTCTTTCTTCTTGCTGTTATTCAAAACAAAGCCATGTGGTTTGCTGTTCTACTGTGCGATCATACAAAATACATGCGGTCGGTGGAGCTAGGTGGGTAGCCAAAGAACAAACTTTTGCAAAATTAACGACTTTAAAACCCTCAATCTCCCTGCAGCATATTCCAAATAATTGCAACATTCTCTGCTCTGTTTCCTTGAAAACAAAAACCGTAAATTTTCTAGCTTCCTGATATTCATCGAAACTTTCCTTATTTGTAGATTTTATCAAGGGTGTTAGGACAGGCATTGCGGTTTGAAATCTTTCTTCTACGAAGGCGCGCTAAGACACAGGAATACAAGGAAGATATATTCAAATAACTAGAGGCTTTTACATCAGTTCAAGAGGAAACAGAACAGAGAAGAAAACAAGACAAGAAAATAAGACAAAGATCAAAACAAGGTAAATAAATACGTAATTAAAACATCCGTGTCCTAACACCCTTGATTTTATGATAAAAATTAAATATGCATGTTGCTTGAATGAACAAGGACAGATTTGGTAAAACAATAGCACGAATTGATTTGATTGACACAGCAATTCAAAGCGATTAGCGATCACAGACAAAGGAAATTCTCTCAACCAGTAATTCAAAACAAAAAAGCCTGACAAGTTTCTCTGAAACCCTGGTAGCTAGCTCGTTTCATTTCATTTCATTTCATTTTTATTTATTTCAACAGGGTTATACATTGAGTAGAATTAAATACACTGATTTTCAATGTGCCCTGCTTAAAAACCTAACTAACCTAATTACATGAATAAATTACAAAGCAACCTGTATTACAAAGAAAAATAAAAATATATATATGATATGTTCTGGTTAGAAAAGAAAAAGTTTGATGCTGTACGAGAACTTTCACACCCTTTGATTCTTCAAAGCTTGTTTCAGCAAATTTTTGAAAGTGGCCAGTGAAGGGGCACTTTTTATTTCTGTGTTAAGTGTATTCCACACAGTTACTCCTCGATATGAGAAACTACGTTGCCCGTAAGAGGTTGTAAAGCGAGGTATTCTGAGATCCGTGTCGGTATTACGGAGAGACCGTAAATTGTTTTCCGACAGTTTTGTAAACATTAGCTGCATATATTCAGGAACTAAACCATGGAGAGACTTGTAAACCATAGTTGCAGTTTCAAATTCTATCATTTCCTTTATAGTTAACCACCCTAGCCTTCCAATCAAAGGAAGAGATGACGCATCATATGAGCTGTTAGTAACAATTCGTGCGGCACGGTTTTGTAGCTTCTGCAGCTTATCGAGCAGGGTTTCTCCACAACAACCCCACACCGAGCAGCAGTTTCTGAAATGTGGTTCAACCAGGGACGTAGGAAGCATCTGAAACTTGGAGGGGCACGACACTTCAAGGGCACTTTTCTTTTAAGCTTAAAGGGGCATTTCCTGAAAATAAAAAGGGCACTTCTTTGTTTATTGAAAAATCTTGGGGGGGCACGTGCCCCCAGTGCCCCCCGGTTCCTACGTCTCTGGGTTCAACTATACTTGTATACATGTTTTTTACTATTTCCAATGGGAGAGATTTTTTAGCATATTTAAGCATGCCCATTGCTCTGGCAATCTTACCTACAGCAAAAGATATGTGTTCTCTCCACTTAAGCTCGGAATCAATGTGAACGCCAAGATACTTATTTGATCCAATTATATCTAGGTTGTCCTCATTTATATGGAGATTGATCTCAGGATCTCCATTGTCCAGATGATGTTTCTTCAAATTACTCGAGGAACCGAGGATCATACTTTGCGTTTTGGCTACATTAAGGGAAAGTTTGTTACCTTCCAACCAAAGCTGAAGCCTCTTAAGGTCTGAATTAACTGCTTCATTTATCTCGGCTATAGATTTTGATGAGTACGAAATGCTTGTGTCGTCAGCATACATGGTCACTTTTGTGCTTTGCAACGCACAGGGCAAATCATTTATGTATATCAAAAACAGTAGTGGACCGAGACACGAACCTTGCGGTACGCCACAGTTCACGTTCTCTATTTTTGATGTATGTCCATTTACTTTACAGCATTGCTTACGATCCTGTAAATATGATTTAAACCAATCCAGCTCCCTTCCCCGCACTCCATAATGACAAAGCTTTTGAATGAGAATTGCATGATCTACAGTATCAAAGGCTTTTTTCAAGTCAATGAATACTACAGATGAAAGGAGTCCTTTGTCAAAATCATGGTACCAATCATCACTACTCTTCAATAAGCACGTCAAAACCGAGTGCAGGGCCCTGAAGCCGGATTGATGTGAGTAGAACAACTTATTATCGTCGAAGTAGGCGTAAAGTTGGTCGAAGATTGTCTTCTCAAAAAGACGCGAAACGACAGGGAGCACGGATATAGGTCTGTAATTTGACCTATCTTCAGTAGGACCCTCTTTATAGATAGGAGCTACTCTAGCAACTTTCCAGTTATTTGGAAATAAGCCCTCCGAAATCGATTTATTAAATATGGTACTCAGCACTGGTGCGAGAACAGGCATCCCTATTTTAAGAAAAAAGCTTGAGATGCCATCTGTTCCAAAGCTCTTTGATACCTTAAACTTTTGCATTGCCTTCATGAGGTCTGCCGGTGTTATCGCTCTAAACTGAAACCCAGTTGAACTCGCTCGTTGTGCATTCCAGAAATTGTTTTTTAAGAGCAAATATGAGCATATATCGAAAGAAGAAGGATATTTCTACACATCTACCACGGGCATTTAATATATTTGATTCAAAAGCCGATTGGGAGGCGATTAAATTCTCTCATTATTTTGGGTATAATTAAAACACTTACTGCTCCGCTTCTGAACTAAAGAAATAAAATTCCCGAGGTAGATGTGTAGATATATCCTTCTTCTTTTGATATATGCTCATGTTTGCTCGTAAAAACAATTTCTGGAATGCACAACGAGCGCGCTAGCTACTTGGGTTTCAGAGAAACTTTTGGGGCTTTGTTTGTTTTGAATTTACGGTTGAGGGAATTTCTTTTGTCTGCAGTCGCTAATCGCTTTGAATTCAGGTGTCAAAAAAAGCATCTCGTTATAAAATCTGTCCTTGTTGTGTAAGCAACTAATCCTATTGTTCTACACATCTGTCCTTGTTTGTTACCACAACTACCCGGTTGTTGTAGTTCAACTACAACAACTGAAAATCAGGAGTCTTCATCATATTGGTATGTTTTTAGAGAAACATCACAAGCAAGCAAAACAAGCTGCTAGAGCCTTGCTCAATCTCAGCGTTTGGCAAAGTTTCATTCACAATATGCTCTTGCAACATAAATCGATTTGATTTCGATTAAATAATTCTTTTCCCCGTAACATCTGTTTTTCACGTTCGTATTAGGTTGTTAGCACACTCGGCAATGAGTTTCAACCAGATGCAGCAGAGTATGACGCCGGATTTATCCACACGCGAGCTAAGATTTACCGATTACGCCAGGAAGCCCAAATTAATTAATCAGTAAATGCACAACTACGGGCGAAAGAAAAAAATAAAACAGAGAAATCCTTCGACACAAGATAAAGTAATCGTACTGGGTGTCGCAAAAAAAATGTATACAGATTTGGTTGACTTCAGCGATGTGAATTTAGCTTCAATCAATATCTAATCACTCCCAAAATGTTCTCCAATAGTTAACTTGACCACGGATACCGTGCTTGTTGGTATTACTGCTTTGAGAGCAGAGAAGTTAATCTTCAAAGCTCAAATTTGCCTCTTCCTGCAAAACCAGAGATTTAGCCTTTTGGCCTAAGAAAATTCTTAAGGCACAGGGTATAAATCAATGACAGCCTCGATAAAGTTTGAACAATATTAGATCTGGTGTTATTCTATCACCCCCCCCCCCCCCCCAGTTACCCATTGGGCAGTTTCTTGATTTTTCATTAATTTCAGTTCTTAATTTCGATGTGCCTCAGGAACTTGCTTAGGCCAAAAGGCCAAAGCTCTGGTTTGCAGGTGGACGCAAACTTGAGCTTTCAAGATTGATATTTCTGCTCTCAGAGCACCAATACCAACAAACGAGGTATCCATGTTCAAGTTAACTATCGAGGAACATTTTGAGAATGATTAGCCATTGATTAAAGCCAAATTGACATCGCTGGAGTCAACCAAATTGGCTGCAAAATCTCTGTATGCTTCTTATAACTGGTTTGTCGCTAATACAGCAGGCTATCAGTAACAACAACAACAACAACAACAACAACAACGAACTTGAAAGGCCAATGCAGTTAGTCTAACGTAATCGACTGAAATTAGTGATTCAACTTTGTTTGGTAGCTAAATAGCTAGGCTACATCGCTGCTATTCTTTGTTATTCTTATCGAGATCGGAACTGGCAAAAATAAGGATTTAGTGAATACAGTTTTTTGTCAAAAGTGTACGAGATTTTTTAGAATGAAATTAAGTTTTGTCTGGAGAAGAGGATTTCTGGAAACAAGCTTTCCATGCTCATTAGAGCAGAAAGCCGAGTAACCTTAAAGAAACCCAAAAATATCAGTATGACTACAGGGTGTGCCAAAAAAATCGTTCCCCGTTTGCCTGAAGATTGTGACAAACGGCAAAAAGATTCTTGCCAAACTTTTGCATGATGTTTCTCTTCAGATATTCAATTACAGTTTGCTACCATCCCCATAAAAATCCGTTGAAATGTGATGGAGCTATGACCTACAGAAGACCACATTTGCCTGATGACTGAAACCAGCGGTCCACTATTTCGCAGCGATAAATAGCTTTATGGATGAAATGAAACAGCAGCCTCCAATGTTATAGCTCTCGCGAAAATTCCGATATTCATCAGAGAGTTCAAATATTTCTGATCTCACAGAAGCTATTTCTTACTTCACGGGAAGCTATTTATCGCTGCAAAATAGTAAGACAAAATGGACGGCCGTTGGTTTCAGTCATCAGGCAAATTTAGTCTTCTGAAGGTCATAGCTCCATCATTTTTCAACGGATTTTTAGAGGATGGCAGCAAACTTTATTTGAACATCTGAAAAGCAACATCACATAAAAGTTAGGCGAGAACCTTTTGCCATTTTGTCACAATCTTTAGGCAAACGGGGCTAAATTTTTGGGACACCCTGTACATTTGATGCCAAAATATCATTAACATTAGTTCAATCTATTTTGACGTGTTTCTGTTGCCATACAAAATGCGCCCTCGCTGCATTGCACTGAGTGTCCCCCCTGAGGGAAAATTGATTCACAAAACAGAAATATCGTGAACGCAAATAAACGAAAATAAAAAGATTAGCATTGATCCAAATTTGGATTCACCTGTTTCTTGTTCGGTTAATTGACACCAAAGTGAAGCTCATCTCAGCTGACGCCATTTGTTGTGTAGTTTGGCGCCAATTTGATTCCTAACCTCGATCTGATGTCGTTTCAATGATCACTGTGGGTCTGTGCAGCCGTGTGGACTCCGCCAAAACTGTGAACTTTTTTTTTCTATCAAGATTAAAAACTACAATATTTATACTTACATTACACTGTACCATCCATAGTGAAGAAAGACATAAAGTCACCGGGTCTTCACTATGGATGGTACTTACAATTCAAATTAATTTTCAATACACAAAACAAAGAACAAAAACGACAAAATTAAAGATACGTTACACAAAACAGACAACAAAACAACAAAGCTAAGGCAGATTACTGGTTAAAAAGGAAGATTTGAACTTTTAAAACTCGTAGGAAAACGAGAAAAAACAAATTTCAGTGTTTGTTCTGGTAATCTACCTCAGCAATGTGGAACGACAAAGAAAGAAAAGGAGAACACAACATAAAACTAATAGGGAACTGCTGTTGCTAATATGGCATCGCTAGATCAATCAAATCGGCCAGAATTTTTGAGAAATGAGATCGTCGCATCCAGTATTACTCTATTTTCAATAGTACCTAAGGATGGATTTCCAAACAAAAGTCGATCACAAAGAGTATCATCATCTATATTATTGATACTGGCGATATCTAGTCCTGGGACATCAGAGAGCTGGTCAAAGAGATCTCTACGAAGTACATCGTATAGGGGGCAATGCAGGAGAAAGTGCTTGTTATTTTCATTGTCTTTACCACAAAAACAAACTGGGCTGAGGCAGTCAAAAGCATGTTTGAAACGATGTTCGTTTAGAGCACTGAACTGGACACGGAGTTTTGTCAACAGCTTGACACCCGAAATGTCGCAAATTTTGTATGTAGAGTTTCTAATTGGTCTAACAATTGCAAGCAATTTATTTTTAAAGTGAAGCAGGGATTTAGAATTTCTTGTCTCATCGTCGAGTAAATTCCATTCGAATAATGTATTATGAAAATACGTGCTAGCAAAACGGGCCGTTCTGCTGACTGGTTGAATAGCGATGAATATATTCTCAAGTCGGACATTCTGAATGATAAAAGAACGAAAAGAATCTCCCAAGTATGAAACTTATCTGCACAGTTCAACATTGATTTAGGCCCGATAAATCGTTTTGAAACATTTCACGCCTATGCTTGCCTAGACTTACAACGAAAGCCCTTGTGTTCGCTCCAATCAACGATATATTCCAAAGGTTGGGTTTTTTACAGGATAGACCTTCAGCTTGTTTTATCCGGTAACATACTTCTCTATTTTAATACCGGGTGACCCAGAAAAAAGTGACCCAACGCAATCTGTCACAGAAAATTAAGTGAGTGACCAATTGAAATGCTTCAAACGTTGTCCTTTCACTTAAAGACTAGCCTATGCTATTAATATTTTTTTCAATTTTTTTCGCAACGGTAAACTTCCAAAATAAAGGATTTTGAGGAAAAGGGCATGCCTGAAATCCTCAAAAAGTCGTCAAAAACAGGGGATCGATTTCAATATTCAAAACAATGAGGAACGTGTTTCATTTCAACCTGGGAATAGGCAACCCAGCTGGAAGTCTTCAGAGCAAGTTTATAGTCCCTAGGTACTTAAAGATATTCTCAGGCAAAATGAAACAAGCTTCTCGTTGTTTTGAAGATCTGAAATGGCTTTAAATCGATCCCCTGTTTTTGACGACTTTTTGACCATTTCAATCCTGCCCTTTTCCTCAAAATCCTTCATTCGGGAACTTTACCGTGCCCAAAAATTTGCGAAAAATACTCATAATGTAGGCTAGTCTTTTAGCAACAGAACAACGTTTGAAATACTTCAATCGGCCACTTACTTTTTTCTCTATAACAGATTGCGTTGGGTCACTTTTTTCTGGGTCACCCGGTAGTTGTACTATTGATTGAGTTGTAAATCATGCAAATTGCAAATAGTAGGCCTTAATTACCATAAAAGCTCTATTAAGCCCCCCCCCCCCAAATCACATCAAATTCCAGAGGTTACCAAGATCCTCCATTTATTGAGGTAAATAAGTTTGCATGTTAACTTGATGTGTTTTCAGATAAAATTTTGTCGAACTCATCATGTATTTAACTCGTAAAATCGTATGTTTAAACAGCAAAATGTGGTGCAAAAAGGACTAAAAAATTTCCAAAATTAAATAAGCCCCCGGGGGGGGGGCTAATAGAGCTTTTACGGTAGCTGTAAATTAGCTACCTTTGTACTGTAAATAACTAAATAAACAAATAAATGAATGAATGATGATGATGATAATGATGATGATGATGATGATGATGATGATAGATCCTCATCTAATCTTCTAATCTGTTCGCTCATACACAGACTCACGACCAAACACATTCTAAACAGGGACCAACATCTTACACAAAATCTGAAGAAAAATCGAGCGTTTCCGATTAAAGGCAAAACCATCCAATTCAGTGCAGAAAACTGTGGGTCAAGTAGTCAGCTTAATAAACCATAAGATCGCAGCCTTACGCTGAGACCATGGGTAGCTAGACACCGCAGCTGTGCTTCAGCTTCAAAATCTTCGTTCAGCTTCTCATATGCTTCTGCGGAGGAAAAATTTGCTCGGGCTCACATGCTTCTGTAAAGGAAACATTTTTTTTTCTACATTCCATTAAAAAATTACAATACAACTTTACTAGTTACACTACTTACAAAATACTTTACTACACTACAAGACGATGCCACTAGATGCAAAATATCATGACTATTCTGTGGCATCACAGGGAACTAAGACAACATACATATGAATATTCAAGGGAAAACAAGACAACAATACATGGGACAGCACAACAGACAAGATGCCTGCCGCCGTTATGGATAATTTTGCGCTATCACAAATCTCACCTCATATATAATTTGAGACAGACTTTACATACGATAATTAATTAAATAATTGGTTGCTTACTAGGGGGATGGGGGCGAGATACTTTATTCAAAGCGACCAGTACTATGTATAAAACGTATCGTTTGCTCAAGGATGCTTCTATTTATATTCAGTTCATTTGGAAAAGTCTGATCGCCGTACAGTAAGATTTGCAACCCCTTTGCAACAGAGTTTCATTTGCAACATTTGCATATCAAAATGGTCGTACAAGAGTGGATATACCAGCGAGGAGATCAGCCCTTTGAACACCAAACCAAAAGAGGGGCAGCGCAACAAGAAGTGTTCCGCATCCTCGATTCCATCGTTACTTTTGAAACATTTGTATCGTTCTTAGTCCTCCACAGAACTATACAAAGTTTCCTCCGCAAAAGCATACAGTGCAGCGATGAAGCACAACTGCGGCATCTAACTAACCATGCTGAGACGCAGTAAAAAACATACAAACCGGCTTGTTTTAAGCTTTCTCAAATATCAGACAGCTAGAATACCTGTGCATTTTCAATATTTGCAGAGATCAAACAATTACAAAAAGTGTACATTCAACTGCTCACCAGCAGAGTAAATCAGTCAAATCGACCGCTTGAAGATGCTTGTGCGTTGAGAAAACCGCGCGGTATAATTTCGGCGTCAAATCAGGAAAGTCGAGATCAAACCTGTAGAATCGAAATCGCGCGAAAAAGCTTCAGCATCAAATCTGTGAACTTGACATCGCGCGAAAAAGAAGTGGTGTTCGTTTGTGTCAAATCAGTAAAATCGACCGCATGAAAATGTTGGAACGTTGAGAAAAAAACGCGGAATAGCTTCTGCGTCAAACCATTGAAATCGATGAAATTAAAGTGTTTTTGTAGTTGGAGCAAATCACGCGGTTGGCATCGATTTTGGATTTGCTAGCTTCCTATAACAATACACGTTTTTTTTTATAAAAAACTGGTTTATAAGAAACTAGTACTACGATGATCAAAAATTTAAGAAACTCTTGTACTATGCTCGAGAACAGTTAAGAAACTCTAAAACTTTATTCCTGTATGTCTCTCTTATTCTATGTCTCTCTAACAAAGGTACATTCGTATTTTCTTGACTTTTAACTGCAAAATTGGTAAATTTTTGCCTTGATGTGCATGGCTTCTTCTTGATGACAATGTCAATGCAAAATGGAAGCCCTTTCTCGAGAAGAAGGCTCAACTTCGAACAATACCGCAATTTTAGGCCCAAAAAATAAGAAACTAATTAAGAAACTTTTACTACTAAAACACCGAAATTTTCATGCGAAATTAAGAAACTTTTAGTACTAAGTGCTGATCCAAGTTTCTTATAAAAAAAACGTGCAATAGAAAGTGTTTCGCAAAGGAATTTTGCGTTATCGTAAATCTCAGGTGACATCTAATTTGAGACGGACTTTAACTTAACATGGAAATTTTCCCATTTTAGTACGAAAAGCCATTTGATTTTTTCTTATTTTTGAATGCATGTCGAATGTTGTCGGGAAAATCATTCCAGTTTTTGACACCAGAGAAAGAGAACTTCGCTTTGCATGTTCTAACTTAACTTTGGAATTTGCGGATCTCCATGAAATCTGGTTCTGGCTCTGAAACCTGGGAACTTTGAGAGTGAACTTATTGGGAATATTTTTGGGACAAAGATCATGCGAGATTTTATGGATTTTATATCTCATGACTCCTGGTTTGATTTTATGATATTTATACAGGGTAAGTATTCAACGGATGAACATAATTGATTTACGTACTGCCCTGCTAATTAAAGAAAAATTACCACGTTACAATATTTTGATATAAAATCTAGATATAATAAATCTGTATCAAAACAAAAGGAAAAGTAAGACAATGCTCAAGATCTGTGGTCATTGGTCAAAGGAGACTTTCAATGATCCTTGGTCAGAGGAGAGCAAAGACCTAACAGTGAGACATCTTATGCTTGGCATCTTCTAATAGCTTCTTTGCCCTTGTCAGGCGAAGGGAGTTCGAGTCGCACCAACACCACTGGTGCGTCACGGCAAGGGTCAATGACTGACTCGATTAGGTCTTCTCTACTACAGAACAAGGACAGATAATGTTACAATAGAACTTGCTACTTTTTATTCACACCTAGATACAAAGCAATTTTGATTGCAGACAAAGGGAATTCCATGATCGGTTGGTCAAGACATAAACAAAAACAAAGCAAGCCGCAAAAATTGCCCTCAAACCCGGGTCGCTAGCTCGGTCGTTGTGCATTTCAGAAATGGTTTTAAAGAGCAAATATTAGCACATATCGAAAGAAGAAGGATATATCTAAACTTCTGCCTCGGGCATTTTATTTTTTTCGTACAGAAGCTGAGCAGTAAGTGTTTTAATTACGCCTAAAAAGTACGAGAATTGAATCCCCTCCCAATGGGCTTCTGCAGAAAATGAATAAAATGCCCGAGGCAGAAGTTTAGATATATCCTTCTTCTTTCGATATGTGCTAATATTTGCTCTTGAAAACCATTTCTGAAATGCACAACGACCGAGCTAGCGACCCGGGTTTGAGGGCAATTTTTACGGCTTGCTTTGTTTTTGTTTATGTCTTGCCCAACCGAGCATGGAATTCCCTTTGTCTGCAATCACAAATTGCTTTGTATCCAGGTGTCAATGAAAAGTAGCGAGTTCTATTGTAACATTATCTGTCCTTGTTCTACTACAGCGATATCAGCGCTTGGCGCTCAAAAAACGCAACTTCAGTTACTTCACCTTCTCCTCATATGCTTCACTTCGCTTTCATATTAATGTCTTATACTGCGTCTCAAGCGGTACCGACGGCCCTGTGCTCAATTGATCTTTATGCAATACATATGCATATTAGGCCTTCTATTATACAACATCTCGGAGGATTTAACGCTGAAGGATGAAAGTAATGCAACGTTATGTCGCTTTTTCTCTTAAACAAAAGCTAGAATCCACAATGAAATCACTCATGAATTATTCCGTATAAAGAGCACACCTGCGGAAATTACTTAAATAATTAATTGCGATCATCGCCCTACAGAAAGCAGTTAAAAGAATGGAATAAACACTGGTGTGGCTTCTGCTCCGACATAAAAACCGCGCGTCACATGAAGCAGAATTTGTACAGTGGGATGCTCTTGTTCTTTTGCTTTCGCGTTGCTTAAGACGTACAGTGAGGGAGATAGGAAATGATTATCAATCATGCGCTAGAACTTTTCAAAATATATGCAAATTTAATGACTGTTTCACAGAACTGACACTAACAGCTTATACTTCAGTTGGTGTGGAATGCCATTGCCGATGTCCTTGTTACAAGGATGAAAATTTGCAATGGGCAGAGAGCGATATCTTTCCGGGGTGCAAAGACTTGGAATGAATTGCCTTTGGATGTCAAACAAGCACCCTCTCTTAGCATTTTTAAAAGTATGCTGAAGAGTAATTTTCCTCTCTCAGGTTAACTCCATTGTTTTTCATTTATTTTCTTATTTTAGATTGTAAATATAGGTAATTTGTTAGTAATTTTTGGTAATATTGTAAAGTTTGGCACGGCCCCCTGTAAAGCAATCCTCTCGATTGACGGGGCCACTGTGTAAAAATAATGAAAAATGAAAATGAAAAAATGTGGCTAATAGAAGTAGAGAGAGGGGATTCAGTGTTGGCGCAAAGCGGACAGTTGCACAAAACAAGGAAAATGATGATCAATCATGCGTTAAGATTATTCAAATAATAAGAAAATATGCAAATCTAACGACTGTTTCACAGAACTGACACTAATTGCTTATAGTTTTGTTCGTGGGATATAGAAAAGGGGCTTAAGAGGTCATGTAACAACGAGAGTTGCACAACACAGGAGAAAAATAAGGAACATGCACTGAAAGTTTGCAACATTGATAACAACTACATGCAACTTGCAAGACTTTTCTATTACTGACACTAATTGCTTATAGTTTAGTTCGTTGGTTATAGAAAAGGGGCTTAAGAGGTGGTGTAACAACGAGAGTTGCACAACACAGGAGAAAAATAACGAACATGCACTGAAATTATGCAGGATTGATAACAACTACATGCAACTTGCAAGACTTTTCTATTATTGACACTAATTGCTTATAGTTTAGTTCGTTGGTTATAGAAAAGGGGCTTAAGAGGTCATGTAACAACGAGAGTTGCACAACACAGGAGAAAAATAAGGAACATGCACTGAAATTATGCAACATTGATAATAACTACATGCAACTTGCAAGACTTTTCTATTATTGACACTAATTGCTTATAGTTTAGTTCGTTGGTTATAGAAAAGGGGCTTAAGAGGTCATGTAACAACGAGAGTTGCACAACACAGGAGAAAAATAAGGAACATGCACTGAAATTATGCAACATTGATAACAACTACATGCAACTTGCAAGACTTTTCTATTACTGACACTAATTGCTTATAGTTTTGTTCGTTGGTTATAGAAAAGGGGCTTAAGAGGTCGTGTAACAACGAGAGTTGCACAACACAGGAAAAGAATAAGGAACATGCACTGAAATTATGCAACATTGATAACAACTACATGCAACTTGCAAGACGTTTCTATTACTGACACTAATTGCTTATAGTTTTGTCCGTTGGTTAATGAAAAGGGGCTTAAGAGGTGGTGTAACAAGGAGAGTTGCACAACACAGGAAAAGAATAAGGAACACGCACTGAAATTATGCAAAATTGATAACAACTACATGCAACTTGCAAGACTTTTCTATTATTGACACTAATTGCTTACAGTTTTTTTCGAGGGTTAAGGAAGAAAAGAGAAGGGGGGCCTAAAGTGGTGGCATAATGAAGAGAGTGGCACTACACAAAAACAGCAACAGGCACTACACGCAAAATTGTGTCAAAATCAATTAAGATATGCAAATTGCAAGTCTATCTGATAGCGCTGGTCAACATCAATAAATCGAATTTGCCCATATTCCAATGGTGCTATATGTGAGCCTTGTTTCAATTTGCATTGTAAATTGAATGCTCTTAGCTTGGTCCCAATATGGGCAGTGTTGCTTGGTGTGAGTTGAGGAGTGATAGGAGTGATCACTAGTGTTTATTGTAATTAGTCTAATAGCTACCTCATCTGCTTATTTTTATGATCAAGAACATCTTTTTGAATCCAATGCAGTAGAGAACATGGACCTGTACAAATATAAAGAGTGGAAGATTCTTGATAGGGGAGGGGAGTGGGTTTAGAAGAAACCTCTAATTTGTGAGTCTTCCCTGAGGATAGCAATACAAAATCATATGATTTGATCAGATTTGTCAGTGCAATCATTGCTGGTTCCAAGACGGTGTATGGGGGGACCCCCACCTTTTTGAAAATATGGTAATTAAATTCGTCCAAAAATGTCATAAAAATTTTAAGGTAGGGGAAGGTCTGTGCTAAATCTTTAACCTTGCTTTCTTTGTCACCTAATGCTAAATATGATCTCATCGTTCTAAAAACTGTCTGTGTCTTTGTCATTTTACCTGCTCTCTTTCATTTTTGCAGCTTTTCTTTTCTTTAGCTTAATCATAGCATACTGTAAAGTTTGTAGCTTGTTGCCACCTTGATCACTTCCGTAAGATATTAGGAGTGGCTTAACCATGCAGGCTGACTTCTTTTATAGACTACATGTTTAGGCACTTGTGTTCAAGATCAAATATATATTTCAAATTCATTGTTATATGACCCATTTTAAGTTTTACTATTTTAGTTGTAATACAATTCAAAAGCCCTGCATTGAAGTTTCCCACATAAATATCAATGATTTCATCTGTCGTTTTCTATCTAGAAAGGGTGTATCTCTATATTCAAAAAGGGCGTTTCCCCAAGATCTAAAGGGCGTGGTCCCAAAAAAATTTCCGTCAGCTACCCCCAGCCTTGATTACCCCCAAATTTGCAGCGTCCAAAACTTAACCAATAATCTTGTTACTGAATTAAATGCGATCAGTGCAGACAGCACTACCACTGTCCGGCCCAATGTATCAAACGGGTAATGGATACCCAATCAAGTATCCGATACTCAAACGGGTATCCATTGCCTGTCTGGGTAACAGATTCGCTTCTCAATTTGGAAACGCATTCCAGTTTGGAATGCTAACTTCAGAATATTTTATGAGCACAAACCAGCTGAATGCTCCTTGTAAACTTTATTTCATTGGTTTCAGCAGCAAAAAAACATATTCTGACTGGGTAATTTCAAAGTCAACAGTTGCACTAGATATTTCCAAAACTGGTTACCCAAACAGGAATCAAATGCCAAATCAGGAAGCAATTTTTTCCCCAAACGGGCAATGGATACCTGATCTATTACCAGATTGCATTCTTTGATTTTGGCGCGGGGAAGCTTATTTTGAAGTAAATTCTGGCGCATCTGAATGTTCAGGGTACAAGTAAATTGTATAAACAAACTGGCAAAGGTGGCCCTTTTACAGAGTTATGGTGCGGGTGCGGCTGGAATCAGTCAAAGTGGCGCGGGGAAGATCTTCCCCGCGCACTACAAAGAATGCAGACTGGATCTATTATCAGTTTCTGAATTGGTATCCATTACCCATTTGGTACCAGGTGTTTCACCTGTGCTACACAGGTAAAACAGTGGTGTAATCCATGCCTGTTTTGTCAGTCCATTCCAAATTTCCCTTTCTTTGAACCAACCCAAAATCCTCCATCCAGTTTACAGTAATAATGAAGCAAAGAGAAGTCAGGTCACAGGTCATGAACAATGGCACTATGACAGGGCCGTAGGAAGAAGCTTCGGATTGGGGGGGCAATTGTTCTTAAAACAATAGAGAACAATACATCTAATTACGTCATGTGACGTAGCACCATTGTTTCAAAAAATTATTGGGGGGGCTTGAGCCCCCCCTACCCCCCACTTCCTACGGGCCTGCACTATGAACAATGTGCATACAAAACCAGCAGGGTTGACTCTCCAGTCTGTGGACACCTCTAGTCTGTGGCAAGCAAAACTGATTTTTCATTAATATAAAGGCCATAAACGTAATTCATTACATCAATTTTTAGTTCGAATTCTGATAGCACATGTTTTAAACTACCCTTGTTATGAGTGATAATAGGTTCGTATGCCATGTCTCTAAATGATGATATTACCAGTTAACTGGGGTATGGTCAAGCTGGCCCTCAATTTCCTGGTCCTAATTCAGGCGAAAAAACTTTCTTAATCTTTATCTTGGTTGGGCCTACCTTTACTTCACAGCCGTCACACCGTGCACAAAGAATGCCTTTGTATTGGTTTCATTAATTTTTCGGAGTGGAGTCTACTATTTCAATTTTTTTCAGGCAGGAAAGTGTGTAATCATACAAAGCTATACATTTTCTGAATCGCCATTAAATTTCCTATTCATTCATGCCCATTTCGATAATGTAGGCAAGCCCAACAAATATTTATGAACAAAAGTATATCCAAAAGATAGCAGAAATTCGAATTCCAAGCAAATTTCATCAAAATTGCGAAATTACAGCATCACATTGAAATGAATGTTTCCTGTTTCTGAGTTACTGATTGTCAATAAACTATACATTTTCTGAATCGCCATTAAATTTCCTATTCATTCATGTCCATTTCGATAATGTAGGCAAGCTCAATAAACATTTATGAGCAAAAGTGTATCCAAAAGATAGCAGAAATTCGAATTCCAAGCAAATTTCATCAAAATTGCGAAATCACAGCAGCACATTGAAATTAATTTTTCCTGTTTCTGAGTTACTGATTGTCAATAAACTATACATTTTCTGAATCGCCATTAAATTTCCTATTCATTCATATCCATTTCGATAATGTAGGCAAGCTCAATAAACATTTATGAGCAAAAGTGTATCCAAAAGATAGCAGAAATTCGAATTCCAAGCAAATTTCATCAAAATTGCGAAATCACAGCATCACATTGAAATGAATTTTTCCTGTTTCTGAGTTACTGATTGTCAATAAACTATACATTTTCTGAATCGCCATTAAATTTCCTATTCATTCATGTCCATTTCGATAACCCAGGCCAACTCGATAAATATTTATGAACAAAAGTGTACCCACATGATGGCAGAAATTCGAATTCCGAATATATTTCCTCAAAAATGCCAACTCACAGTATCACATTAAAATTGATTTATCCTGCCTCTAAGTTTCTCATTGTCAATAAACTACACATTTTCTGAGTCGCCATTACATTTTGTATTCATTGATGTCCATTTTAATTTGGGTTAGTTCTAGCAAAGCTGGTTTATCTATTTTCTACATAACTAACTGTGAAATGATTGCGAAGAAAATGAGAATCAGCTTCAATTCCTCATTGAAGTAACGTTTCTCTGCCAAAGAAGGTTCACGTCTTTCAGTTTGCAACTTCAAATTCTAACAGCTGTATCAAAAACTAGATACAGTGACTACCTTCACTAAAACTAACTTAAAATAGAACTCCTATGCCCAAAGTCTAATCAGCCCAATTTGAAAATGACGTGGTGTGCAAAAATAATAAAGGGGGCATTCTCAACTGTCAACACTCTAGACAAGGCTGATTGATTGTTTAGGGTTTTTAAGGCCTGGGTAAATTTCTTTGTCATCAAAATCTAGGTTCTTCGGGACTCTTTGTTACAATTTGCAACAAATTTCAGGTACTGTCAAATTTCATATTGTTTTCAAATCGTGTATTTTCATACACCCCATTCAAAATTTACAACACATGCTACTTATTACGCTACTTATGAAATACTATGTCCAACTACTAGAATGACTACTTTGGTCCACTAATTTCTCAAATTTAAATGGAGTAGTTGTTTAGCCTTCCACGAAATGCTACCTCAGCTTCATAACATATCCGCTCATGACATCTTCCGAGAGGTAGTTGTTTAGCCTTCCACGAAATGCTACCTCAGCTTCACAACATATCCGCTCATGACATCTTACCAGCAGAGATGGCGCCAGGGAAGAAATGCTAGGGGGGCAAATACTGTCAGAGTGCCGGCAGTGAGAAATTTTTTATGAACGAGTTCAATTCATGTTCACTGAGATGACAACGCAGCAAAGAAATCTGGAGGTGCAGGTTATGAGAATGCCGACAGTGCATAGAAATTGTTGAAAATTTGAGTGCCGATGGGGGGCCTCAATGAAATTTTGGGGGGCTCCTGCCCCCTCTAGCCCCCCGCTGGCGCCATCCCTGCTTACCTGAGGTAGTTGTTTAGCCTTCCACGAAGTGCTACCTCAGCTTCAAACTTATCCGCTCATGACATCTTACGAGAGGTAGTTGTTTAGCCTTCCACAAAGTGTTTTTTCGAGAAGCATTCAAGTTTTGGAGATATACAACGGCAGCTTGTTTCATGGAACCTTATTCATAGACCACAGCAAACTAAGCAATCGATGACAGTTTTGAGCATATAGTCTAGTCTCTATCATTAAAATGTGATTTAGGGAGCATCAAATATTTTTGCAAGAGTAACCAGGTGCAGAGGGATTTAGTTCTTGAAAAAGCTTCCTCCCGAAGACACAACATGCATGGTAGCTTCCATATGCTTCCATAGTCCCTATAGTCAATACAAAGAGTTTGAAGAAATTTAGCGACAATATTGTATCGGTTGGAGCATGTAGAATTCTCTAACAAATGGGCTCTTGTCTCTTATTTCATAATCTCAATTGCTGTAGGCATAATTTCAAGATACATTTTGATAATTTTTTTATGAATGTATTATTAATTATCCTAAATTAGACCCTTGGGCAATACGATATTTCTCCTCCCGAATTTCATCAGGGCCGTAAGAAGCAGCTTCTGATTGGGGGGGCAATTATTCTTAGAACAATAGAGAACAATACATGCAATTAATACTTGTGATGTAGCACCATTGTTTTCAAAATTATTGGGGGGGGGCTTGAGCCCTACCTGCCCCCCCCCCCCCCCCCCCCGCTTCCTACGGGCCTGATTTCATTCGATCACACACATTCGCATGGTCATTTTTACGAGAGAATTGCCCCTAACGATGTCGCTCCCCTGCGAGTTTTAAGAAGCAAATAGTTATGAAAATGTGTATAAACTGATTGGAAAACATTAAACTCACTCTTTATCAGTGATTTGCATTTTTGGGAAGAGATTTTCATGGAAGAAAAAACAATTTTCTTGGAATTTCTTTAAAAAAAATCGGAAACAGGTGAATTTAATGCCTTCTTTCCAGGCCATAACCTTGCTAAATATCACTAAAAACATTGTTCAGACACTTAACTTGTATACAGTCAAGGTTCCCTTTGCATGAATTAAAAAACAAACGTATTATTAATGGTTTTAGACGACTTGGTCTCACGTGATTTCTCCTCCCGAATTTCATTCGAACACACATTCGCATGGTCATTTTTACGAGAGAATTGTCCCTAAAGATGTCGCTCCCCTGCGAGTTTTAAGAAGCAAATAGTTATGAAAATGTGTGTAAACTGATTGGAAAACATTATACTCACTTTTTATCACTGATTTGCATTTTCGGGAAGAGATTTTCGTGGAAAAAAAACCAACTTTCTTGGAATTTCATCAAAAAAATCGGAAACAGGTGGATTTAATGCCTTCTTTCCAGGCCATAACCTTGCTAAATATCACTAAAAACATTTTACATGAATTAAAAAACAAACGTATTATTAATAGTTTTAGACGACTTGGTCTTACGTGATTTCTCCTCCCGAATTTCATTCGAACACACATTCGTGTGGTCGTTCTTTCAAGAATAGTGCCCCTAAAGATGTCGCTCCCCCGACATTTTGACAAATGGTGCAAATGTAATTTTTTTAGATATCGATCTGCAAATGGTTAAACTTGTCTTTGCACTTTGAGGCGTTCTGAAAATGTCTATTCAGGACCTTTGGTTATCGCAAAAGCCGATATTTTGAGGCGGAAAATAACCAAAGCTTGATTATAAAGAAACCAGGCAAGAGAAAATAAATGCCTCAACCCTTTTATAAATCTTCAAGATATCAGTTTCAAATAACAGAAAAGTCTGATTCATTTGCTCTTTCCAAAATGTTGGGGTTTGACTCTGAATTGTCGCGAACATGGCCTAATTTTCCGAGTTAGTCGCATGTTCGATGGAAACTACTAATCTTGCTGTGGCAAGCTAAATCAGATTGGATTATTCAATGTTGCTGAAAGTCCACATTCATAAAGGTAAATGATTGTTTAACAACCTCCCAAAAAACGGTTGCAATATCTTCTATAGTTTCGTAGAAAAACGACCATGAAAAAACGCTAATTTGACGTCGCGCCTGTTTTGGATTTGCACAGGCGCTTCGATCGGGGAATCCCCAGTGAACGCGAAGCCTAAATGTGACGGCTGTGACTTACTCGTGGCTTTATTTCCGCATCTTACAACTCGTTTCGGTTTGTTTTTCTTTGGCAAGCAATTTGTTTTCCAGTTTAATTGAATACTTGAACCAGTTGAAAAGGCGCGCTGTTGTATGTCCACCGTCATGTCTCCGTGCTCCAAATGTGGTGGCTCGTCGCTCAAATAAAATTAGGCCCATATGGAGATGAAGCCTCGTTTCGGTTTCGCGCCAAATTACCCTAATGTTGCTGTTGCTGTTTGATCGTTGCTCTTTACTCTCACACGTCTCACGAAGAAGTCACGAATCTTTAAAAAGGTCGGTGTACAATTCTATTGTAGTTCTCTTTGGAATAAATGGCTTGGAAGGAACTTAGGGTTCTTTGCTGTAAATCTGCCGTGGCAATTTATTGATATCTTGATTAGTTTCAATATGGCGGCATTCATTAAATTTGAGGCTATGACGTCATCAAATTTCTAAATCCTAAACTAGAAAGTTACAGATTTCTGCTTGCCACCATATTGTAGACCTTCATAAGCAATGGTTTCTTTGAAGGTTATATAATGTTTCCTCTGTCAGTTTAGGATTTACGATTGTTTAAATTTTTCCAAAATTTTCCATGAATTTTTTCAAAAATAATGAAATTGCCGCCATTTTGAAAACAATCAAGATATCAAAAAATGTCCACGGCAGATTTACAGCCAAGTACCATAAGTTCATTTCAAGCCATCCAATTCAAAGAAAATTGCAAAAAAATTTTACACCGACCTTTTTAAAGATTTGAGTCCTATGCTGACCCTGACCTTTACCAAGAATGATATTTTCTTAACTCAGAAAAACGCTCTGCAATATTGAATTAGGTCAGTGCGTTACTGTGAAACAAAGATATGAAATGCCATTCTGATAGAAATAAAGAAATTCCCATCTGTCATTTTATGTGCTTCTTAGAACTGATTTGTCGATTGAGTTGGCCATTAGCACAGCGAAATTGATGGAATAGTGTAGCTAGTCTAGTCTATCATTAGCTTTCGTAAAAACCTGAAATCATAGTTGTTTGACATCATTACCAAAAGGGGTGCTTTCTCCTCGATTAGGTTACTTGCTGAGAGAGCTCCTCCAGACATTCCCCTTTAAATGTATTTTCTTGTATCTTTGTTATATTTGGTAGCTTCTTTCTGTAATTTCTTTCTGTTTGTATAACGTAGTGTAGTGGAGTGGAATTTTAAACCATGAGACCTGAACTGACCTAAAAATCTTTGCAAAACTTTAAAATCAAGTCAAGTCAAGTCAAATTTTATTGCCGTATTCTTTCAAATAAATTGCTCAAAGGAAACTTTAGATAATTTCCCATCGTCCTAGAGAGAGAGAGCATTTTTTATATCATCACCGTTTTGAGAATTACAGAACTTTTGAAATTTCTGCCAGTTTCGAAGTTGGGACGTCATCAAATTGCTACATAGTAAACCACAATGGCCACCTACTTTCGCTTGCTACCACATTGTAGACCTTCAAAAATTGAGTATTTCTTGTAGCGTTCATATCAATTTTCCTCAATCGGTTTAGAATCTATGGTGCTTTGAATGTTTGTAAATTTTTAGCTCGTTTCTTTCAGAGCCAAGAAATAAAAAAGAAATAAAAAAAATTCAAAAAGTAAGAGAGGGAAGGAAGAGAGACTCTGGCTCCATCAATCAATAGCCTCCTCTCTTTTTTCCCCTATTTCCTTTCGTTTTTTTATGAATCTAAATTCTTGGCTCTGGCACCTCTGGCCTATCCTTGTGGTGTCTACTGTGTCCCTGTTTCAACTAATTCCCCCAACTTTAACACAGCAGGTTATTCTTCACAAGAAATCAAGTTTAATCATATATACAATTTATCCATATCATTATTATTATTATTCTCAGTGAACGAATGATTTAGATTCGGCCACAGCACTATAAACATGGCATTATATTGCTAATTATGATATCAAACATTCGGTTGATTAGTCAGAGATTTTTCCCCATTGTACCAGCAACTCTTTTCATAAAGATCTGGCAAGCTTCTCTTCTTTCATCTGTGAAATAATTTTCAAGACATTTTTCCATCATCCATTGAAAGGATTCTACCAGTGTCTGGAAAAAGGAAGAAAACGGTTGTTTAGATGCTTGCCCTAATAATAATAACAATAATACCTTATTTACTGAGAGCACTAATATACACTAACATGAAGCAATTTTTTGATAGCAGCAAGGTTTTCGTCCACGGGGGGGGGGGGTTCTTCCATAGTAAAGGTACCTGGGGATGTGTCGCGAGCAAGGGTATACTTTTTCGGACTTCTAGTCTAGCCAAGGGTATCCTTTTTTGAAATTTTGGCCAGCAATGGTCTAGCTAAGGGTATCATTTTTGACAATATTGGTCTAGCGAACGGTCATGACATCATATTTGGCACAAATTTGACAACATTGGTTGAGAAAATGGTCAAAATTGGTCTAGCCAAGGGTACCATTTTCGTAAAAATTGGTTAAAACAATGGTCAAATTGGTCTAGCCAAGGGTACCATTTTCGTAAAAGTTAGTCTAGCCAACGTTACCCTTTTGAAGATGCTCGCGGCAGACCCCTACCCAAAATTTGGTCAAGAACCCCCCCCCCCGTGTTTTCGTCAAACAAAGGATTCAAAGCAAGCACAGGTCCAAATCTTTAACAGGTTGGTTTAAAATGCTATGACTTATGTCTTTGGAGCAAATGGCTTCAAAAAACTTCTCATTACTTTTAGAGTTAGAGTGTTTTTCTTCTTTCTTAAGAATTCAAGAAAAATAAAAAAATAAACTAAAAACCGTCATAATTTCTAATCTTCTTGAGGAGTCACAGAATGATTTTCAAGAAAGGCTTTGGGTTATGAATGTTTACAGTATGATATCAAGTCAAAGACTATCACTCTTCTGATTTACGATTTAGACATTTGAAGACATTACATTCTCAAATGAGTTGAAACATGCGATACGCTGTAATTTGGATAAAAAAAAATATTCATAAATTTCTGAAAAGTCCACTGGTAGAAATATAGCAAAATAGCAAAAGTTTCTTTAAAGCCATTAATTTCCAAGAAATAGTCATAGAAAATTACGCCCACCTTTTTACACCAATTTAAAGATTTGGGGTATATGCTTATGCTAGGATTCAGCTCTGTCAGACCCAGAAATTAGAAGAACGCTCGTAATGGGTTTGTATGAGAAGAAGAAATTCAACGTTCGATTCTGGTCCATGATTTACTTACGATTAACATTTAAATTCTATTTCTGAAAGAGACAATTGCATTGTATTTACATTTCAAAGTCAATATAAATCATGGACCAGAATCGAATATATCGAACATGGAATTCTCGTTCCCATACAAACCCCTGGCCAGCATCTTCCTTTTTTCTGGGTCTAACAGATGAGCGATCTTACCAAAGTAAATTTTCAAATCTAACTTAGCCTTTAACTGAGAGATTAACATTTCAGTTTCACATATCTGCAACGTACTTTTATTCCACAGCCCGCCAAATGTGTCAACTATGCTTTGCTCACACGGTAATGTAATAGACAAAATTAGAGCTTGGGTGGCTCAGTGGTAACACGCTTGACTACAAATCTGAAGGTTGATTGTTAGAGTCCTGCCCTATCCAAATCTGCTACAAAGTGTGAGGAGAGTCGCCAACTCTCTGTAGTTCCAGGCTAAAGGAATCAAGAGGTGTGGTCACATCGAGAGAAAGGACCAGGACGCTGCTTCGATAAGCTTCCTTAGCTTCTCAGCGTCCTAAAACTACCTCCGGATGCAAGGAAGAAATATATAAAAACAAAAACAAAGTCTTGAAAGAATACCTGCAGTTGATCTTTCGAGACTCCAAGCATGGAATGCATCATACCAAGTTGCTCAAAATTCTCTTCAACATTATTCCAATCATCCATGTTTTTAATGCATTTATCCAAGGTTGCAATCACTGCACGAACATGGAGTTTTAATTCAAGACTTTGACCATCCAAATCAAATTTGAAATATGAATGTAAATTTGGTTGCACTTCGAATAACCTACAACAAAGTTCAAATCACATCCACATCAAAAGTCCAATGTAACTTTGACTTTGTTCACATGATACCGGCAAAAGTTGAAAACGGTAAAAAATGTGACGGATTAAATCAAGCAAGCAAAAGTCAAACAAAAATCAAGCAATTTGCTTCATTCTTTTCACAGAACATGGCACATTTTTGCCGGCAGATTCTGACAACGGTAGATTTTGAAAAAAGAACTCTAACCGGCACATTTTGAAAATGGCATCGTGCAAAGACTCGAAAACGATAAAAAACAGAACACTTTTCGACGCTTTCAAAATAAGGCTAATCGATTCTTAAGGTGTAGGTACATTTCTTTGGCAAATAGTTCTTGGTGAGATTGCGACGATGTTTTTACGATTAACCCTATTCAGGGCAGGGGGGGGGGCCTTTGAGAGCAAGAGGCTTTCACACATCTGAACATTTTTCCACCCGGAAGGCAATTAATTTTTGCACAATTTCGGTATGCAGAAGCTGGCAATTATTTCGACTCCCCAGATACGGGTACGACTAGCAAAGCCTTCAAAATTCTGTCGAAGGAATGTTTATTCACAAAGTATAGCTCCTAAATATTTGAGTTGGCGTAAAAAGCTGGGTGTAAATTGTATGTATGTTAAAAGAAACTTTAGCTCGCTTTAGCTACTTTACTACGTATAATTCTATCGTTGAACTTTTTAGAAATCTTTAAAATCTTCGAAATTATAGCATATTTATATTTCACATCATTGGAGGATGTGACGTCATCAAATCTCTAAATGGTACACCAGAAGAGTGAAAGACGTTTGCTTGATACCATATTGTAGACATTCATAAACTAAGTCTCTCTTGGAAATTATTCTGTGATTCCTCAAATATTTTAGAAATTATGATGGTTTTTAGTTTTTTGGAAAATTTTCTTGAATTCTTAAGAAAGAAGAAAAACCCTCTACTTCTGAAAGTATCGTTACTATTTTCAGTTTTACAGCATTTATAAAATTCCGCTGGCTTTGAAGTTCTAACGTCATCAAACTGCTAAATCGTAAACCATAAAAGCTACAGACTTTTGCTTGCTTCCACCTGGTAGACCTTGCAAAACTGAGTATTTCTTGTTTTGGTCAAATTGATTTTCCTCAATCACTTTAGAATTTATGGAGCTGTAGTGTTTGTCAAAGCTTCAAATACCTCCTCTTGCACATCCTTTCATAAAAATTAAAAAAAAAACGCTGTAATTCTAAAAATAATCAAGGTGTCAAAAATGCTCTTTCTGGGATCATAGCAAATTATATAAAGTTCCCTTCGATCAATTCAGTTGAAAGAATGAGGCAATAACATTTTACACATTGCATCTTATATTTTTGCAAAGATTGCTTATTCGCAAAATTTTGAGCATCACTTACCTAACAAACATCAACATCCCTGCTTCCAAACCATCTTTTCTCTCAAGAAGAGTTTTCCAGCATTCTCTGACTTTTTGCATTTGCTCAGGTGACAAATTGTAGTCCATTGTTGTCGATGTTTTGCTGCGTGATGAAACTGAAAAAACCAAATATCTAATTTTCATAAATTTTAAAAGACAGAAAGGAAAGACGAGAATGAGATTTCCGAAGCAAACATAAAATCTGGGCTGTCGGATGACCCGAAAAGATTGCTACTCAGAGCCAAAATCAAGCTCCTCTCATAAGACCAACATCTGGGGAAAATCTGATACTCAACACCCTTCTTCTTTTGGGAACACTCCAAAATATCAAATCTGAGGAAACGCCCTTCGATTGGCCTCAATGTTTTAGAGATGTATTAGAGATGTATGTAACGCTTAGCAAGTTTTAAACAGGAGCTATGAAGCTTGAATGCGAATTGACCGGTTGACCCCATGTTTGTCCAAGGGAATTGGAAAAAACAACCGGTTCTTTTATCACATAGCACAACTTTCCTGCCCAAAAAAATTAGTTTCTGGGACAAAGGTGAACTTTTAAAGTAAGTCTTCCTTTGCCATCAATTCTTCACAGAAATCAAGTTTTCTAGCCTCCTACCTACTGCAATAAAAATCGTAAAGTTTACCCGTAGTAGGCTGGTTTATTTGTCCGCCAAATTTAAGCTCACAAGACTAGTTAGTATCTCACAATTACACATGAGAGCATAGGTTTCAAATCTTTAAAGAGGCTGGTGTAAAATTGAGTGACCTATTTCTTTGAACTGAATCACTTCAAAGAAACTTTAGCTAATTCTCTATAATTCTACCGTTGGAATTTTCTGAAATCTTCGATATTTTCAGAATTAGAGTGTTTTTCTTCTTTTTCAAGAATTCAAGAAAAATTTTCAAAAAAACTTAAAACCATCGTAATTTCTAAACTGTTTGACGTAACATGAAATAATTTCGAAGAAAACCATAGTTTATGAATGCCTACAATATGGTGTCAAGCAAAAGTCTGTCACTCATCTGGTTTATGATTTAGAAATTTGATGACGTCACATCCTCAAATGAGTTGAAATGTAAGATACACCGTAATTTCCAAAAGTATTCAAAATTTTTGAAAAATCCAACGGTAGAATTATAGATAAGTATCTAAAGTTTCTTTCAAGCCATTCAATCAGAAGAAATAGTCCATTGAATTTTACACCCACCTTTTTTCGCCGAGTTAAAGATTTGGAACCTATGCTACACATGAGCGGTTCCACCTTTGTCCACCAAATTTACAAAAAAAGACCAGGAAATTTCCACTTTTCAACCAAAGCGGTTCTACCTTTGTCCGGCAATTTTCTGAAAAAAAAGACCAGGATTTCAAATTTTTCATGAAAGCAGTTACCAGTTTGGGGACACTGCTGCTCTGTAGATATAATTACGACGATAATTATGCCTGCAGGATCAACTCTGGATTTGCTGCGCATGATATGGAATTTTAATTTTAGTTATAAGAGGAGGTCATCTATAAATAGGGCATTGAAAACTCCTACGCATGTTATTGTTCCTCTTGCTAAACAATATCCATGATCGTCTCGAAATCATCAAATACAATAGGCTAATAATAGAATACCCAGACTCCTTCCGCGCGGGGCTTTTATCTCCGTTGATTCTCTTTAAAGAGCCATTGTCACCCAGGATCCTTTGCGCACCGTGGGGAGGAAAACATAACACAAACACAGCTTGCTTGCAGAAGAGAGAAGATGCAATGGCGACAAACTTGTATGGATGATTGCAAAGGGAAATGAAAACGAAGGCAGATATCTAGATTTAGCATCAAAAGTTTCGTTGAAATTCTTGTGGAGTATCTGCATCAAGCTTCGGAGCCAGCTCGTATTCATGAAAACAACAGTGTTTGGTTCCTCTTTGTCTTCTCCATTGTGTTGCACCTCTAAAGACAGACTCCCAAGCTTTGATCAAAACAAATCCAGTGAATTACCATTAGATCATATCAGATTGAGGGATTATTCACAATCAGACATGTGGAACCAATGACTTCTACTGCAGTGCAAATCCATATTTTCCGCTTAGGCCAAATTTGATTTTCAGATAATCTGAAATTACAACATGCCCGCAAAGGAGCCTGGGTGACAATGGCTCTTTAAGTGGGGGTTAGGAAGTGCAAATGCGGCAGTCAGAGACCTTGCTCGACGCACCTTTTTTAAAAGTTGGTACTTTCCTCGCCTGGGTAATCATAAACTATGGTCTGCTACTTCACAATGTAATCACAGACAGTTTACTACTTTCCCTTTTGAGGTAATCCCAACGCCTCGTTCTCTGAGGGTAATCATAAGCCACAAGCAGGTACTTTCCCCGTCGGGTAATCCCTGCGACCTACTACTTTCCCTCTCGAGGTAGTATCATATTTTTGTTGAGGTCTATCAAGGGCGGGCATGTCACACTGGGAACGATGGTCCTACCTTTGTCCGAAAACCGGTAGTTAACGAAAAAATTTTGCACCACCTTTGTCCCAAAAACTGGTAGTTTTTGATGGCAAATTTAGGCAGTTATTTTTTTCAATTTGGCGGACAATTTCAACATAATTTGTCATTGACAATGTTTGTCCCAAAAAATGGTAGTTTCGACCAAATACTGTTTTTCGAAAGCAAGTGGTAATCATAGATATGAAAGTGCAAGTGTCCCAAAACCGGTTGCCGGACAATGGTAGAGCCGCTTTGGTGAACATTTTGAAATTCTGGCCTTTTTTTCGGAAATTTGCCGGACAAATTGGTGAAAAATTGGAATTTCTGGTCTTTTTTCCGTAAATTTGGTGGACAAAGGTAGAACCACTCACGTGAAAATTTGAAATACTGGTCTTTTCTGCTTAAATTTGGCGGACAAAGGGAGAACCAGCTTACAGGTAAACTTCAGGGTTTTGATCAGATAGGAGGTAAGAAAACTTGATATTTGTGACAAACTGATGGAATAGGAAGATTGATATTCAAATTTCACCTTTGTCCCAAAACTGGTTGTTTTTGGGCAGGAAAGTCGTACTATGTGACAAAAGAACCGGTTATTTTTTCCAATTCCTCTGGACAAACATGGGGTCAAATATTTTACAGTACTTGCCCGCCCCTGGGTCTATCGAGCAGGCCTTTTGAATTTAAATTTGGAGCCGATGGAGAAGGTTATTAAAATCCTTCCAGCTGCAATGGTTGGATAACCGCCGCAGTTGAACTTCAATTCGAAACAAATAACGATTTTCTTTGCTTCTTCCAACCTTTGAAATATTAGACTTGCATTTCGTTCTTAGGTCGATACATCATGGGTGCATCCTACCTGAATTGGTTGCTGTATTTTAAAACGGAGAGGGCGGGTGGGATTTTTTCTTCTGAAAGATTTTCATCCGTTTCCTGACTTAAAATTTGAGATGAATGGGCGAAGGAGGCGTATTGCCAATTTATAGATTGATGTGTTACAAATTTTGCTGTCCTGCGATTGGTTTATGTTAACTCTGATGGGAAAAGTGGAAACCTTTGTTTCTGTCGGTTTGAATCTGTTATAAAATTGTTGGCATCCGGTGATTGGTTTATCCAGGATCCATGTGACGCGTGTTTCTAAGCTTGCTCTGATGGGGTATCTTGACATAGCGCAATCACACATTCACGAAGAGAAGGTGCTTGCCGCTCTCTTTGGTAACGAATTTCTCTTCCTGAGCTGCTAAGTGTTTTACCCAAGAGGGTGTTTTTCGACTGATTAGAGGGGGCCCCGCAACACTCAAGCAAAGCTGGCAACGGCATCCTACCTAATTACTGTAATCCTCTATTCCCCTCTATTACACTCACGTGTGAAGTGAGCCGATGTTTTACTCGTCGTGACCTACATCAGGCTTTCCCGAAATCTCATAGGCGACCAAAGGCGAGATGATATTTTGCTTTTTCTTTAGACACTGATCCGCGCTACAGTCCATGTAAAAACTCCTTAGCGGGAGATGTCGGATAAAACTGCGGTGGTAAAATTAACCCTACTAAAGTTTCACTTTAGTGCTGAATTAGCAAGACAACCATTTTGGAACACTTGTACTTTTATGAAAAATTTGTTCAAAAAGGTACAAAATTTTTTCGTGAACTGCCAGTTTTCGGACAAAGGTAGGACCATCGTTCCAAGAGTGACATGCCTGCCCTTGTATTTTGCAAGAATTCCTTCAATTCCTGTTGAGCGTGGCAACCGTGGAACTTATTCTAATTTGCAATGGAATTTCATTCCACGTCTTTGCACCGCAATAAAAAAACTCTTTTTGGAGAATTCTAGGCTCTGATTGAGGCCGTCTTGATCTAACTGATTTCTTGTTAGAAGGTTAGATAGTTGAAATCCATCCATCCTTCAATGCAGAGCTCTCGATATTAGCGTTCGTGCTCTCTTTTGTAGACGCTGAAGATGATCAAGCTTTATGTTGGACAAACTGCCTGCCATGTTTCCTAGCAATAAGAAGCATGAACTTACCGAAGGGTGTAAACTCTGCCAGAATGCCTTGAAAATGTGATGCAAATACCCAAAGTTGAGTTCAACGTACAAAGGTTGCAATCTTTGGTCCTGCTCCTGTTTCTGTTGAGAAGAAGATTACAGAAAGATTACAGAATGACATATCAACTATGCATTATGTTGATACAGATGCTTGAGAGGAGATCAATATTTGAAACAGACACTGCAGATAAGAATACTGAAGCTTAAATTTGCTATGTTCCCTTGCAGTATCACAAACAGATCAGGGATAGACGAGGGAAGCTCGGAGACGGGGCTACGGGATAGAAGTGAAGAAAACAATGACCTTCTAAAGAGATAACAAATATTTGAAACAGACACTGCAGATAAGAAAATTGAAGCGTAATTCGCTAGGCAGTATCGGGGCAGTATCGCAAGACAAGATGATCGGGGACAGAGGAGGGAAGATCGGAGACGGGGCTACGGGATGGAAGTGAAGAAAACAATGACCCTCTAAAGAGATATTTGAGGCAGACACTGCAGATAAGGCTGATAATTAAATTCGCCAATGTTCCCTAGTAGTATCACAAGATGATCAGGGTTAGAGAGAAGGGTAGCTTGGAGATGGGGGTGCGTGGTAGAAATGGAGAAAAAATCTCAGGAGATAGAT
The DNA here is from genome assembly GCA_039566865.1 of Aurelia coerulea. Lineage (NCBI taxonomy): Eukaryota > Metazoa > Cnidaria > Scyphozoa > Semaeostomeae > Ulmaridae > Aurelia > Aurelia coerulea. The sequence continues at coordinate 19,034,981 of CM076955.1, forward strand.
ATTTGTAACAGACAATGTAAAAATGAAGATCAAATTCCCTACACATCCTAGCAGCATTACAAAATGATTGGGGTTAACGGAGGGCAGTCTGGAGATGGCGATCTTCTCTCAAAGATATCACATACAAGCTCCTACCTTGTTATTCCCTTGATCAAATAGAAACCAATATTCGCAAACCAAATCTTCTAGCACAATCGCTTTCTTTCGCTGCTATGATCTGTTCTACATATCCTTCTATTTATACCAAATGATTGATACATGGCTTCTATCTTTAGAGTTTCTCATATTAAATGGCTTTAACGCCTACCTCTGCGCAGGAGAATGACCTAGCCAAAAATCCACCTTTGTAATTACAGGGCAGCGCTCTTAAGATAATGCTTCTACATGCTATTACCTTACGCAATAAATGTCATACTTCCAAAGAAATCATCCTGAAAGCTGCATCGAACGAAACATGGAACGCGAGGAGAGGGGAGGCCTTTGATGATGATATTCAATTCATCATTAAAAAACGGTATATTCCCAGACATTTGGAAACTTGCAAGAGTAACTCCTATATTTAAATCAGGTGCAAAAAAGGATGTAAACAATTATAGGCCCATTTCAGTTATTTCAATTTTTTCTAGGATCCTGGAGCGGATAGTACACGATCAGATGTTTGATTTCCTTCTTGAAAATAATGTAATCACCAAGAATCAGTCAGCTTTTCGTAAACTATACTCCACAATAACATCCTTGATATGCAGTACCGATTTTTGGTATGAAAATATTGACAGTAAAAAATTGAACTTGACCATATTTCTTGACCTAAAGAAAGCATTTGATACGGTCGATCACAAAATAATGGTCAAAAAATTGTGCAGATACGGTATAAGGGGCAACGCTGGGAACTGGTTTCAGTCCTATTTAGATCATAGGAAGCAATTTTGCTCTGTAAATGGACAGAGATCAATGACAAGTGAGGTAACGTGTGGCATACCTCAAGGTTCCTGCCTAGGTCCTCTCCTTTTTATCATATATCTAAACGACTTCGAGAAGTGTTTGAAATTTTCCCAAGCAAGTATCTATGCCGATGATACAAATGTAACAATCGCATCGGATGATGTTGAAAAACTGGTCTTAGAGGCGCAACAGGAATTGCTCAACCTCTCGGAGTGGATGAGAATAAATAAGTTAAGTCCTAACCCCGCAAAGACAGAATATATGATAATAGGCCATTCTCGTAAAGTAAATGCGCTGAATATCTCGAATGCACTCACGTTAAATGGCTCAGATATTAAGCGTGTTACGAAGACGAAATCGCTAGGTGTAACTGTCGACGAGAACCTAAAGTGGGAAGAGCAATACAAAACTGTGAAGGGTAAAGTTTTTGGAGGACTTGCGTCACTAAAGAAATTAAGAAATATAATTCCCCAAACAAAGCTGTGTAGTGTCTACTACGCTATTGTCGAGAGCCATCTACGTTATGCTAATGAAATATGGGGCAGCCTTCCAAAAACAAAACTTGATACCCTCCAACGTCTGCAGGACAGGGCCCGGTCAATAATCGAAAGCGCCAGATTCAAGGATAACTGGTCATGTGACTGGCTGAGCGTTGAAAATATTATTCGATTTGATAGATCGGTCATGACATATAAGATTATGAACAAATTAAGCCCTGAAAGCCTCTGGGATAAATTTCAGCAAAGGTCGTCGCAGTCAAACTATGCAACAAGGTACTGTAGAGATCTACAAATTCCTAGACTAAATACAGAATATGCGAAAAAGAGTTATTACTATTCCGCTATGAAAGTTTGGAACAATATACCAGTTGATATTAGAGAACTCCCGACTATTAGTCGCTTTAAAAAAGAACTAAAGGAGTATTTGAAGAGCTGACTGAAAATATCAGTTTAAAACACGACCCCCTGGAAGAACAGCATCTTAGGTAATTTGATCTTTTGTTAATAACCAATTTATTTATTGTATTTAAGCTGAAGGGTAGTTTCGTGTATAAAAAATTATATCATATCATATCATATCAGGCAGAGAACTTTCAATGACACTTTCGCTAACTGTGGAGCAGCACGCCCCCCATCCTCGTGCCAGCGGCACCTACCAACATTCTAACTGAATCTAAGCGCCGGGGGAGAGGGTATGTGCCCTTCATAGGTTGGGTTTTGTAAAGAAAATTCTCTATAACAGGGTGATTTCTTTGTTAAAAATCTCAAAATGCATGCGCCTGAATTGTGAGATCTTTGAAAGTACAATTGTGTAAGAGAGTATGATATCATTATTAGAGTGGATGGGTTATCAAAAATTGGGGCACACCTCTGTCTAAAAATGGTCGAATCTCTCCCCCCCCCCCCATTTCTCTCGGGCACAGATATCATCACATCGCTTATCAAATTCTCAATGACATGTATTGTTTTCAAAAGAAATCTTCCCCACTGAAACATGACGTTCACACAAGGCCCCATGCAGTTATGAATGGTTTGGAATAGGCTTATCTTGTATCTGGTTACTGATCTTTCTGTCTAAAAGAGAAGGACATCAACTAAGAAACAGTTGCAATTCTGCTAGGTCACTTGAGGAACTTCAGTTAATTCCTAAAATGTTTCGTGGCAGATTTTATTTCGGAGAAGCTGCGATGAGCATCTTGGGAGCGTATTTGTAAATAACATAAGTAAGCTTAGGTTGGGTCTGGACTTACTCAACAGTGCCTACCTTCAGCTACACTCATTTTTCTATGTAAGAAACCATTTGTAGGGAAGAGTAGGTTCGATTTTTCGAAACTTAAGAAACTGTCCTACCTGAGTTAAAAAGCTAAGAAACTGATGTGGTATTACTTTCAGTGCGAATTCAGGAGCCCTTCTAGCCCAACTAAATTAACTCTACTCGTCCGGGCATTGAAAAAATAAGAAACTCATTGAAAGCTTTTGGTAGCAAGAGTGCCCTAAAATCAAAAAGCTACCTACCAGCCCAGGACCTACGTTTCTTACAGTAAAAAATGAGTGTATACTAATCATAAACTTGGCTCTGAAATTTGTAATAGGGCTTCTTGAAGGGTCTGTTTCATCCAGCATGCCTTGAACGTGCGATCTCTTAGTTGGCGATTGTTGTCGCCATTTTCATGGCCCATAAAAATGGCGACAACAAAGGCCAACGAAGGCATGCTGGTCAGTGACCTTTTAAGTTTAGGCCAAATCCTTGTACTTGGTGAGTGAGAAAAATATAAACGTGTTTAAAAGACTGTAGCTCTCAAACTTACGATCTCACTCCTATAAACTGTTGATATCTGTGTAGCTAACATATCAACTTAGATCTGAAAATTCAATTTGACAAAATCCATCGTATCGTTGTCAAATTACAAGCAGTTTTATAAAGATGCCTAATCTCGAAATCTTCCAAAACAAGCCTAAAATCCTTTATCAAATGCGCGCACAATCCAGCCTCATGATAAAAGGAAACAGACAAAGATGGATGACAGTCCCGCGTCCACAATTATCCGGCAGGTTTTTCAAGAGCCAATGTCACCTAGCATCCTTTCTTTTGTGGGCACGCTACGATTTCAGATTATCTTGAAATCAAGATTTGGCCTGAGCGGAAACTATAAATCCATAGTGTAGTAGTTGAACTGGCGGAACGGTTCAACTGAAGCAAAACTTTTCTGTTAGTTCAACTGCTGCAGTGTGGATCCATGGTTCCGCTTAGGCCAAATCAGGTTTTCAGACAGTTTGAAATTGCAGCGTGCCTGCAAAGGACCCTGGGTGACAAGACAATGACTCTTTAATATGATAGCAGTGGCGTTAGATTGCCAGCAAATTTGGTCAAGGATTTTAGGCCTGTTTTGAGGAGGGTTTTGAGATAAATAATTTCTATACCATATTGCTTCTGATTTGAGAGCGATACGGCTGATATTCACAATCAAGATGCGACGAAACGCGTTTTTGGCTATTCAATGTCGTTCCTTATTGCAGTTACTGGTGAATAACCAACTTATTGATTTCCGTTCAGGTTTAAGAACTCGTTTTTTCTCTTGCAGGATTCAACAGTTTTCTCCCTAGATACCGGTTTACTTTCGGTTGTTGTTCTTTACTGGAGTTAACAGTCTTCTTTCTACAGATTACGGTGTTCTGTTGCGTTTATGGGTTTAATACGACGAGTCCGTTATTTAAGGCAATTTTCAAACAAGATTTTCTTATCCGAGTTGATAAATTTGCTACACAGATATAAGCTCATAGGAGTCTGAAAAAAGTTTAGGGAGCGACAGGCTTTCAAGCGTCTAAACATGTTTTGATTTCATCCGGTAATTAAAGTTTCTTGCAGAGTTACGTCACAAAATTCACAATTCACAATTTATCGAAGTTCATCAAGAAATGCATTGCAACCTCGTTCCCAGGGTGTTCTGACGTCATACGCTGGTCACGAAGCCGAAAGAACACCCTGGTACACTTGGCATCAATCTTGCCAATATATGGCAAGATGTGCCCCATTATGGATTTGCAGTTTGCTAGGCAACGATAATCGACGAAAAATGGTCGTTGCTCTAGCGCTAATTCTGAAGTATATAAATTGAGAAATTACTTTGAGGAAAACAAATCCGGGTTTAGCAACTTTGAGGACCCTATTTTAGCCCTTTTTAAGGTATTTAATCATTAATCCGGGGTTAGCAAGTGCATTTAGTAGGAAAACGAGCACGATCCATTTGGGTGGAAAAAGGGCCTAAGTTGAAATTTTCGAGAATTTCCCCCACAGCTTTGAAAATAGAATGGCTCGTTATTCGGCGAATTTTAGAGATAAATTGGAGATTAAAAGTGTTTTAGTGAAAGAATACAGTTTTCCGTTGATTTTTGACATGCCGCGGCCGTTTACTCCTCGCAAAACGGAGTTACGGTGTAAAATGGGGTAGGCCGAAATTATTCCCCATTTTTGGGGGGCGCGCGCTCCGCTTCTGGGGGCAATATCGAACCCCAAATTACGTTATTAGACTTGCAGGCGAATGGTCTCTTGAAAACTTTTTTCTGTTTTGAAATCGGGCTTGTAACCATGGAGCATCGACTCCAAACGTAACCTCAGGTCGGAAAATCGCAGCATTTATTTTTCAACCCCCTGTTATGACGTCATAATGAGCCCAACATTTCCTGAAACTCCGAAATTCGGATGCGCCGTGGTCCATTACCCCTCTTAAACACCTCACTTGCCCCATACACCCCATTGATTTTGTGAAATTACCGATTCAATAAAGGCCATTTTCTAATGGGAGCCAGTTATAATCTGATTTTGCTATCGTTTTCGAATAGCCAATCAAATTGCCGAACGGCCTCTTGTATCCCAGAGTAGAGGTAGAGCAACGAACTCACTCTGGGGACGAGATTGTCAACCAGTAATTCAAAACAAACCAAGCCGCATAAGTTTCTCTGAATCCCAGGTAGCTAGCTTGCTCGTTGTGCATTCCAGAAATTGTTTTTAAGAGCAAACATGAGCATAAATCAAAAGAAGAAAGATATATCAACACATCTGCGTCGGACATTGAATTTGTTTGGTTCAAAAGCCGATCGGGAAGCGATTCAATTCTCTTATTTTTTGGGTGTGATTAAAACACTAACGGCTAAGCTTCTGAACCAAAGAAATAAAGTGCCCGGGGTAGATGAGTAGATATATCCTTCTTTTTTCGATACGTGCTCGTGTTTGCTCTTAAAAACAATTTCTGGAATGCACAACGAGCGCGCTAGCTACCTGGGTTTCAGAGAAACTTTTGCGGCTTTGTTTGTTTTGAATTACTGATTGAGAGAATTTCCTATGTCTGCGATCGCTAATCGCTTTGAATTCAGGTGTCAACAAAAGCAACCATGCTATTGTCTTACAAAATCTGCCCTTGTTTCCAAGAGGACAAAATACAAATACATGCTATGACTGGTATAAACTAAACGAAATGGTTGCAAATCCGGACAAATTTCAGTTAATTTTCTTTGGGCTCAAAGAAGACCACGAGTTATGCATTGATATTCATGGCAATGTGATAAAGATGTCCGATACGGTGAAACTCTTAGGTGTCACCATTGACTCAAAACTTAATTTTAATGGGCACATCAAAACTGTCTGCTAAAAGACCAAAAATAAGGTTAAAGCTTTTTCAAGGGTTGCAAGAAATCTGGATTCTCAAAAGGCTAGCCTGCTATATAACTCATTTATACTGACAAATTTTAACTATTGCCCACTTATCTGGATGTTCTGTGGAAAAACAGCCAACGATGAAGTCAATCGAGTTCATAAGCGTGCCCTGAGAGTGTTGCTAAATGACTTTGACTCCAGTTTTGAAGAGCTCTTACACAGGAATGAGGAAGTCACAATAATTGATGATGGGTTTAAAATTAAAATCAGAAGTTGGAAGGGATCCGGATGTAACTGCCGCATATGTAAAACTTAGATTGAAACATTGTAAATAGGGTAGAGTTGGCCTTTATTAGCATTAGCTACTTTCCAGCCAACTGTAAATAAATTGTATTATTATTATTATTATTATTATTATTATTATTATTATTATTATTATTATTAATACATGTAAGTGTCATTATTGTTAGGAAGGAAAACTAAGGACATTTTGCTCGTTGATTTCACTCGTTACTGCAGGTTTTTGAAAGGGACTTTCCTCAGAAAATCTCCGATATCCACAGAAAGAAATGACTGATTAAAGCCAAGTACATTACTGAATTTAATTGAACATATCTGCAATGAAACAAGACAGTTTCCAATATTATTGCTTTGATATTCAGGGAGCAGCATTTTCTCAAACGACGGGCGTTATTTTTACTCATCCGCTATTACTACGAACGTTTACATTTATGACAATAAGCTTAGCATCAGTCTCCTAAAGTGAACAAATGTTGTTCGTTTAAATGTTCTAATCAAAGGGAATCTAAGCATACGTAAGTCTTCGATAAAAAAGCCGTACAGAGGCATCTAATAGGCTAGAATGATTTAGCAACTTGCATACATACATATCGTGATGGCTAATGCACGAAATGCAGGATGGATTGAACAAGGACAGATTTGGTAAGACAATAGCACGAGTCGGTTTTGATTGACACCGCAATTCAAAGTGAATAGCGATCACAGACAAAGGAAATTCTCTCAACCAGTAATTCAAACAAGCAAAGTTTCTCTGAAACCCAGGTAGCTAGCTCGCTCGTTGTGCATTCCAGAAACTGTTTTTAAGAACAAACAAGAGCGTATTATTTGATCGACACCGCAATTCAAAGCGAATAGCGATCACAGACAAAGGAAATTCTCTCAACCAGTAATTCAAACAAGCAAAGTTTCTCTGAAACCCAGGTAGCTAGCTCGCTCGTTGTGCATTCCAGAAACTGTTTTTAAGAGCAAAGATGAGCATAAATCGAGAGAAGAAGGATACATCTACGCATTTACCGCGGGCATTTTAGTTCTTTGGTCCAGAAGCTGAGCAGTAAGTGTTTTTATTGTTGCTATTGTATTACAAAATCTGCCCTTGTTGATGGATTGAGAGTTTCTGACCCCTGGCGTCTGGAAGTGTAAAGCCTTGAAAGACTCATAGCTTTTGAAGGAGCATTAGTTAACAGTGGTCTTTAAACTGATTAAATGTCCGGTAAATTATCCATGTAAATTATGGAATGTCCGGTGTGTCCGGTAAATTGTGTCTGGTTGTGTCCGGTATGGAGTGTCCGGTAAATTATGGAATGTCCGGTAAATTATCTATACATATTATTGATAACTTTGGGAGAAGTTGCTTTTGCTTTTGAAATGCAGTTTACCAACAGGGCCAGAAAGCTTGCGTCTACCCTTTAACATCTCGTCGTGTCAGCTTTAGTCAAATGATTAATATATGCCTGAAACTAGTATACAGTATATCTAAAACTTTACTGAAGCACCTATTTTACGAGTTTGTCACTCATCTTGATTATCATTATCATTTCCTTCTATTGCGGGAAGCCTAAGGTATGTTACATCAGTGCACACTTTCATTGTCAAAGAGAAGTCGTTTAGGGGTCGTCCATATGTAATCCAGTGCTCTCACAAACCTTGTCTTGGAAATCTTCCTCGCAAGCCAGTTTGTTTGGAAGAAATACTTGACTGCAGAAAGCTTGTCAAGGAACCAATCGAACCAAATTAACCTCAAGAAAATATTTAGAAATATAGCAAATGGGCTACTCAAGTTCTGACTGTGACTCGCAAGCAAAGCTAATGCTTTCTGTTCCATTTCTGGCTCGTTTAAACGCCAACAGCAGCCGTTGTACGGAGCAAAATAGGCCGTGAAAAATCCCCTTGGATTGCGTTTGAACAGCGACCAATAATCTGGGTAAACATTGCTTAACCTTGCAACATCATCCAAATAAGTGTATCCCTCAACCAAAGTTTGTACTCTTCGAGAGGTAGATTGAAAATACTCGGACCAGAACATCTTGTCGTTCCTTACTGCAATAACCCTGTCTGCCTCATCAACCAGTTGTATACGTTTGTTCCATACTTTAGCGACCCACTGCGCTTGCATCTCTGTAATCCCTGGAATGGAGCCGATGACTGGACGCACAAACCCCAGGTAGGCCAAACTCGGATCGTGTGGGTTAAACACAAACTTGTAGTTGTCTGTGAGTGGAATATCGCGAAGTGTGCGAGGCATGAATGGAAATTCTGTTATGTAGCCACTGCACAGGATTATTGAATCTACCTCGATGGATTCGCCATCCATGAATGAAATCTGGTTTCCGATTACGGATGAGATTGCTCCTTTGGGTATAACATGCTCATAATCGATAAAATCCAGGACATGAGCATGTTTATTGATGAATGCACGGAAGAAAGGTGCGTTGTTGCGGAATTCTGGGATTCCATGGCCTTGATAAGCTAACAGGGATCCGCCCGTTGTCCAACGGCACACCCATGCAACACCTAAGGGCAAATTAAATTTATTACGTTGTGTCCTTGCGATCGGTCCCTAAATAAGACTCTTCCCAAATAAGGCTTGTGCATCAAGCGTAAAAAAAAAACGCGAAGCTTATTTTGGTTTGGTCATTTTGGTAAATAAGCCACTAGGCTGAAGGGTCTCCCTCCTTGATGAATTGAAATATGAAGTATGGAAAATATGAAAAAATGAAACGGTCAGAAGTCAATAGAAACGGTTGTATGAGAATTTACCTCCATGGACATGTCAAATACCACACATGAAGCTGAATTGACAAATGAAAGGTTCTTAATGCCGCTGCCAACGCAGCAGCCACACAAATGGAGCACGATCTTTTCGGACACCCTGTACCGGATGAGTAAAAAAAAGTTTACACGTTTGACGACCTGTGGAATGAAAAGTATATGGCCGATATTCAAAACTAAAATTTTAATCTATCAGCCAAAGGTTAACTAAGACAAGAAAAGTTTGCTTGGTAAAATCACTCATCTTTAAGACCCAAAAATTTGGACAATACCTGTGAGGGATTTGTATGGGAATCGAGAATTCCATATTCCATTCTGGCCCATGATTTATTTGGCATCGAAATTTAAAGTCAATTCATGGTCTTAAGAAATTCGATTTCAATAGTACGTAAATCATGGACCAAAATGGAAGGTGGAATTATCGATTCCCATACAACCCCCTTACAGGCATTTTTCTAATTTTTGGGTCTTAAAGATGAATGATTTTACCAAACGAAATTTTTTTGTCTCAGTTAACCTTTGTCTGATAGATTAACATCTTAGTTTTGAATATCGGCCACACACTTTTTATGCCACAGCCACCCAAACGTGTAAACTTTTTTTTTACTCACCCGATAGGATGTTTGGCAAAACATGTTTTCTCATTCGGCCCGGGCTTTTACGGACATAACAAGAATGAAACTAGGACGAAATACATTAATCATAAATAAAAATACCTGGTTTGCTTTTCGTAAAAGGGCACAACAACTTCATGGCACGCGATGATGCTTTGTCCAATGCTTGTGGCTTTCGGTGCGGGAGAAGCTTTGCAAACTTGCGGAAGAAATGCTGACCGCGCGGAATACACCACACGATTTTATCACAATTTGTATGCCATGCGTCAACGATGTCACTGGCAGTCTCCCCTCCACCAATCATGAGGATTCTCTTCCCTCTATGAGGCTCATAAAATTCCTTGAATTCACCAGAATGATGAATTGTTCCTGTGAAGTCTTTCAAAATGTCGGTCTTCATTGATAAATCAGGTTTTTGGTGAATGCCTACAACGAAGAATTGTTTCTACATCAGAAACATAAATGTGCTGGGTTTGAGAATTATGATGATCATCGCAATTTCTCATTATGAGAATGAGAACGTGTGATTGGCTTTGTAACAATTTCCTTGAATTCTTTGAAAAAAAGGAAAAACCACTCTAATTCTGAAAATATTGAAGACTTCAGAAAAGGCTAACGTGTACATGCTCGAAACGAGTATATGCTTGACTTGATAACGAGTATATGCTCGAAACGTCGTGTTTTTAATATCTAAGCTATTTTTGGTACTTAAATCCTTTAAGTGTCTTTGAATGCATTCAGGTCATAGAAATTTACACTCCTTAACCTTTTAAATTATCTGATTTCTATACCCTATACCACAGTTGACAAACATCACTTTAGGACATTAGAAATTAGAATAGGAAATTAGAATTACCATACGATTACCACAAGTTCAAAATGAAACTGAAGGAATTCCTGCAAAATTAGCATCCTTCCCGAAGCATGATACATGATCCACAGGAAGACCAGCAAATTTGTAACATTTTAAAATGTGAATAGATATTTATTTGTATACACGTATTTTTTTTTATAAGAAACTGCCCATAAGAAACTCAACTCTCAGATCGCCAAAAATTTAAGAAACTCCAGTACTGGGAAAATGTAAGTTAAGAAACTCTTTAATTTGATAAAGGAAATCCTTGACATATTTTTACTTTACTGTCAATTGTTTCTTGTATCATATTACTAGTAAGGTACTTGAGTAATGTCTAAACACTGGAAAGGCTTAACAACCTTGTTTTGAAATGTTTAGGAGGGCACAGGTAATGAACATGAAGATTGTTATCGAACCTATCTAAGAAACTCGTAAAAAACTCTGAGTGTTCAAAATCTGATAATTTTCAGAAACTTTCAGTACTGGCTAGCCTGCGTGCAGACTCAACTCCTCGAAAGTATACTTTATACTTTCGAGGAATTGAGTCTGCACGCAGGCTAGTACTGGCCAAAATTCTTAGTTTCTTATAAACAAAAATACGTGGAGCGATGATCTTTCTTTTTTTATATTAAATGTAAAAAAACATAAGATTTCTTGTTAAAATATGATAAAATGAATAAAATAAATAGGACACCAGGTATGTGGAGACTTACTACATATCACAACATGGGTTGCTAGACACCGCAGATATGTTTCAGCATATGTGCTACTGCGGAGGAAAATATATGTATTTCTGCGGAGGAGGTATCAAAGTAGTTGAAAGGAAAGAAAGTTTCTTTCTTTCAATCTCTTGTGCTAGCTCCTCCGTAGAAATAAAAAAAATTTTCCTCCGCAAAAGAACAACGCTGCGGCTATAAGCAAGGGCCTATAGGACGAGAGATTATAGTCGTCCCGTTGCAGTTAAAATGTTTGGTTTGAAAAACTTACCCTTGTTTTCCTTGGTGGTTTCGTCTTTCATAAATTTCTTGGTTTTGCTTTCTAAACGACATAAATCACATGTTTTCTCAAGTAGAAATGAACTGTTTGATCGTGCCACCTCGTTGGCGGCCATTTGCAATGTAGTTCTCCATAAATTAAAAATGGCGTTGCTGAAACGGTATGCAGAGCAAGCTGTTTATTTCAACTTGAGAAAAGATGGGATATTTGTCGTTTAGAAAGCAAAACCAAGAAATTTATGAAAGAAAAAACCACCAATGAACACATAGGTAAGTTTTTTCAAACCAAACATTAGAAATTAACTGCAACGGGACGACTATAATCTCTCGTCCTATAGGCCCTTGCTATAAGCGCAACTGCAGGGGTCTAAGAACCCATGATCGCACCTGTACAAACTGCGAGATTCTTCGATCTGTACAATTCTCCATCTTCTGTCTCCACATTCCAAATCTCTTCAAACTTCTTCACTTGCCTGACGGTGCAATTAAATTTGAAATGCTTTCCAAGCTTGAAATGCTCGTAATAATCTTTCAAATATTTGTAGACATCATCATGTTTGGGAAATTCTCCGATTTTCTTCGGCATTGGAAAATCACTCATCTCTGTTGTTGTTGATGATGATGATGTTCGGGTTGATTGCATAACTGATGTTATTTTCGAATCATGAGTGAAATACCACACTCCACCGATGTTATCCCGTTTCTCGAGGACACGAACGCTTAGATTTTGCTCCATGGCGTATTTGCATGCGAGCATCCCCGACCAACCTCCTCCAAGCACCAGAACATCAAGCAAATCATCTTGAACTGCAGCCATTGTGGTCTATGAATGAAATTTACAAATTGTAGATGAAACTAAGGTAACCAATGCTAAAGTCCATCTCTAATTAGTTATCACCATAGATTTGCGATAACGCAAAATTCCTTTGCAAAACACGTGTATTGTTGTTATTCGCGGGCATTTGTAGGTGGCATCTAATTTGAGACAGAATATTGTTGGGTTTGATGTGATTTCAACTGGTTAGGGTAGATCTAAACTGTATTTTATTAACCTCGGCGGTGCGACAAAATGCGAGTGTGGGATGAATTAATTAGAAATTACGTAAATAAACACACTTACCTCCAATAAAAAATCTAAAACTCCAGAAAAAATCGTATTTCTTTGCAAAGCCACGTTCGTCAATTCTGATTTGATGTCGGTCTCAACTCAAGCCAAGGTACTTTATACGATGGAACGTTATGCAGTGTTTGAAACTCGAAACGACTTCATTCTGCACCTGAAATAAGTTATTTAAATATTTGAACAGATAATAGATTTGTTTCAAGAGTCATCAAGAATGTAAACATAAAACTACGTAAAGAATGTTAAATAGCTTTGATGGGTAGTACAAAGGTTAACATTTGTGACAACATTTTCTGGGTCATTTTATCCCGTTGATAGAACCATTATTCATTTGCTAACTTGTACCCAACATTATCCCCGACAATAACAGACAGAGGTGCATTCCAAAATTTAAGGCGAGAATGCCTGAATTGGGAAGTCAAACAAGGACATATTTTGTAAGACAGTAGCATGCGCAGCTTTTGATTGACACCTCAATTCAAAGCGATTAGCGATCTGAGACAAAGGGAATTCTCTCAACCAGTAATTCAAAACAAGCAAAGCCGCAAAAGTTTCTCTGCAACCCAGGTAGCTAGCTCGCTCGTTGTGCATCCCAGCAAGTGTTTTTAAGAGCAAACATGAGCACGGATCGAAAGAAGAAGGATATATCTACACATAGGCCTCTGGCAGAAGTTCAGAAGCCGATTGGGAGCCGACTCAATTCTCTTACTTTTTGGGTGTGAGTAAAATACTTACTGCTCAGCTTCTGAACCAACGAAATAAAATGCCCGTGGTACATGTGTAGATATATCCTTCTCCTTTCGACATATGCTCGTGTTTGCTCTTAAAAATAATTTCTGGAATGCACCACCAGCGCGATAGCTAACTGGGTTTCAGAGAAACTTTTGCGGCTTTGTTTGTTTCGAATTACTGGTTGAGGGAATTTCCTTTATCTGCATTGGCTAATCGCTTTGAATTCAGGTGTCAACAAAGACAACCCATGCTTTTGTCTTACAAAATCTGTCTTTGTTAGGAAATAATGCAAATAATCAACCATCTACCACAGGACAATAATGAAGAATTCAAATCAACGAATGCTAATGAAGACCCAGGCAATATTTATCCGTCGCAATAGCTAGGAGGTTCAATCTCTAGTTTCTTTTACTGTTCGCGTTTCGTTACTTGGTTACAACTCATGTTCGTAGATTTGATTTTCATTGGTATCTCTGGTAGATTTTAGGGTACTTTCGCTTTTCGTGCATACACAAAGATTTTTATGAACGGCGTACGAGATTTTTCATGGAGTGATATAAAGATATGCCCCTCACCACCATGTAGGCCAAGGGGATCCATTGAAATATCATTGCTAAGAAAGAACGGATTACGAATATATCCTGTATCGCGTATTACATAATTTGTCACTATATAAATAATGATGGCTTCAAATTTTGCTTACCGAAAAGAACTTCCGTCTCTCCAAGGAAGCATCTCCATTTCAAAGAATGATTGAGTCTGGAAGCATTTTCGAAAAATGTCAACACAAATGGGTGAACTGGTGAACGAACGGAACGATCGGATTGCAATGAAACTCACTCCATGCTGCTTGAGCACAAAGAATTTGGAAAAATCTCAGATCGATTAAAAATAATTTCTATACACTTTAGAAATCTTATTGAAGTATGACAATACAAGTAATTTTAATGGCATGTAGGTTATATGTTCATAGGATGCTGGAATTCTTTTCTTTAGCAATGATCGCCATGACAGAATGCGATCAAACAAGAATGAAATATCAAAAACAATGCAAGGCATTTTTGCAGAGATTTTTGTCGCTGCAAGAGAGATGCCTCTGGACTTGCCCAAGTCGTCTTGGGGGGCCTCGAGAGCTGGGTCAAGGTGGAGTCAAGGTAGCCTGAATGGCGTGAGAGTCTGCACGCAGGCTAGGTCAAAAGTAGACTCATTACATAAGTCCCTTTAACTTTCGCTGTTGTTGTTGTTGAGATCGCTCCAGTGAGATATCTGTTGTAGCGACAAGCCTCCAGGGTGAGCGAAACGAGAGACTTTGTTGGTCAAAGGGCCTCAATGCAAGGGAAGAACCTTCGGCCAGATTTTAGTTGGGGATGTGCCAGCAACCTTCACAAACCCACAAGAATGGAAATTGTTCGAAGTGAAAAATTTGCTCCTCCTACAGTAACGGGAACGGTGTAAAGTACCATACCGTTCAGTGACTATTATGAGTAAGGTAAGATTGTGAACCAACATCGGAAAATTTTCAATTTTTTTTTGTTAATCCCATATCTGATGCTTCTTTCTTATACACCGTTCCCTATGTCAGTAAGACTTTGAGCCACGAGAAGCAACTTTTGCACTGACCTAAACGAACTGGACAATTGCTAAAAGGCTCAAAGTCATAGACCCCATTACCCTGGGTACCAAACTTTCTAAAATTAAAATAAATCCCTATTCTATTTTAGGAAGTCTAGTATCCACGGTAAGACCCCATGTACAGCGTACCGATACAGTTTTGATCCGCTGCAGTTCAACTAGATACACAATTATATACACCATTCCCGTGATAATGTGGCCCATCCTTTGAGCTAAGGACGGAAAATTTTCAATTATCCGAGCGAGCGCAATTCTACACTGTCACAGACGATCTCAGAAAATTTTAAATTTTAACAAATATTTCTGTTCAGTTTCAAAGTGAAAAATTTTTACAAGAAGATGCCAAATACTG
Organism: Aurelia coerulea; assembly: GCA_039566865.1. Lineage (NCBI taxonomy): Eukaryota > Metazoa > Cnidaria > Scyphozoa > Semaeostomeae > Ulmaridae > Aurelia > Aurelia coerulea. The sequence goes on from CM076955.1 coordinate 19,050,447, forward strand.
CAGAAAATCTGCCATGCTCCTTTCGTAACAAATACGCAATGGACTACAACAGACAGCAAGAAAAAAATTCTGGGTCTAAATTTCTGCACACTTTAAAATAATCTCAATATCTATTTTTAGAAAATCTATCACATCAAATGTATGAATTAGTGTAATAACATCTAATTGTAATTTCAGTTCCTCTAAAACCTGGTTTCCATGTAGCCGTAACAAGGGCCTAAGGACGAGATAGTCCTCTTGTTGCAGTTAATTTCTAATGTTTGGTTTGAAAAACTTACCTATGTTCTCTTTGGTGGTTTATTCTTTCATAAATTTCTTGGTTTTGCTTTCTAAACGACAAATATCCCATCTTTTCTAACAACATCACTTTCGTTATGTACATTGCAAATGGCCGCCAAGAGACGAAGTGGCACGATCAAACAGTTCATTTCTGCTTGAGAAAACATGTGATTTATGTCGTTTAGAAAGCAAAACCAAGAAATTTATGAAAGAAGAAACCACCAAGGAGAGCATAGGTAAGTTTTTGAAACCAAACATTAGAAATTAACTGCAACGGGAGGACTATCTCGTCCTTAGGCCCTTGGCCGTAACTGACCTGACTGATAACATAAATCCCCTGTAACCCTGCGGTAAAACATGGAGTAGATTGCATTAGGAGGTAAAGGCATGGCATGGAGCAGATTTCTTGCTATGCTGGGATTTGCCTCATTCGCCTTGAATTGACACTAACTATGAATAAGGTCTATAGCAATGCAAGGCGGTTACAAAAGGGCCTTTAATTTTAGGAATTTTCCCACAATTAATCAGTTACATAATCAACTCTTAAGTGAGCTCGTTGAGAGGGAGGACAGCCTGGCATATCCTTCAAAATAACGAAAGTGCGCTGAAAGGGGCCAATAGAGACTCGCAATCCTTACCACCTTCTCTTATATTTGGAACTTTCACTCACCCTTGAAACTCTCTCTCTACGGCGCTGTCAATAAAGCATAAGTTCCAAATCTGTGGGTCGGTGTAAAAAGGTGGGTGTAACAATCTATGACCAATTTCGTGTAACTGACTGGCTTGCAAGAAATTTTCGCTACTCATCTATAATTCTACCGTTGGGCTTTTCAGAAATCTTGAATATTTTTCGAGATGACAGCGTATTTCATTTTTCAATTCATTTAAGGATGTAACATCGACAATTGTCTGAATCGTAAACCAGAGAAGTGACAAAACTTTTGCTTGATACCATATTGTAGAGATCCATAAACTATGCTTTTCTTGGAAATCATTTCATTTTTCCTCAAAAAGTTTACAAACTACGATGGTTTTAAATTTTTCCGAAAATTTTCTTGAATTTTTACAACAGAAAAAACTCTAATTCTGAAGATATTGAGGATTTCAGAAATAAATAGATAAAGCTTCTTTGAAGCCATGAAGTTTAAAGAAATATGTCACAGAATTTTACACCGCCTTTCTAAAGATTTGGAACCTATGCTTGTGACAAAATAAAAATTCCATGATAAATCAAGATTTAATTCCATGTAGTATACACAATTAGTTAAAGGGAATTCAAAAATATACTGTCTTTGAAGGATTTAGGGAAGAAGTATTATTATAAAATTGCTTGCACTTTGAGAACAACATGACCGATTTTGACGAAGAAAATTTCCTAAATTAAGTTGATGCGTTAGCTACACATGCATTAGCAGTTTCCACGAATCTGAAAAATTGTTTGAGAGTTAGCAGCTCTTAAACATCCATGCTTTTTTTAAACTCTCCCGGCATTCCTGGAAGTATATTTTTGAATTCTTTTCTATTAATATCAATTTAATGTATGAATAAACAAATATCTGTACTAATCGTTTCTGTTTCAATCTGTGCATCTAATTTTGCTATCGGAATCAAATGCGTCATTATATTGTTGATTCTTTACACAGTATAAAATATTTTGTTCTGCTGAGAAAAGGTACCGGGTCAAAAAAAGGCCCGGCGTTTGAAAGGCTATTGCTCCCTGAATATATAAGCAATAATATTTCACAATATCTGATTGCACAACTAACATGTTCAATTATTTTTAAAATTTTTCCTGGCTCAAATTGGTCATTCCGTTCAGATTTTACAAGGTATTTATTGCGTGTATTTCTTGGAATCATTCAAGTCCAACCAAATTCATTCAAAATTATTATAGGATAGGGGGGGGCTCTCTCCTCGATTAGTTTACCTATTGAGAGAGCTCCTCCTTTAAGTAATTCCCTCCATACAATTTATCTCGTCTCTCTGTATTTGTGTATTGTATTAATTTTCCGTATCAATGTATTAATTCTCTGTAATATTGTCTTATTTCTTTGTAGTTTAGTTATTTGTTGGTATTGTTAATTATGAAATTGTATGTAGTGGAATTTAAAATATGAACTGAAACTGAACTGAAAAAAGTCCCGTCGAGAAACCTTAAAAAAGAAACGTGCCAAAATCGTGAGCAAGTTTCCATGATATGTTTACCATACAGCAATGACTTGAGCACGCTCTAGCACGTGCTACCCCCTTGGGGGGACGAAAAAGTCTTACCCCTAGTATGAATAACTTATTTAGGGGGATTCCATTCTCCCAAAAGCACAAAATACATAAATGTACGTACGTGTCATTATTGCTAGGACGGGAAACCAAGGAAATTTTGCTCGTCGCTTTCATACATTTTCGCAGGTTTTCGAAAGGGGCTTTCTGCAGTATCGACGGGAAGTAATTACCGATTAAAGCCGGGTAAATTACTAAACCTAATTGGACATATCAGGAATAAAACAAGATAGTTTTCAATATTATTGCTTTGATAATCAGGAAGCAGCATTTTTTCAAACGCAGCCGGGCCAACAAGGGCAGATTTTGTAATACAATAGCCACAGTTGCGTTTGATTGACATCCCAATTCACAGCGATTAGCGACTGCAGACAAAGGAAATTCTCTCAACCAGTAATTCAAAACAAACAAAGCCGCAAAAGTTTCTTTGAAACCCAGGTAGCTAGCTCACTCTTTGTGCATTCCAGAAACTGTTTTTAAGGGCAAACATGAGCGTAGATCGAAAGAAGAAGGATGCATCTACACATCTGCCGCGGGCATTTTATTTGTTTGGTTCAAAAGCCGTTTAGGAGGCGATTCAATTCTCTTATTTTTTGGGTGTTATCAAAACATTTACTGCTCAGTTTCTGGACGAAAGAAACAAAATGCCCGCGGCAGATGTGTAGATATATCCTTCTTCTTTCGATCTATGCTCATGCTTGCCCTTAAAAATAATTTCTGGACTGCACAGCGAGAGAGCTAGCTACCTGGGTTTCAGAGAAAGTTTTGCGGCTTTGCTTGTTTTGACTTACTGGTTGAGAGAATTTCCTTTGTCTGTGATCGCTAATCGCTTTGAATTGAGGTGTCAACAAAAGCAACTCGTGCTATTGTATTACAAAATCTGCCCTTGTTGACTCACCCTGTATCACAGTTAAAAAACTTCAAACATATTCTGCGTTTTACGGGGCGAACCAAAAGCAAGTTTCCATCAAGGAAAACTCATCCAAATTTGATCTTAAACTTGAACATTTATTTTCGTACAAAGAAGGAACTAAAGTCTGTCTCAAATTAGATGTCACTTGAGATTTGCCATAACGCAAAATTTCTATGCAAAACACTTCTATTATTATTATTCGCGGCAATTTGCAGGTGACATCTAATTTGACACAGACTAGGATTTCATGCAATTTTGTACAGAATGTCCCAAAAAATTGTGCCTCGTTTGTCTGAAGATTGCGACAAAACGGCAAAAGATTCTCTCCAAATTTTTGCATGATGTTGCTCTTCAGATATTCAACTAAAGTTTGCAACATCCCCGTAAAAATCCGTTGAGAAATGATGGAGCTATGACATTCAGGAGACCAAATTTGCCCGATCACTGAAACCCGCAGTCAGCCATTTTGTCTTACTATATTGAAGCGATAAATAGCTTCATGGATTGAAAATGAAACAGCAGCCTCCAATTTCATAGCTTTCGTTAAAATTCCCATAATCCTCGGAAAGTTCCACTATTTCTGACCTCACAGAAATTATTTCTTACTTCACGTGAAGATACTTATCACTGCAAAAAAGTAAGACAAAATGGCCGACCGCTGGTTTCGGTCATCAGGCAAATTTGGTCTTCTGAAGGTCATAGCTCCATCATTTCTAAATGGATTTTTACGGGGATGGTTGCAAACTTTAATTAAATATCTGAAGAGCAGCATCATGCAAAAGTTTGGCGAGTATCTTTTGCCGTTCTGTCGCAATCTTTAGGCAAACGGGGCATAATCTTTTTGGGACACCCTGTATTATTTCAATACTTCGTGGTTCAGGCTCGGCAGAACAATGTATCTTATAGGTAAATGGATTTCGAGCTTTTTGTTAAAGGGGCTGGGTCACGTAACGTAAACAAACTTCTTTCGAAACGACAATTTTGCAGTTTTTTTGACAGGCCATATCACACAGATTTTCCACTATTTTCTCAAAATGAAAGTATTATTTTGAAGATGAACTCTTGAACTTTGCTGAGAAACAAACGAAACAACCATATGTTGTAGGATTGCAAAGATATTGGTGGATTTTTAGTAGTAACTGTATTGTGGATTCACCCCATCCACCAAAATCTGTGCAGAACACAATGGGCGCGTGCCGGCGAGTGCGGGCAACAATATAGATTATAAATATAACAGATTTGTTTACGGTTACGTGACCCAGCCCCTTTAAACTAATAGTTTTGTAAACAATAAAAATTTAGTGCATTGGCAGGACAAAATTGCCAATCAAAAGCAAAAAAAAAAACGATTAGCAATGAAACTTTGGCTACCACAATTAAAATCCATCCACACAAAGCAAGTTTACAAAAATACAACATTTCTCTCCAATGCTATACGTTGCTCGTAAAAACGCCATACCATGAAGTTTCCCTAGAAAATCCTATGACCTTTCGCAAATCAAATTTTAATGATTTTCCACACAGACAAACATACGCTTGGTCACTTAGTATGTCAATAAAGTATCCTGGGGCGCAGTATTTGATAATTTACTACTCCTCAGCAACTGACATTTTTCTGGAGATATATTTAGGAAATTTGAACTCAACGATAACATAAAATTTCTGTTAACAACAACAGATATTATCAACACACAACAATAACAAACCGTATTAACCAGACTCAATAAAAATATTCACATTTTCTCTCAATTTTGCGAGGATTTGCGTTGCTATGGGTTAAAAATGAATTGGTTTGTTTTTCAAAAATGAACTTCATAATACTTAACCCAATTTTGCTCGCACGCTTTCTCAAACTAGTAAACTAGTCTGGTTAACAGGTTAAAACTACAAGAAACATTCCCAAAATTCATCGAAACCCCAAATTGACAATAAACACAAAATCAAGATTGAATCAACACAAAATAGAGAATCTATCTATCTATTTACATTACCCAACTCAACTGATTTTAAATTCCCCAATCATCGAAATTTTGCCTGCTGCAATTTCCCATGCATTTACGCTAAAACAAAACGATAATACTGACATTAATTTGCTGATTTCATTTTCAGCCCTCTTAAGAACCAGGGGAGGGGGAGGAGGGTGGAACCACTCCAATATATCATATATTACTGTGCAGGATTTTCTAGTTCCCTTTGAAGACTGTTAAAACACCTCCCAAGCTAAATCACTCATAACTATAGAATAGAAATGCAGCTCGCCAAAAATAGGCAAAAAATCGTTAAGAACAGGACGAGCAAACAAAGTTTAAATGTTTGGTGGGCTGTGGAATAAAAGGTACGCGGCCGATATTCAAAACTGAAATGTTAATCTATCAGTGAAAGGCCAACTTAGATGTGAAAATTTTGTTTGGCAAAATCATTCATCTTCGGGACTCAAAAAAAGAAAATGCTGATGATGGGTTTGTATGGGAACGAGAATTCCATGTTCGATTCTGGTTCATGATTTGCTTGCCATTGAAATTTAAATTCTATTTCTGAAGCAGACAGTGGTATTGACTTATGTTTCAAAAGACAGGTAAATCATGGACTAGAAGCGAACGTGGAATTCTCGTTCCCATACAGACCACTCCTCAGAATTTCCCTGATATTTGCATCTTAAAGATGAGCGATTTTACTGAACAGATTTTCACAACTAAGTTAGCCTTTGACTGATAGATTAAGATTTTAGTTTTGAATATCTGCCGCATACGTTTTATCCAACAGTCCACCAAAAAATTCAACTCTTCTTCTACTCACCCGGTATAATTTTAGGGTTTTACTAAAAATTAGATTATCAGTCCCAGAAATCGGTCTGGTGTACGATTCATCGAGGTCTTTCATAAGTGAGTATTTTTTTGTGCACCCAGTAAAGTAGGCCAAATATACTATGAATGTTATAGTTCTTACCTTGAATTGATGCCAAGTTACTTTGACTTCGACAACAAAGGCATTGATCGGTCATTTGTTACTGTTTTCTTCAATCTAACACTGGCAAAAGGATTTTCTGCACTATGAAATATGAAAATGGAATCATGAGTTAACAAACAAAGCATCGACTTCAAATCTTGAAATGGCTTCGAAGGAAGTTTATTTATTCTTTACTTTGGGGGTCGTGCAGGGGGTATCAGAAACACCGAAACCATTTTCTGGGATCATAGGAAATTCCCTAAATTTGCATTCCAGCAATAGACCTTTTTACTTGTTGAAAAGATGTTTGGATCGAGCGACCAAATCTGGTAAAGTTTGGGAAGAAAAACGAAAGCACGACCCCCGTTCTCAGTGGATATACTGCTAGCTGTGGCATAAAGTTGCTGCGGATCACAACACTTTTCAGAGAGTTTTTATCAACTAGTTTGCGTACAATGGGTTAGCAATGGTTCAGTTTACACACAGACAAGTGTTATTGGTCTTTTACTTTGCTTCTCACTATTTTCATTCATTTTTAGCTGACTTTTCTTTCATTTGAATAACAACGGTTGAAAACAGCAAACTTCGATTTGCAATCTCACAAAATGAAACTCTTCCATGCTCGCACTTTGTTTTGAAACTGCTGCACAGTAAAATCAGTAAACAATGAAAAAAAAGCAAGGCCCAGAGGCGAATAAAACTTGCCAGTGTATAAACTCAACCACTCGTACATCAATTTGCGCAAATTTATCGTTGATAAACTCACTGAAAATGTTCTAAAGGAACTGCATTCCACAGCTAGCAGTGTATCCACCAAGAACGGGGGTCGTGCTTTCGTTATCCTTCTCAAAGTTTACCAGATTTGGATGCTCGATCCAAACCTCTTTTCTAGCAAGTATTCATTTGAAAGAAAAGCTGTTGGGGAGATTAGATACGGTTTGTCCGAGGAAACTTATGTGTCCTCCCGTGCAGTAGGTTAATGCTCATGCGCCCGTCAGAGTTCCAACCCAAAACGCTACTGCGTATGAGCATTGACCTACTGCACGGGGGGACACATATGTTTCCTCGGACAAACCGTATCTCGTCTCCTCAACAAATAGGGCAATTACATTTTTGTCGATTTACACGCCTAAGCTTGTCTGATGTTGCATTTGTGGGTTTAGTTCGATGAGTCCATAATTAAAGGCAATATGTGCATGTCAGTATAACCCCGTATACACTTTAGTCAAAATATGCTGACACGATGCTGACGAAGAGCCCCCAAGAGCACACTGTGATTGGTAGAATTTAACTGATCACATGCAAAACTATAATTTGAATTTGATAACGAGGCTGCCGGCTGTGGGACTTCCGGTTCAGCTCTGGAAGCGCAACCACAAGTAAGTCATCAGTCTGCTTATATTATACCTGGCTACCTTTTGAGTTCGATGGTAAAGTGATCACATGAAACAGCACGTGAAAATAGCAAAGTCACTGTTATACTTACTCTACTTGCATTTGATCTTTATCTTCGATTTGAAAATCAGGGGGTGGCGGTGGAAAAGGCATTGCGACAAAGTCGGTCACTGGCGGCGGTACTTTGTTCTCTGGAGGCGTTGATTCTGCATAATTCAAAGCATCAGCCAATGGCATTAAGGACAACGGGTTGCTGTTTGTTCTCAAGATTCCTTTTTGAGGTTCACCTTCTAAAATTGTTGGAGTTGATACTGAATGCTGAAATGTTCTTGAACCTGTGTACACAATTTGAGAAATTGAAGACTCATATGGGAAACGCAACTTTATGACGAAATTATAATGAAAAAATACACGTATTTTTTCATAAGAAACGAAGAATTTGGGCCAGTACTGAAAGTTTCTTAAAATTATCAGATTTTGAGTACTCAGAGTTTCTTCCGAGTTTCTTATAGGTTCCGTAACAATCTTCATGTTCACTACCTGTACCCTTTTTAATATCCAAAACAATGTTTTTTCAAGCCTTTCCAATGTTTAGACATCACTGAAGTACCTTCCGAGTAATATGATACAGGAGACAAGTGAAAATAAAGTAAAACTATGTTTAGGATTTCCTTTATCAAGATGAATAGTTTCTTAACTTATCTTTTCCCAGTACTGTAGTTTCTTAATTTTTTGGTGATCTGAGAGTTGAGTTTCTTATGGGCAGTTTCTTAAAAAAAAATACGTGTACAGGGTGTCTCAAAAGGCTTCCCAGTTAAAAACTCAAATATCTCTCGACCTGCTTATCACAGCAAAACAAATAATAAATTTACATGATAAATTTCAACCCGTGTTGAGTTTCAACTCGGGTTGAGTTTTAACAGCATTGCTTATTTTGCCTTGCGTTTACATGAAATCTCAACACAGGTTGAGATTAGGTCAAATGGTTGCAAACAATAGAAGAAAGAATGTGAGCCCACTCAAATATTTGAATGATTGCGGAAATAGATTCGATCTCCTTTGTTCGCATTCTAATCTCACCTCGAGTTGAAAAATTTTTGCGTTTACATGAGAATTTCAACCCGTGTTGAGTTGCCGAGTTGAGTTGAACCCGTGTTGAGTTTCAACTCGGCCTCCTTCATGTAAACGCTATGAAGGCTTACACCGTCAACCGAGTTGAAACTCAACCCGTGTTCAACTCAACCCGGGTTGAAATTTCTCATGTAAAGGGCCTCTAAAACACTTGCTGAAGGTGTGGTAATGCGGTAACTAAACAAGAATTAGTTTGATAAAATTTAGCAACGGAAACAAACACAGCGGGTCGTCAAATCTGAATCAATTTTTCATCATTCAAAATATCAACATGTATCAACAACATAGCAATGCCATAATGATCCGCCTATATTTTTCAATTCATCTCAACATCAATGACACGCCTGCAAACGAAATATATCTCGTATCAAACTCCATTTTGTATGCAGGGGGATCAGTAGCGAAAATGGCAAACATGTCAATCTCAGGTTGGACTTTTGAATCCTCGAGAAATCAACCAGATGTAATTTGACCTCCCAGGAACAGTTTGTCCTGCAAAATCTATACTAAATCATTATTCTCCTCGTTTACTAAGGTCTCAAACTCTAAGTTGAAGGCTGACCCATGCAACTGTGTAAAAACCGAGAAAACTACAGCTACAGCTCCTCCACAGCAGCCACACCAACGCAGCACAATTTTTTGGGGCACACTGTAAAGTAAACACTAACCTGTACTATTGTTACGACTTCCAACGGTTACGACATTTGTCGGTCCAAAATCCACATCATCATTGTCGTAATCACGTTCAGGAATGAACGGCGCAGGTGAAGTCGCAGGCATCGAAACACGTCGAACTTTTTCTTCTTTTGGCGATTCAGAACGTTTTTCACTCTGAACCCCATGAAATAATGGTAATTTTGGGCTTGGTACCACACTGAAAAGAAAATGTATAGTTAAGCAAATCGCACTTCCACTATTAAACGAAATAACTACGAAGATTCTATGCATTATACATAAAACTTCCTTAATTAAGAGTATCCTACAGCCCGTGCTGTAAGGCAGAAATATAGGGAAAACTGATCGTGGTTTATGCAGCTCTTGAAAGGCTTCTGGAGAAATCACCCATAAGTTAAAAGGAATCTAAACATATATAAGCCTTTGGTAAAAATAGCCAAACAAAGACAATAGACTGTGACACGCGCCGCACCATATTTGGGTAGCTGATCTACGTCAACAGCAAATACTGATATCTGATAGTCCAGGATTTGATCACAAGTGGCTCGAGCCACTTTTATATGCTTAGATTCCCTTTAAGGACAGAGTGGCCAATTTCGGTCAGGTTACTTTTAAAATTCATTGAAACCTAACCACTAATGAATAATATAGTTGACAATATCATCACTTTGATATCCAGGGAGCATTGGCCGTTAAACGGGGATAGTTTTTTATTGACTAACGAGGTAGGATTTTGAGAAAACTGATATACTTACTCTGAATAAACTTCAACATAAGCCGCTGGAAACCAACCAGATCTGAAAACAAAAACAGATCATATAATAAACCTATCATATCAAGAGGCGAGTGGCCGACCAGCTTATACATTTCTTGCTAGGTAACTGTAGCGAAGCTTGGCAGAATGGTATGACGGATTTCGGTGCAATAACTTTCTTCATCTAAGTTAGGCACACTGTTACAAAACGATTGGTACCTCATTGAAATTAGTGCATAATTCAGGACAGAACATTTTAAAATAGCCTTAAATACCGGACTCATCTCAGATGCTAGGTAGAAATATATATAGTATTAAACCCATAAACGTAACAAAACGCTGTAACCTGTAGAAAGAAGACTGTTAACTCCTGTAAAAGAGCAAAAACTAAAATAGACCTATAACTAGAGATAAAACTGTTGAATCCTGCAAGAGAAAAACGACTTAATCTTAAAACCTGAAAGGAAAGAAAAGGAAAGAGGTGAGTTACTAACTTATTTTCTTTCCTTTCAGGTTTTAAAGGTGGTGTGAAGCGAAAATTTTTATTGATGCAAATGAATAGCGCAGTTGAATGATAAAGAATGTCGTTTAAATTTTTTTGATACCTCATTTCGTTTTCAAGTTATCCACTGATATTAAGTTGCAGCTGATGACGTCATTTTGTTTGCAAATTACTAGGATAACATATGGAAATATAACTGTATCTGATTTTTGAAAGGTTACAGTGACAAGAAATATTTCAGCTGAGCTGAATAGATGTTATATAAATTGCCTCATGACTTAATATGATGTTTAGAAAGGCATGTTGATTGTACAAAGATTTTTAATTAGATTTCTCTTTGGAAAAATGGCCAACCTTGTACCAAAATGACGTCATCAGCAAATCGTACAAAACAGTGGATAACTCTAAAATGAAACAAGGTATCAAAAAAATTTAAACGACATTCTTTATCATTCGACTGCGCTATTCATTTGCATCAATAAAAATTTTCGCTTCACACCACCTTTAAGATTAACTCGTTTTTCTCTTGCAGGATTCAACAGTTTTCTCTCTGGTTACAGGTTTATTTAGGCTGTTGTTCTTTTACAGGAGCTAACAGTCTTCTTTCTACAGATTAAGGAGTTTTGTTGTGTCTATGGGTTTAATGCGATGAGTAAGTTATTTAAGATTATTTTCAAATTTTGCACCACAAATCAATTGTTCACAGAACATTTTGGCAAACGCTGATATACTGTTCTGGAACGCCGGTTATGTATCGTTAACTTTCATCGTCATACCTTCCCGTTCTCATATTTTCTCCGTATTGCCAACCAGCTGTTGCAGCACTGACTGGGTTCAGGATGTCATGCTGCAAACATAAAAATAAATCAGGTGATACCCACCACAAAATAGTTCGCAACATAACAATAAAACGAACTTTTGGTTTTATGTAATGGCTGCGGAGTTGCCATAGACTTTTACTCTCCAAGGCCTTTGTAGTATCGTAAAGTAGTTTTGCATGTAGCGTCAAATAGTATCTTGCATTGAAATAGTTCGCAGTTAATAGAAGATCAGCGTTATTTGGCCACTATTTTTACGGTATTTGGTGTTACATGAATAACGAATACTGAAAATAGTTTGAAAAGGCTTATCAAGTGGACCTTGGAAAAAATTTAGCAGAGAAAGAAGTACAGATAAAAGAGTAGGGCGATATTGAACATGCACGAAAACATGAATACCTTCGAGAATGAGAGTTGCGACTCATCTTTTGCCTTGTGGTCGTACAACGCTCGCAGTTTCAACCTAAAAGTGTAAAATTTTCTATAACGATGTGGTATAATAGGCAATAGACCTATTAGACCAAAGGCTGGAGGGGGAGCATGGTCACCAAGGGAGGGAATTTATGGGACATAGTTTTTCTTGATCACTTTTTTGCGTAGATTATGAGTCTGGGTGTTGATCGGGCGGTTGAGGGGGCTTTTCAGAGATACAGGGGGGCAAAGGCCAAAAATATGCCATATAGATTAAAATCAAGAATGTGAAAGTCTAAGAGGAGCAGAGTTCACAGAGTAGCCTTTTTAGATCAAGTTCTGGTCTATATTAACTATTCTACTGAGTGTTTCAAGACAACTGTGCCCTGTTTATGTGGCTGCTGTGGAGGAGCTATAGCTTTAATTGTCTCTGTTTTTACACAGCTGCATAGGCCAGACTTCAACTTAGAATTTGAGACCTTGTTTGAGTCAATCTGGGAAGTGGTTTCTGATTTATGGCAGAGGAAAAGCAAAATAAATTGTTGCTTCAAAAACAGCACTTCTACTGTTCTCAAGCAACGTCTAGACATAGGCAATAATGCTCCGTTCATGTGACCTATATTATGATCAAAATTGTAGTCTTACTCACTGTGTGTTCTCTCTCTTCCACGGGATTGCAACTTAGATAATGTTGCTATTCCCTCGTTCTTCCCTCGTCACAACAAGGGTCGAATGCCGCCCTTATTCAAATACCAAATACAGTTGAAACCGTTGGAGCTGCTACGCAGCGATACGTCTCATTTCAAATCTCGGAAGTCCCAGACTTTACTCGCAATCCCGTGGAAGAGAAACAGCCCACAGTGAGTAAGAATACAATTATGATCATAATATAGGCCACATCAACGGTGCCTTATTGCCCATGGTCTAGAATTTGGAATTAGATATAGAATAGCTGACAGTTCTATTTTGCATAAGTCTGTTCATAAACCATAATATAGGTACATACGTTTTTTATTCAATTACTACGACATAAAATTAGGAAAGGAATGTGGTGGAATGTGATGAGATTGTTAATTAGTGAAAATGTGATACTTCTTAAAACTGAATCCATCTTAGCAATCACTGTCTTTATCATTAACAATGATCAATGCTGGTGATCTCTCACCAAGCACCCCTTAAACGAAGCAAGATCTATAAATGTAGGACATTTTGATATGAAATCAGCAAAATTAAGCTGTAAATATTTCATTTTTTAGTTGTCTGAAATTTCTGTTAAAAAATTCCGAGCTTCCGTGAAAAAAATCCGAAAATGTTTTGTCCGAAAATATTTTGTTTAAAATCTACTCGTCCGAAATTTTTGGCGTTTAATATACTCACTTTAACTCTTTTCCAATGGGTTTAACTTTTTGATTTCCACTTTTCGCTAACATGGTCATTCTCATTCCACCATTAACCAACTTGTCACTCTGTAACGGAGTTGAATTCCCAGCAATTGACTCTCCTGTTTGTTTCTCGTCTCTTCCCCTAATTTCTTCCTCACTTAAAAAGTTATTATTGATTTTTTCTTCATCATGTGTTTGTGGAGGAATCTCCTCTGAATGTATGTCGTCCATAGCCTCTTTTCCAATCACAGAAGGTCGTGAAGATGAGGTTGTGACTCTCGCATCCATTGTGTGATATTTATTCGGGCCAGCAGGACTGTGCTTGATATCCTTCTTTCGCATCGTGGCTGTATTATATGAAGATGGATTCTGGGAAAGACATGACAGATCTGTCGAATAGTCTATATCACACCTCTTGTAGCCTGACATTCAATATAAAACCGGCTCAAGTATTTATCCGTAAAAAATTGTTTACATGTAGCTTTTCGTAATTGTATGTTTAGTTGTATCTTAGGTTTATGTTCTTCATGTGATGACGTTGGGATAGTCATGATCTTTTGCTCCCCCTTGTATCGTTCTTGTAGTGTTTTATGGTAGCTCGTTCATAGTGTCTATACGTTCGTAGTGTCTTACGTAATTCATAGTTGTAAAATTTTAACAGTGAGTTAATATATGAAAAAATATTCTATATCAATAATTTACATCATAGATATTTCTATCTTCAAATGTACAACAAAGTAAACAAAACAAATCCAAATCAATAGATAAATAAATAAATGATACATAAGCAGTTTTACAGTGTTTCAGTAATCTAAATAGATGATAAAACTAACTTCCGGACACATGTTGACAAGGATTGCATTTATAGTTTGGGTCATCCCAAGTCACAGTAACACCATTGCTGATAAACACTTTTTGATGCATCCTATACAACATACTCTTTCTTCCTATTCAATTAAATTTTTACAATAACAACCTACTTTAGACACTACACTTGACCCACTTTACGACAAAACAAGGACGATACCAAGAAGGAGAGCAAAAAACAGTGACAACCCCATGGCCATCAACATAAAGAACACGAAACTGGATTTAAATTACATTTACAAATACAGATAGCTACATATAAGCGATTAAACACTTATATTATACTGGCGGCTGCTCACATTGGAGGTCAGACTAGCACAGGCGATAATGCTGAGCAACGGAGAAAACCCTGGCAAAGAGAACAATGATGACAACAACTGCCCTACCACCACCATTAGACCCTCTGTAGAATCCCCATTGGTCAAGACACTGGGCCCATGCTATCAAATTAGGGTTCCTTGTTCACAAAATCGTAGATTTGAATATTCATATTCTTATAACAAATATTGGCAAAGAATACTAACCGTTATAACCTGCTCGCTTTCTGAGGGTAATTCACTTGGATGGCTCACTACCAGATCCCAATCTGCCATTCTCTGGTTTAACATCGATGCAATCTTCAAGAAAAATGAAGGGTCTGTTTCATTGGTAATTCCAAACCTACCAAATTCTAAACGGTAGACTTCGCAGAGCAGAAACACATTTCCCAATCAAACACAAGATTCTTCAAACAGACGGTTTCAGATTCATCCAAGGGCGCCTACCTTGTAGGAAGTGTGTTTATTCCCAGTACTGTACCCGTGACCCAGTACACAGAGTGACCCAGTACACAGAGTAATTGGTGTCCTGTTAATCTGTTTAAAAAATTCAAATTCTAACGTCTGTTAGTGTTGACCAATCAAAAATCACGCAGTCTGGTTCCCTGTGGCCAACTCGTATAACAGTTGATCTCTTATTACATCAACACCGGAATTTGAAACCACAAAGTTATTCATACGTCATCTTGACCTTGACAGGATTGACTCTGTGTACTGGGTAACGGTACAGTATTGGGAATAAACACAGTTCCTACAAGGTAGGCGCCCTTGATTAATCCTGGCGAACGCGAGATATCTTATTGAAAACCTTAAGACGAGTCTGGTGCTTGGCAACGAATTTGCACTGACTCGATTACCGTAGCAACGCGAGCAAATTCACCTCGTTTTCAGAGTTTCGTTTTACAGAAGAAATTTAAAAGGGTACCCTGTTGCTATTCACAGCCAATCCTCTTCCAAATGTGCAAATCCTGTCAGCCACATAGCAATAGATTCTTCTCTCGCCAATTAGGGCCTACAAATAAAAATAAAGATATCAAGAACAGAACATAAAATTTCATTAGCAGCCTCAAGCCTTTTCATGATAGAGCTACAAATAATCGAATAAATAGAATTCATGAAAGGGATTTGCGAATTGTATACAGAGACACTGAATCCTTATCCTTTGGTGAACTTCTGGTAAAAGGAAATTTAGTATCCGTTCACCAAAGAAACCTGCAGTTGCTTATGATAGAGATATAAAAACCAAACACAGTTTAAATCCATCTTTCATGGAAGATATCTTTGTCGAAAGAACGAACAAGTACAATCTTATAAATAACGATGGTCTTCTGGTACCAAGGGCAAATACAAAACTGCTCATGGTATAGAAACCATACGATATGTTGGAAGTAGACTTTGGCAAACACTACCAATTGAAACTAAAGAGTTTTCCACCCTATGAGTCTTAAAGGGTCGCATAAAAAGTTGGGTAACAGACCAATGCAACTGCAGGCTTTGCAAGACATATAAACAGTGAAATCCTCACCCTTCTTAATCCTTGCTCCCGGAGAGTACGCAATTTTTTTTCCGAACTTTGCAGTCCTTCCAACATCTGGTTAAAAGAGAATAGAATGGGTCAAATAACCCTAATTTTTTCACCGTAAAAGCCCTGTTAAGCCCCCGAGGGTTTATTTAATTTCGGAGACTCTAGAGGTTGCTTCAAAGAGAGGGGTCCTACCAGAGAGGGGGGCTTATTCACAAAGTTAAATGACAAAGATATAAATGATAGCTTTTTAGTTCTTTTACCCAACTGAAAATTGCCGCAAAAATAAAAAAAATACTTCAGTCTGGTAGCTGTTAGAAACAAGGACGTACCCAGGGGGTGCGCCCTGGGAGCAGAGGCTCTCTCTTTTTCAAAGATTTTTTAAACCAGTCATTGTCTTTTCATCGCCAGACACAAGGTCTTACGTAAATTACATGAAGGGGAATAATCATCGGCTCCCCTTTCGAATTCCTGGGTACGTCGCTGATTAGAAACATCAATTTTGATGATTAAAGTGCAAGTAAATTCGCTATATGATTTTTAGGAAAGGAGGGAACTTTTGAGTCACATGGTACATACCTCCTCTTCTTTTTTCTCATATTTCCCCGGTTTTGATTTTCGTCGTTGGCTCTTCTTTCTGAGTTTTACAAGATCTTGCGTTGTCTTGTTCACTAACTGCATGAAGACAATTAACAGTGTAAGCACGCGCCAGCCATGAGAAAATGGGGCGGACAAGGGATAGAATTGATTGCCAGAAAGTGTTTTTATATCGTTTTTGCTTAAGAATAAATACCGACTTGAGAAAAGGACGTCAGGGGCGGCGCCAGCCCTGAAAAAGTTGGGTGGACAAGGGATAGAATTGATTGCCAGAAGGTATATCTAATATTTCTTATATCGTTTTTGCTGAGGAATAAATACCGAACTAAGGAAAGTGGGGAAAGTGGACATGTCCACCCAGTCCATCCCGTGGCCGCCCTTGAGGGACGTTAAACTAGGGGTCCTACATGCCTGGATGCGACACACATAGTGGGCTTAAATTAGCTTTCAGTAGCTAGAAATACTTCCTGCCCACTAAAAATAAATTACTTGAAAAAGGAACGTGGGTTTGACATGTCCACCCCAGTCCATCCTTGGCGCCACCCTTGAATAGGAGACATGGACAACTATTCAGAGAATACCTGTTAAAATAGATGTAATCTCTGCGTACTTAGTCTTTATGCCTTTGTAAACTGAGCACCCACTAGTAGGCAGGCCAGGTCACCATTACAGCACGTTTGCACTGAAGATATCAACTTTTTAAAGGGAAAGTTAAAAGATCTTTCCTGTGCGGGGAATCGTTTCTTGGCTGGGAACTATTTCGGAAGGGTCATTACTGAAGGGTGTAATTAATGATTCAAGCTACCCAAGGCCTTATCTTCAAACACTCATGTGTGGAGATAGCTCAGTGGTAGCATGCTTTACTACCAATTTGAAGGTTGGTGGTTTGAGTCCCCACCTTACTGAACCTGTCAAGTAGAGGTAGGAGGGTTGCCAACTCTTTGTAATTCCAGGCAAAAGGAATCGTGTGGAGATAGCTCAGTGGTAGCATGCTTTACTACCAATTTGAAGGTTGGTGGTTTGAGTCCCCACCTTACTGAACCTGTCAAGTAGAGGTAGGAGGGTTGCCAACTCTTTGTAATTCCAGGCAAAAGGAATCACGAGGTGTGATCGAGAGGAAGGACCCGGACTTGCTAGATAAGCTTAGCTTCTCAGTGTCTTACCAAAAACTGCCTTCGGATGCAAAGTAGAAGCATGTAGGCACAAGAAGTAGATAAAAGTCCCCGTCCGTAAATTGTATTTTTCGTTTGTAGAGTCTGTTGCATATTAGATGGCAAGTGGCATTCACATATATAAAGACATTTTAAGATAAGTTTTTTCCACTGGTTACTTTTCTTTACCACCATTGTGATCTGACATCTCATATGAAACGGACTTAGGTATTAAATCATCCTTATTTCTGCAATGCGTTGTTGTAGTTGTTTTAGTTTAAGTAATTTTTCTTTCTTAATCTCTGTGTTAAGTGCCTCTGGGTAGACACAGCATTTTGCTCCTCGGGGTATTCGTCCTAGAAGTACTAGTAATTCTTGTAAGTATTGTAGCTCGTAATATGTGTTGTAGCATTCTATTAGATTATAAACAAGAGTACAAACATCGGTATGAAGAAAAGTTACGCAAATACCTCTGTCTGAATCTTGTTGTCTTGGAGGTACTGTTTATGGGCAAGCTAGACGAAATGAAGAAGTAGATATGTCGATTATAACGGCAATACCAAATCTTATTTCGGAATAGTTCCGTTTGCTAAAGAACCAAACATGAACAATGAATAAATCAGTCTTAAAGCAATTCAAACGAAACTTGCAAATGCAGCACAAAAACTATGCATCTTAATACCAGCTAAAAATTGCAGAAGCAGTTTGTGGAGTAATGTTGATGCTGACGTAAACATGAAATATGCCTCACATTACCATTCGCAGCAATACAATTTCTACTTGTTAACTATCTTGAATTCGGAAAAGAGGGAAGTGAAAAGGAACAGGGAGGGGCAGGGGAATATATTTGCAAACATGATTTTCGGAGGCATATTAAAAGTGGGGATCTGGTCTAAGGACATCTATTTGCCAGTGTGGCGGAGACAGAAAATAGTCTTCTTTCTCACTAAGAACCTTGAAGTAAATCATAATTGCTCTACAACAATTCTAAATGATGCTGCCTTTTCAGTTGCAATCTACCATGATAGATTCTGCTTCGTTTATTTCAAACTAGGTATCAGTAGCACATTTCTACTTTTGGTTATTATCTGAAGGGTCAATCTAGTGACTCCATGTCTCCTGAAATATGAGATAACAATACTTACCTTTGACATATTTATTTCCTGTTCTGCTCTGCTTTCCAAAGGAACTATAACTTCATTGAGGAAAACTTTCATCTGTAAAATCGAGCATAATAATTTGGTTATTATACAGTAGAAATTTGCAATTGAGCTGGCCAATTATACAGAGAAACAGGCCAGCATTTATGTATTTAGTGGGGGGGGGGGGGGATGATGACGAATACAAACTTTATCAAAAGTAAGTGAGTCAAGTGGCCCTTGGAACCGACAAACAGAACAAACAGATACTTTAACAAGTCAAGGTCTATGACAGATGGAAAAATATGTTGAAAGGGTGTTACAGTGGTCAGGGCCATGTACAACATCATAACAAGGGCAGATTTGCAATTCAATAGCAACAGTTGCGTTTGATTGACACCTCAATTCAAAGCGATTAGTGACTTTAGACAAAGGAAATTCTCTCAACCAGTAATTCAAAACAAACAAAGCCGCAAAGTTTCCCCAAAACTAGTAGGGCAAACTCTCGCCTTGAGCAAGCGAAAGATGGTTTTTAAGAGAAGTTACAGCGTGCTTATATCTGTATGTGCTTATAGCGAAAGAAGAAGGGTAAATCTAAAATCCTGTCGCTTAGATTATGTTTATTTGATTCAGGAGCCGAGCAGAAAGTATTGTAATTCTCGCGTCTTTAGGGCTTAAAATGAAACGATTACAAAACAGCTCCTAAATCAAATAAACATAATCTAAGCGACAGAGCTTTAGATTTACCCTTCTTCTTTCGCTATAAGCACGTACTGTAACTTCTCTTAAAAACCATCTTTCGCTTGCGCAAGGCGAGAGTTTGCCCTACTAGTTTTAGGGAAACTTTGCAGCTTTGTTTGTTTTGAATTACTGGTTGAGAGAATTTCCTTTGTCTAAAGTCGCTAATCGCTTTGAATTGAGGTGTCAATCAAACGCAACTGTTGCTATTGAATTGCAAATCTGCCCTTGTTACGATGTTGTACATGGCCCTGACCACTGTAACACCCTTTCAACATATTTTTTCCATCTGTCATAGACCTTAAAGAAGAAAGATAAATCTAAAGTTCTGTCTCACAGATTTGTTCTATTTGATTCAGGAGCTGCTTTGTAATCGTTTCATTGAAGCCACTAAATACGCGAGAATTGCAATGCCTCCTGCTCGGCTTCTGAATCAAATAAACAAAATCCGCGAGAAAGAACTTTAGATTTACCTTCCTTCTTTCGTTATAAGCCCATTTCTCTTCAATCTACACTGTGCCTATTTTGATCCAGATACATGTACAGAGCCTGCATTGCTGAATGCATTGAATACAGAGAATACATTGCTGAGAGCAATGTATGCTTTTGGAATTTGGACTGCAAATTTCCTTTGTTTGCAGTCACTAATCGCTTTGAATTGAGGTGTCAATCAAATGCAACTGTTGCTATTGTATTACAAAATCTGCCCTTGCTCAACATCATAGCAATAGAACCTTAAGAAATTCTACACTAAATTCCCATAACAGTATGTTTTTTTAAGAAAAATGCACCATTGCTAGAAAACTTGTCCCAAGGAATCTAACCTAAAGGGGGGCATATTGTAATGAGTACCCCTGTGCACCCTGATACTGGTTTCCCTTGCAAGTCTACCCTTACTTTCTCAATGTATGGGGACATCTCTGATGGGTCGCAGCAGACAAGAATTGGGAAAAGTTCCAAGAAGTGACATACCAGATCCTGTTTCATATATTCTATTTCACAAAACACATTCATGATTTCTTTCAATGTTTGTCCTGTTAAAAAATAATGAAAAATGGTTACTTTAAGGGAACAAACTTTTGCAGGAAGAAACTTAATAGCGTTTCCGCATTTTGGGCCAAAATTTTTGAAAGTTTATTCCACAAATAATTTATTAAAATGTGAAATTCACTAAAGTTTATTCCTACGAAATCTTAAAAAATATAGAGTCAAATATCTATATTCTCATAGCTCCTTGTCAATGCTTAATAAAATAGATATATAAACTCATATAAACTCAAGAGAAACACATTCATTTAAATTCTTTCAAATCAAATATCTATATATAATGGGCTATTCCACTTTTTAACCATACAGGGGGATGGAAGTAAGATTTTTGTCAGATTGGCACCCCTTGGAAAACAGCTGTCGGTTAGGAGCCACCCCCTGAGAAATGGTAGTTAGAATTGATGATCCCCTTGGAAATGACAAACAGCAAGCATGCTTGGAGGAGATTGTTTTTACAACCTCCCTTGAAATCTTTGTGAACGTGGGTTAGCCCCTGGAAAATGTTTGTTAAAATACTTTTACCCCCCAGAAAAGCATCAATAAGAATTTTTGACCCCCCAGAAAATGTTTTTGAAGGATCCCCTGGAATTTTACTTCCATCCCCCTGTACGGAGTAAAAATGGAATAGACCAATATACAGTAGTGTGCTAAAAACATCAATTTTTTGTCTATTTCTCCTTCGTTTTTCATCCGCACATCTAGTGTCCATTTGATATATAATCAAATATTGATATATCTCTTCTTATCATTCAATTAGATCTTGCTTAGCAACAACCCTTTCAAACTATTCTACCAACAGGCATATGTATGGGAGAATTAGAAGAGTCATAGAAGATTCAAGGAACATTAAATTTTGATGAGAAACCTAATTCACAAAGTTCATTTCCATGAAATTCCTCATTTTGACCGTTTTATGGACTTGAATTTTTCCAGCTCACAAAAGTTCCTTCCTGCCAAAGTTTCTTCTCTTAATAAAAACAAAAGAAATAGACAATCTACATGATTATAGAAACAAAAAATGTATCCCTCTTTTCGCTCCCTAGATGGGGAGGACCCCAGGAGGACACTCTGTATATTTTGGTTACCCCTGAAGGAAAGGCATCAATTTTCATGATTGTGGTCTATGTAACCATCCATTTTTGTGACTTTGGCACAAAGAACAAATAAAAAGCCCACTTGAAAAATTGGTAACAGATCAGGTACAGATCTTCCTGAGAAGTTGGCATTAGGTTTTTTAAGTGTGAGTGGTGCTCCCCAACCAAAATCTGGTCAAGTAATCCTCAAGGTGAAAAATATGTGGAATTTCATACCTACAAATTGTGTAGCTCCTTTGGTACTCAATGCTGACTCGGCTAATGCATCAAGAGTCTGGATAAACTGAGTGCCAAGAAGAATTGTCCCTGGAAATAAAGAAAACAATCCAGAAGTCACTCTTG
Source organism: Aurelia coerulea (assembly GCA_039566865.1). NCBI lineage: Eukaryota > Metazoa > Cnidaria > Scyphozoa > Semaeostomeae > Ulmaridae > Aurelia > Aurelia coerulea. The sequence continues at coordinate 19,072,744 of CM076955.1, forward strand.
AAATAAGAAGGGGTGCATTCCTCATTTTGCCATATAGATATTTACGGGCCAGATCATTAGCATTTAAATGGCCCAAAAATTTAAGAAACTGCCAAGCCCCAGACCTTAGTTTCTTATAAAAAAAGTATGTGTAACAGATTAATTGGGACTTTGATTATTCTCGTCTGCCGTCTGCCCAAACATTCAGATATAAAATACTGACAAATACCTTGGTATGACTTGTGAAAGGCTTTTGCACTGGCAACCAGATTTCTGATATGCGGAGTGATTCCTGTAATGCTCTGCGAAAATAAACATTTTGAACTTTCATTGAAAATTTTCAGCTGGTAGCTATACAGGGTTTATCTAACAAAAGGTATTTTAGTCAACAAAAGGACTTCTTCCCTCAAAAGATGGTCCCTCCAAGGAACAGGACTTCCCCCTTGACCCAATTTTCGAAGTGTTTCTGTGTAAGAAGTCAGGCTTGAGCATGAAACAACACACACTCAGATTACCCATTGCGTCATTTCTAGTCTGCTGCAAACAAAGGTTCCCCAAAAGATCAAGAATCAAAGATCATGTTAGGGCCTAAAAAAGTTACACAGCCTCGGAGGAAGAAAACTGTGCCCAAACTTGCCTGAACTTATCGACATGTTCAATAATGACCCCCCAATGTTCGTAACTGTGAAATAGAGTGAGTAATCCCGTAAAGGAAGACTTCGAAAAGAAATTAGGCCAACTGTTAGGCCGAGGAGAGGGGCTGACAGGCTGAGAGACAAACTAAGCTTTGTTTACACTCATTTCAAGTCAGGTGATCAATCTCTTGATAATATATCTTTTGAATTCTTTAACATATTTCGCGCCACGAAGACTTGTGCAAAAAGTATAAACTTCCCAAGAGTATAAGCACATGACCCCACATGACTTGAAATGGGTAAAACAGACCTTTGCCCACTGTGTTTATTTCTTCTGTAAGTGCTTGCAAAAATACAATTAAAATACAAAAATAGAGACAGGAAACCTAAAACAATAAAACTTTCGTTCTTTTCGCATTCGTTGCGAGGTACTGCGTACTTTTCCGAGCTTCATAAAATAAAAATTCTTGAGTGTGGTTGCGCCTCGAGAAATATGACATATTTTATAAATCTGATACATTGATCGTTAAGTAACATAGCTGAATTGTTCCTATTAATTGTCATGCCGCTCAATGTAAATCACACTTTGGCTGGAGCGTTTTTCTCATTGACGTTGCCTTCACAAGGCTAGCGTTTCAGGACGCAAAACCTCACTTGGGCAGACGCTAGTCGTTCTTGGGTGGCGGCAACAAAACGCTTCTGATGTCCTATGAAAGTGTTCAACACTTACTTATATGAAAAGATGAGGAACCAAGACTTCACACAGAGCACAACAAGCAAGGCCCTCTTCACTTGAACATGGAATGGTGGACGAAACAGTAAAATGGCTAACACTTACCGTGAAAACTGATGAGGATAACTGATGGAGATCATTTAATTCAACGTCCATGTTTGTTTCGTCTTTTGCCTTTCACTGAGGTCGGATACATTCATTTATCAATCGACTTGAACGCTGTGTTCCGCTCTTGAACTCAAATCCATATGACCCCTGCCTAATAACAGGAACGTAATGAAAGTTGACACTTGCGGTCTAGGGTCCTTGCCCGCAAATGTCAGCCCAGAGGCCGTAATATTATATTTGAGTCATGGGATCAATCATCGTCATCCCATATCGGTATTTCATGCCTAGAGAAAGTAAAGCCAAAAGAAATGATGCACGTATTTATAACACGTATTTTTTTTATAAGAAACTAAGAATTTGGGCCAGTACTGGAAGTTTCTTGAAATTATCAGATTTTGAGTACTCAGAGTTTCTTACGAGTTTCTTAGAGGTTCCATAACAATCTTCATGTTCACTACCTGTGCCCTCATGAACACTTCAAAACAAAGTTTTTTATGCCTTTCCAATGTTTAGACACTACTCAAGTACCTTACGAGTAATATGATACCGGAAATAAGTGAAAATAAATCAAAATATGTTGAGGATTTCTTTTATCAAAATAAATAGTTTCTTGGCTTATATTTTCCCAGTACTGGAGTTTCTTAATTTTTTGGCGACCTGAGAGTTGAGTTTCTTATAAGCAGTTTCTTATAAAAAAAATACGTGTAGTCGCCTTCAATGGAAAATCGAGTGCCTTGTATAAGGACAAGAATCGCCTCAAAGGCAATATTTTGGTTTTTATGTCAAACGAGAATGATACGCAAAAATCAAAAGTCATTATCCCTAGTTTGCTTAGTTCGTGAACGAAACTATTGGTGCACCTGTGTCAAATGAGATGTCATGTGAGATTTACGATAATGCAAAATTACTTATGCAGAACCCTGCAGAACGTTTCAATTGTTGCTATTCGCGGGCATCTAATTTAAGACAAGCAGTCACGAAGATAACCTCTGTGCAGAATGATATGCATGAAGATGTTTTGGTTCAGTGTTATCTCGTGCCTTCCCCCAGTCAATGGCGCCATTGTTTGCTGGGATTCTGCACCTTTCTGTAGCTGTGTAGGAGGGGGGTCCTTCTACCTTCGGTGATGCTGCGAATGCTAGCCTCTGTGCAGGCCGCCGGTTACATCATCCTCTAAAGTTGACTTATTTGCATAATGAGTGCTATCAATAAGTGGCTAATGATTCATTCGTTCTAGAAAACGATTGTTTTCACATAATTAAGCTGCTAATTAAGTCAAGAACGTGCCAATTCTGGGTAAATTTGTTGTTGTGCCAGGGTAAACATCAAACTGCTTAGAAGAAATTCAACTCTCAGATCACCAAAAATGAAGAAACTCCAATACTGGGAAAATTTTGATAAAATCCTATATTTTATCAAAATTTTCCCTGTATTGGAGTTTCTTCATTTTTGGTGATCTGAGAGTTGAATTTCTTCTAAGCAGTTTGCAGGAATCCTTGACATCCATTTACTTCATTTTCACAGGAAGGTACTCAGTATGTCTAACATTATTGGAAAAGCTTGAAAAAACCCCAGAAAACCTTGCTTTAAAATGTTCACGAGGAGACGAGGAGGGAACAAGAAGTGAATATTAAGATTGTTGTGGAACCTTTAAGAAACTCGTAAGAAACTCCGAGTACTCGAAATCTGATAATTTTAAGATACTTTTAGTGCCAGCCCAAATTCTTAGGTCTTATGAAATAAATACGTGTGGCGCGTTTCGGGTTTCATTGAGGTCATTCAATGCGGCTAAAGGCTATGAAGTGTAATCAAGGCCAAAATCAAACCTTGATTTCGAAGAGACAATCATGCACTTTGGTTACTATGCTGCACTTTCCGATCATGCACTTTCCATCCTTGTGCTTTCCAATCGTGCACTTTATAAACGTGCACTTTTCAATCGTGCACTTTGTAAACGTGCACTCTCTATTCGTTCATTTTGTAACCATGCACTTTTCATCAGTGCACTTTTCATTCATGCACTTATAAAGATATTTGTGCACTTGAAAAGACATTCATGTACTTTGTAATCGTGCACTGTCTAATCTTACAGTACTTAGTAATCTTACTCCATGTGCAATATTCTGAAATCATTCAACCCCTAAGTGAAACATAGCGCGCTTGTAGAATTGACGTTTGCTTTAAGCGCGCTTGCTAATTGTCATCAATCTGCCGGTTGGAGGAAGTTTGCACAAGGCAAAAATTGGAAAGGATGGCGGATTTGGGTGATCAAGCTACACTGAATCAAATAGGTAAACATTTATCACTTCACTGGCATATATTAAAAAAATTAAGTATCTCCTTCTCATGCCTCCAGGTGTCACCTAACGAGCCAAAACACTGAAATTAGCTTCGCAAAGCTCGCCCTGAAAATCTTTCATTTTGTTTAGGCTTGTCATTGTCAATATGTGCTCGAAAAATGTTCCATATGTATTGAGAACAATAATTGACAATCCCTTCTGGGGAATACACGTATCTTCTTTATATGAAATTTAGGTCAGTACTGAAAGTTTCCCAAAATTATAAGATTTTGAGTAATTAGAGTTTCTTACGAGTTTCTTCGGAGTTTCTTAGAGGTTCCATAACAATCTTCATGTTCACTACCTGTGCCCTAGTGAACTTTTCAAACAAGGCTTTTTAATGCCTTGTTTTAAGGCCTTTCCAATGTTTAGACATTATTCAAGTACCTTTCGAGTAATATCATATGACTATGAGTAATATGATATAGGAAACAAGTGAAAGTAAAGCAAAAATATGTCAAAGATTTCCTTTATCAAAATAAATAGTTTCTTAACTTAAATTTTCCCAGTACTGGAGTTTCTTAATTTTTTGGCGATCTGAGAGTTGAGTTTCTTATACGTGTATATCGATTAACCACCAATCGCGCTTCGCCTGAACTTCCATTTAAAGTAGACATATTTTTTTATAAGAAACTGCCCATAAGAAACTCAACTCTCAGATCGCCAAAAAATCAAGAAATTTCAGTGCTGGGAAAATATAAGTTAAGAAACTATTCATTTTGATAAAGGAAATCCTTGACAGATTTGTACTTCATTTTCGCATGTTTCTTGTATCATATTACTCAGAAGAAACTTGAGGCCTTGAGCAATGTCTAAACATTAGAAATGCTTAAAAACCATATTTTGAAATGTGTTCAGAGTGGAATAGGTAGTGCACGGGGGGGGGGGGGGGAGGTTCTTGGTCAAACTTTGGGCAGGGGTCTGCCGCGAGCATATTCAAAATGGTACCGTAGGCTAGACTAATTTTTACGAAATGGTACCCGGGGCTAGACCATTTTGACCTTTCTCTGGACCAATTTTTACGAAAATGCTACCCCTGGCTAGACCAATTTTGACCATTTCCTGGACCAATTTGTCAAATTTGTACCAAATATGATAGCTTGACCGTTCGCTAGACCAATATTGTCAAAAATGATACCCTAGGCTAGTCCGTTGCTAGGCCAAAATTTCAAAAAGGATACCCTTGGCTAGACTAGAAGTCCGAAGAAGTATACCCTTGCTCGCGGCACATCCCCAGGTACCTTTACTATGGAAGAACCCCCCCCCCCCCCCCTCCCCCCGTGAGGAAGTGAACATGAAGTGAACATGGAGATAGTTATGGAAACCTCTGAGAAACTCGTAAGAAACTCTAATTACTCAAAATCTTATAATTTTGGGAAACTTTCAGTACTGACCCAAATTTCATATAAAGAAGATACGTGTATTCCCCAGAAGGGATTGTCAATTATTGTTCTCAATACATATGGAACATTTGTCGAGCACATATTGACAATGACAAGCCTAAACAAAATGAAAGATTTTCATGGCGAGCTTTGCGAAGCCAATTTCAGTGTTTTGGCTCGTTAGGTGACACCTAGAGGCATGCGAAGGAGATATTAAAATTTTTTAATATATGCCAGTGAAGTGATAAATGTTTACCTATTTGATTCAGTGTAGCTTGATCACCCAAATCCGCCATCCTTTCCAATTTTTGCCTTGTGCAAACTCCCTCCAACCGGCAGATTGATGACAATTAGCAAGCGCGCTTAAAGCAAACGTCAATTCTACAAGCGCGCTATGTTTCACTTAGAGGTTGAGTGATTTCAGAATATTGCACATGGAGTAAGATTACTAAGTACTGTAAGATTAGACAGTGCACGATTACAATGTACATGAATGTCTTTTCAAGTGCACAAATATCTTTATAAGTGCATGAATGAAAAGTGCACTGATGAAAAGTGCATGGTTACAAAATGAACGAATAGAGAGTGCACGTTTACAAAGTGCACGATTGAAAAGTGCACGTTTATAAAGTGCACGATTGGAAAGCACAAGGATGGAAAGTGCATGATCGGAAAGTGCAGCATAGTAACCAAAGTGCATGATTGTCTCTTCGAAATCAAGGTTTGATTTTGGCCTTGATTACACTTCATAAAGTCTCCATAATTCAAACCCGGGGATATTACCATGGCGTTGCTTGGTTTTTGGTTGAAGGCTGAATGCTCAGTATGCACAAAAATTGACAGGCATGCACGAAACGAGGGCAACTATTCCACTATCTAATTCCAATCAATTGTTACTCATCACATTATGCCTTTGTTCCCACCATTGTTGCTAAGATTACAATAAAATGCGGCCATAGCGACAGTGAGACACCGCAGTATCGCAAAGCAGGCAACTGCTGACAAATGAGACACAAATATGCGAGCTAAGGCTGAGCAATATTCTTACACGTTTTTCTTGTATAAGAAACTAGGGTTTGTGCATAGAAAATCTAAAAATACCCCATTGAAATCGAAGTTGCACACAATGTCAACAAAGGGTAGCCTAAGAATGAGATTTTTATCTTGCTAAGAAACAATGCTGTGTCTGAGTTATTTCTTTGCTCTATTTATAGAGGAGCCTATTTTTCCATTGAACACTTGCTTTAAATACACGTGAAAATTTCAGCTTTTGAGAGTTCTATTTGATTCAAAACATAAATTTATCATGAATATTACTAGAAAATAAAGGCTCAACGACAACAATTTTCCCTATGATATCCTTATATTTGGCTTTAAAAGTTTCCTAGCAATTCTCAAGTATAGCACTAGAGTCTCTTAATTTTTTCGCCATCCTAGAACTACCACTCATTTTTTTCTATAAGAAACTAAGGTCCGGTGCTGGTAGGTAGTTTCTTAGATTTTTGGGCCATTTTGCTACCAAAAGTTTCTTCTGTGTTTCTTATATTTTTAATGCCAGAAGCGTAGGATCTCAAAACCAAGTCTCTCTCTCTCTCTTTGTCTTTTCTCTTGCTGGTCTGGATTAAAGATGGTTCTTTATGGACGATCTTCAAGAATAGACAGAATCAACGACTTGCTTCACAATGCTCCTCCATAGCGTCCTGTTCTTGGCCAAAACCAAGTAAATAACATGATTCGCACTCATAATGTCCAAACAGTTGCTACAACTGTACACTGTACACAAAATATTTTTGAGTGTGATAGGAAAATTAACCGTTTCTTATAAGCGGTTTCTTATAAAAAAAATGAGTGTAGTTTCTTATAATCCAGTTTCTTATTTACATTATTCATTGAGAGATATGTTGCAGAGCTGCAATGTGCCCATCTGCGACCTTTCTTGGGCGCTATCGTACTGGAGACCTCTCTCTGTGGTGTGGGCCTAAGTTTCTTTCACTTAGAACTTATCATGAAAGCCAGACTAATGCCAGTGTATGCCCATTGTGGTACACTGAGCAAAATCATTGCCCATTGCTGGTATCTGAGATAACGATACTCAGTTTCTTATTTTTTCAAACAGTTCTCTGTCTGCCGATTGTGCCTGGCCTGGCACTTTCGTGTCCCCAGAACAAGATTCAGAATCACATTCAGATTCAACAAATGAAGGAAACATTGCCCCCATTATTCCCTGTTACATGATATCGAGCCCAAACCTAAAATAAAAACAAGCTATGGTATCCAACTATTGTTTAGAGAACTTTCCAAAAATGTCCCCCCTGGGAGCTTTGTGCAAATTTTTCAAGGTTTCCTTCATTTGTTGAATCTGATTTTGAATCTGAATGTGATTCTGAATCTGAATCTTGTTCTGGGACACGAAAGTGTGCCTGGCATATGATGCTGCCAGTGCTTGCAAGCAACCCTTCCCAGTTTCCCAGTTCATGGCATTTGAGTCATGCATATATATATATATATCCTGGCTCATACCTGTAATGCCAAATTCTGCAATTTTTTGTGAAATATTTGCAAATAAAATTTTTTTATCATTTATTTGCCAGCATCATTTTTTGTCATGGATGAGCTTGAAAGAAATTCAGGCCAAAAGGTCCTTCTTCCCTATGATGTGGGGGGGGGGGGGTCAGGAGACTGCTTTTTTCGTGCCCGTTAACATCTAATGTTTGGAACCCTGACACGCATATCAGGGAATGTGGTATAACTCATATGAACAACCATCCACACTTATACCGAGAATGTGTTTACAGTTATGGACTTCAATGCTTATATTACCCAAATGTCTGCAAAGGGAACATGGTGTGACCACATTATTATTAAGGCAGTTGCTAATGCATTCCATTGTATCATTAACATCAGTCACATTTTCCAAGGATGCAATTCTAGTAAAACCTGATGGGGTTGAACAAGTCTGTGATTTAGTATTTTTCTTATAGGCTTTATCCCAGAAGTACACTATGTATCAACAATATGTCTCATTCGAAATTCTTCTCCAGTTCGTAAAAACCTAATTAACATCAAAAGGAAACTGACAGTGACAGAAAAAAGAAAATCAAGACTGTATGCCAAACAATCAAGCCAGAGAGACTGGTAAAACATAAGAATTGTGAAAACTACTATTCTATTACAGACAATTTCTTGGCTTTTTATAGTTTATACTTGTCATTGATTTATGTGAATGCTACCTATATAGTTTTGATAGCAAGCACTGAAGTATTAGCATCATCAGTTACAATTACGAAGTACTAAAACCCTCACAAATATATCACAGACTTTACTTCATGTGCACAGGATATAGTGTCAACAGACCTCTTTCAAACTCTACACCTGCAGTTTCTTATTTAAAAAAGTAATACTTTATTCATCATTGGTTTCTCGTATCATATTACTCCAAAGGTACTTGAGCAATGTTTACAAATTGGAAGGGCAGCAAACTCTTCATCCGACAGGACGTAAACATGAAGCTATTTATAGAACCATGGTAGAACTCATAAAAAACTCGTAAGAAACTCAGGCCCCGTCCACACGTATACGTTTACGTTTGTAGTGGACGCAATGTGTAAACGCACACCAATGTATTACGTATTGACGGGGCCTCAACTGAGAACTCAAGATCTGATCGTTTCAAGAAACTTTCAGAAGGGACTCAAATTCTTTTAGTTTCCTATCAAAAAATACATGCATTCCAGTGTACCAACAAGGAACGCGGCAGATACAACTGTACTGTGTATTGCCCGGTCTTGCCCAGGCCTATAGAAGAGCCCTCACTGCGATGGTTTCTTGGTGCATATGTATCTACCTCTGCGAAGGTGCAAGTAGAGCACCTTCGCGCTTCTAAGCTACGGCAACGGCAGAAGGACACTGCCAATAGACACGGTTGTTGTACGAACTACACAAATTCTGTTTTATAACCCATGGTTTTTCTAACAATTAGATAAAACCGGGTAACTCGGTACCAAACTCTGACAATTTGAAATCTGATAATTCTAAGAAACTTAACGGGGGGGGGGGGATTTTCCCTATCGACAGTGCTTTTGAGTTACTTAACTTACCGAAGTTTAGGCTTTATTGTAAAAACTAAAAGCATAACATGTTTGAACGAATGGGCCGAAAAGCTGCAAATGCTGCAAATAGCAAATGGTCGTAGCCAATGTATCAAAGTTTCTCAACCTTACTTAACCTTTCTTAACCAAAGTTTCTCAAGCTGTAGTTTCTTTTGAGCGGCTTCTCATCAAATGATGCGTGTATTTATAGCAGTAATATGTTAACAAAACAACGTATGCAATATATATTTCTCCAAACACTACCTGAAGCTATCTTTCAAAAACCAAACCCCTTCCCCATTCACCTTTCTCAGTTCACAAACTTCTTTTAGCATTTCTTTAAAAAGTGCATTTTTACGATCCTGTATCTTTGTTTTGAATTCTACTAAAATCTCCTGCGTAGTCGCTTGTCCAGCCTTTTTTGCACGCAGGGCTACAAAGTGGCGAATTTCTTTCATGAGCTCCAACTCTGTTGAGCCATACACGTTCCCATGGATACTATACTGATTCAGATCGAGGCTAGAGTCTACGGCCTGACCTGAAAGTGCTTTGCGGGCGCGCATTTTCTTCAGCAAACTTGCTGACGACATTTCATTAGAGTCTTGACTTTTCTTCTCAAGCATATCCGCGCCATCAAAAACAGTCTTTTTAGCTGCAGATGCCTGGGTGCTGTCCTCGCTTCCAGTTTTTCGCTTTGATCCAAATCGAGGTTTTTTACCCTGTGTCGTTATCCCAGCAGCTCCATGGTTTCCAGTCCATGTTGGAACTCCAACAGGAGCGCTCCTGCACAGTGCTCGTGATTTTCGTAGCGCCTCGGAGGCTTGTTTGGCTACACGTTGTGCCTCCTTCTCAACGAGTACGTAGTCAGGGTTACCAGATGCCTCAATTTTGTCGTGTGCAAGTGCACTGTGAACACCTAGTAAAGAGACAATGGTAAGTTGTTGTTACTGTTATTGTTGTTGCTGTTGGCTGAAGACAGCTTTATCTTTGGAGTTAATGGCTGCGGTCATACTATGAGCGATGGGAAACCAAGTGTGTATCATTCTGAAATTTCTATCAGTAGCTAGCCACCTTAACCCATTGCCTTGTTGTGTGCTTAGCCACCTTATCGCTGATCTGTGAATTTCAATTTTTCAATAGTGAGCCATCTTAAGTCCAGATCCACCTTAAAGGTGGAAGAAACCTTCACAGATTTATAAAATCTTTGAAATCTCAGAAAAAATCAAGCGCCTACCTTCTAGAATTGTGTTTATTCCAAGAACTGTTTTTTGATGACCAGGACACGGAGTACTTGCTGTCCTGTTAATCCGTGTTAGTGTTGACCAATCAAAAATCACGATGTCTGGTTCCCTATGGTCATCTCGTATAACAGTTGATCTCGTATTACATTAACAACGGAATTTGAAACCATAAAATTATTCTTACGTCATCTTGACCTTGACAGGACAGACTCTGTGTAGTGGGTCACGAAAACAGAACTGGGAATGGAATAAACACAGTTCCTATACACAGACACAAACACAGTTCCTATGCATTTGAAGAAATATGGCATTGATGGCCTCGAATATTTATGGTTCCAATCTTACTTAGAAAACAGATGTCAGTTCTGTAAAAGTAATGGTGCATGTTCTGATTTGCACGATATTGATTGTGGTGTTCCTCAGGGATCGTGCTTAGGACCACTCCTTTTTCTAATCTACATTAATGATCTTCCTTTGGCACTCAATAAATGTAATCTGACAATGTATGCTGACGATACTAGCATCTCATATGCCTCTAAAAACATCGAAGAGCTTAATACTACACTAAATAGGGATCTCGATTGTCTAAACAAATGGTTGCAGGGTAACAAACTGTCGTTAAATGTTGTAAAGACGCAAGCGATGGTTATAGGTTCCCAACCAAACCTGAAGAAGATTGCTGAAAAGAAAGTAGATTCTCCAACTTTTTCTATTGGAGGCTCTGACATAAATCTAGTTAACAATGTGAAATATTTAGGTGTTCAACTTGACAGTAATCTTGACTGGAATCAGCACATGAAAGTCTTATGTGGCAAAGTATCTCGTGCTTTAGGTTTTCTCAAGTATGCTAAGAAATTCGTACCGAAACCTACTCTGATACAAATGTACAGAGGCATTGTCGAGCCACACTTTCGCTACTGTTGCTCTGTATGGGGAAGCTGTGGCGAAGCTAGATTGCAAGCTCTGCAAAAATAGATTTTATCACTTGTAATTAGGTTATTTTAGTAAAGTATTGTTAATTTTGTAAGCTTTTTAACACGGCCCCCTGTAAAGCAGTCGTTGATTGATGGGGCCACCGTGTATAAATAATTAAAAATGAAAATGAAATGAAATGAAATAAGGTAGGCGCCCTTGAAAAAATCTGAGAGATTTTCAAATTCCAAAATCTCGCTCAATATTTTAGAGTGATTCTACTCCTCAACAAAGCTCATACCTGACTTTTCGAATAATGCCTGCAATATATCCTCGTCTTGTTCTTTATTCCTTTGCGCATCATTTTCATCAACTTTTTCTTCATGTTTGAACAGAGTCTTCTTATCAAGATAACTAATTTCTGTCCCTTCTATCTCTGCATTTGCATGCCTCTTTTTCCTTCGTTTCTTTTTAATTTCCAGGATTCGTTTCCGTTTTTCCAGCTTTTCATCTTTGGAAGAAGCTTGACGCTTGACAAGGCCTGCATTGGCTTGATCGCTAGTGTTACTTTGTGTTCCTTTTCTCCCTGGACTGTTTTCCGAATCATTCACACTCTCTATTACTACAGCCTGTTGTTCGGAATCTGAAAACAGAATGTGAGAACGTCGTCACGTCAGTCACTTTAATAGCCTGCGTGCAGACAGGCTACTTTAATAGACGACTATGTTAAAGATGATTTCAGGGAGTTTTTACCGTGATCCAGAGTTCAGAAGAAGCCACGCCTCCATGGGTGTGAGCAGGAGGACGGGTTTGCTTGTGAATTGTGAAAGTTACTTTACACTCAATTTTTTCATAAGGAGCAGCTTATAAGAAACGGTAGGCTCAATTCTCCGAAACTTAAGAAATTACCCTATTTGAATTGAAAAAGCTAAGAAACTTTTGTAATTTGTATTGAAAAATGTTTTGACACTGTACAGTAATAGTAACTGTTTTGACATTGTTTTGAGTGCAAATTATGTTATTACTTTGTTGGGGATACGAACAGGCTAAGTTGAAAGCCTCGAGGAATCCCCCAAAAAGGGCTCCAGATCGCATGCGCAGTAACGATTTACGTCACTTACGTAATATGCAAATTAGCTTGACCGTTTAGAACAAGGGAAGAAACAAAAGCAGCGATGCGCATGACAACGTGAGCCCCAACTTTGAGATCTTACTAAGAAATTTGGTAGAGCCCTTCTAACAAAAGCCAACCTTTTGGATCAATTATACACTTTGGGGTACAGACCGCTGGTTACAGTGATAGGGCAAATTTGGTCTCCTGAAGGTCATAGCTCCATCATTTTTCAACGGATTTTTATGGGGATGGTTGCAGACTTTAATTGAACATCTGAAGAGCACCATCATGCAAAAGTTTGGCGAGAATCTTTTGTCGTTTTGTCGCAATCTTCAGACAAACGGGGCACAATTTTCTTTGGGACACCCGGAATTCAGAAGGTAGTTGAGCAATTTTTACACAGTGCCATGCCATGGCTTCATGAAATTTCGTTGCGAAATGTTCACGAGGGCACATGACCTGAACATCAAGAATTTGAAAGGGAAAATCCTAAGAAATCATTAAGAAACTTTTGAGTACTCAAAGGATAAAGATTTTCAAAAATTTCAAATTCACCTGGACTTTTAAGATCCTCTCCTCCTATTGCCCAAACATTCTTCTTGGTGGGCAAAAATTTGGATGCTCCAAGTTCAACGTGTTTTCGATTCGTTGCACTTTCCGTGGCAAGTTTTTCTTCTTCTGCACTTTTCTCCTGTTCGCAAGCCTCAGAATTTATTTCCAACTTTTCATGACGACTGCTTGACGTCACTCTGCCTGTAATATTATCTTCTTCACGAGTTCTACCGAGGACGGATTTCCGAACAGCAGACGATGTACTAACTTCAGCTTTCGGTGATTCCCGACAACGCTCGGTAACTGAGCCATTATCACTTATCTCTGACTTCTCGCTACATTCATTTAGCGACGTTTCATCCGAGTTTTTAACTTTGCCAATAATATCCCCTTCACGATCTCTACCGAGAGTTGCTTTCCGACCAGCGGACGATGCAAACGTTTTAGTTTTCGATGATTTCCGACGACAGTGGATCGTCGAGTCTCCTTCGTCGAACTTCAATCTAGCTTCCTTTAAACTTGCAGACGATAATCGAGCTTTCTTCTTTGGTTTTTTCGAGCGAAGTTTAATCTCTGATCCAGTGCCAGCAAAAATCGCACTGGTTTCGGTGTTGTTGCTTGGACCTTCGTCGCCCAACGTGAAAAGTTCATAAAGGTCGTTTGATTTGAAAAATCGGCGTTGAGCAGGATTCTTTAGGACTCGGTTCGTTAGGAACTGTTTGAATATTTGCCTGGAAATAAAACAGAGGGGGTTAGTATACCTGGTGAGCTAGAGAAGAATTCCCACTTTTGAAAACCTATAATAAATCAAACTCTGCCTGATAGCCCGATGAAATATCCTTGTAATTTTTCTCGCGTTTTTATGCGTGTTTTAAATCATTTTTTAATATACTGGGTGAGCCAGAAAAAGTTCCCACTTCTGAAAATTCATAGCACCAAGAGAGAACTTGATGGATTGGAAAGAATCGAGCTATGCCTGATAGCAAAGAGATTGACGTATTTTTAGCATCTTTTGTCGTGATTTTATGAGCACTGGAACTATGGGTACATTCGATTTTGCGAAAGTCTTATGGTTGGGAAATGTCTAATAAAGGCCTAAACCACTCGAACAAATTGTAAAGAAATTCCTCGCACAGAACCGTAATGAAAGTATAATTCCTTCGGTACTAGAATTCCTTACATTTTCGGTCATCATGCCAGTTCATTATAAACTACCGGGTGCCCCAACAAAAAGTACCCCCGTTTGAAAAGTTGCGAAAATTCGATTATTGAATCTATCATAATACGTTCTGTTTGATCTCCTTTTTCAATGACCCAACATTATTTAAGGGTGGTAAAATGTTTATTTTCACAACTAAAAGGGTATGAAATAACGCATTGAAAAAAACTTCATTCTGAGCTATTTTCTAAGAAACACCGTTTATCTAAGAACCATTATAATGAAATTTTCTAATTACCTTCTACAATAATAGTTTGCGTTTCTTTCTGAAATTTATGAGCAAACTAAAGAAATTAATCTGGTAATCATCAGCGCTTTTTGCAGCATGCTTCAAAATCAGGCAGCGCTAACCATAAGATCAGCGAGATCAGCTATGCCTGGAAAAATAAGTTGATCATTGACGTACTTACCTAGACTTATTACCTGGAGTCTCTTGTTTCCCTGTGCTCGTTGACTTGATGATGGCGCCTCAGTGGAGCGACAACAACGACAACAATTCAACTCAATGAGTGGAACTTAAGAGTCCTTATGGAGTGAGGCTAGCAACAAGATTGGGAAGTGATTCAATTCTCTTATTTTTTATTTTAATTGAAACACGTACTGCTCAGATTTTGAACCAAAGAAATAAAATGCCCGAGGTAGATGTGTAGATATATACTTCTTCTTTCGATATATGCTCATGTTTGCTCTTAAAAACAATTT
Organism: Aurelia coerulea; assembly: GCA_039566865.1. Lineage (NCBI taxonomy): Eukaryota > Metazoa > Cnidaria > Scyphozoa > Semaeostomeae > Ulmaridae > Aurelia > Aurelia coerulea. The sequence goes on from CM076955.1 coordinate 19,087,748, forward strand.
CTGGAATGCACCACGAGCGAGCTCGCTACCTGAGTTTCAGAGAGACTTTGGCGGCTTTGTTTGTTTTGAATTTTTGGTCGAGAGAATTTCCTTTGTCTGCAGCCACTAATCGCTTTGAATTCAGGTGTCACCCAAAGCATCTCATGCTATTGTGTTACAAAATATGTCCTTGTTGAGGCTAGTACTTACCAATAAAAGAAATTTGAAGATAGGCCTTACAGAAATGTGTTGGCAATTTTTCAACAGGAGTGCTTGGGTATAAGGACACCTGGTAGTTTCTTTTGAAACAAATTATACCTGTGATAGATCTTCTCTTCAATCGTTCCAGTCGTGATTAATCTGTAGATTGTAACATGTTTCTTCTGTCCGATTCTCCAAGATCGCTCCCTGGCTTGAGTATCCGTGCTCGGATTCCAATCCGGATCGAAGATTATTACACGATCAGCACCGATAAGATTGACACCCAAACCACCAACTCGAGTTGTGAGCAAAAAGATGAATAACGTTTGATCCTAAAAGAGACAACAAAATGATATATACACATCGTTTTCTTCCAAGTTCCTCTCAGGTGCTGAATACACTCATTTTTGAAAACACTATTGTTTTCTGCCACTCGACATTGGACACTCAGATTGCATTCATTTCCAGTAAAACCGTACACTCAAAAGAGTTTCTATTTATCTTTAACTTTGGAAGAGAGAATCATCACTGGATTTTGATAGTGATGAAGTTTATTTCTGAGTACCAATTCTGTTAACACTTACCAAATTCGTTGTTCAAAACATTCAAATTTAAGAAACATGTAAGAAACTTTTTGTAGCAAAATGGCCCTAAAATTCAAGAAATTGCCTATCAGCACCGGACCTTAGTTTCTCATAAAAAATCAAGCGTAGGAACCTCCCATATATGAAATTTTGAAACAGTTTCTCTTTCCCCAGCCTCCTTAGGATCCCCGCTGATCAATTTTATTGGCAGTGTGAGCAAATTGTCTTGAGAATGAATTTAAGTGAAATTTCTTTATTTCTTATGACTTCTTGTTTGAAAATTTTGAAAGAAAAATTCTTTAAAATTCTTAAGAATTCTTAGGAATTATGAGAATTCTTGCCATCTTAATATGCGCAAGGCCTCTAAAGTATATATCAGCATTTTTTAACAAAAATCAAAATGCCTACCACTTCAGCGGAAATATCTCGTAAACCCCCCTTCCCCCCAAGTCAATGTTGTTTGTCTTCACTCAGGACACTTGCTGCATGATATTTTCCAAGTTAGAGAATTCAGCAACATTGACTTGGGGGGTAAAGGCGGGTATTTGCTCTTCAGATCTACCTTTTCCATTTTGTGACAAGGGTTTTGGCTAGTCTGCACTTAGCGGACCAGCTTTCAATATCGGCATATTATGTGTCATGGGGTAAGGGGTTAAGGTCAGTGTAGGGTTTCGGAAAAGGGGTTTTAGGGGTAAGTTAGGATTAGTAAGGGTTAGTTCAAGGGCGCCTACCTTGTAGGAAGTGTGTTTATTCCCAGTACTGTAGAGTAATTGGTGTCCTGTGACCCAGTACAGAGAGTGTCCTAGAACCATACCGTAACCCAGCAGTACACACAGAGTCAGTCCTCTCAAGTTAGAAATGACGTATGAATAACTTTGTGGTTTCAAATTCCGGTGTTTATGTAACATGAGATCAACTGTTATACGATCTGGCCACAGGGAATCAGAGAGCGTGATTTTTGATTGTAGAGTATATGGCTAAATACGTTTCTGAGAAATATAACATACAGCCGATCCGCTAAAGTGCAGTTGTTCCCATATCAGTCAAGAAATTAGTTGAAATCCCTTACCTTGTTAAACTTCTCAACCGTTGGCTGTCGTGAACCAATAGACGTACTCCCATCCATGCGAACATATGAATATGAACAATTCTTCACGAATGACTCCAAGATGTCCAGCATCTACAAATAAAAAGAAGCAGACTAAGGTCCTGATTACACGATACCGTAATACAGTATTACTCGTAAGGTACAATTGAGTAAACATTGGAAAGGCATAATAAACCTTGTTTTGAAATATTCACGAGGGCCATGGTTGTGAACATGAAGATTGCTATGGAACCTCCAACAAACTCGTAAGATACTTTGAGTACTCAAAATCTGATAATTTTAAGAAACTTTCAGTGCTGATAAAGTCAAAGATTATGTTCTGTTATGATTGGTGTTTCGTACTTTTTCCAACTTTTGTTGTCTTTTCACTGCCAAATTACGTATTCCAATATATTACAAGTGTCGCTAAGCACGAGGTCAGAACGCTCTGACTTTGTGCTTAATGACATTACTACGCACCTGATACAGATTGTCATGTTTTGATGAAACAGAAGATAAAATGACAACAAATAGTGCAAAAATTGATACTGAGAAATGATAATGATATGAGCATATCAAATTGTGTAGGTTTACCAAGTTTCATGGCTGTATAGCTAACTGTATGGAAGTTACCACAGTAGCGTCTTCTGAGGTCTGGGCACAAGTACCCCAGTCTAAAAATTGCATAAGGGGGCATTTTTCAGAAGGGCTCTATGTCCTATGTTGTTACGCATATCAAACTGAGTATTTTCATCAAGTTTCATGCTTTTATCACAATTTGCAAGATTTTTCAACTTATCAACCACACTACAGAGAAAAGGCAGTTGAAGAAGAACGAAACACCATTAATAACAATATATAATCTTTCATTTTATCATGAATCATACCAACCCCGGACTTGTCCTTTATAATACAAAAACGCGTACCTGTCTAGTTTGCGAGAACAGCAACACTCTATGACCTTGTTCTTTCCAAAGTCTTAGTAGAGACTCCACAACAATCATCTTACCAGATCGCCGCCAATAACCATAACCGTTATCAAATTCCAGTTTGTCAATACTCGTTCCGGATTCGGTCGCTTGCTTTGCTGCTTTGATCCAGTCCAGAGATCCTGCAGCGCTCGATAAATCCGGATGATTGCATATCTTTCGGAGCATTATCAAGCCTGGAAATACCTAGAAATTGATAGCAAATATGTAACCTCGCTACATAAGGACCCTCTAGTTACGCTCATCTAATTGAGTTGAATTGCTGTTGGTGTCGTCACTCCTCTGTTGACCGAAGCGCCATCATCAAGTCAAAGAGCACAGGGAAACGAGACCAGAAGGGTGACAGACTTTTGCTTGATACCATATTGTAGACATCCATAAACTATGGTTTTCTTGAAAAGTATTTCACGTTTCATCAAAAAGGTTGGAAATTGCGATGGTTTTATATCATCATCATTTTCAACATTTTTCTTGAATCCTTAGAAAAGAAGAAAAACACTCTAATTCTGAAAATATTGAAGATGTTTGAAAAGTCCAACTGTAGAATTATAGCAAAATAGATAAAGTTTCTTTGGAGCCATTCAGTTTAAAGAAATACGTCATAGAATTTTACACCCGTCTATTTAAAGATTTTAAGCCCATGATGTGTAGGGAAATGAGTCGCAGTTGTAGTGGTATCATTTCAGCCAGAAAACAAAACTGAGATGTGTATTGAGTCTAATGAGCAGGCTCACCTTCATCTTTCCAGCCAAGATTGAAGAAACGTCCCTGGAGTTAATGTATCGTTTATACATGTCTCTTTGTTCTTGTGTAAGACGGCAAAATAAGACCTAAAAGAGAAAACAACACATACAGGGTGTCCCAAAGAATTATGCCTTGTTTGTAAGGCTGCTGTGGAGGAGCTGTAGCTTCAATTGTCTCGGTTTCATACAGTTGCATAGGTCAGGCTTCAAAGCTTTCATTGTGCCCTGTTTATGTGGCTGCTGTGGAGGAGCTATAGCTTCAATTGTCTCGGTTTCATACAGTTGCACATGCCAGGCTTCAACTTAGAGTTTGAGACCTTGTTTGAGAAAATCTGACCACTGGTTGCTGAGTTATGGCAGGAGTTGAACATAAGAATGAAATCTCTCATTGTACCCTGTCTATGTGGCTGCTGTGGAGGAGCTATATTTTTGATTGTCTCCGTTTTGCGCCCAGTTGCATAGGTCAGGCTTCAACTTAGAGGTTGAGACCTTGTTTGAGTAAATCTGACCAGTGGTTGCTGAGTTATGGCAGAAGTTGAAAATGAGAATGAAAGCTTTAATTGTGCCCTGTTTGTGAGGCCACTGTGGAGGAGCTATAGCTTTAATCGACTCGGTTTTCACGCAGTTGCACATGTTAGACTTCAACTTAGAGTCTGAGACCTTGTTTGAGTCAATCTGACCAGTGGTTGCTGAGTTATGGCAGAAGTTGAAAATGAGAATGAAAGCTTTCATTATGCCCTGTTTGTGAGGCAGTTGTGGAGGAGCTATAGATTTGATTGACTCGGTTGTCATGCAGTTGCACATGTTAGACTTCAACTTGGAGTTTGAGACTTTGTTTGAGAAAATCTGACCAGTGGTTGCTGATTTGTGGCAGAAGAAAGGCTAAAATAAGTGGTTGCTTCAAAAAAGCACTTCTGTTGTCCTCAAGCAATGTCAAAATTAAGTAAGTTTTCAAAGGAATGGTTTTAGCGTTGTAATTAAAATTTCCTGCATTTTTAAAGAGTGAATCCTGTTGCTTATCTATGAGAAAACACAGTCAATACTTTTGAAAACGTAGAGAAACTTAAATATGACGCTGGAACCGTTTCGTTCAAATATTACTGTACTTTTATATTGCCGAAGAACAACAGAAGTGCCATTCTCGAAGCAACCACTTATTTTCCCTTTCCGCTGCCATAAATCAGCAACCACTGGTCATATTTTCTCAAACAAGGTCTCAAACTCTAAGTTGAAGCCTGGCCTATGCAGCTGTGTAACAACCGAGACAATTAAAGCTATAGCTCCCTCCACAGCAGCCACACAAACAGGGTATAAATATTTCATTCTTATGCTCTGTCAACAGGCTGCAGTAATGACAAAACCTTTGTTGACAGAAGGAAAAAACATGGGAGTTTCTTTGAAAAAATTGAGCCACCACTAGAGTAAACCTGGTCAAAGTGAAACTCTGATGGTAGCCCCAATTGCATGCAAAAAACAGTTGCTAAGGTTCATGAACAATGTGGGGAAATCTCAAGAGAAAAAAGTCATGAGGTTCTTGCAAAAGTCCTTGGTACCTGTTCATTTTTCGTAGGCAAATTTATGCTTGTGTTAACATCTTTCTTCATTCGTCTTAGAAGGTATGGGCTTATTGTATCCCGCAGAATGCACGCACATTTGTATGCGGTTTGCACCTGAAAAAATAATGTAATAGATTTATGACATACAGTAGTAAAGCGCATGAACCAACTTTCGATATTCCCCTGTGTGTCAACCAGAATATGGCTTAGACGAGTAGAATGCGTTTTTGCAATCATGGCTTACATACTATACTAAATTAATAACATCAAATACAAAACTACAATCTAAGCAAAAGGAAAGGATATTACATGACTGTATATAGTATAGATTGATTAAGAAGGAGCTCTCTACTCTAAGTAGGTAAACTAATCGAGAGAGAGGCCCCCCCCCCATAAAAACAAAGAAACTAAAAATATTAAGATAAAAAACTATGAACCAGATGTACCCCCAGGGAATGACAAACCTTGGCAATGCGGAGGAAGAGAGACGGACAGACTAGACATAGGAGTCGGTATAGTAAGCTTTCAATTTAGACCCAAAGAGTGAAATAGAGCCAGCAACGCGTATGAAAAGTGGAAGAGTATTCCATAATTTAGAGCCAAAATATTGGACTGTTTAAAGTCCATAAAGGGAGCTCCTTTTTAGGGAAAGAAATTGATCACCTCTGGTAGACTGACGAGTTCCAATCCTGTGAACAGAAGAATTTGGAGTAAAGCAGTTATGAAAGCAGCCAGGTGAGAGCTTTTAGGCTCGATGGTTTTGAGAACAAAATAGCAGGTGTACAAATAGGCCAAATTGTAAAGGCCATATAGAATCAGTACAAAGCTAATCCGCTTCTGCAGGTGGGTGTAGGGAAATGAGTTGTATTTGTAGCGGTATCAGGTCAGTCAAAAAGCAAAGCTACGACGTGTATTGAGTAACAAGGGCAGATTTTGTAGCACAAAGCAATTAGCAAGTTCAAAGCAATTAGCGGTTTCAGGCAAAGGAAATTCTCTCAACCAGTAATTCAAAACGAACAAGACTGCAAAAGTTTCCCAGAAACTAGTAGGGCAAACTCTAGGCTTGTGCACGAGAAAGGTGGTTTTTGAGAGGAGTTATGTGCTTATAACGAAAGAAGAAGGGTAAATCTAAATATCTGCCTGGCAGATTTTGTTTAGTTGATTCAGTAGCCGAGCTTAAGGAATTGTAATTCTCGCGTATTTAGGGCTTATATGAAATAATTACAACACGGCTCCTGAATCAAATAAACAAAATCTGCGAGGCAGATCTTTCGATTTTTCCTTCTTCTCTCGTTAAATCACATAACGTCTCTTAACAACCACCTTTCGCTTGCACAAGGCGAGAGTTTGCCCTACTGCTTTCGGGGAAATTTTTGCGGCTTTGTTTGCTTTGAATTACTGGTTGAGAGAATTTCCTTTGTTTGCAATCGCTAATCGCTTTGAATTGAGGTGTCAATCCAAAGCAACTACTGCTATTGTATTGCAAAATCTGCCGTTGTTGGATTGAGTCTATACCTGAACATCGGTTGCATTGGCATATCCTCCAAGGGTAATGGGTACAGAAAACTCAGCCATGAATATAGGCAGTGTGCCAAGTTTGCCAGGGTAAGTGAAATCAAACAGGGACCACAGCTCTTTCAAATTATTTTGCAAAGGAGAACCAGACAGGATTAAGCGATGAGGTGTTGCAAACTAGAATTCAAGAGAATTATTTCAATATGAAAAATAGGTAAATCTACCCTTATTCGCGAAAAGACGCCGTGTCAATCTTTCTTTATAAACTAGCAACAACAATAGTTAGTAAGTGTAGCGTAGTTATTTTATTCACAGAAGTGGTTATACCATTTTTCCATGAGGTTCGTTCCGTGTTTCCGGCGTTTACATTTACATTGACTTGCATGACAAGTCCGTATAATTCCTTATTTACACTGCAGGTAAAACCAGCTTAAACTAAACCAGGTTGTCAAATGGGGCCTTCTAATTGGACAATCCAATAAATCCAAGGCATTTGATTGGTTGAAATTTAACCTGGTTTAGGTAAAGCTGGTGTAACTGAGTCAGTGTGAATGCAGTGTAAAGGGGAATAACTTCACGAGTTTTGGCTCTAAAGCAATTATTCTCTTTTAACAGACGCTGACAAAAAATTGGATGACATCGACTTTAAAATTTCATAGAAAGGGCGCAAAGAATTACGGGTGGTAGAAAACGAAGTTAACTTAGACTGCAGAAAATTATCCCCCATCACAACCGCATTGATTCAGCTTCGCGAATCAAAAAATTCAATCACATTGTCTTATATAAAGCACCTTGCCTCCAAAAAACTACCCCCTCATTCGCAATCGATAGAAATGGGAACCATATCTACGTGGGGATACAAAGAAACAATTTGTAAGATGTTACAAACTTGAATTCAATTGAAAATTGCTCTAATATGAAAAAGGAGGTTTATCAATCCAACAAACCACCTTGCCTCCAGAAAGGTACCCTCTGCTTTCCAATCAGTAGGAATGTAAATCATATCTATGAGGGGATACAAATAAAATAGTCCGTGATGGATTGTAAACTAGAATTCAAGAGAACAGTTGTGGACTATCAAGGTTACGACTCTTGCAGCATTTATTGGAGGAAACACAATTATAGTTGCATGAAACACCGTATCGATTACTCTGAGTTCTACCTACCTGTTTGCAAGCGAGAGTTATTTCCGCATCAGGATTCCGAATTTTGTGTCCTTCATCCAAAATAAGGTAGTCCCATTTGTATCTCAGCAACTCATCTTGATGTATCCGGAGATTTGAATACGAGGTTATGATAACACCTCTATCGTTGACAATGTGCTTTATAAGAGCCTCCTGTTCGGAAAAAAATTCGATGATTATAATAATAATAACAATAATAATATTTTGTTTGATTGAGCCATCGAGTGGATCTGATGCAGCAGTATGTACTGCTTGCTTTGTTTAGCCAATATAGCATACCCTAAAGCTATATTAAGCCCACGAAGGCCTTATTTAACCTAGGAGACTCCAGAAAGGGTGTAAATAAGACCTGCATCAACATTGTTTATTAATGCAAATAAATAATACGTAATTGTTTATTCATTCATTCTTTGTCATTTCAATTACTACAATAATAATAATGATAATGCATAACTTGTATAGCGCCCCTGTCCTTACTTTCACATCGTCCCCTTGAAAACCTGAAACCGAGCAACCTAAAATCTTAAAAAAAGATGCTCTTCGTTCTTCTCAAAATCAGCAATCTAAAATTTGGAATATAAAACACCATCAGAATACTATTAAATAAGAACAAAATCTAAAGTGCTATTTTTTATATGCTGGCTAGAAATATTAGAAATATCATGTGCCTGCGAGCAAATGGCTGAAAAAAAGTGCCAGCAATCAAACCACTCTCAGTACAACTAAAGTGCCAGCAAATAATGTGCCAGGATGTTTTGTGCCTGTGAGCGGCGCTCACGCAAATTAATGACGTTTGTTACCTTTTTACCGGAGAAAGATCCAGTATCATGCAGTACAGCAACTCTGAATTCAGGTGACCATTTGTGGAACTCTCTTACCCACTGGTGTAAAACAGTTGCTGGACAGGCAATAATGACTGGACCAAGCCTGAAAAGATAAATAGGTGCTGGTTAGACTGATAACAACATCTTAGTTACAGTAAGCAACCGCGTATGACAGTTCAGAAACTGCGTAAATAACGTCATCGCGCATTCTGACAAGTAAATCAATCGAGCTAAAGTAGCTTAGCTAGAAGGACTGTGTCAATCTAAATATCGAGTGAGTCAATAAAAAGAATCCCCGTTTGAAAGCTCACGGCTCTCTGGATATCAAAACGATGATATCGGCAAGAATATAGTTTAATGGTAGACATGTTCAAATCCATTTTAGAATTTACCTGACTGAAATCGGCCACTCCGTTCTGAAATTATGAGGGATTTTCTCGTGAAAGCCTCTTCAAGAAACCTTCAAAATGTACCCAAGATCATGAACAAATTTCCATAACATGTCTGCCTTACATGTGCCTTGCAGCAATGACTTCTATAGGCTTTAGCACGTGCTATCCTCTTGGGAGGATGAGCAAGTCTTCCCCCTGGTATCAATAACATATCCAGGGGGATTTCATTCTTCCAAGAGGACAAAATACATGAACACATGTGAGTGTCATGATTTTTTAGGAAGGAAAACGAAGGAAAATTTGCTCATTGTTTTCATTCGTTCTTGCAGGTTTTGGAGGAGGTTTTCTGCAGAAAATCTCTCATATCCACGGGAAGGAATGGCCGATTAAAGCCACGTAAATTACTGAACCTAATTGAACTTATTGGCTATAAAGCAAGACAGTTTTCAATATCATTGCCTTGATATTCAGGGAGCAGTGGCCTTCCAAAGGGAGGATTCCTTTTTTGACTCACCTGGTGTAACTTATTGTGTTTGATGCTCTCGATTGATGAGAACAACAAGAATGTTAAGTGTCGCATGTCGCTCTGTTGTGCTATGGTTAGACTACTGTATCTCAGTTCAAACATCCTAAAAATTCGCAGCAAAAACTGTTTTGATCTCCGCTCAAGTTACTTTCATCGCAAATACGCTTTCCAAGATTTCCAAAATTTGAGCGAGGCTGGAAACTTTGGTATAATTGCCTGAATAAAATTCACATATGGTAAGACTTCCAACACAAAAAACTTCAGTTTTGGCACTCTTATCTCGACGGTCCTGTTTAAATTAGCATTGCTGAAGGGTTACTCTCCATTAAAAATTTGAAATAATAATGACATAAAAGCATAAAAAGCTGGATTATGTGCATAAAAGGCTAGTTAAAGATGCTGCAATATAGGACTCATGTCACACAAGTCTAGGCCAAGCGAAATCAGACTACATACCTATGTCTTTGGTCAGCCATGTTTTTCAAGCCAGTTAAAAATGCGATAATTTGAATAGTTTTGCCGAGACCCATTTCATCTCCCAGTATCCCGCCAACTTCTTGGTTGTGCAATTCCCAAAGCCATTTGACACCTGTGCGTTGATATCTGAAAAGAGAGTTGACTTGAATTCCTAGAATTGATTAACTAAACGCGGCAGACATACGATATTCAGATCAAGTCGTATTTCTGCCGCTTAACACGACAGAACTTGTGAACTCCTGCCGTATTCACAAACGGTTGGTGATTTAAACATCGTTTTTATGTCGAATTTAATTGACACTTGGAAATTTTTAGCAGCATCTATTACATTCGATACGGCAAAAATACGATGTTTAAACTAGGCCTTCGACTACGTTCACATGATAACGGCACAAGTTGAAAATGGTAGAAAATTTGACGGCAACGAACTCTGACTCACCCGGCAGATATCATCTAGCTTCCTGAAAGCAAATGTTATGAACACAAACCAGGTACTATCATACAGCTAAAGGGATTAGGTATCATTTATGCTGCTTGGTCAGTTTAAACTATACCCATTCTGCAGAAAACATTTTCAAAACATGGCAATTCGTTCAGTTCTCGGACTGACGCGTCCTCTTCAATTTTTTTATTATTATTATTATAACATTCTTTAAAGTTGGTTATTAAAAATAGCTCTACTTCAAGAACTAATAAAGACCAACTATTTACAAAAACAAAATAAATGACAGTTCATGATAAGAAACGAAAATACCCTAAAATACCCTATTTACAAATTTTGCAACGGCAAGTCTCTCCAATCCATTTTTTTATGCATGACTTAAAAGAACAGACGGAGGTGGCAATTTTTGTATCATTGGGCAGGGAATTCCATAATATGCTACCACGAAAAGATAAACTATCGTTGCCATAAGTAGTTGTTTTAGTTTGAGGCAACATCAACAGATTCTTTGATCGTAGATTGTAATTATTGTCCTTTTCATGGAACATATCCCACAAAAAAGAAGGGTTTTGTTGTGTTAAACTGCTATAAACCTCGAGCATTAACTTTTGCAAGTTCTTTTGATGAATAGTGCACTCCTTTCCTCTCTGTAACAACTCATCAAAAGAAGATATAAAATCGTCGAAGAGAATTCGAAGCGCTCTCTTATGTGTGCGATTGAGATCATTATTCGCAACCTTTCCGCAAAACATCCATATCAACGGACAATAATTAAACTGAGACATTATGAATGAGTTGTACAGTAAAAGAGATTGTTTCTCATCTAAATAATTTGAGACTCTAGAGAAGGCACTGATCTTGTTGTTTGCTTTTTGACATAATTTTGCCACATGTTGGTCGAATTTTAGTCTCGAGTCTATGGTAATCCCCAATAATTTAACACTACTGACAATATCAACAGATACATTTCCAATATCGAGAACAATATTATCATTTGTCTTCAAACCGAGTAGCATAACTTGGAATTTTGATGGATTGGCTACCATTTGATTAGTTTTGAACCAAGAGATCGCTTGAGACATATCTTCTTCTAGGTTTGAAGCCACACTTTCAAAAGTGTCATCACAAGAAAAAATGGTGTTATCATCAGCAAAATTGCACACCTCCGAATGTTCGACGATGTAGATGAAGTCATTGAGAAAAATATTGAATAGTAGTGGCCCTAGCACAGAGCCCTGGGGGACACCAGTTTTTGTTTGTAACCAGTCACTATATGTTGAGCCAACCTTTACTCTCTGCTTTCTATCTGAGAGGTAATTTGCTATCAATCTGAGACCCTGCAGACCAAAACCATACGCATTTAATTTAGCAATAAGTAAATCATGTGGCATGCAATCGAATGCCTTTGATAAGTCCATCAAAATCATACCAGCAACACCTTTCTTATCTAATGTCTTGCGAATAGTTTCAATAAGCCGAATCAGGGCATGTTGTGCACTATGTCCTTTTCTATAAGCACACAATAGATTTGATATCTTTGCAGTCACAAAAGAATTGATCTGTTTAGCTATCAAACGCTCAAAGACTTTGGACATCGCTGTTGCTACACTAATTGGTCTATAATTTACTTTACAGGTGGATTCAGAACTTTTGTATAACGATGATACATCGACGGCCTTAAGGGGGTCGGGGAACTCACTAGTGAATAGCATCGTGTTGAAATATTTAGTAATCTCGATGTGACACAATCCGGATATTAATTTAAGAATGTCAACTGAAATACATCCACTCGTTTTCTTCGAATTATCTAGCTGCCTAATTTCATTCCAAACATCATTAGGGCTAACAGGATGAAACTCAAACGTCTCGTTATTTACAACATTATTTCTAATCAACAATACACTAGGGTGGTTGTCGTATTTCTTGATGGCATTCAAAACAGGGACATATGATGGTGGGGTCACAGGAGCCTCAATAGGTAGTGTAGCAGTGATATTAACAAAGTACTCGTTAAAACATTCTGCTATTTGTTTGTCACAGGTGATTCTTGAACCATTTTCAACGAGAATGATCTTCTCTTGAATATTTGATGATTTGCTAGAAAATAACGGCTTAAATGTTTTCCAGAAACGTTTATCATTACCAATAGTTGCGGGATCTAAACTTCGAAAATATCTCTTCTTTGCAACTTTGTTTAGTTTAACAATTTTATTCCTTTGCCTCTTATACCTACGAAGTCAAGTATACGTCTTGGAAGATGTGAAGAAAGCCGAATTGCAGATTTGCTCAGGAGCATAAAATTTGAGTGAAGAGCAGAGCTCAGTCCTTTTCAAAATATTTTACATTTGCTTCATTACATCTCTTCGTTACATTTTCACAAAATGCTGACTGAAAAAGGGTGGCGATTATATCACTCTAAATGAGAAATGTAGGCTATTAAATTCTCTTAGAAATCTGATGTTTCGGACGGTAATCATAGCTAAAAGTAATCAGACGGCATCTCAAAAGATAACCAAGCCTTTCAACTAAATAGTGATACAAAGTAGTTGTCAAAAACGTCTAATTTCACTGAGCTATTTACGATTTATCTCATGTAGTTTTTCTAGATACCAGGTAGCCTTAAAAGCTGTGAATTTGTTCTGATTCGGCATCTAACAGAACAAACATATTTTTCTACTTACTTGAAAAGCTTTCTCCACATTTTCACTGATAATGAAAATCCTCCTTTCAATGAAATCATCTTTCTATCATTTGCTTCATCTTCGCTAATGTCTGAATCTGCCACAAGATCAAGCTGGTTACTTTCTTTCAACCTCTCTTTCAATTTGAACTCTCTTATCCTCTCTTGATACAACCTTATATCACCATCATCTACAACCTTCTTTGGTTTCTTAATTTTTTTGGATTTCAAACTGGCTTTGAATTTTTTATGATGTATCCCTTGCGTCTTTTTCTTTTTTTCATGATGCGTGAAAGATGCCTTCCTTTGTTTGCCTTCATCTTCAAATTCCTCTTCAGTAAGCTCATCACTAACTTCATCTGGATAAGGGATGTAGTCATCTGCAGATGAATAGCTGTCACTAAACTCATCACGAATATCAAGCTTCCTCTTTCTTGCTTTTATTTTGTCATATTTATCAAAAGCAGCCAAAGTCTCTAAATTCTCTGAAACCTCTAATAACAGACTTTCCTCCAAGCCAACTTTCGATGTTGAAGGTCTGCTCTCATCATCATCAACAAAGCTTTGTTCACTTGATTTGAAATCAACAATACCAAACTTTTCTGTGTCCAAAATACTGCTTTTTGGGGTAACATGACTTGCTGTATCTGGAAATGAAAACACTATATGTAAGCAATGACACTTTGCAATATCTGATTGAATAGCCAGCATCTTCAAGTATTTCAGAAATTTTCCTGGCTGAAATCAGTTACAGTAAGAACCCGCAAAATAGAAACCAGGTTTTTCAAAACAGCCTGTTTAGTTTCCTATTAAAATGTCATTAATTTTGAAACAGGCTGAAAGGTTTCTTATCTCATGGTTAAGAAACCGTCAGTTATTTTCACTTAAATCTTTAAAGAAAAAAATCCAGATCAAACACTATCAAACAGTATTTTCTTGTTACTTAGCATTCGCTTGAAATTTACTCAACCTTAGCATACATGGTAGGTATATAATACGTAGATTGAGATGCTTTTGATGAAGTATTTAAAAATGTTTGGCACCTGATTTTAACAAAGATTGTTAGATATGAGTTTATTTGGGATCCTCCTTTAAGAAACCTTCCTAAATCAGGCTGAGAAGCTTCCTATATGAGGGCACAATTTCTAAAAAAATCAGCCTGAGGTTTCTTCTAAAATGGTTTCTATTTTGTGGGTTCTTACTGTACTCCGTTCAGACTTTACAAGAGATTTTCTTGAGAGAGTCCCTTCGAGAAACATTAAAACACATGCTAAAATCATGAGCAAATTTCCTAATATTTTTACTTTACAACAATGACTCGGACACGCTTTAGCACATGCTGTCCTCTTGGGAGGATGAAAATTTTGATATGTATGTATGTATGTATGTATGTACTAACTATGTATGTTATCACAAACCATATTAGAATTAACCTCCAAACATGTTTAGCAAAGTAAATGGAAAATCTTTGGTAACCCCTGGGATTTGATACAAGTTGGAGGGAGGCTTAATAGAGAGGTGGGCTTTCTCGAGCATTGGTGTGGAAGGAAGGAGCTTATTGGAGAGGGGGGCTTAATAGAAAGGGGGTTAAATAGACCTTTATGGTAAGCACAAAGACCCAGAACTTTTACGATAAGCTTCAAGGTTAACTCTTCGTTTAATCTAACTAAAAAATCTTGCAAAGAGGGCAAGAAGATTTTTGAGTAGCCTCAAAAGAACTGTTGAAACCCACAGAAAGTGTTTGGTTCAAATGAATATACCTTTTAATGCTTTTAGTTTTGCAAGAAGATTATCCAGATCTCGTTGAGCATATTTCTCCCTGGCTTGAAGTCTTTGAACTTGTCTAAGCTAAAAATAGGAAAAATGATTTTTGAGAGATTAGTTAAGCACAATGCACATCTCAGGTATCTCTAAGCGTTCACACCTGTAACACTTTGAATTAAATAACGCTAGCAAAAATGAATCATCAATCAATGCATACATCCTGTTTCTAACTTTAGTATGGATCTGCTTTTTGATACGGGTCAGAACTTCCTTCAAAAAAATTTGCAGGAGCCTTTTGGGACTTTATGAGGTTGTAATAGGATTTTTCTTATTTGAATAAAGCTACATGAAGAAAATCTGTGATATGTCCCGAGGGATTCGCCTGGTAAAACGAAAAAAAAATAGTGCACAGGGCGTTAGGAGATACAGTATACTGGCAAGTGCATTGTTCTGTTCCATTGTAGTACAGGTCTTGCAAACATTAACATGGTTCTCCTGCCTAAGAATTATTTTTTAGAACAATTGGCAGTCTTTCTTATGTCTCAAGTATTCTTATCATAACGTAAAGAATTCTTCTTATGTTAATGTGCACAAAGCCAGTACTGTTGTAAAGTACGCTCCTCGTGCCACATCAACATTTGTCTCCTTTGCAGCAGTGCTCACAAGGTCCCAAATGTTTCTCACAGCTAATTTGAAGGAAGGTACTATAGAAAAATACTCTGCAAAGCAATAAATATTTACTTTCATGTCTTTGTGACCTCTCAAAGCTTCCAAACTTTTCTTGACATTGTAATTTTCAGATGCATCACCAGAGCATGCAGAAATGGTCTTGTCAACATTCTGTAGCTCTTCTTCTATGGTTCTGAAAAAAGAAACAGTTGCAAAAAAACCAAAATGCTATTTTTCAGAAAGAATCGCTGAAAGAATCCTGAATTTTTAATCCTGAATGTACTACTGTAACGCTATCATACAACAGCCCTGAACAAATCCTTCATGGCAGGGCCAAAGATTATCAATTCATATGTCTCACTATCATTATTAATTGTACCATATTCGCTGTCTAGTTTTTTCGTGTTGCATTGTTCCTGATTTCTTTTCCTTTTGAAAGAATCATCTGCACAAACCTTAATGCAAGCAAGTGAAAAAGCAGCAAACTTTGCATTGTAAAATTTATGGCAAGTAAATTTTCTGCAGACTTTGGCTTTTGCACTCTTGCAAAATTTTCTCAAATCTAAGCTTCTCGTACAGAAATGGCAGCATTTCAATCAGAAAAAGTGCATTTATATTAACCAAAGACAAGAAAATCCTCCCTTTTATGAATTTGCAAAAGGACATCAAACCAACCTTACCGAATCTCTTCTTGAATATTTCTAAGATTCTTTTCAGCGTATCCAATAGCAAGTTTCTTTTCCTGTTCCTCTATGGCCTCATCAACTTGCTGCAATACACCCTCTTCAAATTCCTCTTGCTCATAAGCACTAACACCAAGATCTTGCAGAGCAGTATCTTGAGCATGTAATGGTACACTTTTAATCTTCTGTCGACTAATATCTATCCCATAGCTTCTCACATTGCTTGGTTCCATCTCATCTTGTTCTTCCAAGTTTTCTTTTGGCCTGGCAGATTCTTCTTCCATAGCTGACATTTCAGAATCCCTTTGCAGGCTCGAAAGTAATATTGCTGAAACGAAATGATCCTCCACTTTTAAGACTATACTGTGAAGGTGAATGCGATTTACAGCGCCAAGCACTTCACAGGAATGGAGAAGACCTACTCAAGTCTGCGACCCCTTGTCATGACGCTCAAGTGGTTGGACTCTACCTCAGATCAAGCCCTGTCCATTTGAATTTTCTGGCTGCAGATCCCGAGGATTACACCACTGTGCCACAGCACCTTATATCAGACAGGTCAAAATAATTTAGCAATTTGCCCCATAAATAATCCAAAAAAGTGAAATAATAACAGATTGCTCCATGTGACAAGGGAGCAAGATATACATTTTGAAACACACTGTCTGCTTGCTGCACCTATTTTTGTGTAATTACTGTTACCACATTTCATGGAAACAGCATCTTTCTAAGTGAGTCAAAAAAGGCCAGACGTTTGAAAGGCTACAGCTACTCCCTGAATATCTACTGTAAGCAACAATATTTTACAATATCTAGTTGGATAGCTAACATGTTCAATAATTTTTAGAATTTTTCCTGGCTGAAATTGGTCATTCCGTTAAGAATTTACAAGGGATTTTCTAAAAAATGTCCCTTCAAGAAACCTGGAGAAACATGCTAAAATCATGAGTAAAGCTTCCCTAGTGAGTTAACCTTACAGCAATGACTTGAGAATGCTTTAGCACGTGCTATGCTCTTGGGGGATGAAAAAATCTTCCCCCTAGTATGAATAACTTATTCAGGGGGATTTCACTCTCCCAAGAGCACAAAATGCATGAATGCATGCAAGTGTCATTGTTGCTGGGAAGGGAAAAAAAGGGAAATTTTGTTTGTTGTTTTCCTCCGTTTTTGTAGGTTTTCGAAAGGTGCTTTCTGTAGAAAATCTTTCATACCGACAGGAAGGAATGGCTGATTGAAGCCGGGTAAATTACTGAACCTCATTGGACATATTGGGAATAAAACAAGACAGTTTTCAATATTATTGCTTTGATATTGACAGAGTAGCATTTTTTCAAACGCGGGAACTTTTTACTGATTCACCCGGTATTCTTTTATCTACTACGTACCTATCGTATTTTAGTCTTTAAAGGGGCTGGGTCACGTAACCATAAACAAATCTGTTATCTTTATAATCTATATTGTTGCCCGCACGCGCCGGCACGCGCCCATTGTGTTCTGCACAGATTTTGGTGGATGGGGTGAATCCACGATAAAGTTACTGCTAAAAATCCATCAATGAATATCTTTGCAATCTTACAAGATATGGTTGTTTCGTTTGTTTTTCTCTGAAGTTCAAGAGTTCATCTTCAAAATAGCACTTTCATTTTAAGAAAAATAGTGGGAAATCTGCGTGATATGGCCTGTCAAAAAAACTGCAAAATCGCCGTTTCGAAGGAAGTTTGTTTACTTTACGTGACCCAGCCCCTTTAAGGAAATGAGATTTATAGCAGGAATTATCTTATGACGCACAAAATTATCACTTCTAATGTTGGCACTGAATTTGGTTGTAGAGATCTCATCGAAAAGTGCCATTCGTTTTCTTGGGTTGGGTTGATTAGCTTGCAGTTTGAACATAAACATCCAGCTTTTCTTTCATGGCACTCGTCTTTGCGTGTGTAAAATTGGAAAAGAAGGAATTTCCATTGGTGAAGGTGAAGTTGCGTTTTTCAGCGCCAAGCGCTGGGATCGCAGAAATAGAGCAGACCTAATTGAGTCCATGACCCCTATCATGACGCTCAAGTGATGGGGTCCTACTGGGTATCGAACCCACTCTGCCTGACTGTTCTGGTTGCAAAGTCAGAGGATTACACGACTGCGCCACAACACCTCCATTTCGAAAAGAAAAGCTCATGCTTTAAAAAGCCTAATTCAACCATCATATTTCTACTTGCACACAGTCCCTAAATGCAAAGTGCATTGCGTCTTTTCTTCAAATCTAATCAGGTTTATTTTTTTTGTGGCCAAAAAGAAGTAAAAAATGATGGGCCTTTTTTCTTATTTGGCTTTCTTTTACCACTTTTTTATTATTCACCTTAGAAAAATTACACATCTGCTAACATATCAAAGCAGTTCAAGTCGTCCACCATGAGCACCATGTTATCTTCAGCATCCAACTTTTCTTCGTCTTTCCCTTTCTTTCTGCTGCTGCAACTTTGCTGCCATTTCTCAACTTTTTAGGCCCAAAATCAATCTCTCTTTGTTGTGCCTCGAGTGTGTGAAATATTTCATAACATTGACGCAACAGAGGCCAAGTGCTCCTCCGCGAAAATGAATTTCTTTTCTATTTTTACAACAACCTCCCTCGTTTCCCATATGTTATATGTTATACCTTTTTCTAGTCCCCCAGGCCTCCCCCAAATATTGAATCAAGTTTTTTTGGACCAAATCTAAGCACTCTTTGATTTTTTCGAACAGCTGGGATTGTGCTTCCTTTGTGTATTGGGGTTTTTCGGCAACTGCATACTTTTTTTCGTTTACTAGTCAAAGCAGACCTTATTTCACTCGTTTTCTTCTTAATTGTTTCAATATTTTCGATTGAATTTGTTTCAATTTTATGCTTTTCTGCAATTTTCTTCTATTTCTCCTGGATTCGGCTGTTCCTGAGGGTTCCTAAGAAAGAAAACTTCTCTAACTGGGAAAACAAATGTTTTGTGGGTAAGGCCGAAAAGTCGGAGATGTCGGAGATGTCGGAGATGTTGGAGCAATTTCTCAAACTTTTTCATCTCTGACTTTTCGTTTTTTCCCTATATGCTATAAACGAAAAGTCGGAGATGTCGGAGCAGGGATTTTTCTCCCTTAATTCAGTAAATTCTGATTGTAAAATGCCCTTCTTCTAAGGTAGCTTCCCACGCTTTGTAGCAGTGTTGTTAGAAAATAGCCTCGGAGATTTTCCTCCGACTTTTCGTTTTTCCCCTATATGCAATAAACGAAAAGTCGGAGATGTCGGAGCAGGGATCTTTCTCCCTTAAAATCTGTAAATTCTGATTGTAAAATGCCCTTCTTCTAAGGTAGCTTCCTACGCTTTGTAACAGTGTTGTTAGAAAATAGCCTCGGAGATTTTCCTCCGACTTTTCGTTTTTCCCCTATATGCAATAAACGAAAAGTCGGAGATGTTGGAGCAGGGATTTTTCTCCCTTAATTCAGTAAATTCTTATTTTTAAAATGCCCTTCTTCTAAGGCAGTTTCCCACGGTTTGTAGCAGTGTCGTTCGAAAATAGCCTCTGAGATTTTCCTCCGACTTTTCGTTCTTCCCCTATATGCTATAAACGAAAAGTCAGAGATTTCGGAGAAGGGATTCTGACTGTAAGATGCCCTTCTTCTAAGGCAGTTTTTTATGCTCGATTGCATTTAAGCTCTAAAGGTTGGAAGGAAGGAAGGAAGGAAGGAAGGAAGCAAGGAAGCAAGGAAGCAAGCAAGGAAGGGGGCTTTGGGAGAGGGGTGCTAGAACCCGCAAACCCGGACAAAAATTAGAAAGAAACCCGGGAGGAAAAATTTCAAAACCGGGAACACCACTTCTGAACAAAAAGTTCCGATTTTCGTCAGTAATCTTACTGTAATCTTTGATGATTATATCATACATTTTCGTTTTAACGGACACTCTGTGCATCGTATATAAATATACAGAAGGACACTGGGAAACTGCCGGGAAACTGCCTCAGAAGAAAAGCATTATACAATCAGAATTTACTGATTTAAAGGGAGAAAGATCCCTGCTCCAACATCTCTGACTTTTCGTTTATAGCATATGGGGGAAAAACGAAAAGTCGGAGGAAAATCTCCGAGGCTATTTTCTAACAACACTGCTACAAACCGTGGGAAACTGCCGTAGAAGAAGGGCATTTTACAATCAGAATTTACAGATATAAAGGGAGAAAAATCCCTGCTCCAACATCTCCGACATTTCGTTTTTTGCATATAGGGGAAAAACGAAAAGTCGGAGGAAAATCTCCGAGGCTGTTTTCTAACAACACTGCTACAAAGCGTGGGAAACTACCTTAGAAGAAGGGCATTTTACAATCAGAATTTACAGATTTAAAGGGAGAAAAATCCCTGCTCCAACATCTCCGACTTTTCGTTTTTTGCATATAGGGGAAAAACGAAAAGTCGGAGGAAAATCTCCGAGGCTATTTTCTAACAACACTGCTACAAAGCGTGGGAAACTGCCTTAGAAGAAGGGCATTTTACAATCAGAATTTACTGAATTAAGGGAGAAAAATCCCTGCTCCGACATCTCCGACTTTTCGTTTATAGCATATAGGGAAAACATAAGATCCTTTTGGATGATTACAAAGTCTGTCCTGAGCTAAGCAAGCATAAGAATATCTGAATATTGATTTCTTCACAACTCCAAATGATCGTTGATGCTGTTTTTAGCTACAGTCAGAGAGATGAGTGTTGCTGCTAAAGTCGTCTTCAATGTAAAGTCAAGCCCCTTGTATAAGGATAAGAATCGCATGAAAAGCAATATTTTGATATTTACATCAAGCGAGGATGATACGCAAAAAATCAAAAGTCATTACCCCTAGTTTTTTTTAGTTCGCGCATTTAACTATTGGTGGATCTTTCTCGATGTCATGTGAGATTTACCATAACGCAAACTTGCTTATGCAGAGCCCTACAGAACTTTTCAATTGTTGCTATTCGCAGGCGTCTAATTTGGGGCAAGCGGTCACGAAGATAACCTCAGTGCAATTTGCTGGGATTCTGCACCTTTCCTCTCCACTTCACCTGCGACGTTTGCATCTGTAGCTGTATTAGAGGGGGGTCCCTCTACCTTTGGTGACGCTGCGAGTGATAGCCTCTGTGCAGGCCGCCGGTTACATCATCCTCTAAAGTTGACTTATTTGCATAGTGAATACTAGACTGATTATATGTTCGTAGGTTATCGCTATTGATAGGCTGATGGACGCTATAACTACCTCAACTGGAGCGACAACAACAACATTAATTCACTTCAATTAGATGAGCGTAAGTTGCGGGTCCTTATGTAGTGAGGCTAAGTGAATACTATCAATGAGCGGCTAATGATGAGTTCGTTCTAGAAAACGATTGTTTTAACATAATTAAGCTGCTAATGAAGTCAAGAACGTGCCAATTCTGGTTAAATTTGTTATTGCGTCAGGGTAAACATCTTGGTGATTTATATACCGGTTAGACAATGGTTTAACCGCAGTTAATACAACCAGAGAAAATAGGTTCCCATCTGCGCAGTTTCGAGCGGGGGCTTGGCCTCTGCGCAGGTCAGGCCATTTACCTCGTGGGCAGCAGATCAAATTACTCCCCGTTATAAATTTGATTTCTATGACATGTTCTAGAATTCATTTTGGGATGGATTGCATCGTTTTCTTCAAGTTTAGAGATTCTTTATGCGCAAGAATTTATATGCATGTCAATTTTATAGCCCTGGCGAGCGAAGTCTGGTGTTCCAGAGTGCTGTACTTGTGTTTTCATGCCAATCATCGAGCTTTGTGGCATCGGATTGGGACACAACAGGAAGGTTAGGCCGTTTAGGCCATGTATAAACAAAGATGAGACTTTTTGAGGTGTTATCGCTGTGGTGTGAGCTGTTCAAGTCGCTGTTTTGGTGAGACTGTTCCGAATAAATTCTTCCTGTGCTAGAATTATTTCTGCCAATATACTCGTCTGTTTTGAAAAGCCTAAACAAAGTTGAAAGTTTGGTGATCGATTATTATAAATATAGATGGATGGGAGACAACAATGTCAATGAAGGTTCTGCAGGGAGGTCTTTGATCTTCTTCCGGACCGATAAGACAGCAGCAACGGAGGGGGGGGGGAGTGTCACTGCCCCTTCCTTCAGCCAGCAGTTGCTTTTATCATCAGGAGCTGGTTTTACAGGCTCGCAGAATAATTTAATTCCGCACTCAAGTCGACAAGCAAGTTGTTTAATTTAATTGCAGTAGGACTCAAGGTAGTTAATGAATGAGCCCAATCAATGTGAATATTTTCATTGACATAGTCGGGTTTTATCTCCACGCACAAGTCGAGGAGCAAGTCGTTTATTGTTATGGTCAATCCAACGAAGGAGCCTAGGAATGTGAATATAGTGCTTGTTTTTCTGCGTTCTCAAGTCGATGAGCAAATTGATGGGACTCGAGACTCAAGTCTATAAGCCCAGTTACGTATGAATTTATTGTTTATGTTTCCGTGTGTTTTATGCTCAAATGGATGAGTAAGTTATTTGATTTAATGGGACTCAATTCAATGAGCCCAATAAGGAGAATGTATTGTTGCTGTGATGAGTTATTATTTAATGCAAGGGACTATAGTCTATGAGGTCATTGTGAATAATTTGTTTGCTTTTTCTGCATGTTCAAGTTGATGAGCAGGTTAGTTGATTTAATTTTGAATGGGACTCCAGTTTATGAGCCCAGTGTGATTATTTTGTTTATTATTGCTGCATGCTCCAGTCAATTGCCAGCAATTTGATTTAAAGGGCCTCAAATGGATGGGCTCAGTGTGGATATATTGTTCACTTTTTCTGCACGCTCATGTTGATGCACAAGTTACTTAATTCAACGGGACTCGTGTTTATGAGCCCAGTGTTGATATATTGTTTATTTTTCTTCCACAGGCTCTTGTTGATGAGCAAGCTATTTAATTTAAGGCAATTTGTCCTCTTTGATGAATGAAAATGAAACCGATAAAGATCTCTATTGTATATTCCAGAAGTTGGCGTTAATTCGCTTATTCAAAGAAATCAGGGTCATAGAGACTCAGTGATGCATGAATTTAGCTGCAGCGTAAATAAGGTAAATAAAGCAGTAACCAAGGTCAGAACAATAGGGGACAGATTGCTTTTGAATGGACTCAAATCAGTGAGCCTGCGTGGGAATATACTGTTTATTTTCTTTGGACCTGCCAGATATAATTGATAATTATCTTCAGGAGGAAATTTGATAAGTAGCCAGACCTTCGGATGTTCCTCCTTCATCGGATTTACATGTCAAGTTTAGTTGATGACTCGGACACAGAGGTTTTGCATGAAGCTGTACCAGAAGCTTTGACCATGATAAGGAAATAGGTCAGGGCGCTATGCTGGCCAAGTTTGACTTCAAGAGGCCTTACAGATGGTGACCCTTTTCTGTAGTACAGTGCCCTCTTCTTGCCAGGCCTTCCCTATGGGACTGAACCCCTAGCACCGATATAACATCAATGGGATGGACACCTTGGATCTAGGACTGCGGCTCCCTGATGAGAAGCTACTAAAAGTTTGCACAGCTCTTTCTACACTACCTGGGATAAGGAAATACATGGTATGGAAAATGAGTTGCTATCACTGATTGCTTTACTACAGCACTGTGGTCAGGCTATTGTCTTGGGAAAACCCTTCCTTAGGCGCTTACTTGATCCGGTACATTCTACATAGCTGGCCCTGATGTGCATACAGTCTCATTAATGATACCAGAGTGGTTGCTGCATCAGCTAACTTTTCCACAGTGGACAGTTGCTGGCAAGGATTACTAAGCAATGCCCTATCTACTAATACCAAATGAATTTATTCCTCTGCCCAGGAATTGATTTGTTACTTTTGTTTTGGTGAACAGATCGATTTTGCGCATAAAATGGGTCTCTATGTCCAGCTTTGAAATCATCATTGCGGCATTTTATTGGAAAACTGAGCAAAACTTGCCAAACATCAATGCTGAAGGTGAGTCTAGCAGCAATTCGTACCTTGCAGGTGTCAGGAGGGTTTCCTGACCCTTTCTTAAATCTTCCACTGATACCCTGTGTTATTGAGGGTTTTTGTTGTCCAAGGAGTATAAAGAAAGGTCCTGCAAAGCTCACAATATGAATCTTTTGTTTTAAATTAGAGGGCTGCAGAATTTACAGTCCCAAGTTCAGGTTTTATCCAGTAATGTGCCTTTATCAGTTTCACATGTTTGCGCTGACAGGGCACAAGTCCCAAGTGTGGCAATCATACACCTTGCAGGTTTGAAAACTGATCAGTTTGGGGAGGGATGCTCAGTCCTACTCCCTCAATCCGATTCTTCTTTGTGCCCAGGAATAGCCATCTCATGACTTACCTTGCAGTTTGTGGAATGACTTTGGGTCCACAATTTGTGTACTAAGATGGATCACCATCGTCCAAGTGCAAATGGAACAAGACGTTGCAGCTACTTCATACAGCAGGAGGGCAGGGTCACTTCACCCTCACAGCTTCCGCATGGGTGCCGCCACTACAGCTGCTTCATTAACATTTCCAGACTATCAAGCTTTTACCACTGGATCAAGCTTAGGTCGTTGGTCAAGCGAAGCCTGTCAAGCTTATACCAAACTGCCTCAAAATCGTCTCATTTCAGCATCAAACCTTTGGCTTTGGCAGATCACTCAATGGCATCTGAGCATTTTACACAAATTAAGATTAGTAGACTTTTGTTAAGTGGTTGAAGGCTGTGGCTAAATGTAACCGAAAACAACAATTCAAAAAATAGAAAAAAATAATAAATAAATAAATAAAAATAAGGAAAAAAAACAAAACAAAAACAAAAACATAAACAAACAGGGATCTTTAAAAAGGGAACATGGTTCTCTTACGAAAATTTTAGATGCAGTATTTTGTTTCCTTGTCCTGGACAAGGCAGAAACCAGATTACAAGCTTTTCTCTGCTTGGTGCCCCACTTATCAGCCATGCTTTGTTTAGCATGGTTCCGCAGTAGTTTGGCCAAAGTGCCATCATTTATTAGCCATGGTAGAACGGTGGTTGGCGTTGGTGCCATATTTTCGGCCATGGTGCCGCAGTATCTTGGCCATGGTGCCATGTTTTCGGCCATGGTGCCGCAGTTTTTTGGCCATGGTGCCATTTTGTTTCTTGTTTTTGTTTGGTTTTGTTTTTTGTTTTTCCGGCCATGGTGCCGTAGTGTTTTGGCCATGGTGCCATGTGTTTCGGCCATGGTGCTGTAGTATGTTGGCCATGGTGCCATGTTTTTGGCCATGGTGCCGTAGTGTTCTGGCCATGGTGCCATATTTTCGGCCATGGTGCCGTAGTGTTTGGCCATGGTGCCATGTTTTTCGGCCATGGTGCCGTCGTATGTTGGCCATGGTGCCATGTTTTCGGCCATGGTGCCGTAGTATGTTGGCCATGGTGCCATGTTTTCGGCCATGGTGCCGTAGTATGTTGGCCATGGTGCCATGTTTTTCGGCCATGGTGCCGTCGTATGTTGGCCATGGTGCCATGTTTTCGGCCATGGTGCCGTCGTATGTTGGCCATGGTGCCATGTTTTCGGCCATGGTGCCGTAGTATGTTGGCCATGGTGCCATGTTTTTCGGCCATGGTGCCGTCGTATGTTGGCCATGGTGCCATGTTTTCGGCCATGGTGCCGTCGTATGTTGGCCATGGTGCCATGTTTTCGGCCATGGTGCCGTCGTATGTTGGCCATGGTGCCATGTTTTCGGCCATGGTGCCGTAGTATGTTGGCCATGGTGCCATGTTTTTCGGCCATGGTGCCGTCGTATGTTGGCCATGGTGCCATGTTTTTCGGCCATGGTGCCGTCGTATGTTGGCCATGGTGCCATGTTTTCGGCCATGGTGCCGTCGTATGTTGGCCATGGTGCCATGTTTTCGGCCATGGTGCCGTAGTATGTTGGCTATGGTGCCATGTTTTCGGCCATGGTGCCGTAGTAGTTGGCCATGGTGCCATGTTTTTCGGCCATGGTGCCATAGTGTTTGGGCCATAGTGCCGTAGTGTTTTGGCCATGGTGCCGTAGTAGTTGGCCATGGTGCCAGGCTTCAGCCACGGTGTAGTAGTATATTGGCCATGTGGTCATGTTTTCGGCCATGGTGCCGTAGTGTTTTGGCCATGGTGCCATGTTTTCGGCCATGGTGCCGTAGTAGTTGGCCATGGTGCCATGTTTTTTCGGCCATGGTGCCATAGTGTTTTGGCCATGGTGCCGTAGTAGTTGGCCATGGTGCCAGGCTTCAGCCACGGTGTAGTAGTATATTGGCCATGTGGTCATGTTTTTGGCCATGGTGCCGTAGTGTTTTGGCCATGGTGCCATGTTTTCGGCCATGGTGCCATAGTGTTTTGGCCATAGTGCCATGTTTTCGGCCATGGTACCGTAGTGTTTTGGCCATGGTGCCTTATTTCACCATGGTGCCATAATGTGTGGCCATGGTGCCATGTTTTCGGTCACGGTCCTATAGTGTTTTGGCCATAGTGTCATGTTTTCAGCCATAGTACCGTAGCGGTTTGGCCTCGATACCATGCTTGTCAGCCATGGTGCCGCAGTGTGTGTGCTGTGGTGCCATGCTTGTCGGCCATGGTGCCATAGTATGTTGGCCAGGTGCCATGTTTTCGGCGATGGTGCTGTAGTGTTTTGGCCAGGGTGCCATGTTTCTCAGCCATGGTGCAACAGTTTGCAACCATCGTGCCATGTTTATCAGCCATGGTGCAGCGGTTTTTGGTCTTAGTGACATGTTTGTTGCCATGGTTTTGCAACATTTTGGCCATTGGGCCATGCATTTCGTCCATGGTGCAGTAGTGTTTGGGAAATAGTGCCCAGCCATAGGGCTGCAATTTTTTTCTCAGCGTTGGTGCCATGTCTGTCAGCCATGGAGCCACAGTATGTATGCCATTGTGCCATGTTTGTCACCATGGTTTCACAAGTTTTGGGCCATTGTGCCAGGGTCTTCATATATGGGGCAGTAGGGGTTGGGTCCGGATGCCATCTTTATCGGCCATAGGTGCTGTGATTTTTGTCGGCTTTGGTCCCATATTTGTTGGCCATGGTGCCGCAGTATTTTTGGCCATTGTGCCATCTTTATCGGTCACGAGGCTGCAGTTGCTTTTGTCAGCTTTGGTCCCATATTAGTCGGCCATGGTGCCGCAGTAGTTTGGCTATGGTGCCATGTGTTAGGCCATGGTGCCATAGTGTCTTCGCCATGGTGCCATGCTTGTTTGTCGGTCATGCTGCTGAAGTATTGTGGCCATGGTGCTATGTTTATTGGCCACCATGGTTTTTGGACTTGGTACAATACTTGTCCGCCATGGGGCTGCAGTGTTCTGGCCTGGTGTCACAGGTTGCTGGCTATGGTGCAGTTGTTAACGTATGGAGTTAATGCAATGTGTGGTAGCCTTTTGCCATAGTTCTTGTTGTGATGGGTTTGATAGCCTTTGCCAAGTTTATGGCCATGACTTACATATAGTTGTTTGCAGATGTTGCCTTCATGCTGGCACATAGTATCCTCAGTTTGCCTCTGCTTTTCTCACCACTGTCCTTTGTGGTCCTTATAACTTCTCTGTCTATTTTCCGCTTTTCTGCTCTTGCACCTCCGTCAGGAATTGGGAGGGGTATGTAAGTTCAAGGCCCTTTTGTATCGGTTGTCGGCGCTTGGTGGGTACACATTCGTGTCCTCTGGCCGGAAATTGTATTTTCCCTGTTCCAATCACCGTCCATAAAGGTATGCATTGTTCAGGCAGTTAAGGGCTGACGCATTTTTGCCCACTTCCTGATTAGGTCTATTGCTGGTAAGTATTAAATACCGGTTAGACAATGGTTTAACCGCAGTTAATACAACCAGAGAAAATAGGTTCCCATCTGCGCAGTTTCGAGCGGGGGCTTGGCCTCTGCGCAGGTCAGGCCATTTACCTCGTGGGCAGCAGATCAAATTACTCCCCGTTATAAATTTGATTTCTATGACATGTTCTAGAATTCATTTTGGGATGGATTGCATCGTTTTCCCCACCCTTTACCCTCCCTTTTCTCTCTAACTTCCTTTGCTTTCTTTTCCCTTTTCTCGCGGTTTCCTCCACCGTGGGACAGGTGTGTTAGCCGGAAATTGTATTTTCCCTGTTCCAATCACCGTCCATAAAGGTATGCATTGTTCAGGCAGTTAAGGGCTGACGCATTTTTGCCCACTTCCTGATTAGGTCTATTGCTGGTAAGTATTAACCATCTTATGGTGTCAAATCTGTCTAAGATGAAATTTGCCGACGTCAAATTTTTCTATCGGATCGCGAGAAACTTCTGTCTTGTGTGCGCTTTCTGTGCGCTTTCTGTGCGCTTTCTTTATTTCAGTCGCAATTAGCAGAGATAAAACGTTAATCAATTGCTTTAACGAGCGTGACGGAAGTGGGTTACTTTCTTTCTGACTCCAGAGGGATGAGTGTTGCTGCTAAAGTCGCCTTCAATGGAAAATCAAGCGCCTTGTATAAGAAAAAGAACCGCATCAAAGGCAATATTTTGGTCTTTATGTCAAACGAGAATGATACGCAAAAATCAAAAGTCCCCGGGGGGTCTACATAATACAATAACCACCCGGGAATGTGCCTGCCAATAGGGTGTCATTTTCGGCTGAAAATTCCGGGACAGGATTATACCTTTTGCTTTGCACCTTAATTCCGGGACCGGTGTGTCCTTTAGAGCTACTTTTTCCAGGACAGATCAGATCATCATTTAAAAAGTTACTCCAATTCATGAACTTATTAAATTAAAATGTTAGTAGCGTTGGCAATTAGCGAGAAGTACTTTTAGTAACATCATTTTCACGAGAACCATCAATTTTCCCGATCTTATTCCAGGACAGGTATTATGTTTTCAGAATTTTATTCCAGGACAGGGTCATAAAATTTTGTTCTGGCAGGCACATCCCCGTTGTTTTTCTCCAAGGTAGACCCCCCGGGCAAAAGTCATTACCCCTAGATTGCTTAGTTCGTGCACAAAACTATTGGTGCATTTGTGTCAAATGAGATGTCATGTGAGATTTACGATAACGCAAAATTACTTATGCAGAACCCTACAGAACGTTTCAATTGTTGCTATTCGCGGGCATCTAATTTGAGACAAGCAGTCACGAAGATAACCTCTGTGCAGAATAATATGCATGAAGATGGTTTGGTTCAGTGTGATCTCGTGCCTTCCCCCTGTCAATGGCGCCATTGTTTGCTGGGATTCTGCAACTTTCTGCAGCTGTGTACGAGGGGGATCCTTCTACATTCGGTGATGCTGCGAATGCTAGCCTCTGTGCAGGCCGCCGGTTACATCATCCTCTAAAGTTGACTTATTTGCATAATGAGTACTATCAATAAGGCTAATGATTCGTTCGTTCTAGAAAACGATTGTTTTGACATAATTAAGCTGTTAATGAAGTCAAGAACGTGCCAATTCTGGGTAAATTTGTTGTTGTGCCCGGGTAAACATCATGGTAATTTATCCATCTTATGGTGTCAAATCTGTCTAACATGAAATAGGCCGACGTCAAATGTTGCTATAGGATCGCGGGAAACTTCTGTCTTGTATGCGCTTTATGTGCGCTTTCTTTATTTCAGTGCCAATTAGCAGAGATAAAACGTTAATCAATCGCTTTAACGAGCGTGACGGAAGTGGGTTACTTTCTTTCTGACAGCCTGACATCGAAGCCCCTTCTTAGATTACAAAGTTGGACTTTGTAATCAAATGTTTTGTGGGTGTTTTGAGAGGAAGGAGAAAGGAGGAGCATAGTCCTCCTCTTTTTCCTTGCATTACCTTTCTTACTTTCTCTTCTTCCCCCTCCCCTGCTTTTCTCCTGGCTTTTCTTCTCTTGCATCAAGTCTATAGCGGAGGAGCACTTCGCTGGCAAGGAGCATAACAGGTGGCAACGCAACGTCACAAATCAAAATGACATGGAACAGGTAGGGCCTAATAATAAAAACTGAAATCAAAAACAACAATTTTAGATCAAAATAAATCTCAATGAATTAAAAGAAGATTGTCCAAAGATTAAAGATGGAATATGTGTATGAAATAGATCCAAGGTGTGTATCTAGGTTTGAACATTTCTGTGTAGATATACCAATATAAAATAGGAACAAAATATGCCATTCCATTTCCAATATGTATTACATCGTGAACTAAATGAGCACTCGTGCTAGTCATGTGGTCTTTTCAATACAACTTAGTCACGAAGAAACATTCTTGTTTGTTAATATTCTTATTAGAAATATTCTAAACATTTAAAAGACTTCATTCAAAAGACTTTTTGTTTTGAATGAAATCTTGAAATGTACGCTGAAGATGCTGAAGAGTTAAGCTTGAATATTGCTATTATGGAACTTGTCAGAAATTCATAGGATATTTTGAGTACTAAAGGTCTGATCATTTAAGATACTTTCAGTGCTCAAATTCTTAGTTTCTTGTGAAAACTTCATACACGTAGGTGACCACTCTGTTCTTACAAATTAAAAGGATTAGATACACGTTTTTTTTTATAAGAAACTGGTTTATAAGAAACTAGTACTACGATGACCAAAAAATTAAGAAACTCTAGTACTACGCTCAAGAACATTTAAGAAACTCTTAAAACTTTATTTCTTTGAGTCTCTCTTATTCTATGTCTTTCTAACAAAGGTACATTCGTCTTTTCTTGACTTTTAACTGCAAAATTGGTAAATTTTTGCCTTGATGTGCATGGCTTCTTCTTGATGACAATGTCAATGCAAAATGGAAGCCCTTTCTCGAAAAGAAGGCTCAACTTCAAACAATACCGCAATTTTAGGCCCAAAAAATAAGAAACTGATTAAGAAACTTTTACTACTAAAACACCGAAATTTTCATACGAAATTAAGAAACTTTTAGTACTAAGTGCTGATCCAAGTTTCTTATAAAAAAAAAACGTGTAATTGCATGGCTGCTATAAAATAGGCTAACAAAAATGTTTGCAAATCCATTGTTTGTTCAGCTACATAATTAGGATAGTGAGGCTGCACATACACATACTGTTTTATAAGAAACTAAGAATTTGGGCCAGTACTGAAAGTTTCTTAAAATTGTCAGATCTGTTCCCAATAATGAACATTTTGAAACAAGGTGTTTTGAAGCTCTTTCCAATGTTTAAACATTACTTAAGTACTTTTCGAGTAATATGACTTCAAAAACAAGTTTCTTACTTTTTTGGCTATCTGAGAGTCTGAGTATCTTAATAAGCAATTTCTTATGAAAAAATATGTGTACCAAAATTATCCAAAACCATAAGATGTACAGTATCCTTTAATGATCTAGGCGAGCTTTTTACCAAACTTTAAATTTTGAGAACTAATAGATTTGCATTGTTTTGTCTAATTTCAGAAGCCTTGCTGGAAAACCTGGTTCAGTTGTTTTGAAGAAAGATAAACAAAACTTGATAGGGATAAGCATTGGGGGAGGAGCACCACTTTGCCCCTGTCTCTATGTCGTTCAAGTATTTGACAACACACCAGCAGCAAAAGATGGAACACTACAAGCTGGTGATGAAATTGTTGGTGTGAATGGAAAGTCAATGAGAGGAAAAACCAAAGTAGATGTTGCAAGAGCAATACAGGCAATCAAGGTATGCTCAGTTCCTCGACAGCACTACCTGTACGAAAATACAAGGCCATGTAATAGCCACGTACAAGCCTTGTAGTTATGGCCTTGCAACCTTGTTATAGCCTGAAATAGCCTTGCTGTAACCTTGTAAATGGCTTGAAAAATGCTAATTAGCCTTGTAGAAGCCTTGTGGAAACCTTGTGTTAGACTGGTTGCAGCTTGGAATCTTACTGATAGCCTTGTAATTTTCTTCCAAGGCTAGTACAAGGTCATAACAAGGTCATAATCCCCTCTACAAGGCTAAAACTTGGCCTGTACAAGGCCAAGTTTAGCCTTGTATTTTTGTACAGGTAACCATAATGTTTGTTTCATCAAAAGTCACCTGGTTTGCTTGGCTGCTGTGGAGGAGCCATAGCTTTAATTGTCTTGGTTTTTACAAAGTTACAGAAGGCATGCTTCAAATTAGAGCTTGACACCTTGTTTGAGTCAATCTGACAAGTGGTTGCTGATTTATGGCAGCGGAAAGGCAAATGGTTGTTTCAAAGACAGCACTTCTATTGTTCTCCAGGAAAATCAAAATTAAGTAAATTTGCAAAGGAAGGGTTCTAGCGCTGTATTTAAATTTTTTCTGCATTTCTAAAAGGGTTGATAATGTTGTTTATCTTTGAGACACCACTGTCATCCCTTCAAAGAATGAAGACAAAATTTGACATTCAAATGCGTTACATATCAAAATACACATTACTACTCACAGAACCCCAAAAAAAGATCCATTATAGCACATGAATATCTGACCTTATAAAATCCAACGTGGGCGAACAGATTTCTAAGGATTTAAGCCATGGCTGGGGAAAGTGATATTTTTTGTCCAACTTATAAAAAATCTGACTTACAGTATTCAATTCTAAAACAAAACTTAAGCTGCCAGACAAGAAAAAGAAATGGCGAGTTTTCAGTCATGAAGCATTAACTACAAAATGTGTTTTTATGTCTAGGAGGAAGTCACAATCCAATATGTGAAACTTCATGCAGACCCAAAAGAAGGAAAGACATTGGACATAGGTAAACTTACTCTTTAGTGGTTTGTAATTTAGTATTATATTTTCTTTTTGATTCACATTTTAAATTTTGTGATGTGCTGCCATGATGTTGTGTACATATGTTTGAGGCTACGTACACACTGCTTTGCTCTGTTTTTATTTCTATCTGTTTTTGTTATGAAAACTCTGCCTGTTCACATTGCTCTGTTTTCGTTTCCAGTTCGTTTTGTTGATGAAAATGCTGTCTGTTTTTGTTTAATACGCTCTGAACATGATATGCATTTACACTGCTCCAGCAAAATGGTGACTTGAAAAAACTGTCAAAAAGGCGCCAATCGCAAGTTCGAAGGCCATTGTAGTCAACAGCCTATAGAGGGGTATGTGAAATGTTTCAAATGTCTCTGTTTCAGGCATTCACACTGAAAATGGATCGTTTTCAATTCATCTGTCTTGTTAGCTTTTTCAAAAAGCTCTGTTTTTGCAGTGTGAACGCAAGGCCAAAACAGATATTTAGTTTTGCTCTCTGTTTTCATATGAAAGCAAAACAATGAGAATGGGGCAATTCGGATTAATTTTGATGAACAACGATTTTCAGGTATATGATTATTGATCATATTTTGTCTTTTCAGTTACAAAAAAGATGAAACACAGAATGGTTGAGCACCTGAGTTCTACAACAGCTGATGCTCTTGGCTTGAGTAGGGCTATACTTTGCAATGGTGAGATATTTCTCATACTCATTCTGGCCCATAGGTTCCAACCTACCCCTCAGACACCAACAAAACTAAATCTGTCTTTGTATTGTAAAACAAGTTGTGCAGTTCGGCTTGGCTGTTGCAACAAGAAATGTAATATTCTATTTGCCGCTTTTTAGATGGATTAGTAAAGAAACTTGAAGAATTGGAACAAAATGCCCAAATTTACAAAGGTAGGTTTATCACATTTAAATGTAAGAGTTCAAATGTTTGATATTTTCATGTAAGTGATGTAAACAAGCAGTGTTCAAGTCAATTAGATGATTACGCTAAAGATGGCGATGAGGAACTTTTTTACCAAAGATGAATTGCATTCGAATTAGGAATCTTTAAAAATGTTTCTATAAGAATTCTTTTAAAGAATGCCATCTTGGTAAAGAGTTCCTCACTGCTATCTTTAGACTATCATCTATTAAATACTGCAGATTTAGTTATTTGTCAACTGCTGTTATGACCAGATCTACCATGTACCCAGATAATTTTGCAGATGTTGATACATAAGTTTAGGATAACTGGTACTGTGTATCGCACTTAGTCTTCTCCTAGGGTAAAATTTCTCTATCTACAGGGTAAATATTCCAAAAATTGGGCCCTCTTTGTGCAACATCTGTGGAGGAGCTGTTGTGGCTTCAATTTTTCTGTTTTTAAACAAATGATTCGTGGTACAAAATTTAAAAATAGCCTTAAATAACGGACTCATCATATTAAACCCATAAACGCAACAAAACACCTAAATCAGTAGGAAGAATACTATTAGCTCCTGTAAAAGAAACAATAACCAAAATAAGCCTGTAACAAGAGAAAAACTGTTAAATCCTGTAATACAAAACCGAATTAACCTTAAAACCTGAAAGGAAAGAAGTTAATAACTTACCAGTAACTGATTTTTACGTTTATCTTTTCAGCAGTTACTGGCGAGTTATTAACTTATTTCTTTCCTTTCAGGTTTTAAGGTTAATTCGGTTTTATCTTACAGGATTTAACAGTTTTTCTCTTGTTACAGGCTCATTTTGGTTGTTGTTTCTTTTACAGTCTTCCCACTGATTTCGGTGTTTTGTTGCGTTTATGGGTTTAATATGATGAGTCCGTTATTTATGTTCTGTTTTTTAAACAGTTGTTTAAAGAGGCATCAGCTTCGAGGTTGAGATCTCGTTTACATCAATCTGACAAGGGTTTGCTTATTTATGGCACTAAAAAGTTCAAATAAGTAGCTGCTTCAAAAACAGCTGTCTCATTGTTCTTGAGCGAAATGAAAAGTAATTGAATATGAAAGAAAGGGTTCCACCATGTTATATTTGAATTTTAAACTGAGCAAAAACTGTGCATGTAGGCATGAATGGTCATAATAAACAATATTATATTTAATAAATAACATTGCCAACTCTTTTTCATAGTTGAGTGAATTATGCGAAATCCTTTATATTATTTTTACGTATTTTTACTTGTTTTCTGTACATCATATTTCTCTGTCTGAATAATGTCTACACATTATGCTTCAAACAGTTTTATTTTGAAATGTTCAAGAGAACACCAATGATCTTTGAAAATTGAGATCATTATGGAACCTTCAAGAAACTCGCAAGGAGAACTCTGACAACTCAATATCTGATAATTTTAAGAAACTTTCAGTACTGGCTCAGATTCTTCGGTTTTTCATAAAAATTTGTGCATATCCTTGAATGTTTAATTTCTAGGTTTATTTGAACATTCAAGACGGCTGCTTCAAAGTTCCTTTCACATGTCAATGTTACATAAAGGTAAGCATTTAGTAACTAAGTAATTCTTTTGTTTTCAACTCAATACTTTGTGATAAAGATCTTATCACACTTTTAGCTTTGAGTAATATTCACTAAGATGGTATGTTTTCAAGTGACAAAACTGTAGCGATCATAGAATCTTCATCATAGTTTTGCACCAAAAAAACGAGAAACCAATTTAGAAACTTCTTCATGATGCTCTAACCTCTGACAACTGACTTGGCAAACTAGTGCTCTGCTCTACACATTTTCTTCGCGGATTTCAGCTTGTCGGCCTTCTAGCTTGGCTGGGCATCGTGTCAACGGGATTGTTACTGGGGGTGTAATATAGAGCTAAGGCCTCTCGTGGTGGAAGTCGCACTGGATCGCTGGAAAATAAAGATTGACAAGAGACCAGGTCAGGAGAAAGAGCATTGGCATACAAAGCCATCGGTCGTCGGGTTGTCGGGTCGGTTCATGTTCTACTTCTCTTGACTTTTCCCCTTAATTATTTATTTTTCAGAGCTCGGTGATATATTTGCATCCATTGGCGTACGAGAGCTCCAATCAACTTCCAGCGAAGCGTTTGCTACCTTTGCTGATTGTCACAGGTAATTTTTTATTTTTGGCTACTTGGGTGATTTAAAAACCAGTCTAATTTTTAACATCAAAGCAAAACAATGGTCTAATACCTTGTTCAATGGCCTACATACTCAAAATTCGACTTAAACATGTACGTCAATGTTAATTACATTGAATAAAAGATGTCAACTCTCTCAGCAAATTTCTTCGTTCTCAATGAATAATGAAAGTAATTGTAAAATATATTTCGTCCACTTGATTCTAAGTAGACTGGAAAGGCATCTAGCTATTTCTATTCTAGGCCTGTTATGCATGCAATGATCCAGGCAATGGGCTCCGTTTCCAAATTTCGGTTGAAACGGTGATTTTGAATTTGATGGGCAATATCACACAGACGTTTACCTGTTTTTTCGAAAATGAAAGCATCATTTTGAAGATAGATCTTTGTACTTCACAGAAGAAAAATCCAAACATTAATATCTCTTATGATGATTGCTTGGATATGAATGGATTTTAAATGAGCATTTTTTGGTGGCTTGGGTGCAGCCACCAAACAAACTGCAAAAAACAATAGAGAACAATGGCTTCGTGCGGCGTTATCAAATTTGTTTACAGTCTGGCGACGGAGCCCCTTTAACGTCCCTTACGAAGGACGGCGAAATGAGTTGCTTGGTCAGGCATCAGGATTGTCATCCATTCGGATCTTTGCCTCGCGTGATCAAGCGTAGCTTCAGCTACCTAACTGAAAGTGTGTAAGCCGCTAGGCCACTCACCCCACAAACCATTTCCCATTTTGTATTTTGCAGTTTCTATGTGACACGATGTTGTGGTACAAACTAGTTTCTATTTTTTGTTTCGTGAAACACAACAGCCACAATTTACAGTTTTTCTGGAAAGATTCGAGAACAATTTTAAAACACAACCTTCACTTTTCAATTTCCATAACAAAACAGCGGAAAGTAACAGCAACGGTACGAAAATTGTTTGCAAGGTTTCCGAATTTAATGACCAAGAAAATCGAACGTACATGTTTCCTCGACATCACAAGTTTTCTTTTTTTAACTTCCCTTCTGATTTGTCTATGTTTATTTGATCTTTTAGGAACTTCAACAGATCTGGGATGAATTTTTTGAAAACTGTCAAACCGATGCTTAGTGACTTGAACACATATCTGATCAAGGTACAAACAAGTTTGAATGTATTTAGAAGAGTCTAGGCGCACTGAACATCTGTTCAGTTTTTGTTTCTGTTTTTTCCTTTTCTTTTTCTTAGATTTTTCGTTGGTGTTAGTGTTATGTATTCGTATCAATTTCAATATCGCTGAATGGTAGCTTGACAGAGGCAACGGGCACCTAGCCCGAAAGATCTTTAGAGTTCTTTCTAGGTGTCCTAAGATACAAACCTGTTATTAAATCGGTAGAATATAGTTTTAAAACTTCGTATTTCAAATTGCGTATGTTTTTAGCTGCCGTAGACATGTTGCTTGATAATAAATAGCTTGGATTCTCGATGAAATGCTATGAAAAAAACATGAAATGAAAAAATGAAATGACCCCGAAATGACATGGAGAAGTCTCATCTGTGCACATTTTAAACCAGTGAATTTTCTTTTTCAGGCAATTCCTGACACAAAACTCACAATCAAGAAATATGCAGATGCAAAATTTGAGTACTTGGTATGATACGATTTTTAGTCTGATTCACGCATGATATGCAAGGGTTATTCAACACAGAAAGGCCAAAATTGATAGCAGAGTTAAATGTATTGGATTCATCCATTGGAATTATGGAATAGTGAATGCCTTGTCACTGCCTCACTTTTCTTTATTTTATTTTGCTCAGAAGTGAACAATCAAATT
Organism: Aurelia coerulea; assembly: GCA_039566865.1. Lineage (NCBI taxonomy): Eukaryota > Metazoa > Cnidaria > Scyphozoa > Semaeostomeae > Ulmaridae > Aurelia > Aurelia coerulea. Next base: position 19,125,610 of record CM076955.1, read on the forward strand.
ATTTGCCCCCCCCCCTACCAGTCTGCAATACTGCCCCCCAACCTTCAGTACTTTTACAATGAGATTTTTCATTTCAGTCATACTGCTTAAAAGTGAAAGAAATGGACGATGAGGAATATGGTTATGCGGTACGTTTATCAAATTCCCTTTATTTCCCCTCAAAAATCAAGCAAGGTGTTGTCACACAGAGACTGAACCTGGGTGGAGCATGTAACTACATAAAAGCCCGTACATAAGAACCATCTTTAGAGCAAAGTGGCAAAGAAAAAGGACCATTCCTGCAAGAGAATTATTTACAAGCTAGATATCGTGTTAAGACCGGGCTTAGTAAACGTTTAGGAGCAAAATTGTCCAAAATGATACCCTGTTCGGTGGCACATACTTTGACAAAAGCCACCCCCCCCCCCTCCGTATGCGGACACTCGAACCATGCTCGAACAAATAAAACTGTCTTACTAGCTTCATAATACACATATTTTTTCTTGCAACTCTCAGACGAATAAAACATGAACAGCGGAAAATGTAAATGAGGAAATTCTTTTCTCCCAGTATTATGTCATGTTCCAAGTTTCTTATGAAAATGGTATAGCCAGTTATAATGTGTCAGCTCTCTGAAATTTATGATTTTAATATCTTCCCTTATCCCCTTAGGCCCTGCATGAATCCTTGTACAGAGTGGAAACTGGAAACTACGATTACCGGTATGTATAGTTCGGCAAAAAGATATTTTATACTTGTGCGTTTAAAAACATTGTTTCCTTTGGAGGGAGTGGTAAATAAAGTTTTTTTAATGTGCAAATGACATCCGATACCTGTGAAACATTGTAATAATAATAATAAGAATACAGTTCTTTATACAGGGGTAGACTTTTCAGCAACAAAAGTGCTGTTATCAATAAGGGCCCTGTTAAAAACGTAAAAGATCTTAGAAAAAAAAAACCTTAATTAAAATTGAGTTAATTACAATAAAATCTCTAAAGTTTTTTAAAAAATTGTCCTCTACCTTTACATTTTTTTCTTACGATGAAAAGTGTTCTCTCAACTTGGATTTAAAAATTACAATTGATTCCAGGGAACGTATGTCTCTTGGAAGTTCATTAAAGCAGTACGGCCCTTGAAAGTAAAGGGACCTTTTCGCAGTTTCTGTTTTAACTAAAGGCAGTCTAAGTAGCGATTTATTGCTTCTTGTTTCGTGTTTATGGTCGACATTGTCTGCATACGTTCTGAGGGCTGGTATGGAGGTCCCTTGACGGCATTTGAACATTTCTATTACTACTTTCAGCTTTTTCTGATTGTTGACCGAAATAAGTTTACATCTGTTGTTATTCTGCGATCCGTAGATTACTTTTTGCGCTCTGTTTTGTACACTTTCAAATTTCTTTGACATTGTATCTGAAACTTTAACAACTGGCGTAGAGCAGTATAGCATTGTCGGTAAAATGAACGAATTGTATACCGCCTTAGCAGCAAAAACCGACAATGAATCACGTACCCGAGACAACAGCTTTATACGAGCATTTGCTTTTCTTAATACTCTTCGGAGGTGCTCGTTCATATTTAAAGTTGGTTCCAGCCAAACTCCAAGGTACTTGTACCCATCAGCAACAGTTATAAGTTTTTCGTTCATTTTCACTTGCATCGGATCTTTTTGAAGAGAGGCGTTTTGCTGTGCCAAATAGGATTGACTCCGTTTTTCCTTTCTTTAAGTTGATGATGAGCCTGTTTTTGTCGAGCCATTTTGAAACATTGTTCATTTCGGAGGTTAAGGTTTGTTCAATGACACTGATGTTGCTGTGTGACGTGTAGATGACTGTGTCGTCAGTATACATTTGAATATTGCAGTTTTTCACACTTTTGACAAGATCGTTTATCTGTAGTAGAAACAACAACGGCCCCAGAATAGAGCCCTGTGGTACACCATATTTGACTAGCTCACGATCAGAGTTAACTCCATCATACTGAACATACTGATATCTGTCCGACAGATAGTTCGCTATCCAGTAGAGTTCACCACCTACGATTCCCTTGAGTGGCAGCTTTGACAGGAGTACTTTATGCTCCACCGTATCAAAGGCTTTTCGGAGATCTATGAACACAGCTCCAGTCATTTTACCACTGTCAATCGCACGGCGAATGTTGTCGGTAAACACCGTGACGGCCAGCTCAGTGTTATAACCTTTTCGGAAGCCATACTGCGACTCTGATAGCAATCCTTGTTGCTCCAAGTATTCTGACAACTGGTCATAGACTACTCTCTCCATAATTTTTGATGTTGTGGGCAAAACCGAGATAGGCCTATAATTGTCAAATGAGCTCAAACTTCCAGTCTTAAAGAGGGGTATCACCTTTGCTATTTTTAGACTATCTGGAACCACCGACTGACTTAACGACTTATTTATGATATTGGTCAAGGGCTCTGCCAGTACGTAAGAAGCGTCCTTCAGTAGCCTTGCTGGTATGTCGTCGTGGCCTGGAGCTTTATTCGAGTTTAGGCCTAAGAGATGACGGAGAACCTTTTGCTTTGTAATGTATTGTTCGGTTTACGAGTAAGAATCTGCAGTCTTTTAAAATCTGCTTTTGCGCAACATCCCTATGGCGTGCAACAATATGGTAGATAGGGCTCGACTATGCTTCTGTACATGGTTTTTACTGCATTGAGTGGAACGTACCTCTTTTCATATCTCAGCATCTCTATCCTTGGGCTTACTCCAAGTCTCGCTCTTGATCTATAGATACGGGAGGGGAAAGAAGGAAAGGGGGCAGGACACGGGGAAAGGAAGAAAGAAAGGGAAGAGAAAGGGGAAGGAGAGTTCTCCTTCCCTTTCTTTCTTCCTTTCTTCCCTTTCATTCTTCCTTTGCCCGTGTCCTCCCCCTCTCCTCCTTTCCCCTCCCGTATTTATTGATCAAGGGCGAGACATTTCATTTCATTTCCCGGTGGCCCCATCAATCAACGACTGCTTTACAGGGGGCCGTGTTAAAAAGCTTACAAAATTAACAATACCTACCCTTTCCCCTCCCGTATTTATTGATCAAGAGCGAATTAAGACTTGTTTTATTGGAGCAAGCGCCTTGGACTTCCACTCTATCCTTTGCGAAATCTTCGAAGCAATAATGTTGATATGTTCCTTCCAACTTAATGTTTTGTCGATCTGTACTCCAAGATACTTTGCCTCGTTTAACACATGGACAACTTCGTCACCAATTTTGGCGCACCCGACAGTATTTATGGAATATTGCGATTCTCATTTTAGGGTTGTTCTTCGATGTCGGCAAATGGCACGTGAGAAATTCGCTAAACTGAGATCAGACGTCCTTGTGAAGTTGGAATTACTGGATAATAAGCATGGTTAGTAGCAAATCCCTTGCTTTATAATGAACCATTTAAAGCATAGGAATCAACTCTAAACATTGTATGATTGGTTGATGCATCTTTCGTTTTATGTCTTCATTCATTGGCAATCTTGGATATCTTGATTAGTTTCAGAATCATTGCGTTTTTTTTTGTTGAAAGAAATCACAAAAAGCTTTGGACGAATTTTAAATCGCTGTGAATTGTTAAATAGGATCCAAGCAATAATATCGAGAGTATGAATATGAATATAAATGAGAATAAACGTGACTATATACTTTGTTGAACAGATTACACTCGACTATACAGTTAATAAACGACGATTCTACCTCAGCTGCTATCCAAGCATTCGTTTGAACTATACAAGTTATCTAGCTGCTATGCAAGCGCTATTGTCCAAGTTGCTATTCAAGCAACCGTTCTCTCAGTTCTCTCAGTCCAATCTCCTCTTAGTCATCTCTAAAGGTTATATTTCATTAAGATACGTTACACAAAATAGAGATCTATCAGGTTACAATCTCAAATGGAAGAGAGGTTCAAACATCTTTGTAACAGAATCCTAAATCAATGGAGAAACAGTGCAATGCTAGAAAAACGGTGCAATCTGCAGGAAAACCATGGTTTATGAAGGGCTATGGCAGTAGGCAGAAATCTGTATACACTTACCTCACATAAGTATTGCACCACCTAACACAAAATGGCGGCCAAAAGTGTTTTTCAACCAAATCAAAAAAACTTACATAATAAAAGCATCAGCATTTAAGGGTTTCTCTACCAGGTATTTTGGTCGGAAAATAATTGTTAATTCGTATGCTTTTCATTCATTAATAAATGAAACGTTGGTTTGTTGGCTTTTTTGATAAATTAGCAAAAACATTCGGACAACACTGAACAAGATTTTGGCAGCATAGCTGGAGGAGTAGGCCAAAACAAAACGAGAAACGGATAGAAAGCTGGGGGCAAAGACAACAAAGTCTTAGTGTTTTCAAATTTGGATTCTACAAACTTTATCGCCATGATAAAAGTTTTCCACTTTGAATGTGATAAAAGAAGAAATTTCAAATTAGTAACAAGGCTGTCATTCAATGTAACTGAACTTTAATTTCTCTAAGAAGGAGTCACGTTAAAAAAACATGCTCCAGTCACTTGTTAAATTTCAAAATTACTTTAAAACTAAATTAAAATAAGCGGATTGTTTAAGCACATCAAAATCCATATATTTAAGCGTCAATCACTTGCCTAAAGTCTTCCAGGAAGCAAAATTAATGTTAATGTGATAAAAGTAATATCAAGGATATTCTTACCTTGGAATGGTTTCTTTCCGTTTTCCCTTTGTGTTTATCCTTCTGGCATTCCTCACGGAAAACTTTTGTCACAGCGATAAAGTTTGTAGAATCCAAATTTGAAAACACTAAAATGTTGTTGTCTTTGCCCCCAGATATCTATCCGTTTCTCATTTTGTTTTGGCCTACTCCTCCAGTTATGCTGCCAAAATCTTGTTCAGTGTTGTCCGAACGTTTTTGCTAATTTGTCAAAGAAACCAACAAACCAACGTTTCATTTATTAATGAATGAAAAGCATACGAATTAACTATTATTTTCCTGCCAAAACACCCGGTAGAGAAACCCTTAAATGCTGCTGCTTTTGTTATGCAAATTTTGTAGATTGAGCTGAACGACACTTTTGGGCGCCATTTTGGGTAAGGTGGTGCAATACTTATGTGAGGTAAGTGTAGTTTACGATTTAGTAATTTGATGACGTCACACTCTCCGTTCTTTTCGTCGTTTTATTCCCATTTGATATTTTATCTTTCTAGTCCAAGACATTGTATTCCAACTTCAACGTTTCCTGCAAGCCATGACAACATATCACCAAGACAGCGAAAAGCACCTGAAAGAGGCTAATGTATTTCCGATCGAGGTCGACCTCAGCAGTGGCACACTCGGAAGCACTTTCAATAAATAAAAACTTAACAAAACATACTACTATAAACTTGATGTAGAGAGATTTGGACGACAAAAATACTCTAAGATATACCAAGGTTGTACCAGTACAGTGTAAACGGGGTCATAGTTGGTACGTGTTTTCAAATATATCTTGGAATTTTTTCGTCCAAACCTCTTTGCACCAAGTTTAACAAAGATAGACATGCTGAAATAGGCCTTTGCGGTAAGGTAGCTGCATGGGGGCATTTCACAAAGATGTGTTATTGTGTTGCATTCCAAGAGGAAATCTACCATCCAGGGTCTGTTTCAACCAGCATGCCTTGCACGTGCTATCTCTTGGCTGGCCTATGTTGTCGCCAGTTTCATTTTCAGCCTGATACTTTTACGTGTTTTCACCCCCAATGTGGACCAAAATTAAATGGTTCAGGAAGCAGAAATAGAAATGACAAACAACAACCGAGATTCCTTTATACTTGTAAATCGATATCAAGAAATAATTACAGTAAATTGAAAATTAACAAGATCGTTCTTTCGTCTTCCTGGTGTCCATCTGTTCTCGGCCAGCTCTAGAAAAATAAAGATAAGAATATTTGAGTCCCATTACTTTTCGGTTGTATGTTGTTTTGCAGGTTCTTACTGTACTCCTAACTGAACGGTGTTATCTGCATAGCATAGATGCAACGTGGGAATACTATTATGAAATTGAATTAGCAATGCAATCTAGTACAGCAAGGGTACATTTTCTAACACGTTGTATACACTCGCTATCCTACAGCGCATTACATACTCTATCATTTCATGATTACTAAAATCGGCTGAGGTTTGTTATCGTTTTGTCACCCAATTCAAGTCAGGTGATCAATCTCTTTATAGCATAGGAATCAAATGTCGTCCATGGTCGAAGCCTCTAAAGCCTCATCTTCACGGACCAATCAGACGGCGAATAAGCGAAGAAGACAAAAGAAACCCGTCAAGATTTTTCTAAATTTTACTTACCTTCATAAAATGCAACTTAAGCTGTTCGGGTATACATATTTGGATGCCGGTTAAAATATCTCCAGGTTTGGTGGAGATATGGCTTCTCTATACTCTTTTTAAAACATCTGTTGAATTCTTCAACACATTTCGCGTCATGGAAACTCGTGCCACGAATGCAAAATTGTTGGGGGATACAATCAGTTTAAGTCTCGCAGATTTTCTCCAGAGAGCCAAACCCCCGTCTAAGATCATTGGATTCTGCGCAGTGTGATTTCAGGGTCATTATCCTTGATTTTTCCTTTGTCGATATGCGCATGCCCCAAAGATCTTCGCCTATTCCATTGATCCGCGAGCCAATCAGAGTTAACGCCTTTTCTATTGTGATTTACAAAAGGAGGAGTTAGCAGTATCACGAACAAAAAAAGTATAACACTGAAACTTTCCAAGAGTATGTATGGTGACATGACTTGAAATGGGTGAAGTAAACCTCAGCCGAATTTGATCATGGCGTCCGTCCGCATTACTTGAAAGCTAGAAATAGAAGTTGGTAGACACAAAGGTGTGCCGGAAAAGGATAGGATTTGTCGGCGATGCAATCTGAACTGTATTGAGAACGAAGAGCATTTTTTATTAACATGCAATAACTTCGGGAACTGGTCACTAATTTGGGAATTTAGCGTTACACAAGAAATTTATATTTATGATGTCAAATGAAACTTTGGCCTGATGAAAGAAATTTCCACTTTCCTAAAAGTGCTTTCGTATTACGTGAACAGTCGTAAGTTGCTATTAGTAGATCATTTGTTATTCTTGTTCGTGTTGTTATTTAATGGAGATGATGCTCTTGTACGTAGCAATCTTTTAAAATGAACTGAATGAAAGGTCTATCATAGAATGGATCTATGATATATTTTTGGGCGGAAAAAACTGTCACAAGCAGAAATTCAAGTCGGAAAATTTTAGAACAAGCATTTATCCTGCCAAAACTTGAGGTTCTTAAGGACCAATAGCTAACAATAAACCATGATCCTTTGCGGCCGTAAATTCACTTTTTGTATGACATGAAAATCGTGTCTGGACTTGGCTCTCTTTATTTGACTTTCATTCGGCGCACAAAGGATCATGGTTTACAAAGGGTCCTTAATGGGGCTTGGTCACATAACTGTAAACAAACTTGTTTTCTCTGTGATCTGCATTGGTTTAGGCACGTGTCCGTTGTTTTCTGTGCATATTTTGGTGGATGGGGTGAATCTACAATAGAGTTACTCTTGGAAATCCATCGATATCTCTGTGATCTTACAACACATGAATGTTTCATTTGTTTCTCTGTGAAATTCAAGAATCCATCTTCAAAATAACTCTATCATTTTGGGAAAAATAACGCAAAACCTGTGTGATATGGCCTACCAAAAACCGCAAAATCATCGTGTCAAGAGAGTTTGTTTACAGTTACGTGAACCAGCCCGGTGAATGTACCTTACCTGATTATTCAAGCATTAGTCGCCATCTCTTCATCATAATTCACATCGTCATTGGTCTTCTCGTCTTTATCACTGACTACATCATTTGCATTTTCCAAAGTACTGTCGATCTCTCCATCTTCCCTTCCATCGACCTTTTTACTTGGAATTTCCACATCATTTCCATCATCTCCAGCCCTTTCTTTGTCTTCGCTCCTATTCCTGCTTCGTTCACGACTTCTATCTCTCTCCTGGCTCCTATCACGACTTTTCTCCTGACTACGCTCCCGACTACGTTCTCGACTTTTGTTGCGACTTCCATTTCTATCCCTACTCCTTCGCCTGTCCCGACTCCTGTTCCTTTCCCTACTTCTGTCTCTGTAGCGATCTCTGCTCCCGTCTCTCCTTCTGTCTCTGCTCCGGTCCCGTTCTCTTCTTCTACGATCCCTATCCCTGTCCCGGCTTCTATCCCTATTCCTACTTCGGTCTCGATTTCTGCTCCGTTCTCTGTCCCTGCTTCTGCTTCTGTCACGACGCCTCTCGCGACTCCTGTCTCTGCGATAGCTTCTCTCCCGGCTACGGCTTCGTCTCCTAAAAAAATTGAAAAACATACTCCCACAATCTCAGTTACGCAATGCATGTTGTGGTCTTGCAAAAAGTCGTATGTGGTATGCAGATTTTATTCGGGGTAGCCTCTTTTTTTATAAGAAACCGCTTATAAGAAATTGTAGGCTCAATTTTTCGAAGGTTAAGAAACAACCCTACCTGAATTGAAAAACCTATGAAACTTTTGTAATTTACAATTTTAATTTTCCTATCGCACTCAAAAATGTTTCGACAGTGTACAGTTATAGCAACTCTTTGGACATAATTTTGAGTGCGAATTATGTTATTTACTTGTTTTGAGATCTTACTAAGTAATTTGGGAGCCCTTTAGACAATACAAAATTAGCTCTACACTTCTGGCATCAAAAACATAAGAAACACATGAGAAACTTTTGGTAGCAAAATGGCCCAAAATATTTAAGAAACTGCCTACCAGCACCGGACCTTAGTTTCTTATGAACAAAATGAGTGTTGCCTCTCAAATTCAAGAAAGACGTTCCTTCAACGCCTTCAAGATAGAGTCATTTTCATATCATGATCGATACGTCCAGGATAAAAGAGGAATGGTCAAATCATTTCCTTTATGCTAAACAACTTGTCACGTTTGATCGTGCAGTTATGGCCTATAAGATCATGAACGGACTCAGCCCAGGAAATAGTTGGAACAAATTGCACCAAGATCCCAATAGTCTTGTTATAACACGCGATCCTGCAGAGATCTTCAGATTCCAAGGTACAATGTATAAATAATTTGAAATGAAAATGAAAAATGAAAAAATGAAAACATGCCACTTAAAACCAAATGACGGACATGTAAAGATCTAGCTAAAAAAAATAGAACAAAAGAAACCACCGGTCCCAGTGTTTTGATCATCTACAGTAAAAACCCGCACATGAGAACCTAAGATTTTGAACTCAGCCTGTTTAGGTTCTTATGCAATGAGGCACACCCAGTAATCAGGGTGTATGTTCCTAACATAGGGAAATATGTGAATCTAAATCTTAGCCAAACTTATTTACACTCTTGGCCCTATCCATTTCAACCCAAGCTTACCCAGTTTACCCCTGCGGGCCCTGCCTATCACAGTTCTGTAAGTAATGTTTTGAAGTTCACGAAAGAGGTTGATTGGCAAACAGATTGCATTTATTTCCCAATGAATGAATGAATGAATGAATGAATGAATGAATGAATGAATGAAACCCTTTATAAAGAACCTAGTTATGATATCAGGCTGAAATAGTTCTTATCCATTGGGTACAAAATATATTATTTCAGGCTGTAGGTTCTTAATAAATGAAGGTTCTTATGTTCGGGTTTTTACTGTATGAGATCACCAAAAGAAAACTTAGTAAAATATACAACCAGAAACGTGGTGTAGAGAGGTTTTATCTTAGTTTTTGTCGTCCAACCTCTCTACATCAAGTTTTGGGATCATCAAATGTACATTTGTCATTAAACACAGCTTTTATCATTGCGTTCAGACACAACTGATACTACAAGCGCATGCGTAGTGTTCGAAGAATGAAAAGCGTTATTTATCGCGCAGAAGATGTGAAATCTAGAACGGTTGAATCAATTTTGATGGAGCGAATCAGAACATTTTTAGTTTTACAAAATTCAACCTTTGTGAGTGATTAATACAAGCTTACCGTCGGTCTCTGTCTCTGCTATCTCTTTTTCTATCTCTGTCCCTGCTATCTCTTTTTCTGTCTCTGTCCCTGCTGTCTCTTTTTCTGTCCCTGTCTTTGTCTCGATCTCTGTTCTTGGACCTTTCTTCTCGTTCTTTTGCCAACCTTTCCTCTCTCTCTTTTCGTCGCATTTCTCGTGCTTCATCTTGAGCTATTCTCTTCGCTTGAACAGATTCCTTTAAGAAAAGAAATTGGATACAGAAAATATTCTGTATTTGTACACAGAAATTTTGACACTAAAATTTTTGACGAATGGAGAGAAATGGAAAAAATTGAGGTGAGACCCAGATTTGAACTCGCAACCTTCTGCTTTCATGGCAGATGCTCTACCAGAAAATGTTCTCCACTCTTAAAATTCAGTGGAGATGCTACGGGGTAAGGCTGTTGGGGTTACAATATGTCCAATATGATCCAAATTGAAATGCGAATTCGGGCAAATCTTGGGGGCAATTGAGAGCAAAGTTTATGTATTGAAAGTGGTTGCCATATCCCTCCAATGGCTGTAATTATAAACTTATTGAGATGAATCCAAACAATTGAAGGAGATATAACTCATGTACCGGTTTGTCCTATAAAAGTACTCCCGTTCAAATAAGTACCAAAAACTCGATTATCAAACCTATCATCAATTTTTTCCCGATTAGCTATACCTGGGAAAATAATTAGGCAGTTGATATATTTGCCAAAAAGATCGTTCATGTGATTAAAGTTTGGTGATTCTTTTAACAGGAGCAATTTTTGGAATACCTGGTATATATTTTTTACCTGCAATTCCTCCAGTCGTTCTCTGATTTTTATAAATCCCATGTGAAGCTTTCCTCCAAAGTGGTCAGCTAGCCTACATAAAACAAAATGTCCATAAATGAAGAAAAAGTACACATAAGGGTTGAACGATATTGTATTTTATACAGCATAAATTCCATCGAAATCCTGCATTCTGGAAGTTTCCCAGAATATTTTCAATCGTGTTGGTTACTCTTTGGCCAATCTCTAGAATCCTGTTTCCTGTGGCCTGAATGATAAAATTGCAACAGTCTTGATAAAATGAAGAAAGCTTCAGGTTCCAAATCTTTAAAGGCCAAGTCCAGGGTTGGTATGATTAATGATAAAATACAAGACTATACCATTATGAATGGTGGAACGTACTTTTCCCCATTATTTTTCGTCGTTTCTCTGTGAAATTGCGTACTCAAATAAGCGACCAGCGCATAGTAACGTCATGAAACGCAAATAATCTGTGCTTTTCTGAAGTCACGCTCGACGAAAACGAGGCCGCCCTATTGTTTTCTTGCCTCTTAATCACTGCCAGCCTCTTTATCGTGGTTTGATGGAAGAAATGGCAACCAATTGCAATGATATTTGGCCTAAATTCGCAGAATGTTTAACGAATTTACAGCTCTTACGAACTTCAAAATGTGGAAAAAAGTTTATACTTCGTGGCAGCAGTTCGTAAGTTTGTTTTCTAGCATAAATTATACAAACCCTTTAAAATTATCCTTTAAAAAGGTTGGTGTAAAATTTTATGGCCTATTTCTTTTAGCTTACGCTACTTTAATAGCAACATAATTTTGAACAAAACAATACTTAAAACAATCGTTATTTCTAAACTTTTTGAGGAAAACATAGAACAGTCTTCAAGAATAACCATAGTTGATGAACTTCTACACCTGAATTTATATACCTTGCACTTTTTTGGTTTACGATTTAGAAATTTGATGACGTCATATCCTCAAATGAGTTGAAATACGAAATACACTTTAATTCGAATAACTTTCAAGATTTCTTAAAAACCCAACGATAGAAACACAATAAAGTAGCAGAAGTTTCCTCCAAGAAATTTAATTCAAAGAAATAGGTTATAGAATTTTACATCAACCATTTTAAAGATTTGGAACGTATAAAAATATGGACACTCTTAATAAGAGTGATCATGGCCGAACAGACTTACCTTCTGTCATTGTCGTATAAACTAAGATATGCTGCACAGATTTCACACACTCGTAATTTCTGTTGCTGATTTGTGGTAACAGGTAAAGAATTTCTGTAGATATCCTGAAAAAGAAAAGAAACTCAAGAAAAAGTCATTTAATTTTGTTCCAATCGCTGTTCTTCTTCGTAAAGTTATTCTTCGCACGGACCGAACTGATGAGTGTGCGACGAAACGCATTTTTGGTTATTCAACGTTGTTCGTTACTGCAGTTACTGGTGAGTTACTAATTTATTTCTTTCCTTTAAAGGACAAGTCTGGGGTTGGTATGATTGATGATAAAACACAAGATAATACTGCTATGAATAAAATACGTAATTTCACAAGGAGAAGGCGAAAAATAGTGGAAAAAAGTATCATACATCATTCATAGCAGTATTATCTTGCATTTTATTATCAATCATACCAACCCCGGACTTGTCCTTTAAGGTTTTAAGATTAAGTTGTTTTTCTCTTGCAGGATTTAACAGATTTCTCTCTAGTAACAGATTTATTTTCTTTGTTGTTCTTTCACAGGAGTTAACAGCCTTCTTTCTACAGATTATGGTGTTTTGTTGCGTTTATGGGTTTAGTACGATTAATCCATTATTTAAGGCTATTTTCATTTAATTTTCCAGAAGAAATACTCGTAAAATATGTTATTTTTATTTCTATATGAGGAGAGTCAGGAAAAAGTGGGGTGTTCACCAAGCCATATCTTTGTGAAACACAAGCCAGATCAGGTTTGTTGACGTTCTATATCGCAAAAGAAAGATTAAATCTAAAATCCTAGCCTTAGAATAAAAGTTATAAGTCTACATCAAATACCTCAGCCTTTCTTTTCTGTGATTTCAACTCCTCTACCTCTTTCATCATCGACAAAGATTCTTCAACTTTTCCGTCCGCTCCTGCAAACAAAAAGTGATGGACTTATCAAGATCACTATAAACTACACAGTCCATCAACGAAACATACAGTTGCTCATGGTCTAAGTTTATAAGACGAAAAGTAAATCTAAACCCTGAATTTAAGAAGGACATGTTTGTAACCAATGACGTGCCTTACAGCCTAAGAAGTCGCAACGATCTTTTACAACCAAACTTAAGGGAGGGGCTCAATAGAGAGGGGGCTTAATAGAGAGTGAGGCTAAGTAGAGCTTTTAAGGTAAGTAAAAGGTTCAGAGATGAATTTCACACAAAGATCGATGGATAGAATAGAAGTTTCTCATTACCTAACACTTCACTTTCTGCCAACAACTTTCCAATTCGTTCATTTAGGGTATGAACAGCCATTGCCTGAAAAATGATTACATCAGATCATAAAATAGAATCTAAAATACTCTGAAATGGCAAGTCAACTTGGTCACAATTAAAACTATTCAATATCTAAGGATGTTTTGACGACATGTCCTCAAAATTCAATCATCAAGAATATCTTTTGAAGTCCATTTAAAACCCCCCCCCCCCCAAGTGCCACCAAAAACTTGCATTCCTTGTATTTTGAGATGATGCTGATCATGCGTTTTGGCCCATTCTCAGGCTGTTCTGCAACACTAAATTTTGTGAATATTTCAAATTTTTCCAAAGCAAAGCACTATCATTTAGAAAATTACAAAAAAAGCAAAACACTTTAATCTCCTATGCATTAGGAAATTCATTTAACGAGTATAGAAAAGAAACATTTGATGAAATGATTTTCAAACAGGGGGCATTTTATTGATGCTAAGAGGAAAGGCAAACAAAATAGACCAGTTTACCAGAGAGTAGACTTGCCCCAAGTCTATCTCTTCTGTCCGTCTACCGTTCCCTTTACAGTAGTTCCTGGATCCGCCATTTCCTGGATCCGCCATTCCAACATTCTGTCCAGAGGGCTTGAGAGATTTCTGGGTGGAATGTTGGAATGGCGGATCCAGGAAATGGCAGATCCAGGAAATGGCGGATCCAGAATCTACTGTAAAGGGAACGGTAGACGGATGGAAGAGATAGACTTGGGGCAAGTCTAACCAGAGAGCTTTGATGAAGCAGTGCAAGATCACTTGTGATGCCAAGGGAAACCAGAACTTTCCAGGACAGTGCAGCAAAGCTGTTTAATTCTTCGCCAGAAAATATAAGGAACTGTTGCATCTACAGTAAATTTTTAACACTATCCAAAGAATTTTTAAAGAATAAAATTGTTATAAGATACAGTGTATTAGGTTAGTTTAAGAGTTTTTAACACATTATGGACAACATCAATGTATTCAGGACAATCTTTCTCAAATTAAAGACAATATTTTAAGTAACATTTAGTCAAGAATGGGCATGTTATGTCAGGCCTTTTCGTAAAGAAATTTCCACAAGGGCATCCTATCGCCCTCGTAGTTAAGCTTAGGAGGGCGATCGCCCCCTTAAAATAGTCTCGTGTTTTTACTTGTTTTTGCTGACAAGCAATGAAAGCTTCCAAGGTCTTGTTCTTGCAACTTGGACTGTTTCCGTTATGTTCACTTTACCAGAGAGAAAAGAGTCCACTCGAACAGACTACACATTTTTTAATGCAAAGTTACAAGAAGATTTTATTCCATTTGTTTGCAATGTTCTTCTTTGTTGCTCCATTATTTTTCCTACGTTAGCAAAAGGTCACAGCAGTTAAGCCAGCCACTTTCCTGTTGTTCCCTTGGTTGAGTTGCCCCAGTCAAGATAAATAAAGATTTCACAAAAGTCATTAACAGATTAGAGAAGGCGATTAGTGTAGTGGATGTAAGCCCTTGAAACAAAACAACCAAGTCTCCATTAAAATGTTATCAGAAAACTTTACTCAAACTTGTAGCAGGTCTGATCTACGGAGCAGAGAAGGGCTGCAGAATGTTAAACTGGAGAACGATTTTGTAAGAAAGTTAAGATAACTGCGAGTACTATTCATTTTATTGACAGACCCTGATCTTAAAGAAAGATTTAGTTAAACTGGGAACCTCGATGACGATGAAGAAGAGCAGGCCTTTTCGTTTTACGCGGGCGATCGCCCTCGCCCTCGCCAGCGCCCTCGCAAAATATTTTACGTGGGCTATTGACTGCCCTCGCAAAAACGTATTTCGCCCGAAGCTCCAACAGGATTTCGTTTACAAAAGACTTTTGGAACGACGCTGTCTTGATTTAAACTTGTTCATTCAGTCATCACTCGGTGCTCATACTATTTTACAGAATAGCTCTTCGACTTCTTTACAAAAGAAACCCGTTGTGAAGGCTAACCACTAGTGCAGCAAATGAGGTGAAGAGAACCCAAACAAACTCTAAAATCTCAATGTTTCTCGATTTGTCTTTAGCAAAATGATTTTAACAAGAAACTTGATGAAAGAACTGCAAAATGAAGAGCAAAATCAGTGGTCCTTAAAATTTCTTTGCAGTATTTGCGATACATATGTACCGACCCTCTTCTTTATCGTCATCGAGGTTCCCAGTTTAACTAAATCTTTCTTTAAGATCAGGGTCTGTCAATAAAATGAATAGTACTCGCAGTTATCTTAACTTTCTTACAAAATCGTTCTCCAGTTTAACATTCTGCAGCCCTTCTCTGCTCCGTAGATCAGACCTGCTACAAGTTTGAGTAAAGTTTTCTGACGAAATTTTAATGGAGACTGGTTGTTTTGTTTCAAGGGCTTACATCCACTACTCTAATCGCCTTCTCTAATCTGTTAATGACTTTTGTGAAATCTTTATTTATCTTGACTGGGGCAACTCAATCAAGGGAACAACAGGAAAGTGGCTGGCTTAACTGCTGTGACCTTTTGCTAACGTAGGAAAAATAATGGAGCAACAAAGAAGAACATTGCAAACAAATGGAATAAAATCTTCTTGTAACTTTGCATTAAAAAATGTGTAGTCTGTTCAAGTGGCCTCTTTTCTCTCTGGTAAAGTGAACATAACGGAAACTGTCCAAGTTGCAAGAACAAGACCTTGGAAGCTTTCATTGCTTGTCAGCAAAAACAAGTAAAAACACGAGACTATTTTAAGGGGGCGATCGCCCTCCTAAGCTTAACTACGAGGGCGATAGGATGCCCTTGTGGAAATTTCTTTACGAAAAGACCTGAAGAAGAGGGTCGGTACATATATATCGCAAATACTGCAAAAGAAATTTTTAAGGACCACTGATTTTGTTCTTCATTTTGCAGTTCTTTCAAGTTTCTTGTTAAAATCATTTAGCTAAAGACAAATCGAGAAACATTGACATTTTAGAGTTCGCTTGGGTTCTCTTCACCTCATTTGCTGCACTAGTGGTTAGCCTTCACAACGGGTTTCTTTTGTAAAGAAGT
Organism: Aurelia coerulea; assembly: GCA_039566865.1. Lineage (NCBI taxonomy): Eukaryota > Metazoa > Cnidaria > Scyphozoa > Semaeostomeae > Ulmaridae > Aurelia > Aurelia coerulea. Next base: position 19,141,889 of record CM076955.1, read on the forward strand.
CGAAGAGCTATTCTGTAAAATAGTATGAGCACCGAGTGATGACTGAAGGAACAAGTTTAAATCAAGACGGCGTCGTTCCAAAAGTCTTTTGTAAACAAAATCCTGTTGGAGCTTCGGGCGAAATACGTTTTTGCGAGGGCAGTAAATAGCCCACGTAAAACATTTTGCGAGGGCGCTTGCGAGGGCGAGGGCGATCGCCCGCGTAAAACGAAACGGCCTGGTTATGTGGATCTGTTAATATCCACTGCTAATATCTATTATTATTATCACCATCATTAAATGCAAATAAAAAATACCTCTGGAGACCCGTCATAATCTTCACTATTGTCTTCCAACCTTTTCTTGTTCACGTCCACTTTTTTATCACAATCTTTCACAAAAGATGTCAAATGTTCCAGTTGCTACAATGAAAAAGCATAAATGTAAGCCAAACGAATGACAAATATGACATATGCCTTTAAAATGTAAAGATACATGGGTTGGAGAACCCCTTGGAAGACAGATAATATAATTATTGTTGTTCTAAAGCTGAAAAATTTGATCATAATGTCTAATTTTTCAAAGCGTATCAAAGACAGCATATTGGTCAGAACTCTAAAATTTTAGTAATTGAATTTCTGCATCTAAGGTAGCCATTTTATTTCAAAGTGATTTGTGATTCAATAAAATAAGTCCATAACATCAAATGATGGTTGTGCATTTGAGCGTTTAGTTTCCATAGCTTCAATCCTGGACAAAAATTCAATGAGACAAGTGTAAAATCTGCAATATTTTCAATCTCCTCTCAAGAATCAACCAAAATACCCGGTGGGTGCAATTCAATAGTAAAAGGTACACCACGCTCGTCCATACCATTTCATAGGATACCCTTTTCTCTGACTTTCTAGTTGGTGAAAAGACCCCTTATCATGGAAAATCACTGAGCCCGAAAGAAATCTGTACGGTAAAAAAACTTGTTCTGAGAAAAGGCTTAGGATTTGTGCACTTTATCACGATTCACTTTACTGATATCTCTTTGTTGGAAAACAGTAGAATCCTATGAAACTTGGAGTATCAAACTTGGGCCAGGGGACATTGACTTTTATTCTAGGGTCCCGAGTCCACAAGCATTTATCTGTTTTTGGGTTTGCATATCTTCTGAAGAAAAATACCCCTATTTTCTGAGATTCTAGGTCCTAGGATTCTGTTTCAGTTCAGTTCATTTCATTTCATTTTAAAAATCCATCTAATACATGTTATAACTCTACATACCCACCTATCTAATTAACAAATATGAATTTAAAATAAAATACAACAAATAACATTGAAAAAACACAGGATGATACTTAGGGCAAATGTAAACAGACTAAATAGGTAAGTATGAAGAGCCATAATGAGATTAGGGGAATTTCTTAAAGGAGGAGCTCCCTCAATAGGCAAGCTAATCGACTAATATACCCCTTTCTCAATGAAATCATGGATGAGCGTGGTGTCATATTTTCTTTAACATTGCACCCACCGGGCCAAAATATAGCAATGTCCCCCTCCCCACAACTCAATGTTGTTTTTTGTGGACATTAGTTAATGTGCTTCTCATTTTGGATGTTTGATAAGGGGGCATTCAGATAAAGAGAAATGTGTATTTGCATGCATGTCTCATGAGTTTTGTCCGGGATTGTAGCTAGGGAAATTATTTCATTAAAATACCAAACAAGAAAGTGAATCAATTCATGACCAGACTACGCTGAAAAATTCTACTCACATCAATATCATATCTGTAATCCTTCTCCTTTGAAGCCAACTCAAAATCTGCTTTCAGAGCCAAAGAATGGTATTGACGACATGGCCCAAGATCCAGTTTCTAGGAAACAGAATTTAAAAACAATTACCAAAAGGATACCTGAAATAGACCTTTTAGCTATTCTGAAACAACGTTCGAATCAAACGATCTACTGATATATGTTGATAAATTTTCGAATGTGCACAATGGTGATAGAAGCTCCAACGTCACTCGATCGAACCTCGCGTATAAAATTGTATAAAAATAACGCTTGATCCAGGCTCTTTTGTAGAATAGCTAAAAGGTCTATTGGACAATCCGGTGAAAAGTGCAGTTTGATTATAAAACAGAGAATAGGCAAGCGATGAAAATCATTCTAAACTTCATTTTATTGATATTCTGTTGTAACTATATCATTAGTAGACAATTCCAGAAAACATAAACAGTTAAGACATTGCAAGTGGACCAAATGGTTAAAAATTGATACATTAATTAATTAATCATAAATAATATGTGACGGCAGCAAAATTTGAGCTAGAGTTACTGTAACACGATACCGTTTTCAAAGAGCTTCATTATCAAAATCTACAGTTTTCAAATGTGCCATTTTTGTGTGAACAGGGCGCATATCCGTCATGTTTTTCACTGTTTTCAAAATGTGCAGGCATCGTGTGAACGCAGTCTTAGTTCATCTTTAGCGAATATCTGAATAGATGTTCAGTATCCATGAGCAAATTCAAAATAGGCTGTATTGTAGGGTTGGATTCAATGTATGTACAGTAAATCATAACATAACTTTGAAACATGAAAAATAAGCACATAAATACAAGCAAACTTGATTCTACATGGATAGCCCCATTAAATTTTGAGCCATTTTTGGTGATTAAAAAACCCTTGACCATAAATTACATCAATCTGGCTATCACATCGATCCAGGTCTTACAATTTCTCAAGAACAAGAAATTCAAAACAACTCCTTATGCAAATAAGAATTCTACAACGGTATCATTAGTTCAGGCCTGGCTGTTTGAGGAGAGCCATAACACTCACTTCCCTCCAGGCTCTCCTCAGTTGCTACAGGGGAGCTTTACATTGCTCTCTTGAACTTTTCAGAATAGTAACAAATTGCTCTGCTTCAAATCTCTTTTCTTTTGTCTTTGATATATTCATTTAGAAATGACTTGTCTGAGCATAATCAGGAGAGCCATGCACCACTCCCCTGCTAAACATCTTGTAGTCAGGCCTGTTAGTTAGAAGAACAAAATCTAAAAATCTAGTTTGAAGAAGCAAATAATAACCTTAGTTACCGTATTATGAAACTGCTCAAATGGGCACAGCCCCATCAGGAAACTTTTGCAAACACTGGGGTCTGTGAATTTGAGTCCTTCCTCTATGTCCTCACCTGAAATAAGATATTTCATATTGATAAAAGCAAGTAAAGAATGATGCACAAAAAGATTCTGCGGAAGACATCAAAAATTTATGTTAGCACATGACTGAACATAATATGTTGCAGAATGAAAACCTTGTTTCCAAGCTGTTTTGTCCTAAGTTTTGGACTTAAAAACTTAAAGATACTGTCCATCTTTTCACAGGATTTTAGCTTCAGCCTTTTTCACAGATATTTTGGCATTTTGCTTGCAAAGGGGAATTCTGAGATGAATTCTGTCATGCAGGTCCATCAAAGGACTCAAGAGCATCACAAAACCACATATCAATTTTCTGACCTTAACAATTTTCAACTCTAAAGCTCCTGGAAAATTCTAAAAATTTCCTTGTCACCCATTGCGTATAAATACAACAGGGAAAATCAACTTGTGGAGGGTACTCACAATCCAATTTGCTCACTTTCACAATGTCAGCAGCTGTTTGTTGCTGTGGTGATCAGGATCTGCAAACAGTCCCTTCCATTGAGTGAGTAAAACTGCTCTTCAGGACAAATTCTACAGGACCAATGAATGCCATGCCAAAAAGGTCTTAAACCATTGTCAACAGTGCATAATTTTCACATCAAGTTTTGTTTCAAGATATTCAAACAATACCATATTAGAATCATGATTTCTGGAACTAACCAGAAAAATTGCAGCATTTGATATGGGCTGGCTTCTGGTTTTAATATGTTTAAACCTAAATACTGTACAGATTTTAATTTTCATTCATTTTCAAAAATATTTTACAAAGCATCACACTGAAATGATTGTTTGTTGAGCTAGGTAATGGAAGATATCCCTTTTGACATTGCCAAAACTGGCTCAATTTAGTTTAACAAAAAATCAAAGTGTGAAGATATAAGGCAAACTTTAGACCTTTTTTATTAAGTAACCATCTTCATTTTACTATATTTGAAAGATTCATATTTGTCTACCCTTGGCACCTTGGCTATAAATTTTGCCCTCAGCCAAGTTTACAAATATAGTCCTGGAAATCCACAGCTTTCATCAAAATCATTTTGCACTGTATGAAATGTAGGATATGTCATAAAGGATGATTTTTCAGATAAAAAATCATTTGCAAACCTGATTGCAAACATGTGTATTTCAAAGGGAAACAAATCACCTAGAATCTATAGGCACATACAGATAATGCCAAAGAGCAAGCTCTTAAAATAGCAAGGTAAAAACTACATAATTATGAAAATGATATATTATATATTTTGCAACATCTCACATACCCAAGATACTCACATATCCATAGAAGTTTAGTGACCTATTGTAACATTCAATTTACTCAAGTCATGTCTTGTTTTGTAAACAATTCTGAGCAAAGTAACAAATGAGAAAGCTCAGATTATGAAGATACATTTGTTTAGATATATACCACATGTCCTAAAACTTCAAACAAATTTGGCCAAATTTGCAGATGAGATTTTGGTACACCAAATAGAAAGACACACACCTTGTGGCAAATGTTAGTTTTTGTCCAAGAAAGTATAATTCCATTGTGACAGGAGCTATCCTATGCCAACATTTGCAGACTATATACAATTGCTACTGAAGGTGAAGTTGCGGTTTTTAGCACAAAGCGCTGGGATCACAAAAGTAGCCAAGCACTAATTGAGTCCGCAACTCCTTGTCATGACGCTCAAGTGGAGGGGAACTATAGGGTATCGAGCCCTTTCTGTCTGACTGTTCTGGCTGCTACTTGTATTGGGCAAGGGTATTTTTAAGGGAACACAGGGATTACTATTCCCCCCAATTTTTATTTGGGAACACATATCTCCTTACATTGTTTTTCTCAAAAAGCCTGACAGGTCTCTTTGCTTTTACATGGGGAAGCTGTTTGCAAACTTAAAATTCAATATCTTGAGAGAATTTTCAGCATGAAAATGCCATTCAACTGGGCCTGGCATGAATTCTTTTGGGATCCTTGATTTTCTAGATCCCTTCCCATCCACCTTCTAACATATTTAAACAAATTATTGACCATACAATATCCCAAATCTTTGATGCAAAATCTTGACTGCTGCAAAATTTCACCAAACCTGTTCAAACTATTTTGGGACACATGATACATATATTTCAAAAAGATTTTTGAAAGTCAGACTACATTTTGACTTTGTGTACTGTAATGGACAGCAGGTCAGCTTTCACATGTTTGGGATATAAGGATAAATGTAATGTGGTGGTCATTGTTCCAAAAAATACTATCAATGCAACAATTGTGTAGAGGGTCAGAGTTAGTTGTTGTTAGGGTTTTAGGGCCAAGGCTAGTTTTAGGGTTAGTTTATAGAACAAGGGTGGACTTTAGGGTTTTTCTATTATAAAAAAATACAAGTTTAATCTAAGGCAGCTGTACCGCTGATGTGGACTGGGTTGATATTGTATGTTCACTCTTTCAGAGTTATATTCAGATGTGCCAGTCTGCAGAGTATGGCACTTTTTGACAAGATCTCCAGTATTTAAGGAGAAATTTCTTTTGTTCTCTTGTCCATTTTGAATAGCCCATTTAAATCTCTGGTGTGCAAGTGCCATACTCTGCACACTTTAGAGTCTATTTAGACCAGTCTGCAGAGTGTGGCAACTGCACACACAAGTTTTTTATACAAAAATTGTATGTGCACACCAATTTTGAATGAGATCTTTTGCTTACTACTTTGAAAACAAAGGAATCAAAGACCTTGCATGCGAGCAAGCCACTGCTTCATTGGTCTGCACGCGCCAGATCTTGTCTAGGACTGCCATGTATGGAAAGTGTGGCACTTGCACACCCGAAAGACAATAGGGTATTTAAAACAGACAATAGATCAACAATAGAAGACCCTTCTTGCACACCTGAGGTCTTGGAGAAAACTTCTCTATTTTTCATACTGGATGGAGAACTGCCATACTCTGCAGACTGGCCTTCAGGTGTGCTGATTATCATTATGGCACTTGCACATTGGAGATTTCAATAGGCTATTCAAAATAGACAATAGAGAAAAAAAGAAATTTCTCCTTGCATTGCACACAGCAGAGATTTTGTAGCAAAGTCCACTCTGGAGACAGGGGTATTAGGTTATACACCAAATTAAGTGGAAAACAAAAAGGAGCCTCATTTTTTCTACTAATCAATTTTGAGCAAATTCAAGGCAAGAATCAGAGAAGTTTCAAGTCAAGAAAGGAAAATTGGGAATTGGAAATGGTTGGGATGCTAAAACACCATGAAAACATTGCATCTTACAAATTGAATCATGGTGATGGCACGCTACGAGTTTGCTTGTTTGGCTTTTGGGCAACTTCGCAGCCAGACCAGGCGTGACGGGAGGAAACTGAAAAACTTGTTTTAGGCCTAAAAATTTCACCACTTCTTTTGGGGGAAATTTTTGCGTGACAGATATCCGAAATTTGATCCTTACCATCTCTCTTCGTGCCCATCAGCTCATCCAGCATCTTTCGCATCTGCTCTTGGGCAGTCATTTTGCCAGGAAATACTTGAAACTCAGTTCTTTGCTGACGAAACTTCGACCAACTTTACCGTTGTTTCATTCAGAACACGCGAAGTGAAATCGCATAAATGCGTAAGACGACACGCAATGGTTTCTGGGTGAATAAAAAGGATTGCGGGTAATTCCTATCTATTCGGGAGGTAGGACTCCATAACACCAGGAAGATACCTCTACTGCATTTGAAAGGAACCTACAATAATTTTGCAAATCAGCTACCCTGGATACCCCTGGCTACCAGCGTCTAAACATTAAAAAAGAGTACAAATCAGTCTGGGTTAATGAACACGACACGATGGATCGGTTCTAAAAATGAGGGTCAAAATGCGGCGGGGGTGTTTCATGTGCTGTAGGTGGCGCGTGGCATACTTTCCAAATCAGCCACGGCTGAACAGGCAAAGGGTCCATATTTTCTATAATTGACTCCGTAAGGTCGTTGTAAGCCATTTGCACTCATTTTCTGATAGATTTCTATCAAATTTCCGGGGCATCCTGCAATCCTGTATGAAAAAACTCAAGAACAAGGGTATTGTTTTAAAAGATTTAGTTCGGGACAGAGGATATCATTTTCGTGAATTTTACTCCTGGACAGGATGCCTTTTCAGATTCCCACCAATGGCAGCTCCCCGTATTTTCGTATTCCAAGTATCCCCCCCCCCCCCCCCCCAGGGGTAGAGTATGCAGATAAACGTGCACAATAAAGAATGCAATTTTTTAACCTGCTGGACAGATCGCCTCTTCCTCACTTTTTCAAAATCGAACTCGAACTGGAGGCCAAAAACACATGACTGCCACAAGATCAAAAAAGAATATTTTGCTTGCACATAGCCATCAAGAGGCTGCAGTGAAGTTGAAGCAGGCGAAAGTTTCTAATGGAAGTCATGTTGAAACCTAAGGCACTCGTCGAAGTATTAAGTCAAGCAAACACTGGGGGCGTCATCAGCACCATGTAAGTAGCAAGAAGAATACATAGATAGGTAGGCCAACCAAAACCAAATAAAAACAGATCAAAAGAGAGTATTAGCTTGCTAGAGTGCTAGAGTACTAACTACTGTCGTCGTCCTGCCCTGAAAGGGTCTAATCGCAAATAGATAAAATTATGATATTCTTATTAAAATCCGCGCCTCTCCTCTCTCTCAGAAATATTTTATTTATGGATATAGACTTCATTCCCTTGCCAACTGTTAGTTCTAGGCCAAAAAAGATATTTTTACTCTCGTTTCTTTCAGCTTTCCCCGATATTCGCCCTGAATGGGTCTAAATATTGCTTTGGCCTCAGCAGAGAAATTTGACTAGCAGGGAAGCCAAGCTTCTCTCTACAGTTACCACACAATGAATGGACTTTGTTTGAGCGAATTTTTACATAGTATGGCTCTGTTAAGGTAATTCTCAGAGCTCGTGAAACACTAAAATTGATCAAGTTCATACCAAATTCATTCCAAACTATTAATTGTAGTGCCTTCTCTTTTTCATGATGTTCTGTACTTACTAGGTATTGCTTTGCCTCAGCAGAGAAATTTGACTAGCAGGGAAGCCAAGCTTCTCTCTACAGTTACCACACAATGAATGGACTTTGTTTGAGCGAATTTTTACATAGTATGGCTCTGTTAAGGTAATTCTCAGAGCTCGTGAAACACTAAAATTGATCAAGTTCATACCAAATTCATTCCAAACTATTAATTGTAGTGCCTTCTCTTTTTCATGATGTTCTGTACTTACTAGGTTGTTGAATCAAAAAGGATCATTGTTAGCTTATGCAGGAAGTGAAGACAAAGATGTGAAAGTGACGGCTGCAGTTGCATCAAACATTTGGGCAGCTTATGAAAAGAGTGGAAAATTGGCATTTCATAATGAGGGCCTTAGGTTCATGTTTTTAAACTGTGAGGTAGGTTGCTTATCTGCTGAATTTTTTCAGCAGAGCATTGTAGAAATTTTAAAACTCACAGTGTAATTGAAAATTTACTGAATACTGGAGGAAGCCAATTATTATTTTTCATCATTTTCAAGCAAAATGTCATTGTAATTTCCAATATAAAGAGACCGTACCAGACCCTTGCCTCAAATTATTATCGCTGATTTTCAGGCAAAACATCTAACAAGTCACTGCCTTGGTCAATTGACATTCTCTCCAAATTTAGATCTACCAAATAGAACCAATAAGAGCACTTTGAGGGCGGACACGAACTGCATTCTGAAGAGTTGAACTAGTGTGATCTGGAAGATGAATGCAATATATTTAACACAAATGTAATGGTTTATCACTACAGGCAAGAAGAAGTATGGCAATGTAATAAATCTAGTAATAAGCCAGTTTACAGTTCAAAGAAATATTTGTGAACCCAACTCATATGTTGGTATGTGGTCTGTTGGGCTTACATTTTGAGATGACACCTACTGTACTCCGTTCCAACAATATTTTACAACATTTTACCTTCCCAAAATGATGTGCATCCAACTTACTTATTACTGTAAATACGAGTTGCACCCACAGATAAATCTTGGAGCTGTCAGCTGATGTACTTAAAACTAAATTTCTTTTCTGTTTTTATCTTGTAGGAAGGTACAGTTACAGTAACAAAGGTAGCTAATACCTTACTGTGCATGTACTCAAAACCTGATGTTGGATTAGGCTTGATAAAGACAAAGGTAATTTATATTGTTGTAATAAAGAGCAAAGCAATAGATCTTCCATTTTGCTATTCCATTAAATTGTCTGCATCAATGGCAGCACCACAGGGGGATTCCAAAAAGTTGGCAAAAATTGTCAAAGAAAACTTACATAAAATTAGTTGGGTTTACCTTTAGGCTGAAAAATTACATCAGAATTCCTTCCACATCTTTCAAATTTTTTCAAGCTGGAGCCGCAACTGGTCTGCATTGAGCAATATAGGAATCTGATGGATTTTTGCATTTGTAAAACAGTGATAGAATCTATACAACTCTTCTAAATAGACCTTTTTCAGAAGTTTTTTTGTTTTCAACTTGAGTCAGTTGAAACTGTGTTCCTTTTTCAACCTGTATCCGATCTTGCAAACATGGTGTAATTTCATCTTTTGTTTCTTTTATAGGCAGAGGCAATGGCTGAGTACCTGGAACAACCTCTACTACAAGTGACTTCTTAACACAAACTGGCATACGCAAAATCTAAATTTGATTATTAATTTTCTCCTTATTGCTTTAGTTCTTTGGCACATTTTTTATGTTATTTGTATATAGACACGGACAAATTATTTTAAAGTAAAATGGAATACAGCTGTGTGAAGAAGTCGTGTTTCTTGATTTGTTTAAAATGTGATTGGTTGTGCTCAGTACCATTGTCTCGAAGTTTGCAACTGGGTTAGACTCATAACATAAGTCTCAGCATCGTTCATTAAATTGGATGGTTATCGGGAAAATAATGAAATCATATTAAAAATATTGAATAACTACAAGTAATGACATTTTTGAAGGGGGACCTTTTTGAAATTAGCTTTTAAAACGTTATCTCCGAGATGAAATTTTCCTCAAGAAAATGCGGATATAAAAAAACCACTGAATATTATTTAAAATTCACTTCAAAATACAACTAGCTTATTTTCATTTTTGTTTACAACAAGGCGAAGTATATTACAATAAAATATATACATGTAACATTCAGAAGTAATAAATAAAGCATCGGAATGCTTGTGTATAGAACAATAAATATTTTTTAATCTTTGAATATTACTTTAATACAACAGTTTTCTGCCGTAGGTAAGAAATGTTTGTATTTTGCTGCTGGTCAATTGGGAAATCGGTAAAATTTTGCACAAGAACTAAACCAAACGCGGCGAAAAGGTTAACGGGTTTGAAAGTCATATTTTCTGGATTATTTCACAGATAGCCTAGCTTCCAAATCTTTGAAAATGTCGGTGTAAAATCCTATGACCTATCATTTAAACCGAATGGCTTGAAAGAAACTTTAGCTATTTTGCTAAAATTCTACTATTAGACTTTTCAGAAATCTACAATATTTTTCGAAATTAGCGTATTTCATGTTTCACCTCATTCGAGGATGTAACGTTATCAAATTCCTAAATCGTACACCAGAAGAGCGAAGAACTTGTGTTTGATACTATATTGTAGACATTCATAAACTGTGATTTTGTTGGAAATTATTCTTTGTTTTCTCAAAAAGTTTACAAGGTACGATGGTTTTAAACTTGTTCTTGAATTCTTAAGAAAAGAAGAAAATTCTGCAATTATGTCTAACGGTAGCATTGGCAAAGTAACTAAGTTTCTTTGAAGTCAGTCAGTTCAAATCAGTCAGTAGGTTAAATAATTTTACACCGACATCTAGAAAGATCTGGAACCCATGCTTCCACAGAGATGAAAGAAAAGGGCTTCCTTTGATTGACTATGTTTGATAGGGACAAATCAATTTGTGAAATTTATTCCATGTCTTTCCAATACTGAAAATTTATAGGAATTTGCGTAATTTTCATCAGCAAAGCTTTTCCATTTCGAAAAGCAAAAAATTGATCAAGCACTGATCAATTTGCGAACAAATCTTTCGTTGAGAGAAATATCCGAATTCATTCCATGTCCTTCGGGGACCAAAGAGTTTTTCAACAAACAGAAAAGTTCAACATTACATATTTGTTTAAAACATCTTTACTTCCCGAAGGACATGAAAAGAATTTGGATATTTCTTTGAATGAAAATTTTGTTTCATATGAGCAGTATTTTCGTGGTGAATTGATCAATAATTTTAGGCCAATTCCCTCAAAATTAAGACATCATTTCTTAAAGCTTAATCATCGAAAGTTCACGTCTGTTGTCCAAATTTCAAAGTATTGACAACATTGGTTTGGTATTGCTAAGCTACCAACCAAAATTCGATTTACTGCCCCTGGCATGAATTTTGAAAAATTCGTTAAAATTTTGGTACATTCGCTATTAGAAGATTTAAAGGGCCATTGTCACCCAGGGTCCTTTACGGTCACGCTGAAATTTCAGACTGCCTGAAAATCAATGTTGGCCTGAGCGAAAACCATGGATCCACACCGCAGTAGTTGAGTTGAACTGATAAAAAGTTTTACTTTTGTTGAACTGCCCTATCAATTCAACCACTACAGTAAAAACCCGCACATAAGAACCTAAGATTTTGAACTCAGCCTGTTTAGGTTCTTATGCAACAGGCACATCCAGTAATCAGGGTGTAGGTTCTTAACACAGGGAAATATGCGAATCTAAATCTTAGCCAAATTTATTTACATTCTTGGCCCTATCCACTTCAACCTAACCTTACCGAGTGTACCCCTGCAGGCCCTGCCTATCACAGCTCTGTAAGTAATGTTTTGGAGTCCATGAAAGAGGGCGATTGGCAAGAAAGTTGCATTTATTTCCCAATGAATGAATGAAACGCTTTAAGAACCTTGTTAAGATATTAGCCTGAAATGGTTCTTATTTATTGGGCACAAACTGTATCATTTCAGGCTGTAGGTTCTTAATAGAGGAAGGTTCTTATGTGCGGGTTTTTACTGTGCTGCACTGTGGACTGTTTCCATTTAGGCCAAATTTGATTTTCAGACAGTTCGAAATTGTAGCATGCCCGCAAAGGACCATGGGTGATGATGGCTCTTTAACAGCATGACCGTTTCATTAAAATAGATTACACAAATGATTGTTGCATCTTCCTTTTAGATTTAAAGCCTTGAACGGAACTGATGGGACTTTGCTATCATTCTATTCTGGAGATCTTTGATACCTTCATTAGTTTCAGGAGCATTTTTCTTTTCATTGAAAAATTCTGATAAATAATCGTAAATCCTAAATTAATAAAGGAAGGTCTCAAAGAAAATTACAGCTATGCAATAATGTCTATTATGCTTGGCGGTAAGCAGAAATGGGTAGCTTTTCTGATTGGAGATCTAGCAATTTGATCATGTCACATTCTCAAAACTGGTTGAAAAATAGAAGATGCTGCAATAGACCTTTTAGCTATTCTGAAAAGAACCAGAATCGAACGATATTTTGCCACATTTTGTAGAATTTTCGAATGCGCACAATAGTGATAGCCGCTCTAACGTCACTCGATCGAGCCTCGCGTATGAAAATGTATAAAAATAACGCTTGTTCCAGGATCTTTTGTAGAATAGCTAAAAGGTCTATTCTGAAAATGATCAAGATATGAAAAATTGCCAAAACAGAATCATAGCAAAGTACCTGAAAGTTCCTTTCAAACGATCAAATTAAAAGGAAGATACAATAACCCTTTGCGCAATCTTTTTCAAAGTTCAACAATCATTTCCGCAAAATACTTCATTCCAGTGTGAAGCCTTCTCTAAGTACCTTTTATTTCAATAGCGTGGACCTTTTAAAATAATTCTACCCTATCCAGGAAATTAATTCAATAGCGATACATTCAAATCGCAGAGATGTACAAAAACGTCACTATTCCTGGTTATTTCTTCCAACAGCTAAACCGGTACCTTGTTGTCGTCATTTGAACGGATAGGTTCACCATGTACTCTAAATCTATAAATACAAGTGTATTCCTCGTTTCCGTAGTTGTCTTCAATTCTGAGTTCAATATACTCAATCTTCTGTTCAGGAACAGTCTAAGATGAAAAAGATGCTGGTGTCATTTATTTTCTAAGATGTTTATCGAGAAAGCGAAGACTGTTAAAGTAAAGGCTCGTCAAAAAAGTCATGTTGCTTTCTTCATCCGTTAGTTACAGCGAGAGTCCTTGTTTTCGATCAATTCAAATACAAAGCCTAAACCCTTTCTTTCTACATTGACGTTGTTGGAAAGCAAAGGAAGTTCAGTTTTTCAAGCAGCCACTTATTTGATTTTCTGGTACAATAAATCAGGAACAGTTTGTCACATTGATTTGATTCAGACAAAGTCTCAAACTCTTACCTAAAGCATATCCTATGCAACTCTATCGAAAACAGGACAATTGAATTCATAGCTCCTCCACAGTAGCCGCACAAACGGAGCACAATTCTTTTATGATAATAGCAATGCTATAAGTAGTTAAAGGCGCGGAAGGTCGCAAGACCTATGAAGCCCTGTTACGCTTGGGACACCCTGCAGTTAAAAACTACAGGCTTGCAAACAACCAAACATTTTATTCTACTGTTCGTTCTCTTATGAATGCTGAAATCAACCTCAGGTTACCATTGTGAAATAGACTGGGGCCAGAGATGCTTCTCGTACCAAAGCGCCAAACATTGGAACAGTCTTGGCACTGAAGTCAGAAATTCTTCAACCCTGAGAGCTTTCAAAAAGGAGGTGCAAAATTGAATCATCAAACATTCCTTTCGTTTATCGTTTATTTCCGACAAGTTGTAAGTTAGTTTTTGGTTTTTAGCAGGGCCCCTTGTAAATCAGTTATTATAACTAACGGACCACCATGGGTAACAAAGATAAACTAAATTAAACAAAATCGTTATTGTCTTACGTATAACAATTTGATAAACTTACTTGAACGGGAAATGTTTGCCTTGCTCTTCCATTTTGAGCATACGTATATGAACCAAGAAGCGTCTTTTCTAATCCAAACTCATCTGCCCAGCTCTAAAAATAATGGAAGTTATTTGTAGAAGTTTGAATTTATACCGTGTGCGTCAGAAAGATCATGCGATCATATCTAGGAGAAAAGCAAATCAAGTTGCGTTTGTTTAAGTTGAAGAATGAAGACTGACAAAGAACGAGTAAATCAGTTATACCGGGTGAGTCAAAAAGCTGCATAAAAGTTCGAAAACCTGTAGCTCTCAAATCATTTTTCAGATTCCTACAAACTGATAAAACCTGTTTAGCTAACATATCAACTTAGATAAGAAAATGTAGGTTGTCAAAATGTTTCATCTCAAAATCAATCAAAACAGGCCTAAAATACTTGCTCAAATTTTTTAGCAATACAGCCTCGTGCTCAGTCCTAAGTGGATATAAATATGCAGCAGCCTACCGAAGTATATAACATGTTCGAGGTACGGATATGTGCCGCCAATATGGGTGGGTTTTTGGTCCCAACATTCTCTTGACAAGGAGGGAAACAAGGGTCCTTGTTTGGCAGATTTTCCTTTGATGTAGGTAGGCTTGGCTGAGATTGGCAATAAATAAAGTTACAAGGGGGAGTTTTCCACAAAAATCCATCATAAAAGTGGGTACGAAGGCAAGTTTTGAGGCAGACCTCCGTCCATCCACAGCTTATGTACCCCCAAGGGAGTAGCCTCTTTAGATACCTAGTGAACGCTTAAGTGACAAGAAAGACCGCATGATTGATGTTGATAGCTGTGGGACTCAAATGCTAACAAAGTTTATCAAGGTTCAGAGCCATTCAACCGATTTTGACAAACTGAAATTTCTTACCTAAGCTGATATGTTAACTGCACAAGCATTATCAGTTTAAATAATATGATAGATGTTTTTTAAAGCCACAGGCTTTCGAACGTCTAAACATTTCTGACTCGACTGTAAGCCTCCTGAGTCTCTGTGGGAAGTCAGAGTCGATAGTAGATTAAGAATAAATCGAACTTACGAACACCGAGAAGTTCTTTGGCATACTCTGCCAAGCATCGTCAATAAATCTAGCCAAAGATGGATTAAGATGTTCCATTGTCACCATTGATGGGGTTATGGGAGCTGCCAACTAAAAAGAGAACCAAATTCACTTTTCAATGTAATCACAACGACAAAACGCAGCAAAGGCAATGCTGGAAAAGCCTTTTCTCGTGAGAAAATCTTTTCAAATCTCTCAAAAGAAATTTTGCAATCCAGCAAGAAATTTTCAATCATGACCTATCAAGAATGTTAGTAAACTGCAAAAATGCATAAGATAATTTTCAAGAGCATTTATGTAAACAAGATTAGAACTGATCCAATCCAGAATTTCGTATCGTCCATTCGTTCGTTCGTTCGTTCGTTCGTTCGTTCGTTCGTTCGTTCGTTCGTTCATTCATTCATTCATTCATTCATTGCTTCATTTCAACTAGGCTGGAAGGATTTCTAGCTATATCTATATACTTTAGGCCAACTAACTATGCATGCAGCATCCAGGCATGGGACACCTGGTTTAACGTCCCTTCCGAAGGACGGCGAAGTGAGTTGCTTGGTAAGGCAACTGGAAGGTCACCCATCCGGATTTTGACCTCACATGGCCGAGCTTAACTTAAGTTACCTAACGGAAACTGTATAAACCGCTCGGCCATTCACCCCACAACTGTATTAAGTGCAGGGACTGTTCCTATGCAAATCTTGCTTCTAGCCAACGAGATATGCCCTCTAGCACTCATCACCGCTATCCATGGCTTTTAGAGCCTCTAGTACACTGGCCAATGTAGGGGAGTATGCGATAGCGCTAAAGATAAAGTCCGGGAATTTCTGCCATTATCCTTTGCGTTTCACGATAAATCGACCAATCAAATCAATCAAATTCCTTCAGACGCAAGGGCTCATTGTGAAGAATCCTTGACTCCATTTTTAGCGCAATAGACTTTTTGGCTGTTCTGCAAAAGAATTTGAATCGAACGATATTTGCATACACTGTGAAGAATTTTCGAATATGCACACTTACCCTCACTTTTGGTGAAAAAATAGGCCCCTCCAATTGTAAAAAGATTCGGATTAAAAACGAGAAGATTTAGCACACTGAGGCCTTTCTGACAAATGTCGTCATCAGAGTGTGACTGGGAACAGTTCTATTCTAAGTCAAACTCTGATGACGACATAAGTCAGAAAGGCCTCCAGCTAAATCATACTCGTTTTTTGTATCCGAATCTTTTTGCAATTTCTTGTTAAGTACCTTATCTACCAAAGTCATGTATAAAAATGCATGAAAACATCGCTCGATCCAGGTTCTCCTGGAGGAAAGCTGAACGGTATATTTTCCGTTGCACAAGCAAGCTAGCACTAAAGTTATGTCAGTGTGCAGGAACTAAAAACCGGTTGGTCACCTAAAAATTCTGGCTGGAAGACAACGGTAAACTTCACTAACCTTGATAACTACATATCCGGTTGGTCCTTCCAACGGCCAACAGTTACCCGGTAATGTTTCCGGTTTTATAATTTCCCTTGGTGTCCGTGCGTCCTGCCAAATTACAATGCCAAATATCTTCATTATTGGCCATCCGTGTGAATGCGTAGGCGAGTGATGCGGAACATGGATTCGACCGCCTAAAGTAGGAGAAAGGAAAAATTATTATCGATTTTCATCTCAAGCTGAATTTCATTTTAAGCCAGCAAATTAAAAGAAAGGTGCAATAACCTAGATTGATTACAATGAGTCATGAGTCACAGAAGTAATCGCTCATCAAAACGAGATTTACACCAAACCGAGATGGCCCATACTGGGACTCATAATATTACAAAACTTTTTGGACTGACTTTTTTATTTTCAACGCCCTTTGCAACGAGGCTCATACGCACACAACAACGCCATTAGAATTTGTGAAAATTGGATTGATTGATGTTCACCGATGGTAACTCGAAGCTCGAAGCAGAGTCTCGAGGAACTTGGCGTGACAGAACAAAGTCATATGGGGCCAGCTGTGGAGCGGGCGGCGATACTGGTGCCAACCCATTTAAGGACTTGAAGACCATTGTCTTAGACTCATAAGTTACAAGTTCGTCAAAAGTCTTCCATCCCAGCCCTTCAATGAGAGGTCTGCTTGGGGCATCGAAGCTGCTATTCGTTATAATCCTAGCAGCACGTTTTTTAAGTTTTTGCAACTGGTTAATTTCAGTTGAACAAGCGCAGCCCCAAATAGAACAGCAGTCCTAATTACATAAAAACAACGACAACAACAACAACAACAACACAAATTTTTACCCGCAGATTCCAGAGCATAGTCAGGTATCCCAATCTTGTCGGCATCATACTGTGCAAGCGCTATCTTGATCAATGAGTCAATTTCAGTCATTTCCGTTGAGTCCTGCAGACATAATCGCAAGATTTGACTCTCAAGATTGTATTCACATAATTCCGGCACAATTTGAAAACGGCATGAAATCGTTGCAGACAGGCATATCGTTCACACGAAAACGGCAAATTCTTTACCGGCAGAAATTGAAAACGGAACTCTAACCGGCACAATTTGAAAGTGCAATCGATTGAACTGCTGAAAATAGTGAAAAAGAAATATTGTTCAACTATTGGAACGAGTTTGATTGACTCTGTAGGCCTAAATCCTTTTTGGTTAAAATCTAGCTTCTTTGTCCCAGACAAAGAGATTGATTGGTACCATCAAATATTCTGTTATTTTCAAATCGTACCGGTATCGTCCGAGCACCAGCTAACATTTTTGTAACGTCATATTTTTGCTGTCTTAAAATGTGCCGGCATCGTATGAACGTAGTCTTACTTTCAGAGATAAATAAGTCATTATTGGCAATTTGTAAGCAAGGCAACCTCAAAGGTCACACTCGTGACTTCTCTTCAAGGCTACCTTTCGCGTACACAAGACGACAGTTTGCGCTACTGGTTTAATAATAATAATAATAATAATAATACTTTATTTTGACAGGGTAATTCAATCAGCTAAAGTGTAAGCTGCTATCAATAGAAGCCCTGTTTAAAACTAAAGAAATAAAATGCTTACAATTCATTCAAAAACTTTAAAAATTGTCAATATCCTACAAAATGGCATATCTATTTAAAATCCGTCCATAATGCAATTTAAAAAGGTTTAATCCGTAAAATGTTCCTTCAGTGCTTTTTTGAAATGGATATAATATTTCTCGGTTTTCAGTGGTAGTGGCAAAGAGTTGAAAATCTTTGTTCCGCTGTAATAGATCCCTCTTTTTGCACTTTCAGGGCTACTTTTGCGGCTTTGTTTGTTTACTTGTGGAGAAAATTTCCTATGTCTGCAATCGCTAATCGCTTTGAATTGAGGTGACAATAAAAAGTAACTGATCCTATTGTGTTACAAAATCTGTCTTTGTTCATTAGACTGCAAATAGACCAAATGATCTTGAATGAGATAGCAATCAAATACTTCTTACCTTGTCAGAAGACAGGCCAAATTTAAAGTTGTCTGAAAGAGATGAGTATGGTGAAATCATCTTCAACAGTATCAGTTAAAGGCAGTCTGTCAAGCGTGATAATGACAATACAAAGCATATGACATTTGAATGGCAGCTGATCCTGCTGACTTTCTATGGCTATAGAAAGTGATAACGATAAGCCTTCCTTTATCTCAAATACCGGGTGTCCCAAAATGATGTATTATCGTTTGATTGCTTATAAGTCCATTACCGATGAACCGATTTTCAAAAACTCGTAAAACCACAACCAACATCTTAACATCCAATTTAGCCTTTAGGCAATCAAATAAAACAAAGTTTTTGAAAATCCGTTTATTGGTTATGGGCATACAAGCAATCAAACAATAATACATCATTTTGGGATACCCGGTATGCAAATTGAAACAAGGCATGCATGGTGTAAGAGCACCAAACGAAAACTATTCTTGCTTATTTGTTAGCCCTTGTGATCTATTTATCTAATGGCAATGCTTGGAAGCAGAAAGTTCTTACAAAAACGAGACCTTATCATCAAAGAAGCTCCATCCCCAAATCGCAGATCAATAGTGAGAGAAATGACCGATTCCAATGAACTGAATTTCTGTCGCTAATTGAATCTTTCGTCGGCAATATGAAACTTCAGCGAATCTGATTTGTCTTTCACCAAAATATGGCTTGTTAAACACCCAAAACTGTTCTGATTTACCCGGCATTTGAATAAAATTAGTCAAAAAATGAAATATACCTAGGAAGCCTGAATCACCTTTTCGCGGGCCCAATGATTTCAAAATATCCAGTTGCTTCTTTATGACACCAATTTCATTGGTGGCCTAGAATTGAAAATAAGGTTGGACTAAAGCAAGAGGACTCAGAATTCTTTGTTGTCTGTGAGAATTTGAAACAGTTGTAAAATGTCCACTAAACTTTGTCATTATATTATGGGGCGAGAATATTCAGCAGACTAGGGCTTCATATTGAAATTACAATAGACATACAGACTGCATTTTATATGGAGCCTCGAGCCCACTGTTATTCTTGTTTTTGTGAAAAATGAACTTTGTTCTGATAACTTTTATTCTCAATGTTGGTATCATTACAATCTACAAGTCAGAAGAAAGATTAACAACCTATTTTGTAGGAAGGATATGTGCATTCACGTTCTCAAAATTACAATCGTGCGAGGATGGCTCAATGCTCAGTTGTAGCACACTTAATTACCAATGTGAGGGTTGGTGGTTCGAGTCCCCACTCTGTCCAGCCTGCTACATAGAGTTAGGAGAGTCACTGACTCTCTGTAAATCCAGGCAAAAGGAATCACGAGATGTGGTCACATCGAGAGAAAGGAGCAGGACATTGCTTTGATACGCTTAGCTTCTCGACGTCCTACAAACTGCCTTCGGATACATATGGCAGGTAACGGCATTTACTATGAATGGGCCACGACAATCAAAGAGGGAAAATACAATCAAAGAGGGAAAATACTCTCCTCCTTTCTTTATTCGTCCTATAGTGTCGTGGTCCGTGATTCTGTGGTCCGTAACTTCGCTGAGGAGAGTGGTAAAGTAAGCAAGGAGAAACTAGGCAAATACCTTGGCTTCCAATGAATCATGTTTCATTTCCATTCGTTCAAATTGCTGTTTACTTTGCTTTTCAAGCTGCTTGAATAATTTTCCACTTTCGTGGATCAGCTCAAATGCCCTGAAAGACAGTAAAAATATCGTAGACATTATGAAAAATTCATGAAAGCAAAAAAATCTGATTCAAAAAGAGACAATTAATTGTCATCGAAATATTTCACCCATGAAGCGTCCCAAAATATGCAGTTCCAAATTTTTCAAAGTTATCGAAGCCTCCTGACTGCTAACACAAATCTTGGTTCCTTGTGAATCAACTAAGAGCAACAGATGCATTGTAACATTGAGAAAATAACCGGATACTTACAAGGCAAGTTTCTTGCGAAGTTCCTCCTGAGATCGTAGGCACGCTACTGAGCCATCACTGCTGAAACTAAAATCCGGCTAAAAAGAAAACACCATTTTAAAACTCAAGACAATGAATTGCTCTCCTCCACGAGGAAGACTACGGAGTCACGGTCCACGAAAGTAAGGAACAAATAAAGGAATCTCGCTGAAATGCAGTGATGATTACCAGATAAATTTCGTTTGGTATGCTGAGCTTCAAATTTGGCAAACTTGCTAATTTCTGAACCAATTGCATGATGATACCTGGTAAAACAAATTGGTCTTTCGTCTACATTCCAAAAAACAAAATTGAAGATCAGCATTTGAGTCAAAATTTGGTGATTTCTAAGACAGGGTATTTTTTGGGACATTGCACCAGGTAGCGCTAAAAGTATTTTCTGTGGCGAGATTAGTAGGTTTCTTCTTTGAGCCCTTTCCTTTACCTATTCCTATGTAGCCTGCGTGCAGACTCTACTGATTCCCTGAAGAGAAGTGAGGTTCCTGTGGAGGAACCTCACTTTTCTTTAGGGAATCAGTAGAGTCTGCACGCAGGCTAATTCCTATGCAAATCAATATAAAATTAGCAAACCGAAATGTCATTGAGATTGATAAATTGAATCTTTTGTGTGGGCCAAAAATAGTCACTGTATCTTTCTATCACCTTACCTCAAGTCTGTCTTTGTTGCCCTTCAGTATCAAAAAGGCTGAAACGAAGAAAGCAATGCTTTAAATTTGTGCAGATCATATGCACTGCAATGACATACCAAAGTAAACGAACCAAAACTGTTACACGACGAGCACAAAGAAGATTTGGAGCACAAAAGCAAGTAAGATTTGCAAAACGAATTACACGGCAGAGTGTAAAGAGGATACTAGTTCAGGATTAACGGTCTGTTTACATGTTAGTTTTCAGTGTGTTTGCCCGAGGTGAAATTTAACCTTGTGTTTTTGCGGTCAAATCCTCGTAAATATCAGTTTGCCACAATGTGGAAAGGTTTCCCATCCAGCGAGAATTAGTGCATGAATATGTCAAATCGCTTTCCCTGTCTGGGAGCAAATCGGCATGAAAACAAAAGAAAAATTGCAAATTCATGATTGAAATCCTCTAAGTTTGAAATTATGTACCCTTTCGGAAGCAAAATGGCTGTGCTAGCTGAGATGAAACGTTAATCGCTTAACAGACCTTTCTGCTATTCTACCAAAGAGTCTGAATTGAGCGATATGCTTGCACATTCTTACATTAAATGTTGGCGCTGGACAGACTTTCAGCCATGGCTAGCCAGGGCAGCAATTCTTCATGTAATGGCAAAATAATTTCACATATCCTCAGACAAATAGCTAAAGTGTCAGCACAGCCTGAAACTCCCATTTACCCGGGGCCTAAAAATGAAATGAAACGGCAGCCAGTGAGGAATTGAGGCTGCGTACAGCAGGCTCTAAAAAGATAGGCGAAAAGGCTCAATACCCACCTTGCATAACAATAAGAATTCCAACTAACATCAGAGCAATATTCTTCCAAGATGTGACATACCTGATTGATTAAAAGAGTTCGTTTTTGTAAAAATTGCACCTTGTAGCAAGGGTGAATTTGTCCAGCAATAGAATCAGGTCTCAGAAAAGACAAAGCAATTTTCGGTTCTGAAGAATAGATTTTACATCTTCAGGACACTCAAGCAAAATGTCTTGCCCTCTCTGTTTATTTTCATTTGATTTGTGCGCACAGTGGTGTGAAATCAATTCATCAGAGGGGTACAAACTCGCTTTGTATTTTTGGAGACCGCACTCTTTTGTTTACAAAATTCACCCCTGCTGCATCTTGTAGAAACAAGGACAGATTTGGTAAAATAGCATCAGTTGCTTTTGATGGAAACACCATTTCAAAACGATTAGCAATCATAAACCAAGGAAATTCTTTCAGGCAATATATCAAAACAAACGAAGAAGCAGCAAAAGATACCTTGAAACAAGTATGGCTAAATGTCGCGTTGTACACCCCCAAAAAGGTTATTAAGACAAGACAAGCGAAACTATCGAATAGGAGGATCAATTTAAACATCAACCTTGCGGATTTTATTTGATTCGAAAGCCAAGTAGCAGACATTACAATTCTCTAGTATTTTGGATGTGAATACAACACTCAGTGATCGGCTAAGACAGATGTTTTGATCTACCCTTCATCTGTCGATATATACCGGGTGCGCCAAAACAAGTTGTCCAGTTTTGACAGCCTACGATAAATCGTACACTGAATTGATTTTGAAGATCTATGACTTAATCTTTAGCGAAAATCCAGAATTGGATTTCATGATTTTTGGAAATCTTTTCATTTTCTGTTCCTTGAACTATAAGCAAGTTTCTTGAATTTTCGTACACGAAAATACCGAAAACGATTAAAACACGTCGATCAAATTTCCTAAAGACTCGACATGAATGGACGATGAGAAAACTTTTCCGTGGTGATTTTGGGATTTGAAAATCGATTCGTTTTGGTCTGTTGCACGAGCGTTGGTTCGACGTTAGGAGAAATGTAGGGCTACCAAGATTCAAAAATCAATGAAATAGAAGAATAACAGTACAGAAGTTATATCTAAAGTTGTAATAATTACCATCTGATATCTGAGACTGAAGTGTCAACTGGAAAAAAGTTAGAAATTATGAGTGATAGGCCTTATCAAACTGGAAACGCAGTTAGTGAAGGATTTCAGGATAGCATTAACATAATAGACGATTGCGCTAAAGATGGCGGTGAGGAATTTTTTACCAAGATGCACTGCGTTCTTTAATCGAATTTTTATAGAATCGTTAAAGAATCTTTATTAGAACGCAATGTATCTTGGTAAAAAATTCCTCGCCGCCATCTTTAGCGCAATCGTCTATTGTTGATTTGATAGATGAAGATTTGTTCAAGTGACACAATCTTGGAAACATTTTTGTTTTTGCACGAGAAGCAAGAATACATTGTATTAAACCGTTTTGACCACTTTATCGACTCGAAACGCTCAAAAATAGTAACAGATAAAACACACTTTCTACGGTTTACTTCATGGGTGCACATCTTAACAACAAACTTCCAATCGAATGGTCAATATAGTACTTAATGCACCTAAAATAGCTTCACACGTTTGAGAAATTTACTGTTGAGAATAATTCATAAATTGGAAAACGTTTGGTTGACAGCCGATAGGCCGATGAATTTTTTCGAGTTTCTCATTTTCTTAACCATTGGAAATACAGGGAAATTGAATTATGAAATTTCCTTTGCCTCGAAATGCATCGAAAAGAGGCCTAAAATCCTTGATAAGATTATAAGGGATCTCCTCAACTCAGAAATATGCAATCAAAGTTCATGTCCCTTGAAGGTTAAACAGTAAACTTTACATCAGATCAGTTACGCATATTCTGCTTTCAAAATTTTTCGATTCTTAACTCTTAAGGGAGATAAGATGTGTTTGAGTGAAGATATTCTCTTTAGTTTGATCAAGGATTTTACAGCCCTTTTCATACATTTCGAAGTAACAGATTTTTTTGCAAATTAAAGTCTACATGTATTTTGCAAATTTAAAGTCACATTCTGATGAGAACGTAGGTTCGAAAGGCCTCAATGTGTCAAAAGTCTGTCTCTTTCTTTGCGTTCGCCTCTAGTTCATAGTATATAAGTTTGTATTTTACATAGGGCTCAAATCTTTCAAACTTTTAAAAGGTGGGCGTAAAATGCTATGACATTTTTCTTTGAATTTCAAGAAAACCATAGTTTATGAAGGTCTACAATATGGTGGCAAGCAGAAATCTATAGCTTTTCTGGTTTAGGATTTAGAAATTTGATGACATCATAGCCTCAAATTTAATAAATACCGCCATTTTTAAACCAATCAATATATCAATAAATTTCGAAGACAGATTTACACCAAAAAGCCCTAAGTTCCTTCCAAGCCATTTATTTCAAAGAAAATTGAGATAAAATTTTACACCGACCTTTTTAAAGATTTGAGCCCTATGTTCATGTATTTCCCATTCTGAGAAGAATAGAAGATAATCATAAGAGATACTGACTTTCGGGTATCAATACAACTGTGAATCAATCATTTTGTCAAGTGGTCTCCTTTTTAATGAATTCTCAAACTGATTAATTTCTTTTTAGCACACAGTGGTCAATGTCAGATGACTTTTATCAAATTGAACTTGAATCTACTCACACTGGTTGGCTCGCTGGTTTATCATGTCATTCATCACAGAATCTTGCTGCTGCTTATTCTCAGCTAAAAATAGATCAAAGGAGCAGAAGTATAGTTTGAGCATAGTCAATTGACTATTGTTTGGGTGCCGGTTGCTCAAAACTGCAATTTCCCAAACTGCAATTTCTTAACAATAAAATTTTAGCTAGATTTAATTTTGGTAGAATTCAACCAAGAAACGAGCAATCAATTTGGATGATCCAAAATGCCTAGATTTTATGTCAACTCCAAATTTTCAAAAACTCTGCTGATGTCAATAAGAACGTCAGGCGTGCATTATATTCAAACCTGTCTGGGAGAGGTAGAAATTCTCTGAAAACCTGCCAGCATATCAATTTGTACAGCTAGGGTAGAGAAGTCTATTACCAGAACCAGTAAGAATGCAGGTATCAAACAGTAATGAGTTTTTACTCATGGAGCAACGAAACAATCAAGTCAAGGGCCGCTTTAGAATGTCAGCTTTGAAGGGTTCACTAAAGAACTGCATGCCATGTCAGAAGGTAAGAAGAAAATTGGTTGGAGCATGTGCAGTAAGTATTGAAAAGCAATGTGTCCCCTCATCATCGTACTCCAATTACATTTCATAAAGAACTATTGAAAAAAACTGCCTGCAAAATATTGCTTTGGAAACAAATTACAATTACATTTCGTAAAGAACTTTTTAAGAAAAACTACCAGCAAAGTATTGCTTTGGAAAAAGCTGCCTGGGAACTTTGTTCCCATGTTCCCATGTTTATGCACGCCTGGAACGTTTCTATTATGTTTCTGCGGCCCTCTTAGCAAAATGATAGCATTTTCTTCCCCAATTAATATCAGCATTGTATGAAGAATTTTTGCTTGTGACAAAATTTTGAGTTGCAAAAATAACAAAGTTTAGGCTTGTGATAAAATGACTTACTAGGTAGTGGCATTTCATCATGTTTGTCAGGGCCTGTAGAAGCAAAATATGAAATAATCAACATTTAGGTATTAGAACTTGTCAGATGCTACCCTGGTACCATGTCAAAGCATTTGAACTATTGTTAAAATTTTCCTGCTGAGAATGAATGAAAGGTACAGGAAGTAATTAAAACACAATGTTATGCGGAGATGCCACATTTCTCTAATAAAAATACCTGGTCTTGAAAAAGAATCATTTGTGACAAGTTGCATAAACATGTAGAGTCTGCAGGGGTAAAATGGGTAAGCTTGGGTAAAATTGATAATGTTGCTGGCCAGAAGACAGGATACCTTTATCCTTGAACTGTTAAATAATTACCACAGTACAGGCCTTGCACACATTAAAGTGACTTTCCTGCCTAAGAATTAATGTTTCATAAAACTTACAGTTTTTCATATGGCTCGAGAATTCTTGTCATAATGTAAAGATTTCTGGTCATGCTAATATGCTGCATGGTCAAATCAACAGTGCAACACCAAGGAGAACATTTTTCAACTGCTAGAGAAAATGTGTGAATCAATATATTGGCAAATTTTATCAACATTTTTGCCTTAGTCATTTCCCCCAAGCTTACTCAATTTACCCCCTAGAGACCTTATCATTACAGGTTGATACAGAAATGTACTGTTTCATTACAAAAATATAAGTCAAATATATTACAGGTTGATATAGAAATTTACTGTTTCATTACAAAATGTAAGTCAAATATTTCTGTCAGATTTTATCAACATACCATAAAGATGCTCTGGCGTATTTTGATTCTGCATCCTTGGTATTTTTGTTCTACCTCCTGGTGATACTGGGCTGCCCTGTCTCTGGCCATCCCTGGTATTTCTTTCTCTTTCCCTTTCTCTTTCTGCTGCAGCCTGGTTCTCTTTCTGTTGCCTGGTTCTAGGTGTATCGACTCTATTGACCATAACAGTTGGGGCCCTTGATAAGCTGGACCTTCTGGTGTCAGCCCTCAATGGTTGGACTCTAGCTGGTGATGGGGTCCGTACTGGACTCTTACTACGGCTCATAATACCTCTACTAGAGGCCATTCCTATGAAAGTTTGCAAAATAAAATAGCATTATAAAAGTGGAGCTGAATTACTGTCAAACTACTGCATTCCAATCCTATTTGGTCAACATATGTAGGTTCAATTCCTGTCACAAAAACTACAACTGATAAGTACTGTGGTAAATCAGCTGTGCTGTGCATCTTACCAAAGTCAGTAAACAGTTTTCAACTTTTGTGTTTTAGTTGCATCCAGCCATTATGGGAGGGGGGGGAAGAGACATTACATTGTGCCATTATTGCATTGATTGATTAGGTTCTGACCAGACAGCTATGTATCACATGTTTCATTCAATGAGTTTTTGAAAGGGCATCTACTGTACACTGACTCTTTCAAAGAAATTAAGGTCCAGGGCTGGTGCAGTAGGTAGTCTCTAAAATTTTAAGACATTTTTTCTGCCAATAGTTTCTTATAAGTTTCTCATACTTTAATCCCCTAACTGTAGAGTTAATCTATAACCCTTACCCTGATCCTAAACAACCCTCTAACTCTAACTTGAACTACTTTGGGAAGAAACTTTTGTGGGAAGAACTTTGCAAGAGTGGAAAAAGCAAACATTTTTGGAATTAACTTTTTGCGATTGGACAAAAATGGGAAGTTTTGGTGGAATAGATTTTCACAAATTAGGTTTTTTATTTCATGTTTATACTGTCTTAAATGTTCCAGAACTCTTCAACAACTCTTCCAAATTTTCCATAAATAAGCTTGCAGTAGCATATTTCAAAAAGGTCTATGTTAAAGAAGAGGAATATCAATATCCGATTATATGAATATTCGATTCTACATCTTAGGCAATTTCAAAAGAATACACTTTCGCAAATTTCACATTCTAGGGCATACTGCGGAATAAACTTCAGTGAATCTCGGCAAAAATGCTGAAGCTTCTTCCCACAAAAGTTTCTTCCCTTGAAGTAGCTAAATTCTAGAGTGCAGTTAAGCAGGTGGCAGTCAAATGTTTTGTTGTTGTATGTAATATGGTAAGGAGGGTCAGGGTTAGCTTAAGAAAAGGGTTTTTAGGATTATTGTAGCAAGAGTTAGGGTAAGAATTTAATGTAGAATTTAACAGAATTCAATTACATTAGAATTTAATGTAGAATTTTCATTGGTACTCCCTACGGTCAGTGATGGGGGTGGAATGTTTTGTCCAGTGGCTCCTGGGGAAGCCCATTTGCTGGTTTCCTCAGTTCTGTCTTGTGGTGGCATCTTTTTCAGGAGATGAATCAGCACAGCAAGCTTACAATCATTGGGTATCGCTCCCACCTCAAATGATTTATTTATGATCAGGGTTGTGGTGATTCTGACAAAGAGGTCCTCCATATAGGCCTACTTCTGTTCAACATAACAAGAACCTAACTCGTTATGTTGGCAGATGAGATGATCTAATTTTAAAACGCACGATACGCACGAGCCTTTTTGAGATTTACACAAGTCTATCCTTTGAAAAGTGCTACGAATGGCATCACTGCTGTATCAAATTTGCCAACTCTCGCAACTTTTTCAACTCTATTCGCAGCACCGCTCTTACCTTCCCGTTCATATTTCACTCGCTACTTTACCAGGCCAGTAGGCCGTACATTAGGCCAAATAAATCGTTATGTAAAAAAATAGCAAAAAAGCAAGCATCTGATCTGATGCAAAGGCTCACCTAATATCTCGCCGGTTCTTCTTATAAGTATAAACTTATCAATAATACGCGTGTCTCTCGATGGTGACCCAATGTTTATTTTGTTCTCTTGGATTGCATTTCCCATTGAGAAGTAAGAAGAATATTTTGAGAAACGTTTTTCCTTTTCCACTGAGTGATTCACTTCGACTTTCGCGCCCCTTTTCTCCTCCGCATTATCAAATTATAGCGAGGCGAGGTACGCAGCGGCATAAATGTGACAACAAGAAGTTTGTTATCCCTTCTTATAAGAAACTGCTTATAAGAAACTCAACTTGAATCATCAAAAATTTAAGAAAGTCCAGTGATAGGATTATATAAATTAACTATTCAATTCAATAATGGAAATCCTTTGCATAGTTCATTTTATCTTTACTTGTTTCCAACATACAGTCATGGTGCGAACCGTCGCTGATGGAGGAGTGGTGGGTCGATTTCATTACTGTGCACTGCTTGCTGCTCACAAAGAAGGCTGAAATGAGCTCGGATTTTTCCTATATACTGACCTATTCCCTAGGGGCTACAAAACTGCTCTCCCCAGGCCTCTCAAGCAGTCTCGGGTGTGTAGAACATTAGAGTCTTGGAATTTCGTGAGACTTCTCCGGTGAGAATACCAACGTATTCTCATCGGATCCGTCCCCCTTCCTTCCAGACCACTAAGATATGGAGAGAGCTTCGGGGGCCGCAGATCTGGACTAAACGAGAAATGGAGACATAAAATAAACACACTGAATATTTTTCCAAACATCATACATAATATAGAGCCCCCTCCATTACTCAAGTAGAATAGGTTCGTAGAAGATCGGCGCCAAATGAAAACAACGAGGAGCACAAATGTTATGAACATTGCAAGTTTTAAAAGATCATCGTACTCGGAAAATTACATAATTTGGAGACACCTGTGAATTTACTCGTTTTCTATCTTATTTCCTATGTGCCTTCTTGGGTTGAACTTATCGGTCTCTGACGGGTTGGGCTGGAGGGTTTCCCCCTAAAATTACATCAAGATAATTTGTCTTAAACACTAATCCTCAGTTCACTCAGATAGTTGCAGAAGGATGACAAACAATAATATTTTGGAATTAATAATGAAGACAAATGAGAAGGAAAACCCTCCAACCCAACCACTCAGAACAGCAGCTTAGAGCCGTGTATTAAGGTCTTTAGTTAGGCCCCCGAGTGGTTGAGAAGAAGTAAGCGATCCTTAAAATTGCTTTTGAAAAACTCCTTGCAATGCTTGCTCAAGCAGGGATATATAATCTCGATTCAAAACCCTTGACGGATCTATTCTTGCCACAACGATCCAAGCATCAGAAAATGTTCTTGTTCTCCTCTGATAAGAGATTGCTCCCGCAATTAGGGCTTCAGTGAGATACTATTATGATAAAAGCCAGTGTTGCTGAAAGAATATAACATTATATAATTATAGCCTTGAACCATAGAAATATGCCTTGAACCTATCGCTAGCGATACCTTGCTTCATGGCAGTACTTTGGTGCCAAAAACGTAAAGCAAAAAATACGATCTAAAACCTAAGGCTAGCGATATCATGCTTAAACGCAGATCTTTCGTTGCTTGAAAACATGCATAAAATTATATGCCTAAAGCTAACGATGTCATGCTAAAACGCAGATCTTTCGTTGCTGAAAAACATAAATAAAATTCTAAGCCCAAAGCTAACAATGTCATGCTAAAACGCAGATCTTCCGTTGCTGAAAAAACATACATAAAATTCTCAGCCCAAAGCTAACGATGTCATGCTCAAACGCAGATCTTTCGTTGCCGAAAAACATACATAAAATTCTAGGCCTAAAGCTAACGATGTCATGCTAAAACGCAGATCTCTCGTTGCTGAAAAACATGCATAAAATTCTAAGCCTAAAGCTAACGATGTCATGCTAAAACGCAGATCTTTCGTTGCTGAAAAACATGCATAAAATTCTAAGCCTAAAGCTAACGATGTCATGCTAAAACGCAGATCTTTCGTTGCTGAAAAACATGCATAAAATTCTCAGCCCAAAGCTAACGATGTCATGCTCAAACGCAGATCTTTCGTTGCTGAAAAACATGCATAAAATTCTAAGCCTAAAGCTAACGATGTCATGCTAAAACGCAGATCTCTCGTTGCTGAAAAACATGCATAAAATTCTAGGCCTAAAGCTAACGATGTCATGCTAAAACGCAGATCTTTCGTTGCTGAAAAACATGCATAAAATTCTAAGCCTAAAGCTAACGATGTCATGCTAAAACGCAGATCTTTCGTTGCTGAGAAACATGCATAAGATTCTAAGCCTAAAGCTAACGATGTCATGCTAAAACGCAGATCTTTCGTTGCTGAAAAACATGCATAAAATTCTAAGCCTAAAGCTAACGATGTCATGCTAAAACGCAGATCTTTCGTTGCTGAAAAACATGCATAAGATTCTAAACCTAAAGCTAACGATGTCATGCTAAAACGCAGATCTCTCGTTGCTGAAAAACATGCATAAAATTCTAAGCCTAAAGCTAACGATGTCATGCAAAAACGCAGATCTTTCGTTGCTGAAAAACATGCATAAAATTCTTGGCCTAAAGTTAACGATGTCATGCTAAAACGCAGATCTTTCGTTGCTAAAAAACATGCATAAAATTCTAAGCCTAAAGCTAACGATGTCATGCTAAAACGCAGATCTTTCGTTGCTGAAAAACATGCATAAAATTCTAAGCCTAAAGCTAACGATGTCATGCTAAAACGCAGATCTCTCGTTGCTGAAAAACATGCATAAGATTCTAAACCTAAAGCTAACGATGTCATGCTAAAACGCAGATCTTTCGTTGCTGAGAAACATGCATAAAATTCTTAGCCTAAATCTAACGATGTGATGCTTAAACGCAGATCTTTCGCTGCTAGGGCATGTATGTTGTAAGGGGGGCCTCGTCCATATCAACACAAGAGAAACTCTAGTTTTGATCCATTTATCTCAGATATACTTTTTCAAGTTAATGATAAACAATCAGGGAATAAACATTTTTGAAAACGACATGTCTCGTGAGAGTTTCTTGTATCTGAATTGTGTCTCTTGAGGGAGTTGACCTTTGGACCCAACATCATAGACGCGTTAGCGTTCACAACATAAACGCAAATTTGACATGCCGAAGAAACATAAAATCGAATTCAAACTCGGCCTAAGAAACAAATGTTTTCTGACATTTCAATGTGAATGAAGAGGATAACTTACTGCCTGAACTGCGGCAGGAGTATACATTACATTTCATTTCGTTTCCAGTACTGCAGATAGTTGAGACCAACTGTAGAAGCTTCCGTGTGTGCATCTGCCTGCCTGAGGGCCTTAGGCCATGTCAGCGACGGGAGCAGCATTTATTTTGATAGAGATTTTATTACTGTAAGCACTGAAGGGACTTTAGTAATGTCTAACGTTGGTTGGGAGGCTAGACAAACCTTGGTTTCGAAAGCATAGGTTCCAAATCTTTAACTCCGCGTAAAAAGGTGGGTGTAAAATTCAATGACCTATTTTTTCTGATTGGATGCCTTGAAAGAGACTTTAGATACTTATCTATCATTCTACCGTTGGACTTTACAGAAATTTTGAATATTTTTGGAAATTACAGAGTATCTTACATTTCAACTCATTTGAGGATGTGACGTCATCAAATGTCTGAATCATAAACCAGATGAACGACAGATTTTTTACTTGATGCCATATTGTAGGCATTCATAAATTATGTTTTTTTTCGAAATTATTTCATGCTGTGTCAAACAGTTTAGAAATTACGATGGTTTTAAGTTTTTTTGAAAATTTTTCTTGAATTCTTGAAAAAGGAGAAAAACATTCTAATTCTGAAAATATTGAAGATTTCAGAAAATTCCAACGGTAGAATTATAGAGAATTAGCTGAAGTTTCTTTGAAGTCATTCAGTTCAAGCAAATAGGTCACTCAATTTCACACCTGCCT
This sequence comes from Aurelia coerulea, assembly GCA_039566865.1. NCBI lineage: Eukaryota > Metazoa > Cnidaria > Scyphozoa > Semaeostomeae > Ulmaridae > Aurelia > Aurelia coerulea. The sequence continues at coordinate 19,174,365 of CM076955.1, forward strand.
TTTTAAAGATTTGGAACCTATGCTGGTTTCGAATGATATGCTCAGGATAACACAGGAAGTAAATACAAAGATTTCTATACTCTGAGTACTCAAAATCTGATCATTTTAAGAAACTCTGCCGCAAATTCTTAGTTTCTTATAAAAATGCGTGAACGTTTTACAGCGAGGGGCATCACGGATTTTTATGGATTTTTCTTGACAGCAAAAGGATTTTGCCAAAGGTGTTTGAGATCTCTTAGGAGTGAAATGCACCTCGCTCCATAGAGGACGAAATACTTCAATGCATGTAAGAATTGTTATTTTTTTGGAAGAAAACCAGGGAAATTTTGGGCGTTGTCAGGTTTTTTGAAGGGGTATTCTGCAAAAACTCTGCCACTGAATGACCGTCTAGAGTTTTCAATCAAGACTCCTAGATGATTCAAGGCAAATAGGTGACGGAATGACCAATTTAAGCCGAGTAAATGCTTTGATATTCAGGAAGAAGTATCTTTTCAAACACCGGCCTTTTTGTTTTGTTTTACTCACCCGGAACAAGAAATACTTCAAGATTTGCTTGCCAATGAGCAATGGTACCTGTTGAATATATTGATGAACACTCAATGCTAGTCAATGCAATGGGTTTTTAATTGTTCATTCCGATGCAAAACGAATCAAAATGTTTGTTTTTGTTAGTTACCAAGTGTTTACATGTGAGAAACTCGATTTATTAACAGCCCTTTTCCTTCAGTTTTGAAAAATTTAAGGACCAGATGAAATTTGCTCTTGGAAAAGCAGCTTGCTGACAAAATTCAATGAATACGCTTTTGGTATACAAACTAAAATGATTGGAATTAATTGAAGACTGAGCAAACGCACAACATTGCTTTGATTATTAACTAATTCAGCAGCTAATAAATTTGCATATTAGTTTCACCTTGAGAAGTTAAAAACTGGCCTGAATTCAAGAAAAGCAACGGAAACACAACAGAAAATGGACACAAGAGGAAGAAATTACTCTGCTCCAGACTCTAGAACCATATCTAACAACATTAACACTGGGAAGACATCTGTGATAAAACCAAGCAAGAATCCTCGAGCTGGGTATAAATCATATTTTGACAAAGACACCAATGCTCAAACAAGGGGACACCAATCTGCACCACTGCGAGGCAGAGAGTCATTTGATAGCCAAGCAAATGCACGTCCATCGATAAAAGCGTCACAATTACTAAACTCGGTGCAAAATGGGAATGCACCTGGCTCTGGTTCTAAAGATGACTTTGGAAATCAAGCTACTAATAGTTCTCAACCAAATTACATGGCAACAGAAGAATCATTTTCTGCCCCAGCAAGTCATAGGGGGTCTGTTGCACCCCTTGATAACAGAGGGTGCAAATCTGAAACTTATGCATCTAATAACAGACCATATGCCCCTACGCCGGGGAAGGAGTCATCCATAGACTTCAACGGATCAGAAGCAAAAAGTTACACCAGATTTATCCCAAACCAGAATATTTATGGCACCGCTCCAGAGGAATGGACGAAGCAACGAGTGCGAGAGAAAAATATGGAATGGAGGGGCGGTCATGAGGTATGCAGTCATCACCTATTGTCTTCGGTACTTGGCTAAATGCACAGGTTGGAAGTTAAAGATTACTTGGACAAGAGCTGAAGTTAATCAAACATTTTAAAGGGCTCCAAACACGTGGAATAGATATCGTGGTGATTGTCACAAAAGACGAAGAATTCAAGGATTTAATGTTTTGTGAAATACTCCAAAACTGGCCGCAGCCTTTTCACCGTCATCTCTGAAATCCTTCTCCAAGATCTGAGCAACATTTTCAGCCAGGTGAGCTTTTCGGGAAAATAGGGGATCATATTTCAATATTTTATCGAAGTACCGGTGATCTTCACATGGTTATCGGCCTAAGTATTTTGGTCTGCCAAAGTAAACCCTCCTAGTGTTCAAAATCCTTGAAATAAACAAGCAGTCAAATTATTTTTGAAAAGGTAGATACTTTGTTGTTTATTTCATTGAATTGCAAGCCTATTTGACTCTTCTGAGCCTCGCAAGCCAAGAAATTTCAAGGTTACTAGATTTTGGTTCAAAAATAGTGAGGAAAAATTGATCGAATTTCTATGTAATTTGCAAAAAATCTGGCCGCAGCCTTTCCAGGAAACTTCTTGTATTGATCGAAATTTTATTTGGCTGTCAGAAAATCGTATCGGTACCGCCGGGAAAATAGGGGATGACATTGTAAAAATTAGATATCTACGTGTTGGTTTTATGCTGATTTCCCAGCCAGCCATCTTTGTTTGTTTACAATCTAGCAGCCGCAAACAATGGAGAGCAACGACAACAGCTCAAGGTGAAGTCAAAATTATACCCCCGTCCTTAGCCTATGTTAGTATTGATTACTTGATGTTTGGTTTGATGTGCCAGGGGGTCAGTTTATGATAGATTGGGCCAAAATTCTCGTTGTTTTGAAGTATATCCAGTATATCGCAAATTTCTTGCGACATTGATTTCATGTTAGTATTCCCGTTATAGCAAATTGGTCGTTGAGCAAAGCTAATTTTTTACATTTTACAGAACAATTTTTACTTCAAGGTAAGCATGACTGCGTTCAGAAAATATTACTCGCTCATCGATGTTACTCGCAGTGACGCACGTCGGGCGGGAAGTTTTAGTCCATCGAAGGGTTAGTTGAGAGAGCAGAAACTCCAGGCTTTGCAAGAGATTTCTATTGCCCAGAATCAAATAGTTTGATTTCTTTACAACACTGACTTGCGATTAATAAACTGGGTAAAACTCCGCGGGTTACTTGTGTGTATAACTGTCTTGTTTTGTTTTGGATGTTCTCCGTATTTGTTGAGGATACCGAGGACTGCCCCTTTTGTCTGAGCCTTTTGTTATGCTGGTAAAGTTCAAAGCAGATAAACAGCTGGGAAACCTATTACCATGCGCGAGAATCTCTTTGTCTCTTTGCTAATTCTTGTTTGGATTGTGGCCGGATTATCCGCCCACATCCTTTCCACAAAACCAAACATGCTTTCTGCGCATGATCACAGGTTTCCTTTTTGGGGGATGACCGTTGCTTTGAAAATAGAATATAGACACTTTGATGCGAATTCAATTAAGTTATACTTGATAATGGGCTCAACGATTTTTTGTATTTTCCGGATTTATGGGTATGCTTTTTTGTAAAATTCATTTATGGGTGAACTTTTCGGCTTTTCCGGAGTTCTGGGCCGGGGCGACAACAAAGCTAGATTTATGACCTGGATGGAGTCCCTTGTTTCTTTGTGCTCTTTGACTTGATGGTGGCGCTTCGGTCAACAGAGACTCATAATATTACTCTGAAAAACCTGACCCTATTTAGGCCCAAACTCTGAGCTTCCTGGAGTACCAATCAGATTGCGGGATTTGTGGATTGCTATGGTAACGGAAATATGATGGAACTTTCGATTCGATCGAACAACTGATAACATTCGGGCGAGATTCGAGATTAGAGGCCGTGATTCGAGATTCGAAGCCATGATTCCATCATAAGTCGATTGATTAATATATATTACAGGGTCAGCTTTTTGACAGTTTCATTATGAGTCCCTGTTGAGCACGTTTTACCGCAGGGATACAAGGGACTCATCGTCATAAGTCTGCTGCCAAGCAATGGCACGCTCGAAACAGAACCTTTGAGCACTTTCTTCTTTATTTTTCTTCCAGAGATGGAGAACACGTGCTCAGCAAGTCTTTGATCACACGGAAAGAGAACTGGTATCTACGAATTTTTATCTTTTAGCAGTTTGTTGTTGTTGTTGTTGTTGTCGTAGGTTCACTCTTAGTATTACTAGCCTCACTACACAAAGACCCTCAGCTTACGCTCATCTTATTGAAGTTAATGGATGTTGTTGCTGTCGCTCCAATAGTTATAGCGTCTATCAGTCTATCAATAGCAACAACTACCAACATGTAATCAGTCTAGAGTATTACAATTAAAGGCCCATTGCTGTAACCATGATCCTTAATTTGTACATCGATTGAAAAGTATAACAAATAGAACCAAGGCTTACATGACTTGCATATCATACGAAAGCCGTTTGGGCCATATATGGGGTCTTTAACCATTACAAGGAACCATAAAGTAAAAGCGCTCGCTTTGCTCGCAGTTACCATTAGAAGTGAAGAGTTCTCTTGGTCGCGAAACTAAAAACAAATCTGCAAACAAAGCACGTGTCTAGTTTGAGCAAAGATTAAATTCATGAAGCAGGAAAAGGCAGAAAAAAGGCAGAGCTCGTTCTTTCCACGACTTTGCAGAAGAATTTTATACCACAGTTATTTCTAGGCCAAATAAATCTTTAAGTTAAACTCCTCTTTTGGTTCTTTTAAAAAAGAGCCATGGGGCGATCTTTGCTCTTCCTTACAACTCCATCTTATCTTTTAACTTTTCAGGAAGCGTCGTTGGCAAAATATCCATATAACTTCACTTGAATGATAGCTTGAATCAATAATGAGAAGAACGGACAAGCAATTTACCTGGAACTTGAAAGGCACATCAATCTGTTCTTGTCAACGAAAGTAGCAATGGCACTGGCTGTTCTCCCAATCGTAACAACAGGGAACTATTTTGTAAACAGTAACAACAGCACCATTCATTTTCTTTTGATTGCCAATTGCCACCTGAATTCAAAGCCATTAGCAACTGCAAACAACGGAATTTCTCCCAAACCGAAAAGTCAAAACAAACAAAGCCACAAAAGTCGAACAGGAACAAGTCGGGCAAACTGACGCCTTGTGCACACGAAAGGTGGTTTTAAAGAGAAATCACCAGTTTATAATGAAGGAAAACGAAAGATCTGCGCGGTGGATTTTGCTTATTTGATTCAGAAGCCCTGCAGGAGACCAGAAGGCATTCTAATTCTTGCAAATTTAAGGCTCGAATGAAACAATCACTACTCAGCTCCTGAATAAAGAAATGCACCACGAAAATATTCATGTTTATCCTTCTGCCTTCGTTGTAAACTTGTGACCTCTCTCAAAAGCCATGTTTGCTTGCACAAGGCGACAGTTTGCCCAACAGGTTTCAGGGCACATTTTGTGGCTTTGACTGTTTTGAATTACTGTTTGAAGAGAGTTTCATTTGTCTGCAATTTCTAATTGCTTTGAATTCAGGTGGTAATCAAAATCAGTTGACGCTATCATGTTACGAAAGTACTGATTGTTTATTGATACTCGATTTCACAGTAATTCGCGCTGGAAGACAAAGGGAATTCTCTCAAGCAGCAAATCAAAAGATGCCCTGAAACTTGTGTGACCAACTGTCGTATTGTACATTGTGCAAGCGAACAGAGGTTTTTAAACGTTCTAGATGCGTCAAGGCCTTCATACGAATAAATAATAACCTTTTAAAATCACACCAAATAATCTTTCAAATAATATCATTCAAGTTGAGTGAAATATATGAACTGGGGCTAAGAAATATCTTTATTGACGTCATCCTTGTTTCAAAATTTTCACCGAACTGGCGTTATCTTTTCGATAAATTTGATGGAAGTATACATAATCTACAACACCGAAAAAAAACTATGCAACTGATGTAGCTAGATAACAACCCCCTGTAACTTGAAACTTAGAAAACAGAAGGAAATATTTTCAGTTAATCCATTTTATATGGGGAATATGAATAATGACACGGAGAAAAGAAAAATTGTGGCTGTTATCTATATGGATCTTGTACGATTTTCGACGCTGAAACAAAAAATTTCAACGTGGCATCAAGAAAAGCAAGGCGCAGGAAGTTATTCAACTTAAAGCTTAGCGAGGAAGCAATTTTCTTGGTGGGTCATCCTTTTACCTTGGGGGGGGGAGCATCGTTTCAGCAGAGTCGTTTCAGGGGGGTATTTGGTTTGATAAGAAAAAAGGAGATTTTATCAATTGTAAGACTACTATTAAGTAAAAGTTGAATATCTCTGTTCCTAGAACAGCAACAGCAGTCTCAGTGGTCTTTTTGAACTCAGCATTCAATTCTGCATCGAAACATTGCTATCATCAAGATAAAATAATCAATTAATGATTTTCTATAAATTTCTCACCTCAATGGAATAGATGTTTTTCTGTAGTAGTGATTCTCTTACAAATTCTCACATCTGTTGCAATCTATCGTAAAAGTTGAATATCTCTGCTCCTAAAACAGCTACAGTAGTCTGAGTGACTTTTTTGAACTCGACATTCAATTCTGCATCGGAACATTGCTACAAGAAATCAATTAATGATTCTCTAAAAATTTCTCACCTTAATGGAATAGATGTTTTTCTGTGGTAGTGATTCTCTAACATATTCTCACATCTGTTGCAATCTATCGTAAAAGTTGAATATCTCTGCTCCTAAAACAGCTACAGTAGTCTGAGTGACTTTTTTGAACTCAACATTCAATTCTGCATCGGAACATTGTTACAAGAAATCAGGTGAAGGTGAAGTTGCGCTTTTCAGCGCCAAGCGCTGGGATCGCAGAAATAGAGCAGACCTAATCGAGTCCACGACCCCTTGTCATGACGCTCAAGTGGTGGGGTCCTACCGGGTATCGAACCCACTCCGCCTGACTGTTTTGTCTGCAAAGTCAGAGGATTACAACACTGCGCCACAACACCTTCAATCTATCGGAAATCAGCATTCAATTCTGCATGGGAACATTGCTACAAGAAATCAATTAATGATTCTCTAAAAATTTCTCACCTTAATGGAATAGATGTTTTTCTGTGGTAGTGATTCTCTAGCATATTCTCACATCTATTGTAATCTATCGCAAAAGTTGAATTTATCTGCTCATAAAACAGTTACAGCAATATGAGTGATTTTTATGAACTCAGCATTCAATTCTGCATCGAAACATTGCTATAACAAATCAATTGACGCAATATCTGAAGAATCGCATCGAAATACTGCTATAAGAAATTGATGCGAAAGATTTGCAAACAGTCCCCTTGCTAATCGCCATATCAGGCAGAGTATGCCTCCTCGCACTCGCAGTGGTCCTCTAGAACTCACCAATTTTGCTTCATAAAACTTGAAAAGAGTGAGCCACCAGTGATAACTCATCGAATCTGTTCCAATAACCGGCATTGATATAACAGTCAGTCCAGAATGCCTCATATCTTTTAATATTTTCATCAGTTTGATGCTGTATGACTGCGAACTCATGTCGAGTAACTGCACCATGTCTTGCAATCCCTACTTATTACACTGATCACATCAAACTAGGTTGCAAATTTCACTGAGTAACTCTGGGAACGGAATTAGAATACGTACATTCGTCCAAGTATTGCATCCAAGTAACAAGGACAGATAATGTTACAATAGAACTCGCTATTCATTCGTTCTTCTCTCGTCAGAGCAAGGAATCCAATGCCGACATTATTCAAATACAGTTGAGTCGATTTGAGCTCCTACGCAGCGATACATCTTATTTAAAACTTCCATTTAAAATTTAAAAAAAGTTTGATATGAGACGTATCGATGCATAGGATAGGAGCCCCAACCGCTTCAACAGTTGAAATTATATTTGCAGACTAGGCCGCCTGCTAATTCGATATATGGTATTCATAATCCAAAAGGGATTGCGTATTTAACTCAATTAAGGGTGGGGCTAAGCAAACTAAATTTCCACAAATTTAAACATAATTTTAAAGATACAATCAACCCAATGTGTCCAATTAACGATGGCATAGAAGACACGGAGCACTTCTTGCTGCTTTGCAATTCTTTCAGAGAGCATAGACGCAGTCTTCTCGTTGGTGTCAATGATGTACTCGAAGCATACGGATACTCTGAGGCTCCAGACAATATTTTGCAGCTTCTTCTATATGGAAATAAAAATTTGCCCTTGGAAGCCAATAGATTAATCCTGAATGCAACAATGAACTATATTTTCGAAACAGAACGCTTTGATTGAAGATTACTCATATCCCTACGTAGAACACCCAAACCCCTTCTGTATGTGTTTTGTTTTTTAGCATTTCTCTTCGTTTGTAATTATGTAATGTCTTAAGGCAGCTTGCAATCAAAACTTGGATTTGCAAATTCACCATGTTTGGCTCTAAGTTTCAAACCTACACTTGCAATTACCGTACTTGATTGCAAGCTTCCTTCGCTTGTACCTTAGTTTTCCGTTTGTATTTTAAACGTTCCTTTTATTTGTAGTAGCAGTTACGTGTAGTTTTATGTAGGTCCCCTTTAATGTTACGTGTAGTATTAGCAATTATTTTTCTCTCTAGCAGTTACGTGCAGTGGTATGTTCGTATTTCCTGTTTTATGTTGCCATGAGGTAGCCGTAGTTTTCGCTCCAATTGGTATTGTATTAGTAGTAGGGTATGGTATTTTGTAAGTAACGTTGAATGTAATATGTATTGTAAGTTATTGAATGATGTATAAAAAAAACAGTTGAAGCGCACGATTCAGAGATGCTGGTACAACGAAAAAAAAATTGTAGTTGTTTTCGGTATAAAACCGTATAGCGTTTATTAAGGAGAAAATTTATTAAGTTTTCATCTGACACTGGTCACAGGCAATATCTAATGATTCCTTGATCAGTGTCATATGAAAATATTTAGGGCATTTGGCATTGTCCTACTCTGGGTACCAGCCTCTCTGACATAAAAACAGTTTTTATGTTAGAGAGGCTGGTACCCAGGGTAGCATTGTCCATATCTATTTGGAACTGAACTGAACACTGATGATGCGAAGGAGCATCCGGAGGGAGATGTCTTTGTTGTATTCGTGCAGCATTCTGGGATTGTTTGGGGAGTTCCGTGATAGATAAAGTCATATCTCCTCGGTTTAGTTGCAGTGAGGTCTGTGGTATTGGACAAATAAAGAAATGGAAGATACGCAAAAATGTGACAAGATCATAACTAACTGAGAAGCCATAAAAGATTGCAAAGACTTCTGACTACAATGTAGCAAAAATTTATTCACATCGTACCACAACGAAAGCAGAAACATGGTGCAGGAATATCAATCACCCGTTAGGGTTTACGAACACCCTTTCGAACTTGTGATGGCGGTAAGATTTTCTGTGTTTGCTATCACTTTTAAGATCTCCGGCAAGGCAGGAAGTCATCACATTTTATCAAGACCTGTTTTGACTCGAGGAAAACTGTGTTTATACAAAACCGCTCGTACTTGCTTGATGTATTTGTCGTAGCCCTGTGGAACTGTGGAGTCTTTCAACAGTCTAATCGATTCAAAATTTGAGTTTAGGCCACTCTTTCATTCAGTCGCAGACGCCGACGGGATCTCAATGCAACGGTGGTGTTAATTATTAGCTAGTGAGTCACTGCGTACCTTTTGTTTGTTAGAAAACGCCTTCGTTTCATATAGAACTGGTCTAAGAATTATCATAATTTCATGAAAACAACACTCCTTAAAATTATAATCAATTTGCCGGGTAATACCGTAACATATTTTTTATGGGAAACTGGTTTAATTTTAGTAGTGAGAAGTTTTCAAGAAACTTTTATGAGTTAAATATAGACTAGCATGGTAAATCTGTTCATTGAATATAGCAAGAGTAGATGTGATTGGGACCTTTATTCCATAACATAACACAGTTTAGTCCTATATGATGTGTTAAATGTAAAGGAACGCATCTTCAGCAGTGCCAATATAAGAATACAAGAAACTTTCAGTACTAAAACGCAAGAATTTTCATGTTGAATTAAGAAATTAGTGCTACTGTGTGGCCTGATCTAACAGCTAAGTTTCTTATTAAAAAACGTCTGCACAGATTTTCTTTATAAGAAACCAAGCATCTGGACCAGTACTGAAAGTTTCTTAATATTATCATATCTTGAGCACTCAGAGTTTCTTACGAGTTTCTTGAAAGGTTCCATAACGCTCTTCATGTCCACTACCTGTGCCCTTGTGAACAGTTCAAAACAACGTTTTTGTGAGCCTTTCCAATGTCATTGACATTCGTGAAGTGCTGAGTAACAGGATAAACTTTGGCAGAGAAGTAACTGAAGTTGTGTGCCAGTTACCAATGTAGCCCGGGGGTGGGGGGTACTTGACTTAAATTTGTATGGGGGTGTGCCCACAAAAAAATTTTTTTTTACCCTGCTCCAGAATTTTTCGCTCAAAATGATAACCTGTTCTAGAACAAATTGGTGAAAAGTATACTCAAAAACATGAAATTTGACAGAAAAACGACCCAATCTAGCAGAATATTCCCCCTTTGACATTTTGACAACCTGCTCTAGAAAAATTGCCTCATTTTGATACCCTGTGCCAGAAAAAATTGGTGAAAACGATACCCTTAAAAACGGCACATCCCCATTGGACAAATATACTAAGTACCCCCGGGCAATGTAGTGTAATCTATATATAAGTCATTTATTTAAAGTTGTTTGTTCTCGATCTTCTAGGCTTATCAGAAGAGATTCCCAACATGTCAAATGATACCAGCATTTCTTGGGAGTGAAATTATGCATGAATACAAAAGTGAGGACAATGCCATTCATGTTGTGGAACGCAAATGCAAGCTTAGTATTGATGCACCGTACTTGGTGAAAAAGGTAAATATTCTTATGTGTCATTAAATTATCAGTGGTATATACAGATTGATCATTGGTGAATTCAGTCAAAGCATCATTTTATCAAATTTAATGGAAAAATTATAACCCGTTCAATATTCTGCTGCTCTTGCTGTAGCAGGAAGAGCAATGCTAATTTTCTGCCCTTTATTGGGTCACCTTGGAGGCATATAGACCAGGCGCAACTGTTACATGTTTGCTGCGACCTTAGCAGCCATAGTTATCGCCTCTCTCCATAAGGAACCGCAAGTTACGCTATCTCATTGAGTTGAATTGTTGTTGTTGTCGTCGCTCCACTGAGGGCGTAAAGCCTTATTTCCCTAGCGCTGTAAAACGGGACAAAAATGCCAATTTGCAACATGTTTTTGTTGCAACGTTATGTGGTGATGAGAATATGGCATGGATGAAGGCGGTTTTGGCATTTATGGCTAGACTAGAATGAACATTTATCTAAGTTCTGATAGCAAGTTTTATGGTACAACATTTCTGGAAACTGTTTTTATGGCGTTTTAAGATCAGTGGGTTTGAGAAAAAGGTAGCAGATGATTTAGGCCCAATAGATCTTTCAGCTAATATTCAAAAAAAGAATCCGAATCAAACAATATCTTGATACATTTTTGGAATGTTCAAATGTAATACAATAGTGATAGAAGCTGCAACACCACTCAATCAAACCTTTAGTAGAACAGTTAAAAGGTTTATTGAAGAGGCCATACAGGAGCTATTCTGTTTCTACAAGTGCAGGGGAATGAGTCTCCGTTGACCGAAGCCCCATCATCAAGTCAAAGAGCACAGGGAAGCAAGAGACTCCGGGTAATAAATCTACCATAGTTTCTTTTAAAGAATGTGGTCCATTACTTTGCCAGCTTTCTCTTGTTGCAAGATGTTTAAACAATTCAAAATCTGATTGACCTGGTTGAATCTTCTGATAGGATAATGGTTTATTATTCCACACATCAGATGACTAAGCTGCATCTTAACTCCACCATATGCTCTATAATCTGGTTTTTTGCTATTTACAGAGGTACTACTAGAATATGTGGGAATCTTATGTAGTTTTAATTTGTTTTGTTTTATTTCTACCTAGCATCCTAAGGTAGCTTCAGGAACACTGAGAACTTAAGTATTTAAGTTCTTTTCCTGGTCCTTCCTCTACATGTGACCTGTGATTTCTTTAGCCTGGAATTATAGAGTGTTGGCTACTTTCCTCGCCATGCATAGCAGGTTATGCTGTGCTGTTAGCCTTATCTAGGCATATTCCAAAATTATTGTGCAAGTTCATCTAGCTGTCAAACCGTATGCTATATCTTGCCAAGAAACTCATAAGTTTTTTTGATAAACTGAATGTTAGATCACTTATAATACAAAACTGAAGTAGTGATGATTTTACTTCAAATTACAGCACAGACTTTGCGCACATCAACAATGTTTTATTGTCAAAAGAATTCTTACTCTTTATTCATTTATCTTCAGTGGTAGGTTGATCTACTGGTTTGGTTGCACATGAGTCTTTAAGGCATGATGCATGAAAGAATAACACATTACTGTACCTCCTAACCAAATCCATTTTAAATTATCATAGGGCTCAAATCTTTCAAATCTTTAAAAAGGTTGGGTGTAAAATTCTATGACATTTTTGTTTGAATTGAATGGCTCAAAGGGAACTTCTGGTGCTTTGCTGTAAATTTGCCGTGGACATTTTTTGATATCTTAATTTTTTTCAAAATGGCGGCAATTTAATTATTTTTGAAAAAATTGATGGAATTAAATTTTGAAAAAAATTAAATCATCGTAAATCCTAAACCAATAGAGGCAAAATGATATAACCTTCACTAAACCCATAGTTTTTAAAGGTCTACAATATGGTGGCAAGCAGAAATCTGTTGCTTTTCTAGTTTAGGATTTAGAAATTTGATGACGTCACAGCCTCAAATTTAATAAATGCTGCCATTTTGAAACTTATCAAGATAACAATAAATTTCCACAGCAGATTTATAGCAAAGAGCCCCAAGTTCCTTACAAGCCATTCATTTCAAAGAAAACTGTAATAGAATTTTACACGGACCTTTTTAAAGATTTGAGCCCTATGTTTTCTAAATGATCATGTTAAAGTTTTGGTCTGATCACATGACAATTGTTTGATTGATAATCTGTTGAAGCAAGCGTCATTCAATGTGTTCAGTACCATCTTTGCATATATTGTCCAGGTGGTTTTCTTCAAATTTTTGATTTCAACTTATTGAATTAGATTGATTTACCTTTCAAGCTCTATTCATTAGCTTTGATATGCTAAAATTGACTTTTAATGTATGGTTAACCCTTGTCAATGTAAACCTAAATTTAGGCATTCTTCAGGGTAGAATTTTTACACTGATCAATTATGGATGTATTTTTTGCATAGTTAACAGCTCAGAGTTATCTGACTATATCTGACATCCTAGGACATTGCATGCTGGTGTAGGAGAGATGTTTGGAAACAGAGATTTTCCTAGTTTGAAAACATATGAAATATTAATAGCAGAGTGTTTTGCTAGTAAGAATAAACGTACCATTGAAATACTTCAGATACGATTCATTGTGATATTTCCTAGTTAATGGAAATAGAGTTAAATTGGAGCCCACAACGAGTCTAAACATATGTTTTTTGCGTCCGTTTTTCTCCTAGTACCTATTATTCTTATTTGTATATATACATTTGAAAGTCAGGTGGATCATGTCCCATGAGCTTATGCAAAGAAACAATATGGTGTTGTTGGTTTTTCCTTTGACCTCTAATCCATTGTACCATGCATGGGTGGCGCCAGGGTAGGGCCAGGGAGTGCTGCAGCCCCTCCATCGGATGCATCTAGCCCCCCTCGTCGGAGGAAATTTTGGGTTATTTTCTGAGGGAATTTGTGAACATAACGTTTGAAGACGGTAATTTAAGCACACAACTTCTCTTAAAAACCACCTTTCGCTTGCAAAAGGCGAGACTTTGCCCTACTAGTTTCGGGGAAACTTTTGCGCCTTTATTTGTTTTTAGTTACTGGTTGAGAGAATTTCCTTCGTCTGCAGTCGCTAATCGCTTCGAATTGTGGTGTCAATCAAATGCAACCGTTGCTATTGCATTACAAAATTTGCCCTTGTTCGCGGTAATTACAAGCAGGACAAATGTACCACCCGCCCAATACGTGACACCCAAACAGCCACCAAACCGATTCGCAAATGTGTTGAAGAGGCTTTGGCAAAATCAAATCGAGGCCTCAGTCAAGCAATTGAAGTTAGGTCAAATGATGAATCCACACAGTCTTTTTGCCATATTCAAAGCATTTCATAGCCTTATTCAAAGTCGTCTTGTAGATATGCTTAATTAGTATAGAATCATAACTCAGTTGAATGTCAATTCAAACAGGTTCACTTTATGTGGATGATCATCTGAATGGTGAACTGGTTGTGGTATTTCAATTGGTTGGTTGCTTTTCGTAAACTTTATTTGGGATATCACGATATCAAATAGCCTACGAGTAGACTCATTATCCTATGGATAATCGGTCTACACGTAGGCTAGATATCAAAGGGATTGACGCAGCCTGAAGATAAAAGCAGGTTGGTTGTAGGGTTGTAGAGTGGACAGAAATGTGTTTTGCTGATAGATCTGCCTGAAGCCTGAATCTGTCGGAAGCTGTTAAAAATCAATGTTCCTCTGTAAAATAGGAGAGATCTGCCTTCCCCTATCGGTTCTCGAATGTTAGGAAATCCTTTCGAAAGTAGCAATTAACGATCAGCGAAACTTCTCAATCAGGTCAGCAAACAGGAAACGTTTCCCTGATCCCTCCTTGCGTTCTGTCGAATTAATTCCTCGAGGGCGTATTGTTTGCTAGCATTGGATTTAATAGTCTTGTTGAGTTGCTGCCTGTATTTGAGGACTCACTTTACATGTATAGATATCATTTTACTGTCAGTAGACCTCATATCAAGCAAAGGCTGTATTTGAGACAAAATGACGTAGTGTGTGAAAAGGTCGATATGGAGAAACACAGGCTTGATGTTTGAGGCCTTAGATGTTTTTTAAAGCTGCTCAAGACAGCTCGCGCAACCCCAAATTTTTTCATAAATCTCTTGAAACTTCATTTAACCACTCCTTGCTTACAAATCGTGCTCTTTCAAAAGAAGCAACCACAGTTTCCCGCAACTTTATGCAGGTTTAAACCACATTTTAGACTTGGAATCTCTATCACAGCTGTTTTTATTGATCACACAACGCATTTTAATGCGATGTACAAAATTTTAGGCAAATTAGAAATTCTCTTTGAAGAATAATCTTCCTCGCTTGTTTACTGTGTAAGACTTACTTAATACAGCGTGTGAGTGTTTTATCTTTTAGAATTGATTGGTTATTTGAATGAAATATGAACAACGGACTTACGAGAAATCCAGGGATATTAAATAGAACAGACAAGTTCGTTTTTATTAGAAATTCGTTTGTAATAAACAGCATAGGGCTCAACTCTTTCAAATCTTTAAAAAGGTCGGTGTAAAATTCTATTATATTTTTCTTTGAATTGGGTTGCTTGAAAGGAACTTATGGTACTTTGCTGTAAATCTGCCGTGGAAATTTTATGATATCTTAATTTTTTTCAAAATGGTGGCAATTTGATAATTTTTGAAAAAATTCATTGAAAATTTTGAAAAAATTTGAATCATTGTAAATCCTAAACTAATAGAGGAAACATTACATAACCTTTGCAACTACATGTGAAAATATATTGGCCTGGTTCCCAATCACCAATACTGCTTAGGAGCTTGGCAGTTTCTCATGTAAAGGAGCTTCAGCCAAATATCGACCTCTTTCTTGGAGCCCATTCCCCTTAATGACGTCACGTGACCATGCCGCCCTGGAGAAGGAGATCGAAGGAGGAGAAAGGAACTCTTCCTTCCTGGCTTCTCCATTACGCTCTCTTGAGATGTGACTTGTCGCCCGATATTTCTCGTATCTTGCGTGCGCTGCCTTAGTTACTGAACTCATCGACCTTGTTTTAGCTTAATACCAAGTTTTGCAATGAGGTCATTTCTCGTTAAATGCAGCAAAAATTGAAATCCGATAAAGCAAAAGAGGATCAGTTATGCCTAGGCATTGAGTTTCATTTTAATAATTAATGTTCGAGAGAGAGAGAACGTTTGCAGATGCTTCAAATACCGGTTGAGTCAATAAATTTATCCACTGTTCAAGAAAATCTTATTGTATAACTACGCAGCTAAAGCAGCCAATATGTTGGTCGTGGTACGGCGTTCCTGCATGATAATTCTGTTTTAGAATAATTTCTCGCGATTTTGCAATTTGTGTCAAAACCAGCTGGCTTGTAGCAGCACACGCCCCTACAAATTGAAAGCCATTTCATTAACTAAATTTATTGAATTTCAAGCCATTTCTAGACTTAGCAGTAACTCTAGAATTCATTTGGTCCTTGGCACCAAAACAAATAAGAAATTTCTCTCATTGGTGATATAAATCAAGTTTTGATGACATTGCGAGACTAGAATGTTATCATGTGAAAACCTTGAAATTTCAGGCATGGGTACTCCTAGAATAGATTTATTAGCTATTACACAAAAGGGACTGGACCGAGCTGTACCTTATGCATTCTTTATTGTTCTACACAAGGTTCGATTTAAAGCACATATGTCACATTAGCAATTGGTTAATACAACAATCAAGTTTGGAGTGGAATTCCATTGTTTCGAGACTTTTTATTTCTGTTTCAAGAATTTTTATTGCAATGAAGATTCAGCCTCGATCCTGTGCTTTGTAATAAACAATAGAGAGAATTGTATTGCATGAACCAATCAGCTTCATGACATACAGTAAAACCCGCACATAAGAACCTAAGATTTTGAACTCAGCCTATTTAGGTTCTTATGCATTGAGGCTCATCTAGTAATCAGGGTGTAGGTTCTTAACACAGGGAAATATGTGAATCTAAATCTTAGCCAAACTTATTTACACTCTTGGCCTTATTCATTTCAACCCAAGCTTACCCAGTTTACCCCTGCAGACCCTGCCTATTACAGTTCTGTAAGTAAAGTTTTGGAGTTCACGGAAGAGTTTGATTGGCAAACAGATTGGATTTATTTCCCAATGAATGAATGAAACGCTTTATCAAGAACCTAGTTAAGATATCAGCCTGAAATGGTTCTTATTTATTGGGTACAAAATACATTATTTCAAGCTGCTGGTTCTTAATAGATGAAGGTTCTTATGTGCGGGTTTTTACTGTATGCCCTTTAAGTGGCGTTAAAGCTTCTGCAACTGTTAAAATGATAGCTGCATAACACCTTTTCTATCTGCAGAATGATTTCGTTCTGGAGCAGTGAAAACGCTCTTGAACTGTATCAACTTTGTAACGGAGCAATTGCAGCAATACAGCGTAAACATTAGGCCAGTTTTAGAACACGGTATATGCATGGGTTGTTAGACGCCGCATGTGTGCTTACCTACATTGACTTCATTATGAGAGTGATTTCCTTCTTTAACAGCGTCTTTTTCTGTTTCCTATCCTTCAACAACCATTAAGTTTGTTAATAATGTGGCTTGTTTTTCGTTCTTTCGATATCTCCTCCGCAGAGCTATAAAAAATTCCTCCGCAGAGACATATTAGTCCCAGCGCTCTGCCATAGAAGCACACCATTAGTGTCTAACTACCCATGGTATATGTAAATCATTTTATTCAATTGAAACAGAGCTAAGGGTAAGGATACTTGGATACTCTTGGATACTACGATACTCTTGGATACTAGGATGCTCTTCATTAGGCCAGTTTTAGAACACGGTATATGCATGGGTTGTTAGACGCCGTGTGTGCTTACTTACATTGACTTCATTATGAGAGTGATTTCCTTTTTTAACAGCGTCTTTTTCTGTTTCCTATCCTTCAACAACCATTAAGTTTGTTAGTAATGTGGCTTGTTTTTCGTTCTTTCGATATCTCCTCCGCAGAGCTATAAAAAATTCCTCCATAGAGACATGTTAGTCCCAGCGCTCTGCCATAGACCATAGAAGCACACCATTAGTGTCTAACTACCCATGGCATATGTAAATCATTTTATTGAATTGAAACAGAGCTAAGGGTAAGGATACTTGGATACTCTTGGATACTACGATACTCTTGGATACTAGGATGCTCTTCATTAGGCCAGTTTTAGAACACGGTATATGCATGGGTTGTTAGACGCCGCATGTGTGCTTACTTACATTGACTTAATTATGAGAGTGATTTCCTTTTTTAACAGCGTCTTTTTCTGTTTCCTATCCTTCAACAACCATTAAGTTTGTTAGTAATGTGGCTTGTTTTTCGTTCTTTCGATATCTCCTCCGCAGAGCTATAAAATATTCCTCCGCAGAGACATATTAGTCCCAGCTCTCTGCCATAGAAGCACACCATTAGTGTCTAACTACCCATGTTATATGTAAATCATTTTATTGAATTGAAACAGAGCTAAGAGTAAGGATACTTGGATACTCTTGGATACTAGGATACTCTTGGATACTACGGCACTCTTGGATACTAGGATGCTCTTTAATACAAAGCGATTTGACAGCCTCAAGAAGAGATTTCACACCTTCAATGCAGCCGACCATGATGTTTTGCTTTCTCTGTTTATTTTCACTTGATTTAGTGCACTCAGACTCTCATGGGTATAAAATATATTCCTTACGAAGGGAAAACGCTTTGTCTTTTTGAGAACCTAGATCTTTTGTTTCACAAAATTTGCCCTTAAAACGTTATTCAGGCTTCTCAGGCTCATTTGCCGTCGTGGCAAACAAGCAACCAAGGGAATCCTCTTTATCACGTGATCAGACCTATCTTGAGAACATGATATTCTACAACTGTATGTTTTGGTTTTGTTCATGCACACAACCATAACACAACAAAAACACCTGCCGATTTACTGTCAATTGTTTTTCACAGATGATTTCTTAAATGAGAAAAAAGTCGTGATTTTGTAGCTATATGATTGTCGTGTGTTTTTACGCCATATTTTCACTCGTTAAGCAGAATTCACACTTAAAAGTGTTTTCCTTGATGGTGGAAAACTTTCATGACGCACTTGCTTCGTTTGGGCAAAATGAGTCTTGGAGGCTATTACCAAGGGTCCTAGGACGACATCAAAAGATCTTACCTATCCAACGTTGTCCTGGGTTTGACCAGACGACATACATCCCATGTTTTCTCAGGTAGAAATGAACTGTCTGATCGTTTCACTTTCGCCTCTTTGGTGGCCATTTGCAATTTACATAATTTCGATCTTACAATTTTGCTTCTTCACAAAAAAAACCATCCTTCACAAAAAAGCTGAAAAACTACTCTTTAGAGCCGAATTCACTAATTTATTTTTCGAACTTTATTACACACATATATCATCATCATGCACCGCACTACCGTATTTTTTATGTTGAACACTACTAGTAATACTAACCTGCTAATATTTTCTTATTCTTATTGTTACAGTTTCTAAACCTTATTTTCGTTTACAAAAAAAATGTACGCTTTCTACACGCCAAATCGGGCATATGGCCTAGATAGCTCCTTATGAGTTCTTTCCATATGTCCGGTAGCAAATTTTATTGAACTGTATATCAATTATATGTAATTTTTTATATGTATCTTAATCAGCGGTTCTTTTATCTAACACAATGTACTAAGTTTATTGCTGTGAATGAAGAGTTTCAGTTTTAGTTTCTGCTTTTCTTGCAGATTGCTGGTGTTGATTTTGTTTACTTTATGCAAAGAAACAGCTTAAACAGAAGAGACAGAACTTTGAAAATTGAAGCCTGGAATGATAGTTTTGCTAACAGAGTCGAAATCAAGGAACACTGCTATTACAGCGTAAGTTATAAGTCTATTATTTGTCGCTTGTCGCTTATGATTCAATAGACCTTTTAGCTATTTTAAAAATATCTGAATCGAAGCATAGGTTCCAAATCTTTAAAAAGGCTGGTGTAAAATTCTGTGACCTATTTCTTTGAACTGAATGACTTCAAAGAAACTTTAGCTATTTCTCTATAACTCTACCGTTGGACTTTTCTGAAATCTCCAATATTTTCAGAATTAGAGTGTTTTTCTTCTTTTTCAAGAATCCAAGAAAGATTTTCAAAAAAACTGAAAACCATCGTAATATCTAAACTGTTTGACGCAACATGAAATAATTTCGAAGAAAACCATAGTTTATGAATGCCTACAATATGGTATAAAGCAAAAGTCTGTCACTCATCTGGTTTATGATTTAGAAATTTGATGACGTCACATCCTCAAATGAGTTAAAATGTAAGATACGCTGTAATTTCGAAAAATATTTAAATTTCTGTAACGTCCAACGGTAGAATTATAGATAGGTATCTAAAGTTTCTTTCAAGCCATTCAATCAGAAGAAATAGGTCACTGAATTTGACACCCACCTTTTTACGCCGAGTTAAAGATTTGGAACCTATGCTCTGAATCGAAAAATGTTTAATAAATTTTGAAGAATTTTCGGATGTGCACAATAATGATAGAAGCTATAACGATACTTAATCGAACCTTTCGTTTGAAAATGTATAAAAACATCGCTCGATCCAGACTCTTTTGTAGAATAGCTAAAAGGTCTATTTCTTGGGGAGGGCTTTGAAGCTGCTTTTGTTGGGGAGACGAATCCAAGGAAACTTATATGTCCCCCCGTGCAGTGGGTTACAGCTCATGCGCAGTAGCGTTTTGGGGTTTGAGCTCTGATTGGCGCATGAGCTTTAACCCACTGCACGGGCGAACACATAGTTTGCTCGGTCAAAGCGTATTCTGTCTCCCCAACTAGCTTCTATCAATACTATAGAACCATTGTTTGCTGATGAGAGAATTTAGGCAAGAGTATTACCCTGTTTGATTAGCAACGAATCAAAGATAGAAGAGCTCTTTCGTTTGCTAATTCCGTCAACCATTTTATTCTTGTTCCTTCTCGGGTCGTCTCTGACGATTTACTGTGACAAGTGTCCGACGAAGACTTGCACCAAAAGATGCCGTTATTCAACTCTATGCTCGTGATAAATGTTTATCACAAGTGGGCGATTGGAGAATGAAAATGTGCCTCTGCCTGGGATCGAACCAGGGGTCTTCGTGTCAAAAGTTTCTCCAACGATAGGATAGATGGGTGTAGCAGCGTGTAAACAAAGCAATTCTTGTTCAACTATTGTCAAATGGAGGCAATGACAACATATGTAGATTGATTCAAGCATATCTGAGTGCTAGACTTGATAAAACCTGTCTGGGAAAATAATCTTTGAGAATTTTAAAGGGGCTCCGTCGCCAAACAATAAACGAATCGGTAAACTCGCACGTGTCACCAATTATCCATTGTTCATCCATTGTTTTCTGCAGTTTGTTTGGTGGCTTCATCCAAGCCACCAACAAGTGGCCGTTAAATATCCACTTATATCCGAGCAATCGTAGAAGATATGAATGTTTGGTTTGTTCCTTAGTGAAGTAAACTGATCTATGTCCAAACAGCATTTTTCATTTTGGAAAAAATGTGAAAATCCGGTGTGATATCACCTTTCAAAAAACTGCAAAAATCATCGTTTTGTTTACATTTTGACGACGGAGCCCCTTTAAGGACCAGGCTTTTAAAGAGGACGGCTATTATATACTAGGTACCTTAAAGGGGCTCCGTCACCAAGCTGTAAACAGATCTGTAAACACCGCACGTGTCCATTGTTATCCATTGCTTTCTGCAGTTTGTTTGGTGGCGTCACCCAAGCCACCAAAAGGTACTCGTTAAAAATCTACTTATGTCTAAGCAATCGTAAAAGATAGGAATTTTTGGGTGTTTTCCTCTGTAAAGTACAAAGATTTAACTTGAAACTGATGCTGTCATTTTCGAAAAAACAGGTAAATGTCTGTGCGATATTGCCCATCAAAAAATTTCAAAATCACCGTTTCGACCGAAATTTGGAGACGGAGCCCCTTTAACACTGCCGACTAAATATGAGATTTGAGGATACCTGCAAAAATGCTTTGTAGAGTGGTCATGTTTCAGATCAATGAACGACTATTGTAGACAACAGACGAGAATGAAGGCTAATTCATACTGTTTGTGAAAGCCATTATGTAAAACGAGTGAAGGAGGATGAGAGACACGGAGAGAGGAGAAGACAAAACTTTTCAAGACTCTAAACTACCGTACAACTTTACTTCTTTGTCCTTTTCTCGGGTTAATAAAACGTATTATTATCATTATAACATTCTTTAAAGTTGGTTATTAAAAATAGCTTTACTTCAAGAACTAATAAAGACCAACTATTTACAAAAACAAAATAAATTACAGTTCATGATAAGAAACGAAAATATCCTAAAATACCCTATTTACAAATTTTGCAACGGCAAGTCTCTCCAATCCATTTTTTTATGCATGACTTAAAAGAACAGACAGAGGTGGCAATTTTTGTATCATTAGGCAGGGAATTCCATAATATGCTACCACGAACAGATAAACTATCGTTGCCATAAGTAGTTGTTTTAGTTTGAGGCAACATCAACAGATTCTTTGATCGTAGATTGTAATTATTGTCCTTTTCATGGAACATATCCCACAAAAAAGAAGGGTTTTGTTGTGTTAAACTGCTATAAACCTCGAGCATTAACTTTTGCAAGTTCTTTTAATGAATAATGCACTCCTTTCCTCTCTGTAACAACTCATCAAAAGAAGATATAAAATCGTCGAAGAGAATTCGAAGCGCTCTCTTATGGGTGCGATTGAGATCATTATTCGCAACCTTTCCGCAAAACATCCATATCAACGGACAATAATTAAACTGAGACATTATGAATGAGTTGTACAGTAAAAGAGATTGTTTCTCATCTAAATAATTTGAGACTCTAGAGAAGGCACTGATCTTGTTGTTTGCTTTTTGACATAATTTTGCCACATGTTGGTCGAATTTTAATCTCGAGTCTATTGTAATCCCCAATAATAAAACGTTTATAAAACGTATTATTATCATCTACTATATTTTATTCAACACTGCCCACTTCTACTTAGAAATCTTTGTGACAAACTTTTGACATGCCTTTGTATTTATTTTACCACAGGTTCACCAAGAGAACCCCAACTGGACTGTGTTTGAGCAAGATGCAAGATTGGATGTTAAAAATTTCTTTGGCTTCGAAAGTGCAGTCGAAAAACTTGCAATTAAAGCGTACACAAATAACTTGAAAAAAGTAAGTGTGGAAAAATTACATTCCCCCATGTCTAAGGCAGCCTTCTTTGATCTTCTGACACTGGAAAGCTGGACCAAAGTGAATCACCCTTTTCTTTCTTAGAGATCGTCTTAAAGGGGCTGGGTCACGTAACCGTAAACAAATCTGTTATCTTTATAATCTATATTGTTGCCCGCACGCGCCGGCACGCGCCCATTGTGTTCTGCACAGATTTTGGTGGATGGGGTGAATCCACGATAAAGTTACTGCTAAAAATCCATCAATATCTTTGCAATCTTACAAGATATGGTTGTTTCGTTTGTTTTTCTCAGAAGTTCAAGAGTTCATCTTCAAAATAGCACTTTCATTTTAAGAAAAATAGTGGGAAATCTGCGTGATATGGCCTGTCAAAAAAACTGCAAAATCGCCGTTTCGAAGGAAGTTTGTTTACTTTACGTGACCCAGCCCCTTTAATTAATCGGTTTTCGGCATCGGCACACTGAAATATCTTTATAAATAGCAGCAAGTTTGGGGAAAGTTTAATATTTTGCAGGCATTATCCCATAAATAAATAAATAAATAAATGTTAAATGTGATTGCATGGATCAATTAACCCCACGGCTGCGAAGAGTATTTTTGGCGGGAAAAATTTTATCATTTGCAATATGGAGGCTTGGTGCAGTTGCACTGTTTAATTTTGGGAAGCCAGCCCTGTTTCCAGCCCTGTCAAGCATCTACACGAGAAAAACGTAAATATTTCATCCCTTTGAACAGAGTCAGTCCTGTTGTGTAGAAATAGGATCCCAGCTGACAGGGCTGGCTATTTTACCATACAATCTTGTGTCAGATTTATTTAATGTCTCCTACTGGCAAAGAGATCTCGCCCAGAATAGTCCACCTCGGATAGCAGGGCCAGCCCTGCTCGTGTTATTAGGCCCTAAATCAAAACTCAGATCAACAACAAACGCTTCCTCGTTTTATTTCAGGGCAAAGAAATCATTCTCTACTACGTGCGTGAACTGATAAGCCAAGGTGTTACCCATATTCCACCATTCGAAGCTTCAAAGGGGCGACCACGGACTTTGAGTACCGTAGAAAAGCAGAGCTCTGTTGAGAGATCTGATATCGAGGATGATATCGAAAGCGAGACTGAAGACCAGCCGGAGGAGCCCACGCTAAAACCGCAGCATACTGAATCGGAGAAAGAGAGGATTCAAGAGGCTGCGGAGCCGCCACCGTTACAAGGTAGATTTAACCTCATTTTAAATTGTACGCCAAGTATTTAAGCATCGTTTCATCTGTACTCTTTTGTATCCAACTTTTGGGGGGGGTATTGTGGACTAAACGGGAAGTTTAAATCATTTGATGATGATGATGATGAGGATGATGATAATTATGATGATGATGATGATGATGATGATGATGATGATGATGATGATGATGATGATGATGATGATGATGATGATGATGATGATGATGATGATGATGATGATGATGATGATGATGATGATGATGATCTAAATATATTTCTTATCATTCACTAAAATTTTATCCAATAACAACGGCTGCTTCCTTGGTCATTTTGGGATTTGATTGAGTTAAACTAAAACACAGCATAGTGCTGTTTCCAGGTGCCTTTCCAAACGCATGTTCGCAAATCAATGTCTAGGAATTCTGATAAATTAATTAAAAGCCACAGTGCGTTATTAGATTCTATGGAAACGCTTCTTATATTGGTGTACAGTTTACGGTGTAACTGAGTCCTGAGGCTTTTTTGCATGCTGCAACTGAGCCTGTGTTGTGATTTGGCGCTAATTAAAGGCCAGCATAGTTAAAATTGAAACCTATTTTTAATTGATAATTAACTTTTTAAGAACTAAATTGATTTGGCTCCCAGGACCACAATTATGAGTTTCATCTTTTCACCACTGTTGACTTGCAGGGGCCCACGCAACGGTGCACAACTGTTAAGTGATGTGATTTACACTAGGGAGTTGACGAAATTACCTTGTGTTCCTTTGGGAATCAAAGTAATGATTACTGTATTATTAAAAGCGAGGGCAAATTTTGCGAAACAAAAGATTCAGGTTTCCAAGAAGACAAAGCGATTCGCGAAGAATACATTTCACACCTCTGAGTGCACTTAATCAAATCAAAATAAACAGAGAAAGCAAAGCATTCTGGTCGGCCGCGTTGCAGGTGTTAAGTCTATACTTGAGGCTGTCAAATCGCTTCGTCTTAAACAGCACAGCATCCTTTGTTTTACAAAATTCACCCTTGCTACAACAAGGACAGATTTGGTAAGACAATAGCACGAGTTGGTTTTGATTGACACCGCAATTCAAAGCGATTAGCGATCGCAGACAAAGGAAATTCTCTCAACCAGTAATTCAAAACAAGCAAAGCCGCAAAAGTTTCTCAGAAACCCAGGTAGCTAGCTCGTTCGTTGTGCATTCCAGACATTGTTTTCAAACGCAAGCATGAGCTAAGATCGAAAGAAGAAGGATACATCTACACATCTACCCCGGGCATTTAATTTGTTTGGTTCAAAAGCCGTTTGGGAGGCGATTCAATTCTTTTATTTTTGTGGGTGTAAGTAAAACACTTACTGCTCAGCTTCTGAACCAAAGAAATTAAATGCCCGTGGCAGATGTGTAGATATATCCTTCTTCTTTCTATATATGCCCATATTTGCTCTTAAAAACACTTTCTGGAATGCATAAAGAGCGCGCTAGCTATTTGGATTTCAGAAAAACTTTTGGTGCTTTGTTTGTTTTGAATTTATGGTTGAGAGAATTTCCTTTATCTGCAGCCACTAATCGCTTTGAATTCAGGTGTAAACAAAAGCATCTCATGCTATTGTGTTACACAATCTGTTCTTGTTCCTTGCTACGCCATGCAGGTTGTGTTTCCAAATATCAGCAGATTTTCTTGATTTTCGTCGAGTTTCGTGCAGATTTGCTTCCGTTGGTGTGAAATTCAGTTCCGCGACATGAAAATCCTTTTTCTGCTGAATGTACGTCAAATTCTGGCCTTTGCAATAAATCTGCTTAGGTTAATCAATATTGGCGAGAAGAATACCTTTTTAACGCAACGAAACAGAGTTGAAAGGCCTCTGTGAATCAGATGCTCTGCTGCAGGGTTACTCTTCTCAATAATGGGAGATACGAGAAAAATATGAAAATTTATGAAACTTTCATTTGTTCCTGAACAAACGTGTCTCCAGTTGAAAAAACTGCATTTGTTTCAACAGTTATAAATGATCAATGCACATTTTATTCAACGAAAAACATAGAGCTGTACATCAGAGTTTTCGGGTGACATGTTTTAAAATTGTTGCTAATTTTGTCTGGAGCCCTTTTTGGGGGATTCCTTGAGGCTCACAACTTAGCCTGTTCGTATCCCCAAGCCACTTCTTGCAATCCTTATGCTCAAGCTCAGGACGCCTGAACGAAGCCTGTTCCCCGTTTTATAGAATCTGCTCTTATTCTTTTCCAGAATATAAACTTGAGGACAGTTTTATCGAGAGATATTTGGGAGACCTAACACCTATTGAAGAAAGTACACTAATGCAGCTGCGGAGGCGTGTTGCTGCTACGCACCAAGGAAAGGTACGTAAAGGTTTAATGCAGATTCTGATGGCGGCATGAAGTGAAGTCCGACCTATGTATATTTCAGGAGATTTAAGAGCGATTTTCAAGGTACCTGCTGTGTTGTGCATAGGAGAAATATGCTCGGCGAGGATGGGTTTTATTTTGCAACAAGCTTTTTGTTAGTTATCGTGATAATAATTGATGATTTTACTAAATTTCGGAAATTAACTAAATTTTTCATTTACAAGACCGTCCTTCGAAAAGGACGTTAAACTAAGGGTTGTTGCCTGGATGCGGCATGCATAGTAGACCTAAGTTAGCTAGAAATAGCTAGAAATCCTTCTAGCCTCCTTAAAATAATGTAACGAAAACAATGTGTTGTTTCAGATATATTTGGTATATTTTTTAATTGACGCAGAGCAAACTCTGCAAAGTGAAAATTCATAGGGCTTGAATTTCGAATAGCAGATGAATTGAAAATTGTGCACAACTATAGATAGACATCGGAAAACATTGAGCTCCCTTTGACAGTTGTTTGTTGCCAGCATGGCAAGCTTCAATGTGCTGGTGGAATTTGGTCATACAATGTGGACAGATTTAATTCAATGGCGAATCTGATTTTATTTTCTATTGCAGATGCCAGATGATGCAGTGATGCTTCGATTTCTACGAGCACGTGATTGTCATTTAGAGAAGGTGGGCATATTTTTCTTCACAGCAGATTGTGCTTCATTTCAGTTTACTGTTAGAAACTGCATCCGTGATTATGATGAAAACATCACAAATTAACGGCAAGCCGAAAAGAGACTAGGGGTGTTTTTGATTGGTAATTCCAAACCTACCAAATTCTGAGTAGACTTGGCAGAGACAGAAATATATTTCGCAATAGAACACAAAAATCTCAAAAACTTTAGGTGCTGGACTAACCATAATGTTTAAAGCTCTTCACTAAAGAAACCGAGCATCTCTCCAAAGTCTGCCAAACCTTCTGCCTTTTGGAGCAGAAGTTTCAGCAAGCCTTCCAAGCCAAGGATTAGGCCGTCAATCAAACGCAACATCTGAGTCTACCACGTCTGATGTTTTCAGAATTGGTACCAATAAAACACACCCAAAGTATTAAATATTAGCATAGGTTCCAAATGATTTACAAAGGCTGGTGTAAAATTGAGTGAAATATTTCTTTGAACTGAATGAAATACATTACACTGGCGAAGACAACATCACGTAGATATGATTTTACAAACATGGAGTCCACCATCAGAACTTATCGAATATTATCCTGGGGGTTGGCATAAATACGATAAAGGTAGGAGAACTTAAATTGTGAACATTGGCACCATATTTGTAAACTAGCTGTTAACGCAGTTAAGTAAGTGCTGCTCATAGCATTATTGAAATCTTCAATATTTTCAGAATTAAAGTGTTTTTCTTCTTTTTCAAGAATTAGAGAAGAATATAAAAAAAACTTAAAGCCATCATAATTTCTAAAAAGTTTGACGCAACAAGAAGTAATATCGAAGGAAACCAAAGTTCATAAATGCCTACAATATGGTATCAAGCAAAAGTCTGTCACTCATCTGGTTCATGATTTAGAAATTTGATGACGTCACATCCTCAAATGAGTTGAAATGTAAGATATGCTGTAATTTCGAAAAATGCTCACAATTTCTGGAAAGTGCAACGGTAGAATTATAGATAAGTATCTAAAGTTTGTTTCAAGTCATTCAATCAGAAGAAATAGGTCATTGAATTTTATACTGATCCACCTTTTTACGCCGAGTTAAAGATCTGGAACTAATGCTTTAAATATTGGTTGTCACAAATTAATAACGTTATCTTTCACTTCTGCAACAAAATACATGAGATATTAAGCTTTTGTTTATGAGATGTATATGTGCATGGTCATATGGCAACATTAAAGGGGCCTTTGCAAGGAGCATGGTTTGTGAACACACATCTTTTCGTTCTTGCATGATTTCACAGTGCCTTGAAATTAACTAATCCCATTTTTGCAGGCCTTCGAAATGTTAAGAAATACATTACACTGGCGAAGACAACATCACGTAGATATGATTTTACAAACATGGAGTCCACCATCAGAACTTATCGAATATTATCCTGGAGGTTGGCAGAAAATACGATAAAGGTAGGAGATTTAAAACCCTGAGTTTGTATTGTGAACACTGGCTACCATGTACCCATCTTTAAAGAATTGCATGGTTGTTATTTGTGAAAATCTTTAAGTGCTGTATGCAAGGGAATGAATGGTGAATCATTACAATAATGGGCAATTCACTGTTTATAACCACAAATGGGTGATTCACTTTTTCTTTCCACAATGGGAAGTCACTGTTGTCAGGTGCCTCAGTGGGAATTTCTGATATATTGGCTTTTATTGCTACAAGTGGCAATACCACAATGGGTTTATACGTTTAATTTGTTGCCACAAAGGGCAGGTCATTGCTGTTTATTTGTGAACGTGTAAGAAATGCTTAGGTAGGCCTAGTCTAGGCCTTCGTTGATGACATCTTCCTGGAACCTGTCCGCTGCAGAAGAACAAATTTTCAACACAACAGAGAGCATAAAGAGAAATCCTCTCTTATTCACTGTGAAATGAGATGTAAAAAATGATTTGATACGTACTAGAGTCCGTGAAAATTCCCTTCTTCTTCTCGCAATGAACGTGAGTCAACTCCTTGCATCCAAAATCAAAGCGGTGGGTGCGTGGGAAGCATTTCAGTCGGCGAGTATGTTTATAATATAAAATTATTTGAAATGGCTCGCCAGCCAGCAAAACGATGACAAGCGATTTCTTCAAACCAAACGAAAGAGTCGAAACCAACAAGGGCAGATTTTGAAATACAACAACAACAGTTGCGTTTGATTGACACCTCAATTCAAAGCGATTAGCGACTGCAGACAAAGGAATTTTTCTCAACCAGTAATTCAAAACAAACAAAGCCGCAAAAGTTTCCTCCAAACTAGCAGGGCAAACTCTCGCCTTCTGCAAGCGAAAGGTAGTTTTTTTTAGAGAAGTTATGTGCTTATAGCGAAAGAAGAAGGGTGAATCTAAAGTTCTGTCTGGCGGATTTTGTTTATTTGATTCAGGAGCTGTTTTGTAATCGTTTCATTTAAACCCTAAATACGAGAGAATTGCAATGCCTTCTGCTCGGCTTCTGAATCAAATAGACGAAATCCGCCATTGTTGAGAGAATTTCCTTCGTCTGCAGTCGCTAATCACTTTGAATTGCGGTATCAATCAAACGCAACTGTTGCTATTGTATTTCAAAATCTGCACTTGTTAGGCAGAACAGTGTGGTAGAAGGGCTCGATTTCAGTAAGAGCCCGATGACTTGAGCGTCATGACAAGGGGTCGCCCACTTGATTTGGTCCTTCCTGCGATCCGTAAACATATTAAACTGGGTTGGTGAAGGTGAAGGTGAAGGTGAAGTTGCGTTTTCAGCGCCGAGCGCTGGGATCGCAGAAATAGGCAGTCCGCGACCCCTTGTCATGACGCTCAAGTGGTGGGGCTCTACCGGGTATCGAACCCACTCCGCCTGACTATTCTGGCTGCAAAGTCAGAGGATTACACCACTGCGCCACAACACCTTCTACGTCTACGATATAATTTCATCAGCAGGTTAAGATAAGAATCTTTGGAATTCCTGAGTTATATCAGTACAATCGTTCAAAGCTGCAAGATTTTTGAACCCTCCGCAGTAACTGATAAAAAATTAATCGAGAAATAAATGATTGTACATGACAACTTTATGGAAACTGCATTTCTTCTCGTATCTCTTTGCTGTTATACCGGGTGAGTCAGAAAAAAGAATCCCCGTTTGAAAGGTCACGGCTCCCTGGATATGAAGACAATGATATCGGCAAATACATGGTTTAGTGGTAGAAATATTCAAATCTACTATAAAATTCACCTGACTGAAATCGGCCACTCCATTCTGAAATTATGAGGGATTTTCTCCAGGAAGCCTCTTCAAAAAACCTTCAAAACATGCCCAAAATCATGAACAGATTTCCCTAACATTTCTGCCTTACAATGGCCTTACAGCAATGACTTGTGAACGCTATCCTCTTGGGAGGATGAACAAGTCCTCCCCCTGGTATCGATGACCTATTCAGGGGGATTCCATTCTCCCAAGAGGACAAAATACATGAATTTATGTGAGTGTCATCAATTTTAGTAAGGAAAATGTGCTCATTGTTTTCATTCGTTTTTGCAGGTTTTTGAAGGGGCTTTCTGCTATACACCCATATACACGGGAAGGAATGGCTGATTAAGGCCAGGTAAATTACTGAACCTAATGGAACATATTGGCAATGAAACAAGACATTTTTCAATATTATTGCTTTGATATTCATGGAGCAGTGGCCTTCCAAGCGGGGATTCTTTTTTCTGACTCACCCGGTAGAAACCACGGAGGACTAATTCTAATGTCGCACGTGATTTGTAATTTGTAGACGGACGTCCAATTTATCTTATTCGTTTGGGGACGATGGATATCAAGGGACTGCTACGATCTGTTGGTGAAGAAGGATTTGTCAAGCAGGTAACATTATTTTTGAATAATAATTTGCAACTCTATGTCTTAGTATTTTCAAATTTTTATCGGCTGCAAGTTAATGAATTGGCATTTTTGGAGAACAAGGAAAGTGTAGCCTGCGCGCAGTGTTTCTGTTGTTTTTGTTCATTTTTCAAAACAACAGAATGACTGCGTGCAGGGAGGTGGAAAAAATTGTTTCCTTTCTGGGAACCTAGATTTGTTGCTCAAAACTTTCTGCAAAATTTTGCAAAGAGTGAAATTACAAAATCTCTCGTGTTTCTATTTCTTATACAATGCGTTGAGTGCCAGAAATTCCTGTGAAAGTCAGTTCCAACCACTATATGAATTTTCATTGTATCATCCCACAGAATTTAAACTGACAAGGATAATTTTCTGTGATATTTTCAGTGAAAATTACATACAGTTCACAACTACGTAAAGTTGAGTAGACAAGGGGACACTAAAGCCTTTTTTCTGGAAGAGTAACTTGTTTTATCGTCAATCTCAGCAATATAATTAGTCTTGCCTATGTGCTCAACAATTTCTGTGAAGCTTTCTGTGAATAGTCATTACCAAAAATTTCTGGGAACTACGTTCCTAGGTTCCGATACTTTTTCCACCTCTGCTTAAGAAAGTGCTGTTTTGAAGCAAACGTTCCTAGGTTCCGATACTTTTTCCACCTCTGCTTAAGAAAGTGCTGTTTTGAAGCAAACGTTCCTAGGTTCCGATACTTTTTCCACCTCTGCTTAAGAAAGTGCTGTTTTGAAGCAATCAAATTTTTGACTTTTGTGTTACATGAATCAGCAACCACTTGCCAATTTGGCCAAAACAAGGTCTCAAACTCTAAGTCTAAGGCTATTCTATGCGGCTGTATCAAGAATGGGGCAATCCACCTTTTCAAGATAAGAGGTGCGAAAGCGGAAGTGTTTTGTTGTTCGAAACTTTGCATTTTTGAGGCTAAAATCTTGTTCTACGTTCAAAGTGTAGTTTATAAGACACATCTTTCACACTCATATCCGTCTTTATTTCAAAATCATGGTGATTTTAAGAATTTGAATTCACGAGGACAGAAATTTGTCCAAACTTCGATTTCACGGTCAAAGCCCTTATGACTTTAAATTCCTAGAATCGCCATAATTTTGAAATAAAGACAGACATGGATATGAAGATTTGTTTTCATACTCAGCTTTGTATGCAGAGCAAGATTTCGGCCTCAAAAATCCAAAATCTCCAGCAATAAAAATCGTCCGTTTTCACACCTCTTATCTTGAAAGATTGGATAAAATGTACAGCTCCTCCACAAACGCCACACAATTGAGGCACAATTTTTACGACACCCTGTTTGTTTAACAACTTTTTCAATTTTTCATCGGCTGCAACGGTAGTACTTTTCTATTTGCTTCTTTGCACTCAATTGAAATTTTAGCTATTCTGCAAAGGAGGCTGGATCGAACGATATTCTTATACAATTTCTAGAAATCTCAGGAACATTGGAATGTGTGCAACGGTGATCGTCGATCGAAGTTGTAACGCCACTAAATTGAACATTTCGTATAGAAATTTCTAAAATATCGTTCGATCAGATGACCAGAAAATGAGAAGTTTAGAACTTTTCAATTTCATTTGTAATGTTTTCAAATTGTAGGCAATATCATTTTCAAATAGTAAAACCGTATGCATCAAAACCCACTCGTACATTTTCTATCGACAACTGGGGAAAGAATTAATTGTTTTCTTCAATTTTAGGTTGTTTCAATAAATGAAGAGGGACTGAAAAAATGTGAAGAAGCTACCAGAATCTTCGGAAAACCTGTAACGTAAGTTGTTTTCGCTTTCACCTCCTTTTGATTTATTTTGAAACATAAATCAATCATATTCAGTCCTCGTTAATGTGCACGATCACGCGAGTGCCCCTGGCAGGCACAAAATAGAATTAGGCATTAGTCGCTGGCACCTTTACTGTGCTCAGAGGGATTTGACTGCAGGCACATTTTCCCAACCATTCGCTCGCAGGAACAGAATACTGTTGAGCCTAGTTTAAACATCGTTTTTTGCCGTGTCGAATCGAACTGTTTTTAAACTGCAGAATCTGCCGTGTCTAATCTGATGAAAATATTTTTGCCGTATCAGACTGAAATTAGCATGCTTAAAATAGCCATTTTTCAAAGTAAAAAAGCACTGTGGCTGATCACGCGTAGAAACCGCGGACATCCTAGAATTGATTAATTAAACGTAGCAGAAATACGATGTTTAAATCAAATTGTTTTTCTGCTATTTGATACGACAGAGGTGGTGAACTCCTGCCGTTTTGTCTATTTAAGATAGCAGGTGATTTAAACAACTTTTGTCATGTCGAATTTGACTGACACTTAGAAGAAGTTTTCAGCAACATCTATTAAATTCGACATGGTAAAAAATGATATTTAAACTAGGCCAAAAATAGTTTAATTGTTTTAGAGTAACTTTGTGTCCATTTTTAGGTCATGGACGTGTCTTTGTGATTTAGAAGGCTTAAGTATGCGACATCTCTGGAGACCAGGTATTGAATTTTGTTTTGTAATTCTGTAAACGAAATTTTCATGTTATTCATATATGAAGTATCATTTGTAGTGTGAGAGGAATTTCGAAGATTGATGCTGCTGTCGATTTCACAAAAGCCACAACAGTTTCCCCCGAAACTAGTAGTTTTCCCCGAAACTACTAGTAACAAAATCCGCTAGGCAGAACTTTAGATGTACCCTTCTTCTTTCGTTATAAGCACGTAGCTTCTCTTAAAAACCATCTTTCGCGTGCACAAGACGAGAGTTTGCCTACTGGTTTCGGGGAATCTTTGCGGCTTTGTTTGTTTTGAATTACTGATTAAGAGAATTTCCTTTGTCTGCAGTCGCTAATCGCTTCGAATTGAGGTGTCAATCAAACGCAACTGTTGCTATTGTATTACAAAATCTGCCTTTGTTTTCATGCAATCCTTTGTAAGAATTGACGCTTTTGCTTACCATGTGTATACGATTTGTCTATACTTTTTGTTGGCCCCAAGCAACTGATCCCAGACACTAAATAGCAACTCAAAATTTCTCACCCTTTTATTTTGTTTTTCAGGAGTTAGAGCGATGCTAAATATTATAGAAGTTGTAGAAGCAAATTATCCAGAAACCATTGGGCGATTACTGCTAGTTCGAGCTCCACGTGTGTTTGGAGTTGTTTGGACTTTATTGAGTCCGTTTATCGACGAAAATTCAAGAAAGAAATTTCTTATTTACAGTGGTAATGATTATCAGGTGAGGACATTTAATCGTTTAATTTGATTTAAATCGTTCATTTTTTGCCCAAATAGCTGCATATGTTTGAAAAATCACCAAAGGACCATAGTTTTTGATGTGTATAAAAGGAGTGCGATATGAAATAGGCTCTCTGGTACATTTTTAACAAGTTGTGTGCTAAAGTTTCTAATGTTTCAATTTTGCTCTTTGGTTTAAGATTTTGGTATTAACTTCAGTCCAATATTAATTGCTGTTATTCTATATTCTGTTTTGTTTACCTTGATGATTTCTTTGCAGGGTCCTGGAGGACTGACTGACTACATCTCACAAGAATACGTTCCAGAATTTCTTGGAGGGGAATGCGAGGTAAATGAATAGACGAGGTTTCTGACTTTACCAGGAATCGTTCTTTACCAACAGGAACGCTGGAGAGGGGGTGGGGGGGGGGGGGGCTTTTGCCCTCTCGAAATGGCCTAAATATGTTATTTTCCCATTATTTTGCCCTCAAAGTTGCAGTTTTGCCCCCCTAAAAGTGTGCCCCGTCCGGCGTCATTGTTTAAGCCTGGTTCTCATATAATCTCAACCCGACGGCGACCCATCGGCGTCACTACTGCGTTGCAAAAGTTGAACTGCCGGCGACTCGTCGGCGACCCATCGGCGACTTATCAGCGACATGTTGCCGGCAGGGCGCCGTCAGCAATATCTCAGTGTGCATTCCCCGCTGATCCTCGTATTTGATTGGCTTGCTATGGTCACCTGATCCAAGGGAATGCAAATGATTCGCTGACGCATCGCCGGCAGTGCGCCGCCTCATGTTCTCATTTACCGAGTAGTATCTTGCTCTCAAGTATTTTCTTCTCTTATTTTTGTGATGTTGGTGCACACACTTAGCTCAGTTTGCGTACTGTCTTTCAACATACTTTATTCTGTGTCAATGTTACAGGCAATATTATTGATTACACTACTTACCAACTACATTGCGAAACTAAAAGGACGATACCACGAGGAACACAATTTTATGACTACTCTGTGGCCCTTTTATGATACGTAAATTACATACAACTGCATGTAATACTACGAGCTATTGAATACCGAAATCTATCTCACACTAGATTTCAGGTCACATTTGCGATAACTTACATGAGCAGCAGAATGCTTGGCTTTCAACTTTATCTGAATCATAGTTTTAGGACGTTTACGCTTGGACCAGGTTGCGTGTAACGCGTTTGAACTTGCAACTAGAAAGGCACATTCAAACATTTCCTACAGCAAAGATTTCGATCAGACGGGCTCGGGCTTGCTAATAAATTTGAAAGACTCCTTGCACGGAGCAGAGCTTTCTGATAAGATTAGGAAGCTCACCAGGCTTGCCTCATTAATGTGTGTGGACGTATGACCACCACTTGCAGGCTCACAGTCTCATTACACATAAGTTGCTAGATCTTCACTGTCCTGAGATTGTTCTGATTGCAGGCACATGTTCCCCAAAAATTCGCTCGCAGGGATGGAGTATTTTTAATGAGCCCTGTCATGGGCCCATGTTGTCAAATTTAGGAATGCTTTTTCGTGGCCTGTCTAAGACCAATAAGATATGAGCCTGAGTAATGATAAACTTCTTGGCTCTTCAATGGACGGTCTCGTGAATGTATCTTTTCATGATTTTGAACTCTATTCATATTTTGTTACAGTGTGGTGTGGTCGAAGGAAAACCTGTTCCAAAACCGTTTCATCGATTTCATAATATCGGCGAAGGAGGGGAATCAAGTTGGCTTGGATCTGATCTATATCAGACTGCACACGTTCTTAAAGGGACACCGCATGAGGTAGGACGATCATATTTTTTTATGTTGTCGACATAGCGTTTTTAGTTTGTTGATATGAGAATTATTTGTTTGTATTACAAGAGGACTCGCGCTCGATTTCTTTGTTATTGCAGGGAAGTAGACTTGTTAAAAAATAGAGCGAAAATGAAATTCAGAAACAGCATTGTTTCTTCGGCTAGCCATCAGTCACAGCGCTTGTGCAACTTCGATTTAAATGGAATATTTTGAATGAATTTCTCTTTGCAAATGCAAGCTTTTAACGTTGCATCAACCAGAGGTGGAAAAAGTGTGTGAATCCGCGCAGCAGCTTCGCAGGAAGCTTGTTTGTCTGGAAGGAAGAAACGGGGAGGAAAGAGAGAAAATGAAATAAAAGGAAGGAAGAGAAAGGAAACGTTGAAGGCAGGAAAGAAGAAATGAAAGGAAAAGGGCTGTACAAACAAGAATGGAAAGAAAAGGGATGGAAAGGAAAAGGAGAGGAGGAAGAAAGAAGGATGGAAGGGAGATAGAATGACAAAGAAAGCAAAAATTGAAAATATGAAGGACTAAAGGAAGGAAAGAATAGAAGAAAATCAATGTTTGGATTATACTCCTTTCATTTACAGTTTGTGATCCAAGGAAGCATTGAAAGTAATTTCAGTTCCTAGTGGATTATCGACTACACTGAAATCTGGGACTACAGGAAATTGATAAAACAATGGAAGGAGGAATTCTGGCTTGACGTTCCTTCGCAGGAAGGCAAATATTTTTCCACCATTGGTTGCATAAACCCTGTAAAGTGATCACATGCCATTTGAACAACAGCATGATCAAAATCAGTAGATCTTGGAAACTTTCATTTCTTTATTGATGTCCAATGCCAAATCAATTTAGGGGGATGTAACCAGTTCATTCTTATAGGTTAAGCTTGGAAAAACCTGATTTTTGGGCACTAATTTCAGAGAAACTTTGTCTTTCTGGCTCATGTTGTCAGTTTCTGTGATTTCAAAGGAGAAGAGAGAATCAACCGTCTCTGTGACTTTTTTAATAAAGTTACGCTTTGGGTATTAGACGTAAACCAAATCTGAATATTTTCAAATCAGCATTGTTTGTTGATTGATTGATTGATTGATTGATTGATTTATAATGCTCCATTGTTTTCAGGTAATGATCACTGTCTCAGAAGCTGAATCAGTTATCACTTGGGACTTTGACATTATCGATGGTGACGTCACATTTACAGTTCTAAGACACAAGAGACCACGAGAAGCGAGCAATGGCACCGTTACTGGTTGCCTTGGTGAATCGATGACGTCACGATTATCAGGAGTACGGCCTGGAATTGATGCTGTTGTTGTTGAGAGGCCGATCGTTTGCACTCAAGCAGAATCTGTTCAGGTTAGCGAATTTAGTTATCATTAACAAGGACAGATTTTGTAGCACAATAGCATGAGATTCTTTGGTTGACACCTGAATTCAAAGCGATTACTGGCTGCAGTCAAAGGAAGTTCTCTCGACCATAAATTCAAAACAAACAAGGAGGCAAAAGTTTCTCTGAAACCCAGGTAGCTAGCTGGCTCGTTGTGCATTCCAAAAATTGTCTTTCAGAGCAAATATGAATATAGATCGAAAGAAGAAGAATATATCTACACATTTACCACGGGCATTTTATTTATTTGGTTCATAAGCTGAGCAGTACGTATTTCAATAACACTCAAAAAATTAAGAGAATCGAATCGCCTCCCAATCGGCTTTTGAACCAAATAAATAAGATGCCCGAGGTAGATGTGCAGATATATCCTTCTTCTTTTGATCTATGCTCATATTTGCTCTTGAAAACAACTTCTGGAATGCACAACAAGCGAGCTAGCTACCTGGGTTTCAGAGAAACTTTTGCGGCTTTGTTTGTTTTGAATTGCCGGTTGAAGGAATTTCTTTTGTCTGCGATCGCAAATCGCTTTGAATTCAGTTGTCAACAAAAGCAGCTCATGCTATTGTCTTACAAAATCTGTCCTTGTTGTTATCATTCATAAAACTGTTCTAATGTCAGAATGTAACGCAGGATATTGTGTCCTTGGATCGTGTTATTTTCTGCAGGCATTATGAGAACAAAGAGATCTAAACTTCCAAGAATCCTAAACTTTCTCTCCCTAATGCAGGCAAGTAGCAGCAGATAAATTGCAAATGAAGATGTTTGAACCCTGTAGAATTCGCCAGTGCAATCAGATTTTTTATGCCATCAACGATTCTAAAGATACAGCTGGATTCTGAGCGACGATTTTCAGACGTGTTTAGCCTAAACGCAGGAAAGGCAATAGGCCATCCAAAGAAATGGTATGCCACTCGCCAATTAGAGTGGAATTTCTCATTGAATTTGATGATATTGGCCAGCTGATCTTTATCTTTGTTTACAAAAATCGTGTACAGCCCCTTCAACAGATGTTGAACTCATTTGCCAAGTTCCACACAGAATAGGGCTGTGATTACAATTTTGCTCATTGAGATTAAAAAAATATTTAGCTATCCACAAAATTACTTGGAAGGATGCTTAGAGATATTGGTAGCCTTTGCTGAGATAATCTGTATAGTTAGACATAATTTGGTCCTTGGTGTCATTGCACAAATACATAATATGCATCAGGATCATCTTTGATTTAAACGACGAAGCTCCGAAACCCAGGAGGGTACAGTATGTCCCCGCATATAAGAAACTCAAATTTTCAAATCAGGCTGTCTGGTTTCTTATAGCCAAGAAAATATGTTCAAATGAGGCTGGCAGATTTTAGGGTAGGGTGGGGTAATGTGGGTCGAAAATGAGCAAAATCTCAAAATGGATAGCTGGTAAAACGAGACTAAAATGCAAAACATTTCAAAAGTTTCGTTTAATTGACATTCAGTGCTTCTTCTTTCTTGGGAAAAAATCTCAGCTCTGACAATGGCAGTTAAATATTTTAAAAAAATGTTCTCTTTTGGCTACTAAAATAGGCCCACTTTTTCCGACGAGCAGGAAAAGTGGGTCTATTTTCAAAACTTGCACAAAATCGGCATATGAAAGGCTAAATGATTAAAAAAATTAATGGACTTACGTTTCCCAACCATTCTCTATTCAATAAAATCACAGTCTTTGCCTTTTATCACAAGCAATCCCGTGCCCGCGACGAAAATAAAACTACGGTCATTATGCTGTGATACACCATCGTTGCGATTTGCAAGTCAGTGATCGGATTTGATAAAATAACAGTCAAATAAAGATGTTTGCAGTATGTTTACTCCAATTTACTGGTTACAAGACAGCAACTGCGGTAATAGGAAACCCGTTTTCGCATTTTAGACAGAAAACAACGTGGCAAGATGAATATAAGTGCGAAAATTTTAAGCAATTCAAGGCTTCGTTGAATTTGAATTATGGCTGAATTCTCAGTAGGCCCACATTACCCCATCTGGTAAGAAAATAAAAATAAAAAGAACAATCGCGTCAATGACTTCGAAATAAACGTTATTTCATTTGTAAAACATCAAACTCTCACCTCATGGTCATTAAATTGACCAGAAAAGCAAAACAACAGTGGCAGGAGAAAGTTTTCCAGGCTTTGAAATTCTTGCACAATAGGCCGTTCAGTAAAGTTATTTTATAAAACGAGTGGAGACACATCTAAGACGAATGTTTTATGTAAAAAGGCAGTTGATTATGCAGACATTAAAAGAAAAATAGCCAGCCTTTCTTCCATTGAACGAGGAAGGATATTTCTAGCGAAAAGCTCAATAGACCCACTTTACCCCGTAGACCCACATTACCCCCACCCTACCCTAGTTCTATTCTGTCATACAAAAGGCGCGACCCTGTTCTGCATTTGTTTACTGAAATTGGGACCCCATCGGTAAGTACATTCCTGTATATTTTTGTGACACATTCTGAGCTAAGCACCATCGACATGGCGCGATCTAACTCAATATTTAAATATTAAACACCCGCCAGCCGAGTTTAGAATACACTATTATTTATTTTATTCTATTTCACAGGGCACACATATTTGCACCCAACCCGGCGTATTTATTCTTCAATGGAAATATTCATCGCAAACAATACCATCCAGAGGTGCACCTAGGATAATGCATAAAACAAAAATCATGTATTACTACGAAATTTTACCGTCGCAAGAATTCAGGTATGTATTTTTGTACAAATTTGACTACTGTGTCATATTTATTTTATCATATCGGAGGATATTAAGGGTGTTTGATTAGTTTCAACTCTGAAAACCTGGTCAATTCTGATAGACCTTGCAGACTCGGTTTTGCGTTTGATTGACTCAGAAATTCTCAAAATAATAGGTTTGATAGCGGGATAGCCTTAGCCTGCGTGCAGATTTTACCTTTCCATCCTTCGCAGTGGCAAGCCAAGTCTGCTCTCAGGCTAGGCAGATTTGGCAGGCCTCTTGAACCCGTTCGTTGCTCCATTCAATAGGCAGAAGGTTTGGCAGAGTTTGGAGAGATTCTCTTTTCACCATGGTAAATTCAAAAGCTAACCGTTTTAAAGATTTGGGTTAAAACGAAGAATACAGTTCTAATTAAAACAAAGCGATTTTGGATCCATTAGAATAGATCTCACACCTTCTACGCAGGCAACCAAGATGCTTTGTTTTCTCTGTTCATTTTGATTAGATCAAGTGCGTTTATGGGTGTGAAATCTATTCTTGAGAAAGCCAAATCGCATTGTTTTTTTCGTAAATTTGAATCTTTTGTTTACATAATTTATCCTAGCTTTTTTCCAAAGTCTTTACAGACATCAGAGAAGTTCATCGTTCCCACGGGTGAAAACTTGTGGCCCCAGTGGGGGTATAGTTTCATCCTTTGTAAAATGTTCTATTGATCATTGCAAAGGCCTTTTGGATTCTGTTAATTTTTCTAGCACCCTGTTTACCCAGCTCATAGACTCTTTCGTGCTTTGTGCACACGCAGGGTTATCGAGGGGGAGGCCAAGGAGCAGGGGGGCTATAAGAACACGAAAGACGTTCTATTAATTTGTATTTATCAATGCTTTTCTGTAAACTAACATACTAACGACACACTACTGTTAACAAAGCACTTTCTCTCTGTGAGAAATGTTTGTTTTGTTTTTTATCTGTAAATGTTCTTATTATACATTAAAACGCCTTCCTTTTTGTCATTTGAGTTACAGTAAAGTTTTGACTGCAAAGTTCAGTGTGTCTATTAAACATTAAATGAATGACTGGTTTGTTTGAGGAGTTTGACAAACCTTTTAGCTATTCTACAAAAGATTGGTCGAGCGATATTTTTTTATACGTATTTATGATTGAGTGTTCTCTTTCGAAAATTCTGCAAAATGTTTGCAAATATCGTTCGATTCAGATTCTTTGTCGAATAGCTAAAAGGTCTCTTACTTTTGAATAACTGTGGATTACAGCGATGGCCTATTTTAAAGGAGTGCCATTAACCTTTTGCACTAATCTAGGGTTTGCAGATGAAGTTATGATTTAGAAATGACCGAATCGGAGTAAAATCAGAGGGCCTTTTCGGCCATTCTGCAAAATGCACAGAGAACATACTATGTTTTTAATTCAGTCTTGTGACTTATTGTGGATGGGGGAATTGCTTAGATTTAGGTATCGTATGGTGACTATCGTGACTTACTATAATAAAATTACGATTATGAAATTAAAGGTTTGAAACCTATGCTGTGAAATTCATGAATTCATCAGTGACCCATGTGCCCTTTTCTGACCCATTTTACCCCCACCTTACTCTGTTCTATTTGTCAATCACCATCAGGAAATACTACAATCTTATTGGCTTATCGAATTCCTATTCGGACCTAAACGAAAACAGGGAATCGAGAATTGGGTAAGCTCATTATTTTTCATGCACCACATGAAATAGATCTCGTTTTGAAATTTAAACCGTGGGCAGTTTGGACACTTTTGCTGTGATTTTCGAACTAACCATGAAACAATAACGAATAAGATGATTTATTCACCAAACCAAATGAGCCAAATATTGTATGTATTGCGTTGACGAGATCGTGTCTTGCGTAGGCCAGGCCATAACTTCAAGTTCTGACCAACAGACAACAACATTCCGCCTCCCAATGCGGGGGATTTTCATTTGGGTTAGTTTGGGAGGCGGAATGTTGTTGTCATTGCTCAGAGCTTGAAGTTATGGCCTGGCCTAAGCAAGATACGATCTTGTTAACGGAATACAAGCACTATTTGGCTCATTTGGCTTTGTGAGTAAATCATCCTACTCAGTATTATTTCATGGTTAGTTCGGAAATCACAACAAAAGTGTCCGAACTGCCCATGTTTAAACTTGAAATTAAAAAAATTAACAAATCCCCGAAGCACTAAAATATCGTGATAACCTGCACTTACAATCTTCACAAAAGTAAACCACACTTTTTTGAATTTTAATGTGATAACAGTGAGAATTTTATAATAACAATAATGATAATTTTTGATCATGAAAATAGATAAAAAAGTAAATTACAAATAAATTGAGAAGTAGAATGTAAAAAGTCTTTCCAGAAATTTCTTATAAATGTTTGACCGTAATGTCAGATGTTAGTCATAAGATTAATAGTTTTGTAAAGTTTTGTCATGTTTAAAATTTTAAATTCTCAATAATGCTGTTTTAGCCGCAAATCTTCTAGTTACTTGCTTAATTTGCTTTAACAGTAATATTTTGCTTTAACAACTTGCTTAATTCAAATACCTCCTTAAGCAAAATTAACAATTTTCAATGCTACGCTAATTTTGAGAATTCAGTCAAACGACACTAAGGCAGAAATTCTCGATAAATATTGATTAAAATTAATGTCATGAATTTAATGTAACTAAAGATTCAATGAAAGTATACCGTGTCAATTTGTTCTATTAATTTCTTTATTTTAGTCATTTTTATTTCATAATATCTCGTTTATTTTATTTTATTTTTACTACTGAAAAGCATTGATTCTTTGCGTTTTATCTATTTTGTTATTTTCTCCGTTTTCTCCGTGCTCTTTCTGCCTGACGTGCGTCTTGTTGTTCTTGTTGTTGCTGTTGCTGTTGCTGTTGTTGTTGTTGTGTTTTGGTTTATCTCTTCTGCTAACCGCTAACCCATTTAACCCTACTATACAACTGTACCTAGCACATACACTTGAAATGCATATACCATACGAATCTTAACGTATTTTCTCTTTTGAATGATTATACTGGAGAACCCATCGCTGAAAATAGGTAGAATACTGTAAAAACTCTATTAAGCCCCCAGGGGGCTTATTTAACGTCGGACACTCCAGAGGGGGGTTTATTAGAGAGGGGGGCTTAAAATCAAATGACAAGGATATATATGATAGCTTTTTGGTTCTTTGGTACGTTTTTTTGCTGATTTAACATGCAGTTTTTCGTGTCAAATGGGGGTCAAATACGTCACGTTTGGGTGAAAGCAGAACAGAGAATTTTGAAGTTTTTGCAGCTTGATTTTGCAAGCAATGTTAACATTTTTAGGCCGAATACCCCTGCATTATTAGACAAATGAAAGTTGAAACCATTACCAACTCGTTGTTAAGAAGGAAATGAGAAAAAATAGGTTTAAATTGTTGCTGCTTAGATGAGACTCGTAGTTTTTAAACGCGAGTTTAGCTGTCACAGAAAAATGGTCCAAGTAATCTTCCATTTTAAAGTGCCTTGTGGGTTTGTATTAGAAGGAGGTTAGGAAGTTCCTCACTTATCATTAGAAACTACACATTCCAACTTTCGCACACACCTTTCATCGCTAAAACAGCATACTAACTTGCTTACCTTTTAAATTATTCATTCTCCTCTGCAGGGGCTCAATGTCAAGCTTAGAGTCAAGTCATAGTGGATTCTCGCAGCTAAGTATAGGAACTGCAACAACACAGTCTTCAGGGGCTAGTGCAGCTACGAACACGTCATCGATATCAAGGTAGCATGCCAAAGAATCATACATCGCAAATGGTTGTTCTCCTTATTCATTTGTAGAAGCTCCATGGTAGCCTGCGTGTAGACTTATGACGATGAGTCCCTTGTATCCCTGCAGTAAATCTTGCTCAACTGTTGACCGAAGCGTCACCCGAAAGTAAAAAAGCACAGGGATACAAGGGACTCATCGTCATAAGTCTAGCCTGCATGCACTCCGTGGCAGCCCTTTACCACATTTGTGTCCGCCATTTACCAGAACAAACCGCTCTGCCCAGTCTCGTTGGTTGGTTTTCGAAATGGTCTAGACTCGTTCAAAAAGTCTTTTGTTTCGCTCTCCAACTGACTTCGATAACAACAACAACAACAACAAGAACAAGCGAAAATTAGAGGAACTTATGTTATGAGT
The DNA here is from genome assembly GCA_039566865.1 of Aurelia coerulea. Classification (NCBI taxonomy): domain Eukaryota; kingdom Metazoa; phylum Cnidaria; class Scyphozoa; order Semaeostomeae; family Ulmaridae; genus Aurelia; species Aurelia coerulea. Next base: position 19,218,688 of record CM076955.1, read on the forward strand.
CCAGAAATGGTCTATAGCCGGCTGATTGATAATCTAAGTCCCTTGTATCCCTGTGGTAAGTGATGCTCAACAGAACTCACAAGAAAACAACGAAAAAGATTCCGCGCTAAGGTTCATTGTCAGCTAGGACCTCACAGAGACGAAATACTGCAAAATCCCATTCAGCACACAGTTAATGACAAAAACTTAGCATACATAAGTGGTTTAAAGTTCACATTTGTCGATTACAGTTTACAGTTTTTTCCTAGTGATTTTTAACTGTATATTGTAATTAAGTTTTTATCAGAGGGTCCCTTGAAAAACAGCTTCTGCTGAAGGGCAACCCTCCTTAAAAGAATCAAATATGAACTATGAAAAATGAAATATGAAGCTTGAATCACACTGGAAATCGTGGAATTTTGTGAGCTGATTGCCACCACAATTTCTTCTGTGTGAAGGCCTAAATAGGGTTAAGATTTTCAGAATAGTATCATGAGTCACTATTGACCGAAGCGTCCGAAGCGTTTTCTCGTCTTCTTACGAGCACTTTAAATATAGGTGAATTCAACTTTACAAAAATTTCATGGTTGCAAAATGACTAAAATGGGCCCTAAAACACTTGATCAAATCGTTAGGACTCTCCTCACACAACAATACGAACGGGCGTTTCACCTCTCCCAAGAGTTATAAGACATAGATTCTCAAACAGATACTAAAGATTTTCAATCCCATAGCATAAAATGTGCAGACGATATCTCTTACACATGAGAAATTGCACTTTCTCTAATGTTCTGAGTGAGGAGTCCTTTATGATCTAATCAAATACTTTAGGCCTTTTTCAGTCATTTTGCAACCATAAAAGTTTTTGCAAACTTGAATTTACCATCTTTTCCAGTGCTCGCAAGAAGGCAAGAAAAATCACAAAAATACTTTGATCTTTTGGCTTTCAACTAGAACGTGAATCATTCAAATCCATGAGGTACTTGTGGTGCTACAAGTTTTCGAAAGTGGGAACTTTTTTCTGGCTCACCTGGTATGTTCAATTTTGAGTCTTTTCTCTTCCTGAACTATTGCGTAGAAGTCGATTTAGGATACGGGTTAGTATTGGACGATATCGAGTGATATTTTGGGTGATAATATATCAACGGACACTTGGTGATAAATCATATCTATAAACATTGAGAAACTATGAATTTTTGATATTTTTTCTGGGTTCTGTTTACCTTACATGTCCGTATATCTTCCTGAAGACAAGGTTGTTTGATAACATTTGCAAGTCTAATTTTAGTTAACGGTGTTTGGAGTTCTTAATTCAGAGATGGAGTGAGGGAGGAAGGTGTCCTATGTTACTTGGTCTCATACCACGCTCTTTTTCTCTGACTTTCTTTACCGGGTGTCCCACATGATGTGTTGGTGTTTGCCTAGCCCTAGGCCTAGCCGTAAAATCATGAGTTATTCAACGATTTCAGTGATTCACCTATCGTTTTGAAGTTGCGAGGCTAACTTCTATGTAGAAAGTCGTGTCACCTAAATCAGTCATTTGGGTCGTTTTTCTGGACAGTTTTATTTGGAAGCTATTTTTGAAAGTCTTGAGAAAAGATAAGCATTTTATTTGAAGTAGACTCACATAAGCATGCTATAGCAAAAGTACTGCTAATGTAGGCCTACTTACGAAATTCCTTTGGAGCTTCCCGCAGATTCCTAGCCCTCCTACTTCAAAGTATGTTCCACGGTCTCTGTTTTCCCCAGTGCATCCTATGGGTCACTTGGCTCACGTTCTGGTAACGTGCATCCTAACAGTAAATGTGCTATCATAAATTATGGACCGATTTGGATGAAATACCAGTTGTGATTGCCCTTCAACTCCATCTCTGAATTTAGGAATAAAACTGAAAGGAAAAATATGTGAAGCTCTCTTCCAAAGAGGATTGTATCACATATCTAGTCATGTTGTATAGTTACCTTTTGAAGAGTTAGCATTTTATAGTAGGATGAGATTTCCAGTATTTCTTATTCACATTAGCACAAGGGCGCCTACCTTGTAGAAAGTGTGTTTATTCCCAGTACTGTACCCATGACCCAGTACACATAGTAACCCAGTACACAGAGTAATTGGTGTCCTGTGACCCAGTACACAGAGTAATTGGTGTCCTGTTAATCTGTGTATATTAAATTTTCAAATTCTATCATCTGTTAATGTTGACCAATCAAAAATCACGCTGTCTGGTTCCCTATGGCCAACTCGTATAACAGTTGATCTCGTATTACATCAACACTGGAATTTGAAACCACAAAGTTATTCATACGTCATCTTGACCTTGACAGGACTGACTCTGTCTGTGTACTGGGAAAGCATAGGTTCCAAATCTTTAACTCAGCGTAAAAAGGTGGGTGTAAAATTCAATGATCTATTTCTTCTGATTGAATGGCTTGAAAGAAACTTTAGATACTTATCTACAATTCTACCGTTGGACTTTCTAGAAATTTTGAATATTTTTCAAAATTATAGTGTATCTTACATTTCAGCTCATTTTAGGATGTGACGTCATCAAATTTCTAAATCATAAACCAGATGAGTGACAGACTTTTGCTTGATACCATATTGTAGGCATCCATAAACTATAGTTCTCTTCGAAATTACTTCATGTTGCGTGAAACGGTTTAGAAATTACGATGGTTTTAAGTTTTTTTGAAAATTTTTCTTGAATTCTTGAAAAGGAAGAAAAACACTCTAATTCTGAAACTATTAAAGATTTCAGAAAAGTCCAACGGTAGAATCATAGAGAAATAGCTAAAGTTTCTTTGAAGTCATTCAGCTCAAAGAAATAGGTCACTCAATTTTACACCGGCCTTTTTAAAGATTTTGAACCTATGCTTACTGGGAAGTGTTGTACAGTAGTGGGAATAAACACAGTTTCTACGAGGTAGGCGCCCTTGATTAGCATTATTGTATTCGAACTGTATTCACCCATCTCCCATGTTTCATAATAATAATCATAAATCAAAATAAGCGTTATGTGTTTATTTATGGTTGATTCTCAATGGTAGACCAATGCCCTGCAACCAAGATTTAAGCCTCTTGGCTCACAAAGTTTGTCTGTTTGTTTCCTACTCGGAAGTTTCATTATTCATGAAGTTTCTGAAATAATTCATAAAGATGGTCCAAGCATTATCTCAACAAGCGGTGGCCCATGGCCCAGTTGATACTGCACGAGTCTCCACTTCTCGGCACTGCATTGAATGATGGTAATGGCTTCAGACTGAGACTCATTACAATACAGCTTCAAAATATAGTTTGAAAAAGTAAAGGCCACGATACCAACGTCGATTGCCGGATCCGAAGATGCTTGCGATGACGAAAAAATGAATAAATTTAAAGGCAGAAACACCGCAACACGACAAAAAACAACAGCAAATATGATTAATTTATTTTTTGCCAATATTTCGTCCTGCCATGCAGGACTTCTTCAGGGCTGTAATGTGACAGTTATAATAAAAATTCGAATATGTACAGCGATTTGAAAAGGAGAAGTAACACGTGATTGGTTAGATATGATGGCTACGCAGAGGTTATATGGGTTAGGTTTATAACGGTTATGTAATGTATGTAGTAAAATGATGATGATGCTAATCAAAATAATAATGATAATAATAATGCTGATGATGGTGATAATAATAATAATATGATGATAATAATAATAATATGATGATGATGATGATAATAATAATAATAATAATAATAATAATGATATTGATTATGTAAATGCAATGTAAGAAACTAACTGCGATATAATGATAATAATAACGATGGGGATAATGAGGAGAATAGGTAAGGTAAGAGAGTGAGTAGATTAGGTTACTTACAACTGTGTTTGTTAGCGGTCTGTGGTTCTGTTTAGTCCGTTGGGTGAGAGAGTGTTCGCTAAGCCAATGAAGTAATTTTCCTTGGCTCGTCTAACACTCTCTCTGGTGTCATGTATCTTAAGTAGCGGTAGTAATTGTAAGTCTTGTACGGAGTGATTGGGTTTACAAAAGTGTTCTGCAACCCCGGATGTGTCGGAACGTTTGTTTATATTGTCTCGTCGGTGTTCGTTGAGTCTGTCCCTCATGCGTCGTCCTGTTTGTCCTATGTATTGCCAGTCAGTCTTTTTGTCGCGTAAGCATCGTTTGCATACAGACTACTTTTTTGTAGGATTTTGGTCCCAGGCTAGAATTTGTGATAAATTTGTAGGCAGAAACACTGCAACACGACGAAAACACAACAGCAAATGCGTGTGAATTAAATATTTGTTACCACTATTTCGTCCTGTCATGCAGAACTTCGTAAGAGCCCTGAAGAAGCCCTACAATGGCAGGACGAAATATTGGTAACAATTACTTAATTCACTCGCATTTGCTGTTGTGTTTTCGTCGTGTTGCGGTGTTTCTGCCAACAAATTAATTTCATTAATTCGTCACAGCGAGCATCTTCGGATCCGAAGATCGACTCTGGTATCGTTGCCTTTCCTTTTTCGAATTAGAATGTTTGGTTGAGTCCTCCAATGAGACACAATATAAAACCAAATTAGAAACTTTGAACGAATACAAGGAATTACATCGTCGTTCTAGGGAAAGGCCATTTTATTTCACATCGTTTTTTCTAAGAACTCCTGCGACTTCAAGGACTTAAACCAGGCTCAGCAAGAACTTTTATGCCAAACCATATCGAAAGTTGCAAACTTGTTTAGCTAAATAAGTGGAAAATCTTTGGTAACCTCTGAAATTTGATTTAAGTGGGGGGCTTTATAGTGAGGGGCTTGTTTAAAATCTGGCTTGGAAGGAGGGGCTTATAAGAGAGGGTTGTTGATACTGATAGAGAGGGAGCCAAATGGAGTTTTTTACGATAATCTGATGGAAAGTGATCGCGTTGGAATACAGGAAAAGTCGCAGTGTAGGAGCAGAGCGTGTACCGCAAATGATGCGCGGTTGACATCACGTTTTTTGGAATGTTGCGCTTGTTGCTGGATGGATTTGTAATGGTTTCATTTTCAATAATGGCGGCGGACACAGGATCAAATCATCTCGTGATTTTAACCAACTACATAAAAATTTGATGAGCCACAAGAGCTGTTAATGAATCAAATCATTTAATGTCTTCTTATTGATCACTCTGGTTACAATGTCTAATTTGTACCAATCGACTACGGAATCGTTGGAGTCTTTAGATGCAGGAGGGCCTAACTGCGCACTGCCTCCCCTCCCTTGCAAGAAACGAAGAGCGATGGACAAGCCAAAGGGAGATGCTGTTGAGCTTGGTGATTTGAGGGAAAGAGAAAGAGGGCATGGAAGCAAAGAACAGGAAAGCAGTCAGAGGTTTTATGAATTACTTTGATACCGAAAGATGTGATAAAATTCTTCTTTGCAGTTAGGTTTAAATCATCACGCCCAACAAAACTACAATATTTTATGAATCAGAGATTCGATCCGAAACGCCGCATTCTAAAAAGATATTAGGGTCATATAAATTAAAGCATTTATATACGTTTGAAACAGTTGAATTCCAGGTGGTATGTTTGTACTTTCGGCTTAGTTTTTTAGACAAGAAAGGGCATAACAAGATTAAATGAGATTATGAGAAAATATTTAACTATTTTCAAGTTCATGGTTAGGCCTAGGCCTAGGAACACTTTGTAAGCCTGTTTTATTCATCTGAAAGTCAAAAGTTTTAAAATGGATTTGTTTATTGTTTTTGTTTACACGTAATTTATCAACCACAGCAGGAAAGAACTCTCAGTTCAGACTGCATTTTATGCTGCACTTTGGGAAGATCCTGCACACCCAATTTCAGGTATAATAAAGGAAGAACAGTTAATAGTTATCTTTTTTCAAACAATAGCCAGGTGCACATCTTCCATGCACACTTTGCAAACTTTCCAATCTGGCCGATGCAGTCACCTGGCCCCTGCACGATTGCTGGCGTTATAACGCTAGAAGAGGAATACAAAGAGCAGGGTTTCTGAAGAGGGTGCCGAGGCTCTGGCCAATGGCCAGAGCTTGGCCGGAGCTGGGCCGGAGTCTTGGCCCTTTTTGTATTTTTTCGCCAGCTCCGGCCAGTTCCAGCCAGCTCCGGCCATTCAATAGAGAGCTCTGAAACTGTAAGATATCTTTTTGATAACTGCTTAGAACAAAATTTGGTGTTTATATCTGGTGTGGTTTATCATTCCAGCCAATACCCTTTTTACATTTATTTTCACCTGCTCCGGCCAGGCTCCAGCCAAGCTCTGGCGGAGCCTTGGCACCCTCCTGGTTTCTGTCCTGGAATCTGTCTGTAAAAGTGACAAAATACTATGTTCCGATCAAAATGAGAAGGCCCTTTTTCTAGAAGTTCAGCATCCTGTTATGCTTTGGAAAAATTCCATATATTGAAATCCCAGAATGCAGAATCCCGTTGTTCTGGTAAAGCCCATTGCTCCCACTTGAAAATGATGAAGTTAAGGAAGTTGCATTTTTACCTACACGTATGAAAGCTGATCTGATTTCTTTCTGTAGGCTTTTGACAATCATAATAATGTCTTTTTATTTTCCAAACAGGGCTCATGCTTCTTTGTCATGCATGCCAACACACCCCAAACAAAAAGATCCTCGCAACACATCAAGTGAATCGTTGGATGGACAGAGTGGTGAGTTTGGAAGCCAAGGATCCATTAAAAAACCACCAATGAAAAGGCAGATGAGCAGAGCAAGGTCTGTTAGAATGTAAGTGGAATTTCTGTTTTGAACCAACTTACTTTTAGCTGTCCCACAACGGGGGCTTTAAGGGATAGTGTATAGTGGGGTAAAATGGGTATGAGTTTGAGGTAAAATGAGTAGGGTGAAAAATTTGGATAAGTTTGCTAAAATGTTTGTTCACAGTTTTCCTCCAGCTACAACCATTCAAACTAACCACTTTGAAATAGTGAATGTTGGTTACCCCCAGCCTACCCATTTGACCCCTGCAGACCCTAGTTGATGTTGCTCATTTTCAGCCAAAATCATGCAACCAGGTTACTTAGTGATAAGAGAGCACCATAGTTTGATTTGGATATCAATTATTCAAATATGATTTTTTCAGTGATAAGTTAAAGACAAATGACGGATATATAGCGCCTAGTTTAAAAATAGAACAAAAGATGGCTTAGTGCTTTCATTTGTTTAATTGATTTGCTAATCTCTCGATATCATCAAATACAATGGAATTCAATAGGTTATATTTAGATTGCCCAGGCTCCTGATTTAAGTCACCTTATATCTCCGTCATTTGTCTTTAAAGCTTCTGCCTAAGTCAGATTTGTTGAACTTGTATATTCAGTAGATATCAAGTATGAGAGGCAGGCATCAATGTTTTATTAACTAGTAGAGCCAAGGGAAATTTATCGTTAGTATCAGGGATCTGTTTGATGTGAAGATCTGTCTTGTTTTGAATTACAGGTTGTCCCAAAAACTGTGTCCTATTGTGCAATTGCTGTGGAGGAGCTGTTATTCAATAAACTTTCAGCTATTCTACAAAAGAGCCTGGATCGCATGATATTATTATGCATTTTTATATGCGGAAGGTGTGATCAAGTGGTGTTTGAGCTTCTATCGTTATTGTGCACATTAAAAAGTTCTTCAAAATATATATACCGGGTGAGTCAAAAAAACGTGGGGTGTTTGGCAGACTGTGACGTTGCTTGTAGCCACCCGATCGTCGTGAAATGAATTTGTCCATGCAGCAAAAGGTCTAACTTAGATTATAAGCCCAACCTCATTAAAATCGGTCACTTGGTGCATTAGTTAAAACGTATTTTCTTTGTAAGGCCTTGTATGGGAGTCTTGCAAACTGATGGAATCTTTAGCCAAGGCCCTTCAGCATTTTAGCCTTACCAAAGTTACAGATACATGTGGTATTATCAGGAGAGAAAACACTATTTCCTAACTATTTCATTCTCCTCTCATAATACCACGTGTATCTGTAACTTTGGCAAGGCTAAAATGCTGAATGGCCTTGCTGGCTAAAGATTCCATCAGTTCAAACTGAATCAGTTTGCAAGACTCCCATACAAGGCCTTACAAAGAAAATTCGTTTTAACTAATGCACCAAGTGACCGATTTTAATGGGGTAAGGCTTATTATCTAAGTTAGACCTTTGCTGCACGGACACATTTATTTCACGATGATCGGGTGGCTCAAGCGACGTCACAGTCTGCCAAACACCCCACGTTTTTTTTTTACTCACCCGGTATATATATAAAATATTTTTCAATTCGGATTCTTTATTAAAAAAGCTAAAAGGGTTTTTGTCCTGTTTTTTATACGGTTGCATTGTAGCCTGTGCACAGACTTTACTATTTTGTGGAGGAGGAAGTGCGCAAGCAAGTTGCAGTGGTTCAACTTTGAGTTATGATACCATGTTCAATGTTAGACAATAGGCAAGGGAGGGTGCAGCTCCTCTACAGCAACCATATATGTAGATGCACAAAATTGTTTGAGTTTCCCATGCCCCACTGTTTGATCAAACATGGATAGTTCCAGGGTCATGAATGGTGGAACAAATAAAAACTTTCTCTTTTGAAATAATCATAATTCTAAGAATGTATAAGGCAAGAGCAGTGCTTCTCCATTCCCTGTTTTTTTGTTTCGATATTTATTTCTTGACCATTTACCACAAAATGTTTATCTTTCCTACAGGAGTCTTGCAAGAAACACATTACTTTTCTTTGGACTAAACGAAGAGGAGCTAACTCAGCAACAGAAGTGGAAGGAGAGGAGAATCCGACATTGTAGTAAACGATATGGCAAAATGAAGGAGGATTTGATTGATTTTGGAAATGATGATAATGCATTGGCATCAAGAGCAACAATAAAAAGTGTTGGTAGTTCTGACCCAATGTCTAGAGCAAGGTTGAAAAGCAAGAGAGAATCTGTACCAAGTATGGTATTTAATGGGTTGAAAAGGAAAATGAGCACCAAGGTAGGATGATGTTACATAGATTAGAAAGGCATGGTACATTTTCAAATCTATTTCTTTTTTAGGATTTGCCACCATTTTAAGATACTTGACCATAATCCTGTGGGAGCAATGTCTTCAAACTGTCTGGGAGCAAAATGGCAAGAAAATATTTTTATATAACAAAATGTTGAAATCCCTTTATCAAAATTCTATGCACAAGAGCAATTATCGAAATAGTATACCATCTTGGGGGTATTTTTGGTAAAAAATGTATCCTGTTTTAGAGCAAAATTGTCAGAGCAAAATTCTGTGATACAGCAATTTCTACCATCCCAAAAGAATACTCCCATTTGAAAAATCACCAAGATTATCCATCCCATCATAAAGATTGTCTTCCTATCACCTTTGTCAATGATCCAAATATATTTAAAGATAATAAGCTAATAAATTCAACTTTAAAACTTGAAGACCCAAAAAGACTTTGTTGTGAAATGCAAAGAGGATTTGTATTGGCACGCTTATTTCCTCCTCATTTAAAGGGCAAAAATAACAGGTTGAAAAACCTTGTTCTGAGCGTTGTAAACCTTGCCTAGTAGCCATATTATTATAAAATTTTCATTATGCTATGATATTTTGTTTTCTTTCTGACATTATTGGTCAAAGTAGAAACTTGATATATGAAAAGAAATTAATGTGGTAGACATCAGTGCTTTTGCAATATGCTTCAGAACCAGCCAGCCCTAAGGGCCTGTTCATATATGGAGAAAGTTTGCCCGGCATTTTCCCGATGAATCGGGATTCTCGTTATGCTGAGATCCTTCCCAACTCCGTATCATGGAAACTTAAGTTACCCCCCCCCCCCGGGATCCTAGCTTTACCACATAAAATTGCACAAGCGTTCACTTGAGAAAACATTTTCCTGCCTAGCCGAGATCTTGCTTGAACTCTACTGGGATCCTGCCTAGCCGAGGAAATATTTCCCGATTTGTGGCCGAGGTAATCTCTTTTGTTCATCGAATCTCCTTTGGGGTCAGAGACAAGTACTATTGTTTTTTTACCCCGGCTTGCCGGGGAAACTTCTCACATATGGAAGGACAAGGAATATTACCTCGGCTGAGCGAGTTTCCCGGTGAAACGGGAAAATGCTGGGGAACTTTTTCCACATATAACAGGCCCGAAGAAAAGCTAAATTTGCTAATTTTGCAACCATCACAATATTAGTAATAACTGGGAAAATGATTTGGCCTTTCATCTACACGCCGAAAAAATGGAAATTCAAAGATCGGTCATGTGATCATATTTTTGTTATTTTTCAAGCTTTTTTGGGACAACAATTACAATATACCGGGTGCGTCAGAAAAAAGAATCCCCGTTTGAAAGGTCACAGCTCCCTGGATATCAAGACAATGATATCGGCAAATATATAGTTTAATGGTAGAAATGTTCAAATCTACTATAAAATTTACCTGACTGAAATCGGCTACTCCATTCTGAAATTATGAGGGATTTTCTCCAGAAGGCCTCTTAAAAAAACCTTCAAAACGTGCCCAAAATCATGAACAGATTTCCCTAACATTTCTGCCTTACAATGCCTTACAGCAATGACTTGTGAACGCTTTAGCACGTGCTATCCTCTTGGGAGGATGAACAAGTCCTCCCCCTGGTATCGATGACCTATTCCGGGGGATTCCATTCTCCCAAGAGAACAAAATACATGAATTTATGTGAGTGTCATCAATTTTAGGAAGGAAAATGTGCTCATTGTTTTCATTCGTTTTTGCAGGTTTTTTGAAGGGGCTTTCAGCAGAAAATCACCCATATCCACAGGAAGGAATGACCGATTAAGGCCGGGTAAATTACTGAACCTAATTGAACATATTGGCATAAAACAAGACATTTTTCAATATTATTGCTTAGATATTCATGGAGTAGTGGCCTTCGAAGCGGGGGTCCTTTTTTCTGACTCACCCGGTATTTTGTTTTCATTTCAGCCTAGTGATCGGACGCACAGCGTTTATGGTGGCCGAAGCTTTGCACCAAAGGATCTTATAGATTTGGAAGAAGGAGATTCTGATGAGGTTACTTCTCCAATGCCGTCAGATCTTCGAGACAGTGTATTCTTCGATTTTCATCATGAGATTCATGACACTATTCAAGAAGAACCTGAAGTACTAGATGAAACTGATGCTGCTCCCCAGCTACCCTTGCGAGCCTCTTCGCCAGGCCTGTAAGTTAAAAGCACATTTATCAGATTATTTGTTTTTCTCGTATCAACCCGATTTTCCGTCTCTGCAACTGCAACAGTGACAGCAGTCTGAGTCAATTTTTTGAACTCAGCATTCAAGTCTGCATCGAAAAATTGCTATAAGAAATCAATTAATGATTCTCTTTAAGTTTCTCACCTCAATGGAATAGATGTTTTTCTGTGGTAAACAAGGGCAGATTTTGTAATACAATAGCACGAGTTGCTTTTGTTGACACCTCAATTCAAAGCGATTAGCGATCACAGACAAAGGAAATTCTATCAACCAGTAATTCAAAACAAACAAAGCCGCAAAATTTTCTCTGAAACCCAGGTAGATAGCTCGCTCGCTGTGCATTCCAGAAATTATCTTTAAGGGCAAACATGAGCATAGATCGAAAGAAGAAGGATATGTCTACACATCTGCCACGGGCAATTTATTTCTTTGGTCCAGAAGCTGAGCAGTAAATGTTTTGATAACACCCAAAAAAATAAGAGAATTAAATCGCCTCCTAAACGGCTTTTAAACCAAACAAATAAAATGCCCGCGGCAGATGTAGATGCATCCTTCTTCTTTCGATCTACGCTCATGTTTGCCCTTAAAAACAGTTTCTGGAATGCACAACGAGCGAGCTAGCTACCTTGGTTTCCAAGAAACTTTTGCGGCTTTGTTTGGTTTGAATTGCTGGTTGAGAGAATTTCCTTTGTCTGCAATCGCTAATCGCATTGAATTGAGGTGTCAACAAAAGCAACTCATGCTATTGTGTTACAAAATCTGCCCTTGTTTCTGTGGTAGTGATTCTCTAACAATTTCTCACATCTATTGCAATCTATCGCAAAAGTTGATTATCTCCACAACTACAACAGTTACAGCAATCTGAGTGACTTTTTTGAACTCAGCATTCAATTCTTCATCGAAACATTGCTATAATAAATCCATTAATTTGATATCTGAAAAATCTATCTGAAATGGAACATTGTCTACGCAGATAGACGTTGCAATCTGTGGGATCTATCGCAAAAGTTGAATATCTCTGGTCCTAAAGCAGTTACAGCAGTCTGAGTCACTTTTTTGTGTTCAGTATTCAATTCTGCATCGAAAAATTGCTATAAAAAAATCGATTAATGGAATATCTGAAGGATCTATCTCAAATGGGAGATTGTCTTACCATGCTTGTTTTTGGCTCGAATATTTTGACCGGTAAAACTTTAAACTTATGTCGAAGGAAAAATTCTCGGAGTACATTTGAAAACGTTTGTTCTTAAAAAACCGTTTTGGTTTTGAAGTGCAGTTTTTGCAATTAACCAAAACTTTCTCATTTCCCGTTCATGTTTATAATTTTAGAATCAAAGGACTTTACATGATTTTTGCAAAACCAAGTGCATAAATTCAGTGAATAATTCCTCCCTTATAGATGCATGGCATAGAATTTCTTCAGGCTGTAATGGCCTTTTTGTGTGTTTAGGATGAGAAAATCTAAGACTTGTTGCTCAGAATCCAGCTGTATCTCTAACATCGTAGCCTACGCGTAGACCCCTTATCCAACTGGAGAAAAGGGTCTACGAATTAATGAGCGAAAGGTTGCTACTACAGTTCCAGGTTTCTAGAACTTAATTTATGCAGCCTTTGTTTAGATGGGTTTCACACATTATTTGAATAGAGGATTAACATAATTAATTGAACAGACGTAGCAAGCTTTATCTCATTATTTCGTAGACCCTCTATTCTGTAGGATAATGGGTTTACTCGTAGGCTATAACATCGTAGATAGCATGAAAAATGGATATCCAATTCGTTGGAGTTCATATCTTTAGAAAACAACTTCATTTGCAAGGTATCCGTTACTATTTTTCTGCATTAAGGCTAATTTCCAGTCAGTCGAATTTTCCGAGCGGGCGGAATTTTAGACAATAAAAGGTCGCTCAGCCGTAACTTTCTATTCAATGCCAGAGCGACATTTTCTCTCGAATACAATAGAAATTCCGCCCGCTCGGAAAATTCCACTGACTGGAAATCAGCCTTTAGGGAGATAAATTTTTTTATCAGTTTTACTCATGCAGCCTTAGTTTCCTATTTCAAATTTTAGAGTAGCTGGCTGGAAAAGACATCAAAAAGAGAAGGCCTCAGAACGTGATAAAGAAGTTGTTTCCAAACAAGTGAGCATAAAGGCTGTTCAGACCCACGTGATTAGAACACCAAGCGAACGAAGACATCGAATGCAGCACAGACCCGTTGTCAAGAAGAAGCGGCCTGCCAAGAAAGGGAAAAGGCGTTTTGGTACGGGATTAATTGGAAGATTACTGAGTAGACGGTTGAAGAAGCAGAAGATATCGAGCAATGTCAGAGAGCAATTAGATGAAATATCAGATCATAGGTAAGACATCTTTTATTTTTTTATCATTGCCCCGCACCGAAGCGGGGCTTAAGCCTGGTTTCCATCTGATCGTAACAGACGACGACGCGTTGCCGAGGCAGGCTCGGGGACACATCGGGGATGGTTGCGACCAATGGAAACCTTTGGTGAACGATGTCGTCGACGTCGCCGATCAGACGGGGACAGTGCGGGGACATCATGTTTCCTCTACTGATTTAGATGTTTACAACGATGATTTTAATTTTCCAAAATTTTCACGAATTCTTTCAAGAAAATTAGTAATGCCGCCATTCTAAGGATAATCAAGATATGAAAAAATTTCCACGGCAGATTTACAGCAAAGTACCCTGAGTTCCTTTCAAGCAATTCACTTCAAATAAAAATGCAACAAACTTTTACACCCATCTTAGATTTGAAAGCCCTATGTTGCTACGGAGGAATGGAGAAGGAAAGGTGGAGGAGAGGGGAAAATGCTAATAATAACGTACTCATATTTTGATGATTTTTAAAGTTTATCTTTTCTTTCTTTCTAGGCCGTTTTTCACCTATTACATCTCATTCGTTCAAGTAGTCGTCCTAATCGTGATGTTATCAGTGTACAGTTTAGCCCCCGTCGGGACTTCAAAGAAAAATGTTCAAGCCAAGGTACGCTAACCGTAATTCAGTTTACTCCTCAGGAGGTTTAGTAATTTGAAATGCTGGTCTTTCGTTACATTGTATGCAGCTGGTCTACCAATAGAAGATTATGCTAAAGATGGCAGCGAGGAACTTTTTTAGCCTCACTACATAAGGACCCTCTAGTTACGCTCATCTAATTGAGTTGAACTGTTGTTGTTGTTGTCGCTCCACTGTTGTCTCTATTGACCGAAGCGCCATCATCAAGTCAAAGAGCACAGGGAAACGAGAGACTCATCGTCACAAGTCTAATGTTTTGCGTTCGAATAGACGATTGCGCTAAAGATGGCGGCGAGGAATTTTTTACCAAGATGCATTGCGTTCTAATTAAGATTCTTCAATGATTCTATAGGAATTCGATTAAAGAACGCAGTGCATCTTGGTAAAAAATTCCTCGCCGCCATCGTTAGCGCAATCGCTATTGCGAATCTTTAGCGTTTCTATAGAAATTCGATCAAAGAACACAATGCATCTTGGTAAATAGTTCCTCGCCGCCATCTTTAGCGTAATTATCTATTCAATGTAGAAAATAGCTTTCAATTTTGTACATTTATTCTATTTTAACATTTTAAATATTCCTTTTTATTTTAATAAAATTGTAATTAGGTTTTGCCACGGCTCCCTGAAAAGCAGCCAGTCTTGGCTGATAGGGCCACCGTGATTAAAGAGTTTAAAATGAAATGAAATGTTTGTACCTCTCTTTCAGGTCACGATGAGTAGAAATGGAAAAACTCAAGTCGAGGTTATATCAAAGTCTGTCTTTGAGAACTTCTGGATTGGACCCAGTCAGGTAATTTGATTTCGGATCTTGTTTTATAGGTTTATACCGGGTGATTAAAAACTATGTCCCCCTGTTCTAAAACTCATTGCAGCAAAAAGGGTTGCACTATAATCACAGCAATTGATTTTTCTAATAAAACGGCATTGAAGTATTTTCTGTATTTTTTTTGGTAATTTTCGAAGTAGAAGTCCCGTGGTAAGATTGAAAGATTCAAAATATTGATTTTGCAGAACATCTAGAAAATGTCCTAAAACGCATTGATTGTCAAAGGCATCTGGGAATAAAGGAAACGCAACCTGCCAGTTTTAGCATTTCCAGTACTCCTATTTTCAGAGCAATAAATAAGATGTTAATGTCAGTTTCTGGCTCAGTTTCAGTTTATTAAAAATTGGTTATGGTAGTTCTCAATAGAATTTCGTATGGATTCCAAAAGACCTGGTTGATTTGATCGTGCGTTTTAGGCCATTTTCCGGCTGTTCTCCAAGACTGATCTTTCAAATCTTTCGAATTTACCAAGGGACTACTACTTTGGAAATTACCAAAAAATATAGAAAAATACTTCAATCTTTATGCTATTAGAAAAATCAATCGCTGTGATTATAGCCTAACTACTTTTGCTACAATGATTTTTCAAACTGGGGGACATTTTTTTGAGTCACCCGGTATCGGAACCAGTTAGTGAATCTATTAATCGCGAAAACTTGTCCAGATCCGGATTGAAAGGTGGCCTGAAGCGCAAATTTATATTGATACAAGTGAACAGCACTGTTTGATGATTAAAACTGCCGTTAAAATTTTGTTTGTATTTGATCTCGTTTTCGAGTTATCCACTGAAATTAAATATCAACTCATGACGTCATTTTGTGTGCAAATCACTAGAGTATGACATGGAAATATAGCTGTATCTTATCTTTAAAAGGTTACAGTTGAAAGAAACGTTTCAGCCGAGATAAATGGAGCATGAATTGTTTCACAAGTAACATGATGTTCAGAAAGGCATGGCAATTGAAAAACATGCCTGATTAGATGTTCCTTTGGAAATGTACTGGGTGTCCCAAAAAAAAAGTATGGGACAGATTTGGTTGACTCCAGCGATGTGAATTTAGCTTCAATCAATGGCTAATCACTTTCAAAATGTTCCTCGATTGTTAACTTGAACATAGATACCTCGTTTGTAGGTATTGGTGCTTTGAGAGCAGAAATATCAATCTTGAAAGCTCAAATTTGCATCAACCTGCAAACCAGAGCTTTAGCCTTTTGGCCTAAGCAAGTTCCTTTAAGCACCAATACCAACAAACGAGGTACCTATGTTCAAGTTAACTATCTAGGAACATTTTTAGAGTGATTAGACATTGATTGAAGCTAAATTCACATCGCTGGAGTAAACTAAATCTGTATACATTTTTTGGAACACCCGGTAGTCAACCTTGTATTTCTTCTAGACTTTTGCAAACAAGTTTCTGGGTCCAAATATTGAGTGATATTACCACACAAAATTTTCATATCTAAGTTAGCCTTTCACTGATGCATTAACGTTTCAGTTTTAAATATCAGCCGCATATTTGTTATTCCACAGCCCACCAAACTTGTTAACTTGTTCTTTAATCACCCTGTTTATGTATGATCAATTTTTCATAGGAAGACCTCGTAAGACTTGGTGCAAAGTACGCTCCATGTATGAGAAAAGACAAGAAATTATTCCGAGAGATTGAGAAAGAGAGAGTTGCTGAAAGCAAAACTGGTTGTTGTGTGCAGACTTATTACACTGGTTGCATACAGTCGTCAAGGGCAGCTTGCCTGGTAGGGTGTGGTTTATTCTTCCATTATTGAATTAACGTCGATTGTTAATGTTAACAAATATGAAAAAATTATATATCAAATGAAGGCTCTTGTTATGATCGATCCAAAGACTCATGTTTCTAGTAGTTGAGATAAGAAACAAACAAATTATAGATGTTTTAAACCTCTTTTTGTCGATCACGTTCCAAATGTGGTTCTGTTGTGGTCACGTGATGAAACCTAGAACAATGAAATATTAGAATTATATTTGCCAGCTATATTTGATTAAAAGTCACTAAGATTTGGTTGTCATATCTTGTGTTGTTCAGGCGCAGTATGGCACAGTTTCATTGGAGGAGGGCGAAATTCCCCCTTTGTGAAACAGGGTTAATGTTTTATCAGGCTTCTAGGCTGCAGTTGCAGGGATCCGGCTGCCGGTCGCATTTTGGTCGCATTATAAGTGTAAGAATTCGACACGGTTAGGGTAACGAACCTGGAAATGTGGTAGAATTTTATAATGAATTGTTTAGAATGTGAGCCAAGAACAACCGGTACAAAGCTAGATACAGATTCACACCGATTGATGTTGAATTTTGTCTCCACAACATATCCAAAATCGGCAAAGATCCGCGTTGAGGATCGCGGAAAATTTTAAGTAAAATTTCCACTTCTTCTAAAATGCTTCGTTCAAATCCAAAGATAGGTGAAGTTTTTAATTTTGTTACAAATTCGACCCGGGGGGGTCACTTCAATAGGCGGATGACGGGGGTGTGCCATTTTGAATTGTAAAATCATACCCTAAAATTTATGAATTTTTCAAAAACCATACCCCAAAATTTACGTGCCATTCAAAATAGATACCCTAAAATTGTGACCAAAATTCGAAGTTCTAACCAAGTATCTGAAATTAGATCAAATTCAATACCCTGAAGCGTTTTTTTCCCAAAATGATACCCTAAAATTTATGTTCATTTGTGATGTTACCAAAAATGACACCCTAAAATTTATGTTCATTTGTGATGTTACCAAAAATGACACCCTAAAATTTATTTTCAGCCTGAAAAAAGGTACCCCAAAAAATGGCACATCCCGTACTGGTACATATGGTAGTGACCCCCCCGGGAAATTCGAATATAATGATGTGCAAAATCTTGATGCTAGTAGATTCCGAAAATGTATTTATTTGTCAAATTTGGTCATGTCATTGGTGAGTTATGGCAAGTTAAATTCAAAATCTTCTCTCATGAGATTCTACATTCCTTTCAGACATCCTTTGCAAAGTTTGTCGATTACAGTCCCAAGAGTGGTTCCAGGGCAGTTTGTGGACAGGATCCAAAGTAAGTCGTGTTAAAATTGAACGAATATGATAACATATGATAACAGTGATAATTATCAGCTTGTTATTAAAATGTATTAACATGTATCTGTTTTATTTTACTGTGAAACCTTCACCTTCGAGTGGCAAATCACTCAAAATTCTCGTTCACTTTCGTAAAAAGTGTTGAAAATCTTTTAAAAATGCCAAAAATATCGAACATCTAGATAATCATCACAAAATCTTTAATCGGAACGACCATCCTAAAAATCTTTGAAAATCTAAAAAATTCCATAAAATGTCGAAAACTTTATCTGAAAATCTATAGGTCTCAACCAGGGCCGCCGAGAGGTTTTGGAGGCCCAGTGACAAAACTGCGAAATGAAGCTGGCAGAAGACAGGGGAGCATATTCCTTTATGAGGCCCCCAAGACCCCAAGGCCCTAAGACAAATTGGCCCTACCCCCCTCTCGGTGGGCGTGGTCTCAAGAAGCCTTAAAAATCCTAAAAGGTCTTGAAAATCTCAGCAGAGATTTAAAAAATCTTTGAAAAATTGGAGAGATTTTCAAAATTCTAAAATCTCATGTGCCATTTTTTGAGTGATTTGCCCCGCATCCACCTTCATATTTAATAAAATCTTTGCTTCATTTTTCACAGATCTTGCAAAAGTCCTGCCAGTGTTGCACCACATGTTTGGCCTCCTAATGACATCACAAAATGGCCGGTAGGAACATGACTTTAAATTTGTTTAATATCGAGTAGATAGATAGTAGACTGATTACATAGTGGTAGTTATCGTACAGGCTGATTGGACGCTCAAACTACTCTGTACAGTGCGAATAAAGTTTGAGCAAACAATTCAATTCAAAACGTGTAAAAAGTGTTTCAGCTACACCTGGGAAAGTAATATGGTCTTTTATTACCTGACTGACGTTTCAAAAACGAGGCAATACAAGAATTCCGCCAATCTCATTGGCTAATCGCACATTTCCCGCGGTTTTCCCGTAGCCTTGTATAATACGATACAAGGACGCGTTTTTGTCACCACAGCAACTAATTTAGGCCTGTGAGATTTACAATGAACTCAAACGACATAACAGTACCAAAATGAGTTTGACTAAATGGTATAAGTCAAAATTAGAAGCTTTCAGGTAATAAAACTCATACTAACCGGTTTTGTAGTTGTACAGGAAAATGAAAATATAAAGCTCTCGGTCTCATTGCACAGACCTCGCAAGCTCGGTCTGTACTTTTAAGACCTCGGGCTTTATATTTTCCTGTACAACACAAAACCGGTTAGTATGCGCATATTATCTACTTGCCAAAAAAGATTTTTGAAGATCGACAATGTAATATAATTTTGGTGATTTTTCACACTTTCATTTCATTTTAAACATATTTTCCCCGGGATACAATTCAGTTTCGTAATATCAAACAACTGCTTTCCAATTGTCCCAGCAAAAAGAACGAAAAACACTAAATTTTAACCTGAATATTTTCAAGATATAAACCTATTTACAACTTTTATTTCAAATATCTAAGCTTAGAAAATAGCGATTATGCTTTCGATGTTTCGGTGCATATCAGCTATCCTTGAATATTATTAATGCAAAGCTTTTAGTTTCGTTTTGAATGACTGGATCGAAGGAGCTAATTCGTTTCCGAGTCGAGTATATTCCATGCGTCGGCTCCACGAAACGCAAATGATTTTTGGCCATAAGCTGTTCTCATTTCTTTTTGGTACAGCAAGATTGTATTTGGTATTGCATAAAACCCTGGCATGAACATCAGACAATCTGGAGAAAATATTACCTAGGTTTTCAGGCGCGAGGTTATTTAAGGATTTATATACCATTGTACATGCTTCTCGATTAATCAGTTTATCAATTGACGGCTAGCCAAGCCGCTGCAATAGAGAAGCAGCCGAAGTATCAAAAGGGCTACTTGTAACAATTCTAGCAGCTCTATTATGTAATTTCTGCAAGGTTTTCAATTTAGATGCCCCGCAACATCCCCAAACAGAGCAACAATAACTGAAATGTGGTTGAGCAATACTAAGGAATACACAGGAATACCTTTTTTGGATGCCCTGCATGAAAATCTCGTTATCTATTTAATCGTAGATTTGTACGAAGAGCATCGACCAAAGAACACTAAGCAACCTAAGCAAGCAAGATTACCCTCATCTTCTTTGTGAGATTACAGGTAGACCATGCTGTGTTGGCTTACAAGCACAGTGCTTAATAACGAGCAGCGAGCATTGCAAATTTCTTGGAGGAAGATATCATGCTACGGCCACCTTGTGTTCACAGGTATGTATAGTCTTATTACGTTGCCTTATTACGTTGAGTCCCAGTAATAACTACCACCCACCCATATAAGCGTACGGGAAAATAAAATGTAGGGAGCTGTCGATAAAAAGTCCATTGGTTGCGAAAATATTTGCCTGACTAAGGGCGGATTTTTGCTCGAAAGGGCTGATTTTTGAAAATTTTCCAAGCTTGGGGGCTGCCGCCCCCACAGCTCCCTGGCTTGTACGCTTATGCTCACCCACCCTACTCGCTCATACTATTATGAGCTCACCCTCAGGAAAATGTGATTCAGCAAGGAACAATCTTTGAAAGGGTCGGATGGGTGTAAAATTCTAGTGCACTTTTCTTTGAATTAATTAAATAGCTCAGAAGGGATTCAGGGTGCTGTGTTGAAAATCGGCTGTGGAATTTTTTTTGATATCTTGATTATTTTCAAAATTTCGGCGTTTATTATTTTGAGGCTGTGA
The DNA here is from genome assembly GCA_039566865.1 of Aurelia coerulea. Taxonomy (NCBI): domain Eukaryota; kingdom Metazoa; phylum Cnidaria; class Scyphozoa; order Semaeostomeae; family Ulmaridae; genus Aurelia; species Aurelia coerulea. The sequence continues at coordinate 19,239,559 of CM076955.1, forward strand.
CGTCATCACAATTCTAAATACGAAACCAGAAGAGGTACAGATTTCTGCTTGCCACCATATTGTAGGCCTTCATAAACTGTGGTTTTGTTGAAGATTGTATCAATTTTCCTAGATCGATTTAAGATTTACGATGATTTTAGTTTTTTCAAAATTTTCGATGAATTTTTTTCAAAAATAACGAAAACGCTGCCATTTTGAAAATAATCAACATATCAAAAAATTCTACGGCAGATTTATAACACATTACCCTGAGTTCCTTTCAAGCCATTCAATTTATAGACAAATTTGATAAAAGTTTACACCCAGCTTTTTAAAGATTTGAAAGATTTGAGCCCTATGCTCGAGGAACAACCGAATATCCGCTAAAAAAGATCCGAGTTTTCAAGATATTTATTCGAAAAATTTGGCACTTGTTATTCTCGCCATAAAGTCTGCAAAATATGTCATCCTCCAAGTGCGGTATTGAAGTGATTTTATCGGCTAACAATTTCATTTGCTCACATGGTCTGTCTTTTATACTTCACAGGTTGACTGCTATGGTTCTGTCTGTGGACTTCTGCCGTTTTTAAAGCCACAACTTCCGGACCAGGTTTCCCGTCTTTGGCTTTCCTTGTTCCTTCATGCAGGGTATGTATGAAATGTTCAAATCAACCTTGATTTATTACAGTGAATCCCTTGTTTCTCAACATACATCATGCATAATTCAAAAATTATCTGAAATCTGTTGGAAAATTGTTCAACTGAAATCGAATATTACGGTGTGCTTGGAAAAAGTATCCAAATTTGGTTGGGTCCAGCGATGTGAATTTGCTTTAATCCATAGCTAATCTCGTTCAAATTGTTCCTCCATAGTTACGTTGAACACAAATATATTGTTTGTTGACATTGACGATTTTAGTGTAGAAATATTGATTTTGAATGCTTAAATTTGCGTCCACCTCTAAACCAGAGCTTTGGCCTTTTGGCCCGAGCAAATTTTTGAAGCACGTAGAAATTAGAAACTCAAATTAAAGATGAATGACGGAGCTATAGGGCGATTTAAGTTAGGGGCCTGGACAATCTAAATATGGCCTTTTATATTCCATTGTATTTGATGATCTCGAGAGATAATGAAATAAATTGGACAAGTGAAGGCACTCAGCTATCTTTTGTTCTATTTTTAACTAGACGCCATATATCCGTCATTTGTTTTTAAAGACAGAATAAGGAGCTTCACAACGGGTGACTTCAATCAAACAGAATATGATATGATTTTATTGGTCAGATTTATCAAGGCTTGTGCTTTACAAATTTGTTTAGGCCAAGGTGCCAAAGCTCTGGTTTGGAGCTGGATGCAAATTTGAACCTTCAAAATTGAATTTTCTGCTATCAAAGCATCAATACCAACAAACGAGGGATCTATGTTCAAGGAACGCTTTGAAAGAGGTTAGCCATTGATTAAAGCTAAATTCACATCAGTCAAACCATATCTGTATATCCCCAGGGGGGGCACTCCCATACTTGACCTGACGGGATGTGCCGCTCAACAGGGTGTCCTTTTGCGACAAAAAATTATGCGACAGTAATGTCATTTTCTAGCGAAAATTATGCGACAGGGTATTATAATAGGTGCAAAAAAATTAATGCGACATGAGCGTAGATCGACAAGCAAGAAGGATTGCGTTCTACACATCTGCCGCGGGTATTTTATAAGTTTGGTTCAAAAGCCGTTTATGCGACAGGGTATTCACATTCTCTTATTTTTTTGGGCGTTATCAAAACACTACTGCTCATTCTGAGAGGCAAAGAATTTTTATGCCCGCGACAGATGTGTAGATATATCCTTCTTCTTTCGATCTATGCTCATCTTTTGCCCTTAAAAATTTTCTGGAATGCACAGCGAGCGAGCTAGCTACCTGGATTTCAGAGAAAATTTTGTGGCTTTGTTTGTTTGAATTACTGGTTGATAGAATTTCCTTTGTCTGTGATCGCTAATCGCTTTGAATTGAGGTGTCAACAAAAGCAACTCGTGCTACTGTATTACAACATCTGCTCTTGTAACACCAGGTAGAAAATTGACTCCGAAAATTCTGTTTCATATCAAATGTCAGACATTTTATTTACTTTAAACAGCAAGAATGAGTTGCGCACGTGACATCATTAAATTCATCACAACCCTGACCTGATGTGTGACAGAATTTAGTATAGTATCCATTCATTTTTAATCGTTCGTAGTGTGGTTGTATAAAGTTTAACATTGCGTGTCTTTATATATTGGCCATGGGGTGGTCATTATTTTTCGCTCCCCCATAGTAGAATGTAAGATATATTGTAAAATGTTATATTTGATTTAAAAAATTGACTTTCGGGCTGCAAAGGATTATGGTTAGCTATGGGTCGTTAAATCAATAATAATTCTTAATTTGTTCCCTTTTGTAGAATCATTCATGTCATAATCACATTGATTTTCAATTTCACAATCTTACGAGATATTGAGAAAATGGCCGGTTGGGCTCGCATTGCATTTATATATTTGGCAAGTGGAATTGGTGGAAATCTTTGGAGCTCTGTTTTGATACCATACCAAGTAGAGGTATGATTGTTGAATAGTTATTTATAAGAACAGGAACCAGGCCCGGGGAACCAGATGGACCACAAAGAAACAAGGACAGATAATGTTTTTTAAGGTTTGTCCACTTGTCGTTAACACACAAGTACAAAGCGATTAGCAATTGCTGACAAAGGGAATTGGATGCCCCTGGTCGGTCACCTTATAAATAAACGAATTAAACAAAGCAAGCCGCAAAAGTTGCTCTGAAACCCAGGTAGCTAGCTGGCCCGTTGTGCATTCCAAAAATGGTTTTCAAGAGCAAATATGAGCATAAATCCAAAGAAGAAGGATATATCTAAACTTCTGCCTCTGGCATTTTATTTGTTTGGTTCAGTTCTTAATTTCAATCATTTGGTCATTTAGTTATTTTTTGTATCTTAGCCCCCTTCGTTCTTTGCTGAAAGTGTTCAACTATCCGCACAAAAACGCCACAAAAACGGAGGTTTTCGAAAACGCTATCAAAAGTAGATATCCACAAAACGGAGGTTTTTGAAAACGCTCTTGATCAGTGAGAACGTTAGCCTGTTAGGCAGACCCAATTTCAAAGGAAATTGGGTCTGGTTAACAGGCTATGAGAACGTACAAAGACGGAGGTTTTTGAAAATGCTCCAACATTCAACAATGAGTTTTATAAAAACGGAGCAATGTGAACGGACAAAAACGGATGTTTTCCCCTCCGTTTTGTACAAAACGGAGCAATATGAAGGGGTAGCTTCGATGCCACAAAAACGGATACTAGCAGTGTCAAGGGGGCCTAAGATACGAAAAAATGACAAAAAGCAAGCACATGAGGGGACAAAGAACTTAGACAATATTTATTTTTAGCAGCATTTAATTCCTGGTTTCACTCTACGTTCACATCTTTATTGTTTCAATTTTGCTTACAGGTAGGCCCCTCTGGCGCCCTGTTCGGTGTGATAGCGTGTTTATTCGTGGAACTATTCCAAAGCTGGCAGATGATCAGTCGCCCGTTTGTAGCATTGCTCAAAATGACCTTCATTGCTTTGCTTCTCTTCCTGGCTGGCCTCCTACCATACGTCGATAACTTTGCTCATATATTTGGCTTCATCTACGGATTTCTATCTGCATTCGCGTTCCTACCATACGTCACTTTTGGCACATGGGATCTTCGAAGGAAGCGGATTCAGATAATCGTTGCTCTTGCCGCCCTTATTGGCCTAACCGTCATTGGTTGTATTTTGTTTTATGTAAAGCAAGAGTTCCAATGCCCAGGCTGTGAATATCTCAACTGTATTCCTATAACATCAAATTTTTGTGAAAATTCGCACAAAGGACAACAATTACAGCCGCGCTCGACTTGAATAAGTTGTAGAGGAACCTTAGATTTGTAGCGTTTATCTGTGGTGTCTTCTACCCATGTATCTGTGGTGTCTAATACCCCTTTCACACTGGCAGGGTTAAACCAGCTTTATCTAAGACATGTTGAATTTTAACCAATCAAATGCATTCCACTTGTTGGACTTGCCAATCAAATCACAAGATTTGATGATCTGGTTACTGCTTTATTTACCTTATTTACGCTGCAGTTAAATTCATGCATCACTGAGTCTCTATGACCCTGATTTCTTTGGATAAAGCAAATTATTACACCAACTTCTGAAATATAGCCTAAAAGTGAACTACTCAGAACATTAGCGCTTCTCTCCAAAAGCAAACACGCAATGATAAAACATGGTTTATGCCAAATGCTTTGTTACATGTGCTCACAGGAAATGAAATCATTTTTGCAAAATAGTTCTTCCTGTTGTTGCAAAAAATCCCTTTACCCGAGGCAGTAAAAACAACCTCGGGAAATCATGGTTGTTAGGTTTGGACTCCTATCTTTGGTCTTAATTTTTGACCCCAATAGAGATCTTTATCGATTTTATTTTCATTCATCGAAGGGCCATACGCATGTAGTTTACCCATTATCGAAAAGGAAAGGGCCAAGAAAGACTTTTTTGTCAGCTAATATAATATTTTAAAAGATCTACCTTTCAGTCGATATTTTGCTTCGACCGGGGTAAAGTGAACTACCCATGATTTTTCATTTTCTCATGTGAACATGAAGTCAGATGAAGAAGACCTTTTCAATCTCATTTGGTTCATAAGTCTGCCTTCAGAAAATCATAATTTGGAGGATAATTTTTCGCTCTGATGACACAGAACTATATTCTGATACCAGCTCCCTGAAAAACCTTCAAACATTTGACAGCCGAAGTTTGACCTTCATTCAGAAATGAGGTTACTGATCCAAGAATTTTGTTGGGATTTGATGAAGCAAGCATACCTATCGACATGAAAAGGATAAATGGCCATCACTCTGAAATTAGAATATAGATAATTATTATAGATTCATAACTATTTTTGGTTTTATTTCTGGGCGGAGGTTTCAGGGCAAAGTGAGCTACTTTGACAATATTGCTTCTCTTTGTGGAAATTTGGTATTTATATGCAATATAGTATTTTCGAAGAAGAATACTCCCATTATTGTTCATCGACTTGTATTCAGGTCTCGCAATCTGACTCGAATTGGTGACTTAGACATTAGTTTTTGGTTAATATTTGATCTGCAAAGATCGTTCTCAACATAGGTCACAATTTAATTTTTTTTAAATATCACTCTTGTCAAATTGAGACAATGGAAAAAGATTTGAAAAAGATTTTTGCTGGATAAACTGACCCAAAGACATAATGTCAAAACAACGTTAAAAAGTTTGCCCTCAGCTACAATGTCTTTAGGATATCCTTGAAAAACCTCCAAAGTAGTTCACTTTACCCCCTTACCCTACAATAGAGATCTTTATCCTTTCGAAGGGGATAATGGGTCTACGCGTAGGCTACGAAGGGGACAGATTGCCTTTAAGCTGGTCTATCTTACAAGTATGTATCGAATGGGGCCTTCTACTTGACCAATCCAACAAATTAACTGCCCTTAAAAAATAATAGTTCAAATTTAACATTGTTTAGACATGGTTCAGATAAAAGCTGGTTTAACTGTGCCATTTTCAATGTGGTATTTACTCGCTGGATGTCAGCAACTCTCGTTATTGATCTGTGGATTGAGTCTAACTAAGTTACATGGTCGTAGCTGCCGCTATCTAAATTTGAACTTTAGGCCTTGTGGGACAAAGTTTTTTTACAATAAGACATGTAGATGGTTAACCGCGTAGATAACGATATGATTTATGATTCACATTACGATTCCAAACATCAAGTGGCCTGCGTGCAGACTCGACTATTCTACAGTACACTTTAGGATATGTAGTCGAGTCTGCACGCAGGCTAAACATCAAGTCTCTAGTACTCCCCAAAAAACTAGACAACTGGGGGGGGGGGGGGGTTGAGTAAGTTCCTGGCCTGGATCCCCTCTATACCAACAATCCGTCAACCTTTGTTCCATTACGGAATGTTGGAATGGCGGATGTATCGGAAAGGGATCTATAGGACGGACTTCAGGACGTAACTTGGGGCATGTCTATGGCGAGTAAAAACTTGCACATCCGGAAAAGCATCAAAATTTGATTCAATTATGCATCATGAAAATGTCTTATATGCCTTCAAGAGAAGGTTTCTGCATTTAAGAAACCACTCTTTCACACCTTAACCTAAAAGGTTTCTTATATCTATGACACTTTTCGTGCAAGTGTCTAATTTCTTTTCTGGACAGTCCTGGAAAAATAGGTTACAACAGATAGATTAGCCATATGTGTATGTTATCAATGATTGTCAAGAACATCTATTAAAATTTATGTAAAAATATGTCAAATCAACGACATCTTTGTAGCAATTTCTTATAAGCCCTGCATGCAGTGGAATACTCCCCAGACCGTCAGACCAGGTCTTAGTGTAGACTTATGACGATGAGTCCCTTGTATCCCTGCGGTACCTTGCTCACAGGTTGACTGAAGCGCCATCTTGAAGTCAAAGAGCACAAGGCAACAAGAGACTCATCGTCATAAGTCTAGTCTTAGTGTTGATCAAAATACGAGAAACTTCATTTTGGGTACGAGCCTCCAAGAATTTCTTTAATAAGTAGGGGGCCAATAATTTTTCAGCAGCCTAAATTTCTTTCAGGTGGTCATGCGGTGCCTTACCGTATTGAACATTACCACGTTTAAAAGCAAACATTCTTCAGGTCTCCATCATTTTTTCCATCTGGTTTTTGGGAGTACGTAAATATTCACGGCATTTTTTTGTATTTTTATACCACAGGGGCGGATCTAGCCTAAAATCTGACCGTGGCTCGGGAGCGCGAAGCGCGACCAAAGGAAGGAAGGGCAGCGAGCGCGAAGCGCGAACAACACGGGGGTCCGGGGGCGGAGCCCCCGGAAAAATTTTTGGGGGCCACGCCCTTTACATCGTCGGAAACGCCCTATCTGACAGTCTGTTGTCAAAAAGTTAGAGTATAACTGTAGTAAGTGAGTGCCACAAAACAGAGAGAAATTCAAGAGGGAAAAGGAACGATGTATGAATCACCGGGGAGGGAGGGGCGGGTACTTTGCTGACGGGATGTGCACTTCTTTCCGGGTATCGTTTCGCCCTTTTTTAACGCCGGTTATCAAAAGAAGGCAATTTTCCTAAAGCCGGTTGTCAAGTGTCATCTCATTATTTTTTGACTAATTTTTACGTTTTGGAGTTTATTTTTCGCCAATTTTTGCTAATGCCGGCTATCGTTTAGAGGGAAAATTCTAAAGCCGGGTAAAAAGAATCTTTTCTGGAGGAGTGCACACCCCATGGCACACCCCCTTACAACTGAAAGTCAAGTGCGCCCCCTGGGATGACTCACGACTATTACAGAATCCCAATCGTTCCCGTATAGGTAAACTATTTTATCCCAGATTAAATAGCAATGTTTTTATATGTTTCAAAATTGCATACACAGTTGTTAGCGGTTTCTTATTGTTGCTTGCAGCTTCCTCAAAATTTTGAAGGTGATTTTCCTTCCTCGATGGAAGATTTGATCTTACTATCTGTCTCAAAATTCAAGAAAAATCTTCTGATCGACAGATAATTCAATTATTTACTGTCTTGAAACTTCTACTTATAATAGATATTTTTTTGTATTTTTATACCACGTGGCATTATGTGCACTGCATTCAGTTAACAAGATTTATTTGATCGCTAATTACAGTAGAGATAAGATTTTTTTTATTAGATATAGTTCTTCTCAGCTCGATAAACCTCGTTTAGTGTTTAGAATCTACTGCAGAAACTCAGAGCAGGAACGCATGCACAAGGCGACAGTTACCCATACTGGTAACGGAAACTTTAGTGGCAGTCATTACCGGGAAACGTTCCTGTGTTTGCAATCGCGTGTCAATCGAGTGCTTACATTCGATGGTTCAAAACGCACCTTTTCATGGAATAAATTTTATTTTCTTCTTTAATAGACCTTTTAGCTATTCTAGAAAAGAGCCTGGATCGAACGTTATTTTTATACATTTTCATACGTGACGTTCGATCGAGTGGCGATAGAGCTTCTATCACTATTGTGCACATTCGAAAATTCTACAAAATGTTGCAAAATAGCATTCGATTCTGATTCTTTTCAGAATAGCTAAAAGGTCTATTGCTTCGTTTCCCTAAATCACACATGTGATGCAAAGCATACAAATCAAATCTTTCAATAAGGCACAGGGAAACCTGCAAACCTTTTGGCTTATAAGCGTGAAATTGGAAGGTTTGTCCGTTTTCATGTGCCCTGTTGAAAGATTTGACTTGTATGCTGTGATGCAAAATTAATCCGCAGACACGTCTCCTTATCAACAAAGTCTACCGTGTGTCCTTATCAACAAAGTCTACTGTAAAGGCTCTGTTTAGTCCCCCCCTCTCTAAATAAGTCGGTCCCCTCCGAGATGAAATTTTTAACAAGCCCCCCCCCCTATATCAAATGCCAGAGGTTACCTAAGATTCTCAATTTATTCATTTAAATAAGTTTGCATGTTAATTCTGATATGGTGTGGCATAACTGTGTCAAATTTATGTACTTGACTTGTAAAATTTTATATTGAATCCACAAAATGTGGGGTAAAAGAGCTGAAAAGCTATCATATTTTGTGTTGTCATCTGACTTCATGAACAAGCCCCCTCTCTAATAAGCCCCCTCTGGAGTGTCTGAAGTTAAATGAGTGCCCAGGGCTAATAGAGCTTTTACCGTATCTCCATTAGATGTCACAGAAAAGGTCTGACAATAAAAATAATTGAAGTACTCTTTGCATGCGTGATTTTGTGGTTTAGCATATCCCATATGACATCTAATTTGAAATACACATAAGTTATCCAGTCCATTCTATGCCCCATGTTAAAAGATAGGATAGAGGAACAGGAAAGAAGAAACATTTTTGTAACCCCATGTTCATTCTGAACACAATTTTTCATAATTTCAACATTGTTTAATTCTACCAGCTAGCTTTAGAATTATTTTTCAGTTCATCAGTTCTTTACTGGGGCGCACTGGAGACTGGGGCAGCCATACGGCCCCCTGGTACATGGCTCTTGGCGAGGTGGTCAGTAAACTCTTGGTAAGGTGACTTGCCAAATTGTGTTTCTTTCCACATGTCTGGAGTCAGGTATGAATAGGTCCTTGAGATTGCCATGTATGTGGCCATTGCTAAAAAGAAATTTTGGAATAACAATTAAAGGCAGTCTGTCATGCATCTGATTGGGTGATAAAGAATTGAATAGCTAGACTGATCCTATTGACTTTCTACGACCATAGAAAGTGATGACGATCAGCCTTCCTTTATTCCAAATGCACAGATCCACAAAGACATCCACTTTGTTGAGCTCTGACTTTGTTGTGGCCAATCAGATACGTGACAGACAGCCTTTAAAGAAAGAATACCCCATAATATTGCATGCAAGGCAGCGTTTACACTGAATAAGTTCCACAAGTTCTGATGTCTTTGCGCAGTCATAAATTTTTTCCAAAACAAAGACATTAGGATCTCTCTTGTTTTTCAAAATTAAGATGGATATTCTTTGAATTTCATCATTTAAGATTTCTTTTGTTTATCTACATGCTTGCACAGTGAATAGCAGTATCATTTCCCAGCCATTCCCTCAATTACCAAAGACTTCTGTACTCATTTTGGTATAGTTCAAAATGGAAGCAGTCCTATATAAACGCTGCCCAAATCACTTTACCTTATCTATCAAACTTTGCTGAATACATTTTAACAGGCATTTAAAAAGAAAGTGGAGAATGTTTCAACCTTGATTGAAGTTCATGGTCATTGAGCAAAACTCATACCTGACTGCACCCAAGGAAGAATTTATTATATTCCCATTGACGACCTCAACTGTCCTTGTAAGAAATTCTCACTACAGAAGAGTGCTTTTTAGGGAAAATTAGAATTTACGAGATTTCAACAAACTAAGATTACTTCATAAAAGCTTGCTCTTTCTGCTAATTCCCAACCAGACAGAATATGTTGCAAGGGAGGGAAGCAAATCAGTTCTCAGAAGAAGTGCGTGTGATTTTTACCTCTTTCCTTGAAATCAAATGATTCTTTCCAAGACAACTGTGACTTGTGTGCGATTTTCCACGATCTTTGGATCTCATGAATTTTCTGTTTTCCCCATGAATTTGTAAGTATTTGGCAATACAGTTATGAAAAAAGTAAGTAATTTAACACCCCAAGAAAAATTTGCTACTTTCCAAGGAAGTCACAAAAGTATTAAAATGGTGAAGTTATGTGAAACAAATTTAAAAACTGAGAAAAGATGGCTTGCTTCCTTGCAAATATAACCTGGGGGAAAGGTACTTTGTGTATTTTGCTGACAAGATGTGCACTCCTTTCTGTGTACCATTTTCACCAGGGTTTTCTAACATCGGGTATTGAAAGAAGGACATTTTTCTAAAGACGGTCACCAAAGTGTTATTTCATTGTTTTCCAACAAATTTTTTATGTTTTGGAAAATACTTTTTGCAAATTCTCTCTGCAGCAGGCTGTGATTTGGAGAGAAGAATACAAAACCTGAGTGAAAAATTATTTCTTGGAGTGCAGCACCTGTACTGATTAAAGTTAAGAACCTCGCCAGGAAATACAACCTTTTATCACTTACCGAAATTGCCAACTGTGGCTGTGGTGCCACAAGCTGATGTGTAGCAATCTTCTACACCAGCCATCTGAAGCAACTTCTTGGGCACACTTGCAGCAACAATGCCTGTACCACGTGGAGCAGGGATCAGACGGACAGTAACTGACCCACATTTTCCTGTCACCTAAAACAATGAAGAATATTCTCATAAATTTCTGCACTCTTCAATATCAAATTTTCTGATGTTTTATATACATTGATCCTCAAAGGTTTTAACTGAGAAATTTATACGATATATATTCATGTGCTGAGGAAATAACAAGACTGGTTTCATTGTCAGAATTTTGTTCAGTGATCATCATTACTCAACTTTTAGAAGAGCTATATGAAGACCGTCGTGTTTTTCATCACTCAATGATCCAGTCAAAGTAAGATCCTAGGAGATACAAAAAATACATCTAGTTGTTCTAAAACAGAAAGTTCCTGATAAATTTGGCAACCAGGCGTGCAAAGAGACCTTCTAGTTCTTTATATGTTCAAATGGAATGACAGCATCTCAAAGTCATTGGACAGAGCTAGATGCAGATCTATAAATAGGTCAAAGATAATGCCTAAAAAAACCATCAGTACTTTTCTCAAAATAAATGTTTAGCTCCTCAGGTAAACCATAAACTACCCAGACCCCTTCCAACCAAGGACTTTTAACTCTGTTGATTCCCTTTCTCTTAGAATAGGGAATTTATCTGAAATTATTGCCATTTTGAACACACCTTGCATGGAACAGTATGTGGCTTTCCAATCTTGTTACCCCAGTAGCCTCGTCTAACTGGAATGATGGACAACTTAGCGGCAATGATGGCACCACGGATTGCAGTGGCAACTTCCTTGGAGCACTTTACGCCAAGGCCAACATGGCCATTGTAATCCCCAATTGCCACAAATGCCTTGAAGCGTGTTCTCTGACCAGCACGTGTCTGTTTTTGGACTGGCATGATCTTCAGGACCTCATCTTTGAGGGCTGCACCCAAGAATTGATCAATGATCTCAAACTCCTTGATTGGCAGAGAATAAAGATAAATTTCTTCCAATGACTTGATTTTGCCATCCTTGACAAGTCTACCAAGTTTTGTCACTGGCTGCCATTCTTTTTCTTCTTGTTTTCCACGTCCTCTACCTCTACCACGGCCTCTTCCTCTGCCTCCCCTGCCACCTCGGCCGAAACCACCTCTAAATCCTCCACGGCCACCACCGGCTGATCCTGCTGCTGCTGGTGCTGCGTCTGCCATTGCTAAAGGCAATGAAATACCATGTGAAAAATTTTAGATTACAATTTGCAGAAAACTATTGACTTTCAGGAATTGGGGACTTTCAAAGAACCATTTTTTTTAGGTAACTGTCTCTAGATTTTCCAGTGGCTCAATCTCCAATTTTTTGCCAAAATGGTGATTCCACAGTATTTTGAAAGGCAATATCAAATGTCCTTTTCGTCTTTTTTTCAAAATGAAGGCTTTAATCGAAGAGAAGTCTTTGTACTTGACAGAGGACGAGCCAAACATTCATACCTCTTCATATCTCTTGTCACTGCTCTTATATTGCAGATATACAGTATAAGTGGATTTTGACATTTACTTTTCAGTGGCCAATCATGATACCATTATACAATCATTTAGAGTATCTTTTATATTCATTTTAGTTTGTTAAAGGGGCATTCCTCGAAAATTAAATGCATGCAGAGATTCATTTTGTGATCCCGATCAAGAAACGGAGTATGTCAGCCCTCAGAAATCGTTTTTCTTTCCTTGATCGCACTTTTCAAACACGAGATATGGAAGGAAACATCTGACCAATTTCAATTTCAATACCCTACCATTTTATGCATCGTTCTCGGCGAACAAAGGTAGAATATTTTTGTTGCTGTCCGTCGGTCAGTCATCGGCGAGTCTTGATAGGCTCGTTTTGCGTCGCTTGTTGAATTTAGTTTGAATGTTTTGTTGTAGTCATTCATTCATGTGTCCATGGTCGACTACGCGCAAGAGAATTGATCGGATTTACAGACAATTCTCGTTTTCTGTCTCGGATTCAAATTCCAGGATATGGCTGAGTTCTCGGTCTCTATTAAAGTCAGTTGTGAATGCCGTTATGTATTTTTAGTCACAGAGTATTGATATCAAATTGTACTGTGGGCTTGTTGGGTGAAGCCACTAAACAAACTGCAGAAAACAATATACAAGTGCATTTTTCACAGTTGCGTTTTGGGTGAAGCCACCAGACAAACTGCAGAAAACAATGGAACCATGCTTATATCAATGCTGTTTACAGATTTGTTTACAATTTGGCGACAGAGCCCCATTTAAAAAACAACTACGCTGAAGATCACAATGGGAAACCTTTCAGCATGATACTTTGTAGCTCATAGAGAATCAAAATTCTATGAGATACAAACAAAAGGAGCATGGCAAAAACTTCTGATACCATCTTTTGCACAATCATGCACATGTCTCAACCTTGATTGAAGTTCATGGTCATCGAGCTGAGCTCATACCTGACTGCACCCAAGGAAGAATATATTGATATATTTCCTTTTCACCTCAACTGACATTGTGAGAATTTCTCACTACAGATTGGTCCTTCAAGGAAAATGTCCAACAAATTTACTTTACTTGTAAATACTTAGTATGGAGGGACCTTGAGATAGACCCAGCCATCCCCAGTGCCCAGGACGAGTTTCTTTTTGGTCAAACAGAGTACACAAAGTTTCCCTCCTAGTCCTGTACTGTTGTGGTTGATCAAGCTCTGCAAAGTGCACACAGCATGTTCAAAGAAAATAAACGAGAGCATGGAAATAACTGATGTGCTCTGAAAAATTTATGTAATTCTTCAACTGGTTGCAACATAGGTACTTAATTTCTCTAATTTCAAACTTTCATTTCAAACTTTGTCGCAACGTGTGCGTCAATATTTCAACTCCGCGTGAAAGCAAGTCAAAGATAGATCAGTCTGGCATCCATACCACCAATTCTTTCTGGTTTGCTGTCCCTGGAGAAAAAACCCCGCTAAAATTACTGTAACCTGCCCTGCTTCCTTCTGAAAAGAACGGTCCAAAAGTAACGTCCACAAAGGCCGACAAAGTAGGATAGCTTGTCGTAGGCCCAAAACCGACAGCCAGGTGTCGATTTCATCAGGACCAAAAACATGTTTGTTAAAACTCCATCATAAAACTAGATTGCAAATACCATGGTTGAGAAAATGAAAGAGAATAAGTTGAATAATTCGATTTTAAAGGAGTTAAATCACATGAGATTGAAAAAGATATAAAGTACGGCTCACTTACGTGATGTATTTTTCTTGAGAGGCCTTTTCAAAGCTGAACCACGATTTTGTCTTCTTTTTACAAAGGATTGTGGGATATAGAAATGATGTAAACTATTGACCAGCTTGGCAGACCGTCTTCGATCAGGTTTTATGACGTCATATTGTTTCCACAAAATAATTTTAGGATTTTGTATGGAACACAGGCTAAATTTTGCTGCAACACAAACAGATTATGTATGTATGTATGTAAATTTTGCAATTACAAAATCAGAAATTTAATGTAGCATAAATTCAGAAAAAAAGCAATCTGATTACAAATGTACGACCTTGTTTCCATAATGATCCCTCCAGAGGTGTCATTGAAAGGCAAACTCGTCCCCAGGGCCTTTTTTCTCACAAATTGGTTAGGAAAAGCAGCTTTTAGAAAAGCAATAATACACAGGGGTTGTTTTTTATTTTGGCTGTTGACATTCTTAGCAGATTTTAGGTCAGAGTGTAGACTGGTCCAGATTGTCCTAGGTAGGAGTTGTTAGGATAGGAGAGACCATTTTGTCCTGTGTTACTCTTTCGAAAAGATTGATTTGATTCAATTGGTTTTCAGATCTTTGAGTGATCCAGCTCTGGCCAACTGTTGAGAACATCTCCGACTTATATAAAGGGGCTGAATTATCAAAAAATTTGAAAACGTTTGTAGCAGTGCATTGTTCAAATCTCTTTTTTGGGGAGCCAATTTATATCTTTAGATTCTTTGATGAATATGTGCTCTATTATTTAGATTGAAACAGAGACTGATACATTTATTTTGAGAAGTTCGAATCTTTTCGGTTAATCTTGGAATCCAAGCACTGCATGCAAGGTTAAAATGGGGAAGTGGGGTTGGATCAGTGCATTTGCTAGCAACCTTACGAAGAGAAAAGTCAAGAAAATTTACTTTCTATAGACGAACCTTAAGGTCAGGTTTTCATCAAGAATACATTGCCAAAATCTTTCTTCAAGTAAATTCATACTTATTCATCGGACTTTGGCCATTTTCTATGAAAAGAATATTCGCAAGAAAGAAACAGGGAGCTCGACTTGATCAAATAATTCCTATCCCGGCCCTAATCCCAAAAGGCGATTTGTTTGACTGCTGAAAATACTAGCCTGCCTTCCAGACCACTTGGAAAGGAAAACTTTTCTTTCTCAAGCTCAAGTTGTCTGGAACACAGGCTAAAAAATCCCAAAAAATACAGGCATGCAAAAAGACACCAAGAGGACGGAATGTTCAAGCAACATGAAATGCACAAAGTTGGTAGCCTTTTGTTCTTAAGTGGGGTCTGGGTTAGATTTATTTCATGACTCCTTGTTTTCGCTCAATTCCCCCCAATTACACCCCCAATACCCATGACTATAACAGTAAATAACAATTCAATGCAATATGGACTTCTAAATAGATACAACGATGTTGCGGTGGAGCATAGTAAATTTTGTGGCGCTGTGAAGGAGCTTTTTAAAATTACATGAAGCACTTTGGCACTTACGAGAGGAAGAAGGCGCGCGAAATCGAGAAAAAATGTCGACGTGATTTGCATTTCATTTTCACTGGAAGGTTTTGGATAACACACTGCCAAGATAGCCTCAAACAACTCATACAACATGTCTGATGAAATTGAAAATAACTTAATGGTGCAGATAACTCCGATGTTCCCGCAATTCGAGGAAGGTACCGTTAGAAATGTGATAGAAATTGTGAGACAAGGACAAATCAACCAAGGCCAGCCCATCACTGTTGCGACTCTTTTGCCGACCTGTATCGATTATCTGTTGGACATGCCGCCAGAAACATTAAATGATATCAGAAGCTATGCTAATAATGACTGGCGTAATGAGATAGATAGACGTAGGTTTGCTGGAATTGAAGTGTTGGAAGAATTAGATGGGCCTAAATTTCCAGCAGTTGCTGCTGCTGTGAATAATAAGGGGTCTAATAAAAATGGCGGCAAAGCCAAAAAGGTGAATGGTGCAAAGAACAACGCAATGGCCAATGCTGATGAAAGCTTTCTGATTCCCAATGATTTCTTCGGAGAAAGTTTTGATTTGTACGACAGTGGTGACGACAATGACAATTTCTCATACAGTTATGATGAATTATCAAGGAATTCCTCTCCTCCTGGGACAGATGAGGATAGTTACGATTCAAATGAAGCCTATGACTATGCTCACATGAGATTTGACCACAATAGAAGAAGTCCTCTGAGATCAGATACATCAAATTCTTCTTCTATATCATCATCAACTGATTCAGACAAGAGTACTGAGAGTACTCAACTAAGAATCAACAAAGAAATTCCTGTGAGGCTTGATGCTTCATCTACTTCTACAAATTCTTTCAAAAAACCACATGTAGGGGTCAATATATTTGAAAGAGTTACACCAAAAAACTTGCCCAGCAAATCTGCCACTAAGAACGCCATGCATACAGTTCCACTGAGACGAAAGACCAGCAAAACTAAACTGAATGGTAGCTTTTCCCCGATTCAAAATGGCAAAGCAAAAATAGAAGTGATTGAGATTGATCATTTATCACCGGTCAAAGTGCCAGCTCCAAAGATGCAGCCTGACATTCAGACCCATACTAACAACATGCCTTCCACAAGCAGCACTGAAAATATTGCTCCTAAGAAGCAGACACCACCAAAACAAGATCCGATTCAAGCAGCTGTAACACAAGTGGTGAGCATCCCAAAGTTGATCTCTACAGGAGGAGCCTTTGGTTTTTGATGCTCATGTTTGTTAGCAGCATCAATTTCTAATCCCCAAAAAATCACCAAAAAATGTTTTCTCTTTGTCTATTCATGTTAAGTCTTCCAAAAATTGGATACATCTTTTTTTATCATTTTCGATGTTTTTGGAATCAAAAATGTTATGAAACTTGCTCGTAGCTCCAAAAAGAGAAACAAAACAAAAATCCTAGAATCTAATTCGGCTTTTCTCGGAGCTTAAGAATCGGTCCAGTGCTCATCAAAACTTGAGAAACATCCCAAAAATGCTTTTAACTTTCTCTCAGCTACCAAGCTGAATGTTTTTCATTCCAATCCATCAAGTACTTTTGGTACTGTCAATAACCAAATATGGGAGCTTTTTCTGGCTCACCCAGTAGACTTACTTTTTGTAAGTTCTTTTCCCAGTGTATTAGACCAGAGTCAATTGAATTAGACTTACCCCAAGATGGAGTATTCCTTTTCGGTATAGACTTGGGGCAAGTCTATCAGTGTATAAGCTCTTCCCTCAGATATAAATGCACAACATTGGATTAGATCCTTTGATGGGCTTTAAAGGAGCAAGCATTATTCTTAAATGTAATATTCCTTGAGCGAAAGCACAATACCCTTTCTTGAAACATTGTATCATTTCTTCACAAGAATTTAACATATTTTTCTTTTCAGTTGCTAGTTGTACCAGATCTGTGTGAAAAATATGCAACTGACTTTTTGACAAAAGAATATGCAATAAATTGCAATGACATGGCAAACAGGTAAAGTTTATCTTCATCTAAATTTGTGTATCTAGATATTACCTCAGTGAGTGCCCTATTTTGCTTCAAATTGAGACTGCTGCAAAACTAATTCCATTAAAACCAGTTGATCAGTTGATGTGGAACAGAGCACTAGGGGATGAGCCCCTCTCCCTTTTTTCTGCAGCCATGTCTCTAAATCCACCGTATAGAGATAGTTAAAGCGTTTGTGTATAAAAAGTCACATCAATTTCATCACATCTTTACGTCACATCGATTCCCTTGATGACTATTCTTATCCTTCGATCTGCTGTTCTTTTATCTTGATTAGTGTCGGTCCTACTAATATTTCTTTGCTTGATAACGAGCTATGCTTGAAACTTCATGCTTATTTCAATTCGCATCAAAGTGCTTACATTTTCTTTATTTATTTGTTTATAAAGAGTGTTTATAAAGGTAACAAGCCCTTCACAAGGGGTTTGGTCTTGACAATGCTCATTGAATGTACAGAATATTATTTGCAGACAGTTGACTTTATTTTTTAACGTCTGCATTTTCTTTCTTTTTATTAGGTTTGTAGAGCATTTGTTTGAACAAGAGTCTTACCCAAAGAAGATAGTGAAGGAAGCTCCAAAGCCAGTTCCAGAAACAAAGAAGGAAGAGAAGGTAAATTTGTTTTTTTTAAAGATAATCAAGGCTGGCATTTTGAGGAGGAACTGATTTGGTTGAAACCCAACCGTAGAATGTTCTACAGGAAAGCAGTTAACGATTTGTTTCGAAATGGAGTTCATCCCTAGAATATTTTTTAAGTCAGCACTTTTTTAAGGGTTGGAATTGCTTTGATGTATGTATGTATGTATGTATGTATGTATGTATGTATGTATGTATGTATGTATGTATGTATGTATGTATGTTAATATTTGCCACGTAAAATAAAAAAATTTACAAGAAATAAATAGAATTTACAACTTTTAAAAGCTACAGAGATAATATATGATGACAATGCTCATTAAATAAATACATTACTGTAAAAACACCCCTAATTTTCAGCCAACTTTCCAAGTGTAAATTCCAATTGCTGAAAACTTCTTGCTTTTGTGCGTATTGCATTCACATCCAGTTCCTTTCCTCTTTTAGAAAAAGACAGAAAAAGACTACCTGCAAGTTAAAGCGAAGAAACGCTATAATAAAGAATATGCAGACCAATGCTTGTCCTTACTTGCAAATGCATTTAATAAGGTAAGTTTTCCACAGAGTAGGTAATAGTACATCATTCTAACAGATGAATCAGACAAAATGCACAGCATCTAGAGGCTGCTGATACCAAGGTATCAATACAGTAATATTGGTTAGTACATTATTTGATAGTGGACATGTTCAAAATGCAATTTGAAATTTATTTGACCAAAATTGATAACTCCATTCTGAAATTATCAGAGATTTTCTCAAGAAAGCCCCTTCAAGAAACCCTCAAAACAGACCTAAAATCACAATCAAATTTTCCAAATATTTCTGTATTGCAAATGACTTGAACACAGTTGAGTATGTGTTTGCCTCTTGGTAGGATGAACAGATCTTCCCCACTAACACATAAGGAAATTCTTCAAGGAGATGCCATTCTCCCAGGAGGGTAACATTTGTTAATATAATTTTTATTACTGTCAAGAAGGAAAATTGCCAAAATATTGATCTCTGTTTGAGGAGGTTCACTTGTTTTTTAGTTTTTGGATGGAGTACAAAAAATCTCCCATTGCCACAGAAAAGAATGACCCATTTAAGCTGGGAAAATTTTCTAAATCTAATTGAACATATCGGTTATGAAATTGCAGAGCGTTTTTTGCAATATTCAGGGAGCAGTAATTTTCAAATGTTATACTCTTTTGCAGACACCATAGTATTTAATCTGTTATTTCATGCTGTGTTACATTGTTTTTTGTTAAGACAAACATGTTTTGCCCTCAACCATTTGTTAAGTTGAATTATATTTTTTGCACAGGTGTCGATGCAGGACATTAGATATGCATTGAGTCAGAACTATGGTAGATACGCAAGGACATTTAAGTATCTCAATGAAAGAATTAAAGAAAGCAGTGAGTAATAATATTTATGCCGTTCTCATTGTACCAATTCGGGCAAAACACCCTTTCCATTTGAAAGTCTACTATTTCAACTTTTCAATTAACTGCCTCTTTTTGGAAAGTTTTCATAATCTCTTCATACGATACTTCTGATCACAGATTAGGATTCAGCACCGAAAGGCTAAATTCAAATGTTCATTGTCTTAGTGTTTGTGATTTTGATTCTATGATGATAGTACTGGCACTGATGTGAGGTTACCAAATAAGAATACTGCGCATGGGCAAAACTGGTTTGTGGTTTTTGTCGGTGGAGTGGTGGTTTTGTGGCCAGGGGCGTTTCTGGTCTGTGGGATCTTTGGGAATTCTTCGGAAACCTGATGGAATCCTGATGATTAGTGACCTCTTCTTCTTATTTATGTTTGGTCTTGTTTTGAGTAAGCTCCTTGTGAACCATGGCATTAGTCATTAGTGACTCACATCTAGCATCTTTGCACAGGTCTTGCACCAGTGCATAATTTTTTACAAAATTCACCTAAACTAAGCTGGCGCATGCTAGCACCTGTCAAAATGGAATGGTGCCATGGTACACAAAGTGCTTGATGATTGTTGTTAAAGAAATTGTTAAGTGCCGTTCATAGCCAGAACCAGACGTCATGTCTATTTCTGCTATGGACGGCACAGAATATTGTATTTTGTTGAGTTCTAGTTTTAACTGTGATATAAAAAAACGTTTTTCATTTCGTGGAGCAAAATTTTGGAATAGTCTCTCAGCTGAGTCAAACAGGCATCCTCTCTGAATAGCTTTAAAAAGTCTATTTAAAGATGAGGGCAGGGGCAGATCTTGTGGCAGGGGCGGATCTTGTGGCAGGGGTGCCGGGTCCTCTTAGTTTGCAGGCCTGGTCGGAGTGACTGGTGGCCAGATCTACGGTTGTCAGTCGCTTTGGGTTGGCATGTCGATCGGGGGTGGCTGATGCCAGCTTTGCATGGTCTGCCCTTGCCCTGAAATTGTAATTTGTTTTCTCTTTGTAAATAATTTCTTTCAATTTAAATGATCAGTTATTGTAAATAGGTTTTAACATGTTGGTATCTCTTATAATTAGGTTTGAACTATTTTTATTTTAGATTATATTGTAAATGTTTTAAATGTAGGGCCCCTCGAAAAACAACTTCGTTGAAGGGCAGCCCTCCCTAAATGAATCAGGTATAAAAATATATGAAATATAATGAGTGTGAACATTTACAGGGGATTTGACAATGAACATTATTCAGGGTGCAAATCCTTTATTAATTTTCCAATTAATTACCATCATGAAATAAGAATCGCATGCAACAAGTTTATGAAAATTTGCAACAAGACTAAAATTTGGGTGATGAATGTGATTCGTAGGTCAGAAATTTCATATGAAGCAATTTGATGAAATTTTGAAAATATCCATTGGTTTGTTGTTGAAATTTTCGATTAGATTGACCATTCATCTACTAATGCATTTACGTTTCCACTTTTAACTGAAAACCTTTCGCTTCTAGGAGAAGGAAATGGAAAAAAGTTGACCTTCATGAAAGGTCTACGTTCTAAGAGATATGTCAGTTCAGAGCTGCATCGTACATTGAAAAAGGAGGCTCATTTTCTCATTGATTTTGAGAAAAAACAGTCAGAGGTAAGAATATTGATGGATTACAACAACATTTATAGCCTTTTTGGCATTTGGGAAATCTTTAGAATACATCTTTTTAGCTGTTTTGCAAAAGAGTCTGGAAAGAGTAATAATGCTTTACATTTTTTTTTAAATCTGGCAAATTTTTTATTAGAAAGCGAGTAACTGTGTGTAAATCCCAAATCACCATGAACAAGTTTTCTCTTTGTCCATTCATGTCGATTCTTTAGAAAATTTGATAGACGTATTTTGATCGTTTTCAGTGTTTTGAAAACAAAACTTTTAAGAAACTCGCCTCTGGCTCTATAAACTGGAAGCAGAAAAATTTGCAAAAAATCCTAGAATCTATTTCAGGCTTTTTGCTAAAGATTAAGTCATGAATTTTCAAAATTGGTCCAGTGTACGATTTATTGTGGCCTGCCAAACATGAATGGTTGATTTTGGCGCACCCGGTAGAAGAATGTAAATTGTATTGTAATATTACATGGATATAAAAAGGCTACTCCTTGAAATAGAGCAAAATTTATTCTTGATCTACTGTAGCTTTAGGTTTACAATTTGATATCAATTAATCATGGAAGACATTATATTTTCAGGCCCAAGATCACACACTGGCACTCTCCCTGAATGAGCAGCAGTATGAGGAAGTATGTTGCCATATTGTTTGACATGAGAAATCTTTGAAACCTAGAAACACATTTCATTTTATACAACTATATGAGCGGTTTCACTGAGGGGCATTTCACTCTCAAAAAATCTCGTACACCTTTGGCAGAAATCCTTTTGTTTTCAAGAAAAATCCGTAAAAATCCTATTGCTCTGAAAAAATCTCGTCCATTTTTTCAATGAGTGAAATGCCCCTCGTGTTTCACCCTCAAGTCTGTCCGAGATTCATTCCTTTGAAATAATTTCTGTCCACACAGGCTAGCTGCACTTGACAAATTTTTCGCTCAGAAACTTCTGCTGGATGCAGATCTTTAGATTTAGCAATCTTCCGTTTCTTGTGCCCTAAACTCCGCTTCATGAGCAAAAGAACCACCTCTCTCTTTAATTTTACTTTGTAAGAAATACACATGAAAGAGAGGTGACATTCAGTCTTATACAGTAAAAACCTGCGTATAAGAACCTACAATTTTGCAAGTCAGCCTAACTGGGTTCTTATGCAGGGGCGGCGCTGGGGGGTAATCAAGGTAATCGCCGATTACCTATTTTTTTTCAAGGGTTTTGGACCTTTTTCATTTCTCACAAAACTAATAAAAAACAGGACGCTTCCAAATCTTTGAACTTTTGTTGTATTGCGTCATATTCATGAGGCAGAGCGTTCTAACGGTGCTCTGTGAAGTATATTGATTGCCATTTCGCTTTCTTTTGCTATGATTTGACAGACAGTCGATAATTAGTTGTTAATCTTTCTGCGTACATTATCTTTGTTGAATTTGATAGATATTGAATTCGAGGATTAGGATGGCCGCGTACACCCTTCGGTGAGGCCGTGAAGTAATCGTGGCCCTTCCTGATTACCTCACATTTGGTTTCGTGGGTGTCGTGACGTAATTCTCTATTGAGCAGATCGTATTAAAACAGATAGCGCCTCGCAGCAACTTAGTCATTCCGCAACCTGATTACCTTAGCACTGTTGCCCTTGAGAAATCTGTTCAAATCTTCTGTCATGGATCGAGTTTTGGGAAACGAGTATAGATGAGGTGTTTCTAAGATTTTTTCACTGCGTGCAGCACAGAATAACAATTTAAATCACGAGCAACGATTGCGCTTGAAAAAGGATGGAAGGCCATGTCCAATAATAAAAAGTATGCGGGGAGAACAAGTGTTACGGTGTACGAGTCTTTTCCGTGGATATGTGGCGGAGAAAATGAAGAGGGCAAAGAAACGTTTTACTGCTGGCCCTGCCTAGTGATGGGTGACATATCGACGGTAAGTGTGCATTTTATTAATAATTTTCGAAATTATTTCATCTGACCAGGTCCATTTTCCTATCAGATTTGCACATCACATAGTAAACTGAAATATATCAAATATAACTGCATGCACAGCATTAATTAGGCTGGAGTCGCATAAACATTTGTGGGATAGTTTAGAAATAACATTATACCAAAAATTGCGATCCATGGTCACTGGACATTCCACATGACAAAATCTCTTCGGCCAAGGTAGTCAAGTCTGCCAGCGATTACCTTGCCCTTTATGAGGCTAGGTGTATGAAGGCCGTGGAGGGCAGACATGAAGCTGGTTTAATCCCATATGCAAAAGAGCCGCGGGCCTACAACCGCTGCATGAAGCATAACTCGTAAACTACTTGTAAGAAACTGAACTCTGATATCGCGAAAAATGTTAAGAAATACCAATACTGCGAAAATATAGACTATTTATTTTAGACTATTTATTTTACCTTAGCATATTCTTACTTTAGTTTCATTTGTTTCCTGTATCATATCACTCACTTGAGTCTTGAGTAATGTCTAAGCAGCGGAAAGTCCTAAAAACTTTTGTTTTGAAATGTTCACGAGGGGACAGGGAGTAAATACAATATGAAGACTGTTATGGAACCTTTAAGAAAGTTGCAAAAATGTTACAAGTATTTTGAAGAAATTGCATACAAGAAACTCAACTCTCAGATCGCCAACAAATTAAGAAACTCCAGTACTGGGAAAAAATCGCGGAAGATTATCTGGTTCGAAAATTTTTCTTGATTTTTCTTATTTTCGGGAGGTTCTCTGGCCGTGTACGTTTTTTCTCCTTTGATCTTGAAGTTGTGTATATTTGTTGTATGTACATCTAATCTTGAATTTTATTTAATTCAACAGATGAAAGGGTCATTTGTGCAAGTGAACGGTTTCAAATCGACAGGGAGGAACCTTACAAATATTGCTGGGAGCCATCAAGCATAAAAAAATTCAGAGCATTAATGGCTTCAGAGCATCGGGTGCACAGGGCAGTGGGTGTGGTCTTATCATAAGCGAAATATGGGCGTTTCCCAACATAAAAAAGGGCGTGGCCCAAAAAATTTTCCGGGGGCTCCGCCCCCGGACCCCCCTTCACTACGGCATTCCAATTTGATTACCTACTTTTTTTCCCTTCGAGCCGCCCCTGTTCTTATGTTTTGGGTATTTAGTGGGAAATGAGGCTGTTCAGGTTCTTAAATTGGTTCTTATTTTATTCATGGCTTTCAGGAATTTCTTTTCTTCAGATTCAAACTTCATGCCTATTAGTTACTGTCAGTTCACATCAGTTGAGTTTATGAGATATATTCCCCAACTGAAATTTGTGGAAGAATCAAAAATATTTATATAATCCAGAGAAAATCTTTCAAAAACTTCTCATCGGGTAGTATAAACATTTTTTATTCTTCCACAAACTTCTGTTGTGAATAAGACCCCATCCTCTCTAAAAATAAGAACCTATTTCAAATTCCAGGCTGAATGGGTTCTTATATAATTGGGGTTTACTTGCAAAATTTCAGCCTCTAGGTTCTTAATCCACTAAGTTCTTATACACGGGTTTTTACTGTATTTTAAGCCCAATTCTTTTTCACATAGGAAGGACAACTGATCGAATGTGGTTGTTGCTATGGCGAGGCTGTCTTTGAAGAAATGATTCAATGTATTGAGGTAAGGAGTTATTCCCTCATAAACGCTTTTCCTCCTTGCCAGTTTCTTTATATAATCCTATGAAAAGTTACGATAACATAATTACTAGTTACGCTACTTACAATATTACTCTACTATTACTTACAATATACCACTAGAATGACACCAGAGAGAGCTAAAGACTATGTCTACCCATGCGGCCAAAACATAAAGTTAAAAACTACTAAAATACACGTAACTACTCTACAATGAAACTACGTCCCCCTTGCAAGTAGCAGCAGCTAATCATTAGTAGCAGCATTTATTCAAAGTGTTGTGTTGCATTTATGTATTTTAAAATATTTATTCAAAGTGTTGTGTTGCATTTATGTATTTTAAAATTGCCTTAAGGATCTCTGTATTAGAATCAACAGACAACCTTTCATCACCATACAGCATCATTTCAAGTAATAGCGCGTTTGATTGATTTGAAAAACCGTACGGTTGCAACGTTGCGTTAACACTATCCAGAAGATCTCTCCTGTATGCATCGTAAGCATGGCAGTCCTTGCAAGTTCACATATAGGGTAGAGTGGGATGGAATGGGTCAGCGTGCGACAAAATTGGTTACTTGATTCTCTGCCTCTGAAGTCCAGGCAAAATATCCTTGATTGTTAACAAAATTGTGATGCTGAATGTGGTTACTAGTGCTATTTTCACACTGCTTGTTCACATTGCACCGTTTTTAAATGAATACGCCATGAATACGATAGACATTCACGTTACTCCAGCAATACATTGTTGCTAATCCCCTTTTTTATACAAAGCCTTCTGTTTCTAGTTGCCAAAAAGGTGCCAATCGTGAGTTTGAAGGCCATTGGTATCAATGGCCGATGCGATACAAAGAATTTGACCCGTTTTCAAATTTCTCCGTTTTTGGCGTTCACAATAAAAATGGATCGTTTTCAGATTTATCCGTTTTCGTTAGCGATTTTGACAAGTTTGGTTTCACAGCGGAGCAGTGTGAGCGTATTTTTGCCAGCCTTTCTAAAGATTTCGGCTCAAATGAAACTCTCTGTGAAATTTCAATTTTTTTGTATGTTGCATTATCAATGAATAAGGTTGTTTTTGTTATGACAGCAACAGGTTTTCTTAAACAACTTCAACAACAGGTCATTAACTCATTTTGCCCCACCGTCCTTAGTGAGCTAGTGAAAATGCCAGTTATTTTATGTACCACTTCCCTTGATTGATTGTTTGTTTGTTTGTTTGTTACTCTACTCTTTTATCTAATTCAAGGGTCATCTCTTCTGCTCTGAATGCCTCAAAAGATACGCAAACGAATCAATTTTTGGACAAGGGAAGATGCAGATGTTTTGCATGACCGATGGGTGTGATAGCAGTTTTCCACTGAGTGAGTTGATATTAAAGAACAAGCATAGGGCTCAAATCTTTAAAAATGTCGGTGTAAAATTCGATCACACTTTTCTTTTAATTAAATGGCGTGGAAGGCCGTACCAATTTGTTGATATCTTGATTAGTTTCAAAATGGTGGCATTTATTAAATTTGAGGCTATGACGTTATCAAATTTCTAAATCCTAAACCAGAAAAGCTATAGATTTCTGCTTGCCACCATATTGTAGACCTTCATAAAGTATGGTTTGCTTGAAGTTTATATCATTTTTCCTCCATTGGTTTAGGATTATGATGATTTAAAGTTTTTCAAAATTTTTTATGAATTTCTTAAAAAATAGTTAGTATTTTAGTATCTTGATTAGTTTTGAGAAAATTCATCAGAAGTTTTAAATCATCGTAAATATTAAATCAAGAGAGGAAAAGTGATAGAATCTTCAAGAAAACTATTGTTTTTGAAGGTCTACAATTTGGTGGCAAACAGAAGTCTGTTGCTTTTCTGCTGTAGGATTTAGAAATTTGATGACATAATGAATTTAATCAAAATAATAAATGCCGCCATTTTGAAACTAATATAGATGTCAAGAGATGTCCATGGCAGATTTACAGCAAAGTACCCTAGATTCCTTCCAAGCAATTTTATTCAAAGAAAAAGGAAATAGAATTGTACACCTACCTTTTAAAGAACGTTGAGCCCTATGCTTGGATCGACACTGCAAAGTCAAATTAAAGTCAAACCATCAGTTCAAGTGTCGAGCTATAGTTTTCACTTAGGCCAAATCTGATTTGCAAGAGAGTGTGAAATTGTAGCGTCCCTACAAAGGACCGTAGTGATAATGCCTCTTCAAGTGTGAGTCTCAAATTGGTGAACAGTCCAGCCTCGATGCTTTGTTAGATTGTGATTGCAG
Source organism: Aurelia coerulea (assembly GCA_039566865.1). Taxonomy (NCBI): domain Eukaryota; kingdom Metazoa; phylum Cnidaria; class Scyphozoa; order Semaeostomeae; family Ulmaridae; genus Aurelia; species Aurelia coerulea. The sequence continues at coordinate 19,266,639 of CM076955.1, forward strand.
CGGAGAATTGATTGATTCAAAATCAATGATTCTTCCATGTGTATTTTAAACTTAGACAGCAATATGATGATTATTGTACACGCTCTTGACATAGACTTCCAAACATGATGATTGGCCAAGAAATGGCCGACTTGTTATCGTTTCAATTTCAAAATAGTTGTTTTTATTTGTCTAGAATTTCTGAGCAGCGACAAGAACCAAGGGGAGATCTTTCAGATATTACCCAGGGGTAGTAATAGCCACGTGTGACAAGCCAGTTTACAAATTTCTGCGGATAACCTCCAAACCCTTTTGAAACGGACCCTCAAAGTCGTTTCACATGTTCTGCCAAAGCCGTTTTGGCGTATAATATTAATGTGTATAATGTGTGTCCATGTAAGTACAGCAGCGTATACACTCTTGTCAAAATATGCTGACGCGATGCTGACGAAGAGCCTCGAAGAGCGCACTGTGATTGGTAGAATTTAACTGATAACATGCAAAACGAGAATTTAAATTTCACAACGAGGCTGCCTGCTGTGAAACTTCGGGTTCAGCTCTGGAATCGCAACCGCAAGTAAGTCATGAGTCTGCTTATACTAAAGCTTGCTATCTTTCCAAGTCTATGGTTATATGATCACATGAAATATCACGTGAAAGTAGCAAAGTCACTGTACTTACATGGACATAGCATAGCCGTCAAATCTTTTCTTTTGTCAAAAGATCCCGTGGGGTTGTGACTCACGCTCTGATCAGATCGCATTTTCTCCTATGATTGACCAATCAGATGCCGTCGTTGTGTTTACTTCCGCGTTTCACAGCAAAACTTAGGCCATTTTCAGCCGTTTTGACCACTCTCCGGAAAAAATCATTGCACGATCGGATAAATCGAATTTCGTCAAAATTTCAATTGGAGAAGATTCTCCATGCTTTGGACCATAAGTGTTTTCGGTATGGCTTTGCGATCACTAAAAATAGCAGAATTGTGGCATTTTTAAGCTCACTGCAGTCATTCATCGGTTACAGACTCTATGATTAGCAAAAAGAAGAGTAGAAAATTGAAAACCTGAAAAAGAACTAGTGCATACACATACCTCAGATGGATTTAATAACAAACATCCACTTTTTCTGCCGCGATCTACAGCGAGCTTCACCAGCAAATAACACAGTCAACAAAAATAGGCGCGAGAACTTGAATGAGCAGCTACATGCCATCGTCGAGTGAGAACAGCATCCGATTCCAATGAACAGAAATATGAATAAATCAACGGTGAATAAGGAATACATGAACTTGCCATATGCTGAAGATTACGGGAGTAGCTGTACGTGCACTCTGGCCCAGAAAGAACAATTTTGTGATGTCTTTTTCGATAAACCATCTGTGGATAAACCGTGCCACCATTCCTTTATCCAACTGCGGCTATCTGCACGCAGGCTAGATGGAAATCGGCAATAACATTACCAAAACGATGTACGAATTGATCGGTCACTTCCCATCTTTTATTGCAAGAAAAATATCTATCGTCTTATGGTCTAGCAGGCTAGCAGCTTCATGAAACAGAACTGAAATGCTAGGTTTAGTGTTCTTACGAATACGAATAACAAGAAGAAATGTACATCTTATTTTCATAACGAGTAAAAAATATCGATCTTTTCGACATTTGAAATACTATTTATAGAAACTCCTCATGTCAATTTCACATTTTGGGCGGATATCATCAAAAATATTTTATCTTTTAGAAGTCCTTCGTTAGAAAATCACCCCTTCACAGTCAAGCAACACAGTAGCATCAAAGCAAAGTTGGGCAGTTTGCAAACTCATTGCCCATTCATGGAAGAAAACCCCTATTTTTGTAAGATTCTACAACTTTCATCCAATAAAGAAAGCTCCTCAAAATTCTCACTTTCTGAGTACAAAATGTTTCGTAAGAGTTTCTTAAAAGTTCTCTCGAATTTCTATCGGTGGTGCAGGATCTCTGGGATCTCCTGTGCCTTAGACAAAAATTGTGCAGCAAATTATGAAATCATGCCACAACAGTGTAGATCACATACGAAATCTCATGTTAGAAGTTACCAAACGAAAAGTGAAATTTATTTGTTGCAGTTTCCAAAATGTTATATTTACTTTAGGCTTGATTCTAATAAAAAAGTTTCTTGTAAGGTTCCCAAATTTTCAAAATTCCAACTGACAGTTTGTCGACGCTCATTCAGAACCACATTTTGAACCAATGAATTGTTAAAAAACGAAATAATAACAAAAATTATTGCTTTTTAGTAATAGTTGAGTTGGTATTGCAATTTCTGGTTGAAAACATTTTTTGCAACTCATAACTTACTTTGAAAAAGTTCCTTAAATTTGAAATGACCTTTCATCGCTTCTAATAGATTTTCCTAATTTATGGAAGAAGCAGCAACGGTTTCCTTCAAGCAGTTTCCTGCAGAAAAAGTGTATGCTGTTGCATTGATAGAGGTCCGCTATCATAGGAAAAATGTCAAGAAACTGAACTCTCAGGTCACCTAGAATATGAAATCTTTGAAACTGGAACATAATAACTTCACTTTTCATTTAGTAATTTCTTACATGAGACTTCGTATGTGATCTACACTATTGTGGCATAATTTGCCGCACAATTTTTGTCTAAGGCACAGGAGATCCCAGAGATCATACACCACCGATAGAAATTTGAGGGAACTTTTAAGAAACTCTGAGAATTTTGAGGAGCTTTCTTTATTGGATGAAAGTTGTAGAATCTTACAAAAAATAGGGTTGTTCTTCCATGAATGGGCAATGAGTTTGCAAACTGCCCAACTTTGCTTTGATGCTACTGTGTTGCTTGACTGTGAAGGGGTGATTTTCTAGCGAAGGACTCCTAAAAGATAAAATATTTTTGATGATATCCGCCCAAAATGTGAAATTGACATGAGGAGTTTCTATAAATAGTATTTCAAATGTCGAAAAGATCGATCTTTTTTACTCGTTATGAAAATAAGATGTACATTTCTTTTTGTTATTCGTATTCGTAAGAACACTAAACCTAGCATTTCAGTTCTGTTTCATGAAGCTGCTAGCCTGCTAGACCATAAGACGACAGACATTTTTCTTGCAATAAAAGATGGGATGGGACCGATCAATTCGTACATCGTTTTGGTAATGTTATTGCCGGTTTCCATCTAGCCGGCGTGCAGATAGCCGCAGTTGGATGAAGGAATAGTGGCACGGTTTATCCATAGATGGTTTATCGAAAGAGACATCACAAAATTGTTCTTTCTGGGCCAGAGTGCACGTACAGCTACTCCCGTAATCTTCAGCATATGGCAAGTTCATGTATTCCTTATTCACCGTTGATTTATTCATATTTCTGTTCATTGGAATCGGATGCTGTTCTCACTCGACGATGGCATGTAGCTGCTCATTCAAGTTCTCGCGCCTATTTTTGTTGACTGTGTTATTTGCTGGTGAAGCTCGCTGTAGATCGCGGCAGAAAAAGTGGATGTTTGTTATTAAATCCATCTGAGGTATGTGTATGCACTAGTTCTTTTTCAGGTTTTCAATTTTCTACTCTTCTTTTTGCTAATCATAGAGTCTGTAACCGATGAATGACTGCAGTGAGCTTAAAAATGCCACAATTCTGCTATTTTTAGTGATCGCAAAGCCATACCGAAAACACTTATGGTCCAAAGCATGGAGAATCTTCTCCAATTGAAATTTTGACGAAATTCGATTTATCCGATCGTGCAATGATTTTTTCCGGAGAGTGGTCAAAACGGCCGAAAATGGCCTAAGTTTTGCTGCGAAACGCGGAAGTAAACACAACGACGGCATTTGATTGGTCAATCATAGGAGAAAATGCGATCTGATCAGAGCGTGAGTCAGAACCCCACGGGATCTTTTGACAAAAGAAAAGATTTGACGGCTATGCTCATGGACATATTACCTTTAAGGGAGGGGAAAATTTGAGACTCAGATATGACGAAAACTCAGCTCAGTATAAAATTAAACGCTCTGAAGAGCAATTGGAGGATTTTATGGTAACTGGGTGTCAAGAAAGTGGGTCTTTCTTCCAAAATATGCTAAGCTAATGACAAGAAATTTAGTGGAATTTTAACAGTATTCCTGCAGCAATTTTAACAGTAACAGTATTTGCAACCATCTATGTTGCAACATAGCAACATACTAATGCCAAACTTCTTCTCAAAGGTCAGTTGAAGAAGGTGTTACCAGAAAATTTATTGGATAAATACCAAGAGAGACTGCAAGATGAATCTCTGAAAATGGTTGAGTTACCAAATCTTGTTCGGTATGTTACTCTCACATTACGTTTGCTTCACTTATTGTTATTTTCTCGAGCAACAAGGCATGTAGCTACGCCAGGCTAGATTCGAATACGGAGGAGAAATTTGATACAGAAAGGCCAATCATATCTCAATAAGGTTGAAGGCCGCTAAGTACTTTCAAAAGTATTCTTTGTGTGGTTGAAAGCAGAGAATAATTGCCTCTACTTAAAACAGTTTACTTCTTTCAGTATATCGTCTGATCGAAGGACCTGCAAGAGGTTCATTGATCCATTACCGAAGCTGAGAATACCACCGTTACTGACAACTCATCCCAAAGATTTTCTTTCCTCCGATGGAAAGTAGGATACAAAACTGTGTATGATGAGCGGTGGTACTACCCCAGTTGGCCAGCCAAGGACTTGAACTCCCAACTCTCCTTACAGAAGGCTAGAGCGCTAACGACTAGACCAGAATACCACCTTGGAACTTTAAAAATGTCATGATATTTGTATTCACTCTTAGTTTCAATCATTCAGTTTTCCGTTCCTAGGCATAAATACCATTACGGTGTCCTTGAATCATATAGAAATAAAGCAGGATTTTATAGAAGTTCGTGCTGTATAAAAGATTTATAGCAGCAATAGTGAGAAAAAGAGTGATCAGTCTGCAAGGAAATTATGGATTATTGGAAATGGCAATTTTTGAAGCTTTGTCCTGTGCTTTTGCGGCATTACAATTGAGATCTTGTATTGTATCAAGGCTGTGTAACTTTTTTTCAGATGCCCGTTTTGCGACTACGCTGCTGAGATGCCAGAAGGAGATAAAGTGTTTCAATGCCAGAACGAGAAATGCTTGAAGGTATGTTTGTTCTTTTATTTTCCTTTTAGTTGACTAATTTTGCCATGGTCCCGTGTATAGATGTTTTTGACTCCTTCAACTCGCACAGAAATGATGACGAACATGACTTTGGTTTTATCTTGTGCTGTAGCAAATTCAATGCCCATATAAAACATACAGTTGCTTATGAAGGAGATTTTTTAAAAAGAATTCAATCGAAATCCAAGTTTTGTGGAGGATATTTTTACGCCGCGAAATATTTGCTACGACTTAAGGCATGGTAACGACACGAAGCTACCAAAAGTGCACACTTCGTCCTTTGGAATCGAAACTATAGCCTCTCTTGGAAATAGAATATGGCAGCTGTTACCGCACGATATAAAAGACTTTAGGACCCTTCCAATTGTTAAAAAGCAAATAAGATGCTGGAATGGTAATAAGTGCAACTGTAGGCTTTGCAAAGTATATGTTACACAGGTTGGGTTCATAACAGGATAGACTTTCAGGTTTATATCCTGTGTCCTGTAATTAGCATTTATATTCATTTAGATGAATTGTAAAATATGTTCAGAAAATTCAGCTTCCCGAGCGGCTGTGGAGGCATACACAATGTTCCTCCATTTCTCTCTGTCCTGGGCTGTTGTAATGGCCTCAGTCATAGTCAGTCCTAGCTTCTCTTTGATTGTATTTGTCATTCTGGTTTTCTGCCGTCCTCTTGTTCTTTTTCCAAATACCATTCCTGTCAGTAAGTCATTTTCTATGCATCTGTGTCTCATAATGTGTCCCATGAATTGACATTTCTGTTGCTCTATCTCGTTAACAAGTCCTTTAGTTCCCCCGGTCTCGTAAAGAACACTTTCGTTTGATTTCTTCCGTCCAGCTGATTTTTAACAGTCTCCTGTATGCCCACAGCTCAAATGACTGTATTCTAGCTCTATCACTCTTTTTCATTTCCCAGCATTCGGAGCGATATGTTGCAGTTGGAAATACTATTGATCTTAGCTGTCTTATCTTTGTGTTTTTACTGATAGATTTGTCCTTCCATATCTTACTCAGAGAAACTGTAGCATTTTTGGCTATGGCTATTCTTCTTCTTATTTCACATGTAAATTAGAAGACCTTAATTAGCTGTACTTTTAGCTATTGTTTTGTTTTTGCCGACTAAATAAAGGAATGATGATGATGATGATGATGATGATGATGATGATGATGATGATGATGATGATGATGATGATGATGATGATGATGATGATGATGATGATGATGATGGTGATGGTGATGGTGATGGTGATGGTGATGGTGATGGTGATGGTGATGATGATGATGATGATGATGATGATGATGATGATGATGATGATGATGATGGTGATGGTGATGGTGATGGTGATGATGATGATGATGATGATGATGATGATGATGATGATGATGATGATGATGATGGTGATGGTGATGGTGATGATGATGATGATGATGATGATGATGATGATGATGATGATGATGATGATGATGATGATGATGATGATGATGATGATGATGATGATGATGATGATGATGGTGATGGTGATGGTGATGATGATGATGATGATGATGATGATGATGATGATGATGATGGTGATGGTGATGGTGATGATGATGATGATGATGATGGTGATGGTGATGATGATGATGATGATGATGATGATGATGATGATGATGATGATGATGATGATGATGATGATGATGATGATGATGATGATGATGATGATGATGATGATGATGGTGATGGTGATGGTGATGGTGATGGTGATGGTGATGGTGATGGTGATGGTGATGGTGATGATGATGATGATGATGATGATGATGATGATGATGATGATGGTGATGGTGATGGTGATGGTGATGGTGATGGTGATGGTGATGGTGATGGTGATGGTGATGGTGATGGTGATGGTGATGGTGATGATGATGATGATGATGGTGATGGTGATGGTGATGGTGATGGTGATGGTGATGGTGATGGTGATGGTGATGGTGATGGTGATGGTGATGGTGATGGTGATGGTGATGGTGATGGTGATGGTGATGGTGATGGTGATGGTGATGGTGATGGTGATGGTGATGGTGATGGTGATGGTGATGGTGGTGATGGTGATGGTGATGGTGATGGTGATGGTGATGGTGGTGATGGTGATGGTGATGGTGATGGTGATGGTGATGGTGATGGTGATGGTGATGGTGATGGTGATGGTGATGGTGATGGTGATGGTGATGGTGATGGTGATGGTGATGGTGATGGTGATGGTGATGGTGATGGTGATGGTGATGGTGATGGTGATGGTGATGGTGATGGTGATGGTGATGGTGATGGTGATGGTGATGGTGATGGTGATGGTGATGGTGATGGTGATGGTGATGGTGATGGTGATGGTGATGGTGATGGTGATGGTGATGGTGATGGTGATGGTGATGGTGATGGTGATGGTGATGGTGATGGTGATGGTGATGGTGATGGTGATGGTGATGGTGATGGTGATGGTGATGGTGATGGTGATGGTGATGGTGATGGTGATGGTGATGGTGATGGTGATGGTGATGGTGATGGTGATGGTGATGGTGATGGTGATGGTGATGGTGATGGTGATGGTGATGGTGATGGTGATGGTGATGGTGATGGTGATGGTGATGGTGATGGTGATGGTGATGGTGATGATGATGATGATGATGATGATGGTGATGGTGATGGTGATGGTGATGGTGATGGTGATGGTGATGGTGATGGTGATGGTGATGGTGATGGTGATGGTGATGGTGATGGTGATGGTGATGGTGATGGTGATGATGATGATGGTGATGGTGATGGTGATGGTGATGGTGATGGTGATGGTGATGGTGATGGTGATGGTGATGGTGATGGTGATGGTGATGGTGATGGTGATGGTGATGGTGATGGTGATGGTGATGGTGATGGTGATGGTGATGGTGATGGTGATGGTGATGGTGATGATGATGATGATGGTGGTGATGGTGATGGTGATGGTGATGGTGATGGTGATGGTGATGGTGATGGTGATGGTGATGGTGATGGTGATGGTGATGGTGATGGTGATGGTGATGGTGATGGTGATGGTGATGGTGATGGTGATGGTGATGGTGATGGTGATGGTGATGGTGATGGTGATGGTGATGGTGATGGTGATGGTGATGGTGATGGTGATGGTGATGGTGATGGTGATGGTGATGGTGATGGTGATGGTGATGGTGATGGTGATGGTGATGGTGATGGTGATGGTGATGGTGATGGTGATGGTGATGGTGATGGTGATGGTGATGGTGATGGTGATGGTGATGGTGATGGTGATGGTGATGGTGATGGTGATGGTGATGGTGATGGTGATGGTGATGGTGATGGTGATGGTGATGGTGATGGTGATGGTGATGGTGATGGTGATGGTGATGGTGATGGTGATGGTGATGGTGATGGTGATGGTGATGGTGATGGTGATGGTGATGGTGATGGTGATGGTGATGGTGATGGTGATGGTGATGGTGATGGTGATGGTGATGGTGATGGTGATGGTGATGGTGATGGTGATGGTGATGGTGATGGTGATGGTGATGGTGATGGTGATGGTGATGGTGATGGTGATGGTGATGGTGATGGTGATGGTGATGGTGATGGTGATGGTGATGGTGATGGTGATGGTGATGGTGATGGTGATGGTGATGGTGATGGTGATGGTGATGGTGATGGTGATGGTGATGGTGATGGTGATGGTGATGGTGATGGTGATGGTGATGGTGATGGTGATGGTGATGGTGATGGTGATGGTGATGGTGATGGTGATGGTGATGGTGATGGTGATGGTGATGGTGATGGTGATGGTGATGGTGATGGTGATGGTGATGGTGATGGTGATGGTGATGGTGATGGTGATGGTGATGGTGATGGTGATGGTGATGGTGATGGTGATGGTGATGGTGATGGTGATGGTGATGGTGATGGTGATGGTGATGGTGATGGTGATGGTGATGGTGATGGTGATCATCATCATCATCATCATCATCATCATCATCATCATCATCATCATCATCATCATCATCATCATCATCATCATCATCATCATCATCATCATCATCATCATCATCATCATCATCATCATCATCATCATCATCATCATCATCATCATCATCATCATCATCATCATCATCATCATCATCATCATCATCATCATCATCATCATCATCATCATCATCATCATCATCATCATCATCATCATCATCATCATCATCATCATCATCATCATCATCATCATCATCATCATCATCATCATCATCATCATCATCATCATCATCATCATCATCATGATCATGATCATGATGTCTCTTAATCACACAGGAAAGCTGCCGTTATTGCAAAGAACCTTGGATTGAGCATTTTGGTATACCATGTAATGAAGTTGAGAAGAAAGCGCAGACAAATTTGAGATTATCATAGTAAGTAAACTCTCTTCATATTTGCGACATACAATAAAATCTTCCAAGCAAACACCTAAAGTCTGTCCCAGATTAGATGTGGCGTGAGCATAGGTTTCAAATCTTTAAAAAGATGGGTGTAAAATTCCATGACCTATTTCTTTAAACTGAACTGCTCCAAAGAAACTTTATCCATTTCTCTACAATGCTACCGTTGGGCTTTTCAAAAATTTTCAATATTTTCAGAATTAGAGTGTTTTCCTTCCTTTCTAAGAAGTCAAGAAAGATGTTGTAAAAATATTAAAGCCATCAAATATCTTTCAAGAAAGCCATGGTTTATGAATGTCTACAATATGGTATCAAGCAAAAATTTGTCACTCTTCTGGTTTGCGATTAGACATTTGATGACGTCACATCCTCAAATGATTTTTGAAATATATTATCAGATTAGTTCATTAATCAGATTAGCTCATTATTTTATGTCTGAGTCCAAACGTCTCATGATATTTTAAGGGCCAAGCAAATTGTTTCGTTAATTTGTGTAATATAATTTCGTTTGTCTATTACTATTTCGTGCAACATTTGGAGTGCAATCGTGTCTCCCCTAATTTTATTAAATGCATATCATATAGTTTTTGTGCTCATGATAGTCATAAGGGACCTTATGGAATTCTAGCTCTAGAATACATTTCTCCACAACGACTTTCATACTTTTGACACAATGCTTCTTGAAACTGTCAGGAGAACATTTATTTTTGTGCAAAAAATATGTTGAAAACTGTTCTTGTTCGCAGCGAGGAGAAAATGTCAATGGCTAAAATAAGAACCTGTTCAAAATGTGGCTGTGGATTTATGAAAACAGATGGTTGCAATAAGGTACGTACTTCAAGTTAAAGATCATATGTAAAGGAAACTTCTGTACTCTCCTATCCTTTTGTGCAATGCTACTAGATGCACTTGAGGTGTTTGAAAATGTGAAATAACTAGAGTACTTGATGGATTGGAATTAAATACATTTTATTTTATAGCCGAAAGACTGAAGAATTTGTTTGATTTTTCTCGTGTTTTTATGGGTGATTATAGTTTATGGAAATTTATGATTTATGTGTAATTTATTATAATTTATTATAATCTATTATAATTTATTTATGGGTAATTATAAAGAGGGAAATTTTTGGCTATGAATACGGCTCTAGGAACGTATTTGGAAGTATTCAGATCGTAGCAACATTCCTAAACATAACCTTGAAATATTTCTATCTTAGATGACATGTCGCTGTGGGACAAAAATGTGTTACATTTGTCGCAAGCCACGGGTGAGTTGATTCTTTGTTTCTGACCCTGGAGGTTCGCAGTATTACATAACAAAATGTTCATATATTAGTTGTCTTATTATTGTGGGCCTAATACCCCATTCACACCACAGACTATTGTGGTGAGAGGCCTTCCTACGTTCTAACGCATGATGTATCAAGATCTTATCTTACCTTAGAATCTCTTGTTGAAATGAAAAGGACTTACATATGAAGTTTTCTTGCCTATATTTCATATGGCAGCTATTGTTTCTTGCGTCCTTGCTCTTGGTAAATCAAATAGGACGCCTCGATGCTAGCCATAAATACATAATGATGATAATGATTGAAATCCCGCCTGCTTTTGTACTGCAGTATCTACCTATGTGTATATTGTAAAGACTTTAAGGCATCTCTTTAAATTTAATGTATCTAACCTTTACTCTTCCTTCATAGATTGACTACAATCATTTCTGTGGCCACCCGAGAGATCCAGGCCAATTATGTGAGTATATCTGCACAATGACGTACTTTATGCTGCATTGACCAACAAGGGCAGATTTTGTAATACAATAGCATGAGTTGCTTTTGTTGACACCTCAATTCAAAGCGATTAGCAATCACAGACAAAGGAAATTCTCTCAACCAGTAATTCAAAACAAACAAAGCCGCAAAAGTTCCTCGGAAACCCAGGTAGCTAGCACGCTCGTTGTGCATTCCAGAAATTATTTTTAAGGGCAAACATGAGCATAGATCGAAAGAGGAAGGATATATCTACACATCTGCCGCGGGCATTTTATTTCTTTGGTCCAGAAGCTGAGCAGTAAGTGTTTTGACAACACCCAAAAAAATAAGAGAATTGAATCGCCTCCTAAACGGCTTGTGAACCAAACAAATTAAATGCCCGCGGCAGATGTGTAGATGCATCCTTCTTCTTTCGATCTATGCTCATGTTTGCCCTTAAAACCAATTTCTGGAATGCACAACGAGCGAGCTAGCTACCTGGGTTTCAAAGAAACATTTGCGGCTATGGTTGTTTTGAATTATTGGTTGAGAGAATTTCCTTTGTCTGCAATCCCTAATCGCTTTGAATTGAGGTGTCAACAAAAGCAACTCATGCTATTGTATTACAAAATCTGCCCTTATTGCATTGGCCTAGGATGATGAATTCATTAGAAAATGAAAGCATTTTGTGTTGGGTGTTCAAGTTTCGGAATACTTGCCTCAGAAAACCACCAGAACGTCAAATACCTCTTTCGGATATTATAACTTTAATTTTCTTTGTTATTTTAAGGTAAAAAATGCACACAATGTTCATTATGGACTGACCCGAAGGTAAGCAAATTTAAAGGAACGTTTTTAATGATTTTAAGAACTGGTGTCACATAATTTTTGAATTCCAGAAATTCTTGCTCAGATCTTGCTAACCTGTTCGAGCTTGCAACAATGGCAACAACAACAGTTAATTTTTCGGGGATCTGTAATGGGGCAAGTATTTGGTAAGAGCAGTTTGATAGCGAGATTCAAGACAAAGTTGTTTAAAATTTGCCAAGTCTGTAAGCCGCTTATATTTGGAGCATCAATTATTACAACTTGGCTGTAACGTGCCGGGTGTCCCATAAAAAGTATTCCTGTTTAAAAAATCACCAAAAATCAGTTATCAAGCCTTCGATAAAATTTTCTTTTTGACTTGTTTTTTTGGTCAAAGACCCAAAAATATTTATAGATGCTAAAATTTTTGCTTTTAATACAACAAGGTAGAAAAATTGCACGTCGAAAATCTTCTTTTGAGCTATAGTTTTTTTAAGCCAAATACTCAATCTTGCCTAGGAGTCAAAACTTTCAGATTTTTATCATCATTGAAGTCTCCCATGATAGTGCGAATTTCTTCCTGTCATTTATGACCAAACTAGAAGCTTTGCATAGACAAAGAAATTGATCTGGCAATCATCAGTGCTTTTTTGCAGTATGAGTCAAAACCAGGTAGCCCTAAAAAGAGCTAAACTTGCTAATTTTTAAACCATTTACAAAATTAGCGATCTCTAGGAAAACAATTTGGTCCTTGATCTACATGACAAAAAATAAAATTGAATTATCGGTGTGTAATCAAGTTTTGGTGATTTTTCAAACGGGAGAACTTTTTTGGGACACCCGGTATATCGGAAAAAATAACCAGAAAATCTTTCTCTTGCTTTAATTATAGTTCCACTGTTCCAGTATGAATAATTGATCGTATCGTATAGTTTTTTGTTTAAGTCATTTTGGCTTTGCCTTGAGAACGTCGAAAACTGAGAGGTTGATCTCTTAATGCTGAAGAAATTGACCAGATTCTTTCGTTCTGCAGGAGGATGATGACAGAGCGGTAAGAGAATTGCAAACAGAAGCAAAAAGAGAAGCAGAAAAGATTGCAAAACAACAAGGCACATCAAGTAAGTACCTGGTGCCAGCATAGGTTCCAAATCTTTAAAAAGGCTGGTGTAAAATTCAATGACCTATTTCTTTAAACTGAATGACTTCAAAGAAACATTAGCTAATTCTCTATAATTCTACCGTTGGAATTTTCTGAAATCTTCAATATTTTCAGAGTTATAGTGTTTTTCTTCCTCTTTAAGAATTCAAGAAAAATTTTCAAAAAAACTTAAAACCATCGTAGTTTCTAAACTGTTTGACGTAACATGAAATAATTTCGAAGAAAACCATAGTTTATGAATGCCTACAATACAGTATCAAGCAAAAGTCTGTTACTCGTCTGGTTTATGATTTAGAAATTTGGTGACGTCACATCCTCAAATGAGTTGAAATGTAAGATACGCTGTAATTTCCAAAAACATTCAAAATTCCTGAAAAGTCCAACGGTAGAATTATAGATAAGTATCTAAAGTTTCTTTCAAGCCATTAATCAGAAGAAATAGTTCATAGAATTTTACACCCACCTTTTTACCCTGAGATAAAGATTTGGAACCTGTTTCCTGGTGCCCCAATATAATATGAAGAAAAGGCTCACGCCGTTTAAAAGGCTGCCGCTGCTGTTTAAAAGAAATGATACATATTGATAGTTTACTAAATAGATGACATGCTCAATTAATTTTAGAATTTTTCCTGGCTGAAATCGGTCAGTCTCTTCCGATCTTATCTACTTTTTCTCGCACTTTTGTGAGTACTGAAAGTACAAGTAATTAAACTTTTCTAATATTTCTTGGTTGCAAAATGCATATGAAAGAGTCTAAAACGCTTGATCAAATCGTAAGGAAACTCCCCGGGAGGGGGGGGTACACCCATAATTGACCTGACGGTATGTGCTGCTCAACAGGGTGTCCTTTTGCGGTAAAAATTAAGCGACAGGGTGTCCTTTTCTAACGAAAATTATGCGACAGGGTATTATAATAGGTAAGAAATTTATGCGACAGGGTATCACAAGCAAAAATTGCGTCCTACACTGTATTCGAGAGGCAAAATTTTTATGCGACAGGGTATACTTTTGGCCTATTTTTTATGCGACAGTGTGCAGTGTGTGGAGAGGTTTTCCGCACACCCCCGTCACTTCCCTAGTCAAGTACCCCCCCCCCCCGGGGGAGACTCCTTGCACAAAACAATTAGAAGTGAGCTTTTTTACCGGTATTGTTTTCGATAGCAGCTTCACATTTATTGTCATGGGATTGTAATACTTCATTATTTATTTGAAATCTGCTTCCTGTAACTCCTCAGAGAGATAAAGTTCCCCTGCTGCCAGTGGTGTAGAGCTAGATCAATAACTAGGGGGGCTCAGGTAGAGAAAGAGATGTGGTACCAGGAAATTTGTTGGAGCCACGCCTTTTACTTTGGCGTAGAATGCATCTCCCAATATCATGCTTGCAATTAGCAGCGAGGAAACCTTGATAGTTTTGTGACAGTTATCCTATAAATCGGAGCACGAAGAAAATTTTAGAAGAAACAACCTTTACTTTGGCTTAGAATGCATCTCCCAATATCATGCTTGCCATTAGCAACAAGAAAACCTTGATAGTTTTGTGACAACTGACATTTATCCTACAAATCAGAGCATGAAGAAAATTTTTGAACAAACATCCTTTTCTTTGGCTCAGAAGGCATCCTCTGACTCCATATTTACCAGTGCTATTGCCGAAGCGTTGCTGAAGCTTTGACAACACAGTTCAATTATGTAATCTCCTTCTAGCATTTGGCATTTTACGGAAAAATTCTCACCGAACCTATACCCAGCCATTTCTCTTCCGTGTTAAAGGAATATCGAGGACCATTTTTGAAACAAGTGGGGGGCACCCCATGCCCCCATCGCCTTGCCACTTATGATGTCTGTTTGCACTTCCTTGTTCTATTTTCATTTGCAATTTTGTGTTTCTGAAGCCATTTTGATGTAACATTAGTGGCACGGCACCCCATAGATGTACAGGAGACCCATTTATGGTTATAAACATCAAGGAAGATAAGAGCTTGACAATCATTGAAGATGTCATCTTGGTGCAAACCAGGAACCAGGATCTCTTCTTTAAAAGAATATAACATTACCTTGTTCTGTCATTTTGGTCATAAGAAACAAATTAAGAAAATCAAAATTTCTTCAGAATAACTAGGGGGGCTAAAGCCCCCCCAAAATTACGGAAAAAATAACTAGGGGGGCTGAGCCCCCCTGAGCCCCCCCAGCTCTACACCACTGCCTGCTGCTGATTGTTTTGTGTGTTGATCAACAGTCTAGAAACAAGGGAAGATTTTGTAATACAATAGCATCAGTTGCTTTTGATTGACACCTCAATTCAAAGCGATTAGCGACTGCGTGGTGATTGTTTCATTTGAGCCCTAATTACGGGAGAATTGAAATGCCTTCTGCTCGGCCTCTGACTCAAATAAACAAAATCCGCCTGGCAGATCTTTAGATTTACCCGCCTTCTTTCGTCATAAGCACATAACATAACTTCTCTTAAAAACCACCTTTCGCGTGCACAAGGTGAGAGTTTGTCCTACTGCTTTCGAAGCAACTTTTTCGGCTTTGTTTGTTTTTAATTACTGGTTGAGAGAATTTCCTTTGTCTGCAGTCGCTAATCGCTTTGAATTGAGGTGTCAATCAAACGCAACTGTTGCTATTGTATTACAAAATCTGTCCTCGTTAAGTCTAGATGGTTGGTCAAAGAGCTGAATGATAGTATTTTTACCATTTCTAGCTGAAACACATGCATCATCCAGCAACAAGAGACCATTGGTAATTGGACCCCCTGAAGATGAATACAGAGTGCCAATGAAGAAGAAAAAACACGCTACACATGGACCCCCTCGTCATCGACATCATCACCAATTTTAGATGGTATGTTGAAAAGTTGAGATATTTTGTGAGATAATTCATCAAGCGAACACTGGCTTCAAATCTTAAAAGGTATTTTAATATGGGGAATGGACACTCTTTAAGCTGGTCCGGGCCAAATTGAAAATATAACCTTTTGTGTTTGACAAATTTGACACGTGTGGCTGCATTGTGTAGCTAACGAAACAGTGGGTCCGTAGGCGCTTCTTTGGCCTATTTATTACGGCTACGAGATATAGCTATGTCTTTTCCCTACAAAGAATTGCATTGCACACCAGCAAAAAGGTGCGTGTGCAGTGATGGACAATTTTCCAAATATTGGGGCAATGTATTTATTCAATTGGCAAGCATTGTTCGTCTCTTTTGTTTCAATCAAACAAAAGGTCTTTGTTCTACTTAGAATTGTGGTTGACCGCACCCCCTCTCTCCCTAGCGTCCACCACTACGCGTGTGTCCACAGCACCAGTATATGTTTCAGAAATATTGTAATGCCCCTATCCATTCCTAAGAGAACTAATAGCCACTCTCTCTATATTTTCTAAAGATTTGAAGCTTGTGGTCACAAAGTTGTGGTATAATAGATATAATTTTTCTGTCAATGGCGATATAGGGCGAGGGGCTCTCTAGTTTTGTTGAAACAATTTCGAAGTATTTTAAACTCGTAAATTCTTTTGACACAGTTTTACTACTAATCCATGATATTCTAACAAGGTTCTGTTGCTGTTATTTGTCATTTACTGTTAACCCTGTTCTCCCCATAAGAAAGTATGTGAAAGTAGCTGTAGAATAAACTTCCTAATTTCAAACTTTGCACAATCAAGTGGGACGTTTTGCCAGCATAAGTTCCAAATCTTTATCTCGGCGTAAAAAGATGGGTGTAAAATTCAATGACCTATTTCTCCTGATCAAATGGGTTGAAAGAAACTTTAGATACTTATCTATAATTCTACCGTTGGACTTTTCAGAAATTTTGAATGTTTTTGGAAATTACAGCGTATCTTACATTTCAACTCATTTGAGGATGTGACGTCATCAAATTTCTAAATCATAAACCAGATGAGTGACAGACTTTTGCTTGATACCATATCGTAGGCATTCATAAATTATGGTTTTCTTCGAAATTATTTCATGTTACGTCAAACAGTTTAGAAATTACGATGATTTTAAGTTTTTTTGAAAATGTTTCTTGAATTCTTGCAAAAGAAGAAAAATACTCTAATTCTGAAAATATTGAAGATTTCAGAAAATTCCAACGGTAGAATTATAGAGAATTAGCTAAAGTTTCTTTGAAGTCATTCAGTTCAAAGAAATGGGTCACTCAATTTTACACCAGCCTTTTTAAAGATTTGGAACCTATGCTCGTTTTGCCTTAATTTTCTAAAAATGGCAAGAGTCGAGCCTTTTATAGCATGGTCTCAAGTTTTTAAGAAAGGCATTGTAAACTTCTATGGCCTCTTTGTTTGAACTGATTGGCTTTAAAGGAACTTAGGATACTTTGCTGTAATTCTACTTTTGAAATTTTAATAATACCATGGTTATTTTGTAAATCTCAGTTTAAAGGGGTACATCGCTTTAAAAAGGGGCCCTGTTTTGGTAACTTTTAGAAATGGACTTTTTAGCTATTCTACAAAAGAGCCTGGATCGAGCATTGTTTTTATACATTTTTATATGGGAGGGTTGATTAAGTGGCGTTAGAGCCTCTATCACTATTGTGCACATTCGAAAATTCTACAGAATGTAGCAAAATACCGTTCGACTCTGATTCTTTTCAGAATAGCTAAAAAGTCTATTGAAGGTTCATGGCCCCTTCAACCTCCAATTTCAAAATAATGGATTTTGCGTTTTTGAAAGGAAGGATCCGGGAGGATGCTCAGTTCTTATTTTTTCTAGTTTGACAATTCATTCATACATAAATTTTCCCATTGGGAATCTGGAGATCAAAAGGTTTAAGTGCTAACCTTTGACCAAACTTTAACAAATTTATAGTTATAAAAATTAGAATTTTTGACAAACATTGATAGATTTAAACGTTTTATGTAAATACAAATGTTTTGTTGCAATTTGTTAAAATTTTCAAGAAGTTGAAAGATATTTCGAAGAATTAAATATATCTCCGAATCATTATTTGTTTACAACTTCTTCAAATTATTTTGAGTATGATTTATTTCAACAACAAGATAAACACAAGCACGGTGTGACCCAAAGAGATGCAGGCTATATGCTATCTAAAAGCTGTGAAATTGGGATTTTATGCTAACTTGAGCGAAGGCAGTACACGACGACCTCAGGGCATGTTCACTTGCAAAGGCCTCAAAATTTTTCGATTTCTACTGGCTACGCCAAAAAGGTTCTCACTTTCCAAAGGCCATAATGAATGGTTCGTTGGTCCTATTTTCAAGATCGATAGTTTGGTCTTTAGCTGAAAGAACTTTCTGCATGATTAATGGCATCGTGGCATTGGCTTGGACAAGCGACAGTTCATAGGATGGAAAAGGCGAAGCAGGGGTGGCGCCTGGTGAGGGCTAGGGGGGCTACAGCCCCCTCGTCGGAAGCATCTGGCCCCCCGTCGGAGGACATTTTGGGTTCTTGTCGGAGGAAATTTGGCAAAATGACGTATGAAAGCTGCATTTTCTAGCCATTTTAGCTCCCCTGTCGGAAGCTCCAGCCCCTCTGTCGGAAGATTCCTGGCGTCACCCCTGAGGCAAAGCTCTTACGATACGCAACCTCTTGTCTGACAGCTTGGTGACATTGGTCTATTGTTTGTTTGTGGTGATGACCCTCTGGTGTCCTTTTCATCTTTGATGCTTTGATGATCTAGGGCCCTAAGGGTCTCCTCAGGGGTCCTAGGGTCTTAGGGTCCGGTTTTTACAACATGCCCTTTGATAGGAATGCTGCATGAGATTTCTTGCAAAGGATTCTTGATCGATAATCGGAGTCAGCCTTTATGGATGGAAAATGACCGATCAAAGTTTTATAGGAAAATTAAATAACTTCAAAATGACTTGGGAAGTCACACATGGATGACTTATAATCCGCTGGAAGAGCGGGTGCTCGATGTTTGCACAAATTTCATTACAAGCAAAAAGACAATTTTAACAATTTTCGCAAATTTGGGCTGTTTCCGTCTTGTTCAAGACAGTAGCCTTGTCACTGATTCTTTTCCATTTCTTTTGCTTTGGTCGTTCTCTGTTAGTTTGTCTTCTGCTTTGTTTATTGGTTTCAGGTCGTTGTTTATTTCTTTAATGTTCTATTAAAAAGTTATTTGCCTGATCCATGTTTCCTTGTTTTGGTCTTCCTCGGTTTCTTTTCGTTCTTTGAAAGCTAATTTTGCTGGAGTTCTTTCTGGCAACCTTTGCATGTGTCCTGGTCGTATTCTCTTTATTTCAGATGTGAGTGTACTTATTTGATGTGATCTTTTATAGGTCTCTTTTATCCGTTAATTTGATATTCAAAATTCTGCGTAACAGTGTTCTTTAGAAGACATCGACAATTTCTTCTGATTTCTTGGTTGAATCAAAGTGCTTATGTTGTACTTTATTTCATTGTTTATCTTTGTAAAACTGCACTACAAAAGGTGATCTGACGTCAAATCAAGAATTTAGCCTAAATCATACGCCTGTTGCAAGCATGAGTTATTGTTTGTTTGTTTGCTCAAAGTTAAGCTGAACTGAGACGCTTAAGGCCAAGCGAGAGTGTAGTGGTGTTTTCTGTCACGATGCATCGAAAAACTTGGTGCTGCAGTGACAAAATACCTGAATCGCGACCATACAGTACAGGCCGCCGTACGGCATGGGAAGACCCAAGCAGGCGAGCGCCCGGCGAAAGTTACTACAGCCAACCTGCAAGTTATGGGATTCCAAGGAAGTCTCGTAAACAATATTTGGGTCAGTTGCTTTCTGAGTTTGAGAAGTGTACTCAACAGTCTGATGATCTCCTACAAATAAGAAAGGTTGGTTGAAAAATTTGTCAATTGATTCTTCTGATGAGTTCACTATGGATTGCTGTGTTGGAAAGTAATTTGCTAAATACACGAATTTTTACAAGAAATGTTGTGAACACCGGGTGACTCAACAAGAAGTCAACATGTTTGGCGGGCTGTGGAATAAGAAGTACGTGGCTGATTTTCAAAACTAAAATGTTAATCTACTAGTCAAAGGTTAACTCAGATGGTAAGATTTTGTTTGGTAAAGGCACTCATCCTTTAGACCCAGAAATTAGAAAATGCTGGTTTGTATGGAAATGAGCATTCCACGTTAGATTTTGGTCCATGATTTACATACCATTGATATTTCATTTATTTTCTATTTCTGAAACTGACAGTTGCGTTGAATTTCAATGGCAAGTATGAAATATGGACCAGAATAGAACGTAGATTTCTCTATCCCATACAAACTCCATACCGACATGTTCCTTATTCTCGAGTCTAAAAGACAAGTGATTTCACCAAACAAAATTTTCACGTTTCAGTTAGCCTTTCGCTGATAGATTAACATTTTGACTTGGAAAACTTGGTACTGTGGTATGTACTAAATAATAGGTACTAGAAGAAAAAGGGACGGAAAAAACAGACAGATTTTCCCATTGACCATGTACCTGTTATTCCACAGACAGCCCACCGAACGTGTTAACTTTCCCGTTAGTTTTCTCAATTAATCAGCGGCTAGTGAATTCAAGGATCTGCGTGAAATAAATCAAAATAGTCGAGTACTGCAAAAAATTTACTTCAGAACTGTTTATTTCACCTAAAGCATACATACATTAAAATCGAAAACTTTCGGACGATCAAACTTTCGGACAATTTTTCCGAAACTTTTCTGTCCGAGAGCTTTCGATTTTAATGTAAGCTTATTCGTTGTACTGTGTTACTCCTTACTTCTACTGGAGTAATTTATAAGCAGATGCGTGTTTTCATAAAACTTTCAGTTACTAAGTGTAATTTTGGTATTTCCTTTCAGGAATTTGATCGAGTGAAGAGAAGCATTGAAGAAATGCAGTCAAAGGTCGAAGACCTGAAGTTCGAAAGTAAAGTAAGTTTGATTTTCTGCTCGCTGAAAGTACTGACTTGGTCATAAAGCTTTCTTATGTAATTTTATGGCGTAGTTGTGTACTTTGCAACCAGAACAGTTAGGGTGACAGGGTTCGATCTATGTACGAGCCCCCACAACTTGAGCATCATAGCAAGGGGTTGCGGATTCGATTAAAGTTTGTGAACTCCTACGTTTAACTCAATGAATTTGGCATCAATTGATAACTAAGAAATTACAGGATCTGCACTTAAGGTGGCTCACTACCGAAAATTTCAAAATGACAAAAAAGCGATAAGGTGGCTCACTACCAAGTAAGAATTAGGTAAAACACACAAAAAACAATTGGTTAAGGTGGCTCGCTACCAATAAAACTTTCACGCACTTGGTGTCCTATTGCCCATGGTGATAATAGACCTTTTAGCTATGCTGAAGAGAATCTGTATCGAGTGATATGTTGCTACATTTTGCAGATTTTTCGAATGTGCATAATAGTGATAGAAGCTCTAACGTCACTCGATCGAACGTCGCATATCGAACGTCGCATATAAGAATGTATTTAGACTAAGGCTCGATCCAGGCTCTTCTGTAGAACAGCTAAATGGTCTATTGTCCGTTTTGCAATCAGCCAAACTTTTAATTTGCATTCATATCAATTGCGTATTTCCGGGACTACGACTCGTCAAAAATTGGCGAACTTGATTTGGCGCACCCTGTAGAAATTATTTGGCCCCGTAAGATCGTATATTTTTGGCAAAAGACCATTTCGCAATTTGGAGAAAGAGACTGAGGAGAGCGCGGCCCATTCTGACAGCCTTGGCAACAGGGAAATCTAGGGAATCCCCTCTTCTGCAGTGTGAAGTGTACGGTTGGCGGCTCGCTCGCATCTCTCTCCAAACTCGAGTTATTTACGATTTATTTGCAACTTCCAAGAGTTATGCGATGCTTGTTTAGTATGGTAAGTGTTGTCTTTGGATTATGTAGCCGTTTTGCAATCTTTTCGCTCATTTGTGAATGTATTTTGAGCCATTTTATTTCAGTTGTTTCCCTCGACTTTGAAACGGCTCAGTTTAGGCCCAGCTGCAGAAGAGGGGATTTCCTAGATTTCCTACTTGTTGCTAAGGCTGTCAGAATCGGCCGCGCTATCCTCAGTCCCTTTTCCAAATTGCGAAATGGTCTATTACCCTCTTTGACTCACGGAGGGCAAAGTACGGAGTGACGTCTATGGGATAGGTTGAAATTTCCTGTCGGGCGTCTTTAGTGTCTTCTTGGGATTAGCTGTCATGGTCCAAGGGATTTGTGATAGTGTTGGTGCACCGCATTTTGAAGTGCACATCGACCGATGGTTAGGGCTTGTACATACTGCCAGTCATAACAAACTGCCAATATGATCAAGGCTAGTTGGTATATTTTCAAAATATTTCCCGTTCTATTGCAAACTGTATTATTTCAAGTGCCAATATGTGACCACGCTCTTATTTATATAGCATATTGTCTGAATATATTCACCGTATCTGTGCCTGAGGTTTGCTTAATGTTCGTGAGTCCCCCAAAGGGTCCTTTTATTATAAAGATGAAATAATCTTCCTTTTACAGGTGTCAGGAGACAAAGTCAAGTTTTTGTCAAAAGATCTCCAAGAAGCCAAAGAAAATCATTTTCAGTTGCGAGATGAAATATCAAGAGAATTTAGAAAAACTTATAAAAAGATTGGAACATTGGATAAAGAAGTAGATTTGATCAAATATCGACAAGCTATGGCTAGTAAAAAGGTATACGCTGATTTAAAGGCTCCTTGGTAGCCTGCGTGTAGCCTCAACACTCCTTGAAAGTATACTATAGAGGAGGTAGTGTTGAAGCTGCACGCAGGCTAGCTATTTGGTAAATGATGTTCGTTTTACCATGGGTGGTAACTGGTAAGACTTGGACTGCTGCAGAACAAGGGCAGATTTTGTAATACAATAGCAAAAGTTGCGTTTGATTGACACCTCAATTCAAAGCGATTAGCGGATGCAGACAAAGGAAATTCTCTCAACCAGTAATTCAAAACAAACAAAGCCGCAAAAGTTTCCCCGAAACTAGTAGGGCAAACTCTCGCCTTGTGCAAGCGAAAGATGGTTTTTAAGAGAAGTTATGTGCTTATAACGAAAGAAGAAGGGTAAATCGAAAGTTCTGTCGCTTAGATTATGTCTATTTGATTTAGGAGCCGAGCAGAAGGCATTGCAATTCTCGCGTCTTTAGGGCTTAAAATGAAACGATTACAAAACAGCTCCTAAATCAAATAAACATAATCTAAGCGACAGAGCATTAGATTTACCCTTCTTCTTTCGCTATAAGCACATAACTTCTCTTAAAAACCATCTTTCGCTTGCACAAGGCGCGAGTTTGCCCTACTAGTTTCGGGGAAACTATTGCGGCTTTGTTTGTTTTGAATTACAGGTTGAGAGAATTTCCTTTGTCTGCATCCGCTAATCGCTTTTAATTGAGGTGTCAATCAAACGCAACTGTTGCTATTGTATTACAAAATCTGCCCTTGTTCTGCAGCAAGGTTCCAAATCTTTAAATCGGCGTAAAAAGGTGGGTGTGAAATTCTACGACATATTTCTTCTAGCTGAATGGCTTAAAAGAAACTTCAGCTACCAATCTATAATTCTACCGTTGGAATTTTCAGAAATCTTGAATATTTTTCGAAATTACAGCATATGTTACATTTCAACTCATTTGAGGATGTGACGTCATCAAATTTCTAAATCATAAACCAGAAGAGTGACAGACTTTTGCGTGATACCATATTGTAAACATCCATAAACTATGCTTTTCTTGGAAATTATTTCATGTTGCGTCGGACAGATTAGAAATTACGATGGTTTTAAGTTTTTTTGAAAACTTTTCTTGAATTCTCGAAAAAAAAGAAAAGCCCTCTTATTCTGAAAATATTGAAGGTTTCAGAAAAGCCCAACGACAGAATCATAGCAAAATAGCCAAAGTTTCTTTGAAGCCATCCAGTTCAAAGAAATAGGTCATTAAAATTCACACCAACCTTTTGAAAGATTTGGAACCTATGTTTTGGACTGCTTACCCGCTTTTTGGCTCTTTTTGATTTTCGTCAATATTTGTCCGCAATATTGGGTTGATTGGAGTATTATAAAGATTATATCCCCAAAACCAATCTTAAAACAACGCAATTTGTATCGATAAAATTTAATTATTGTCCCTGCAGCATCAACTGGAAATGGAATCACTTCGATGGGAATTCTCGTCTTCTCGACCACAGTGTATACCGTCTTGTCCACCAAATATTGACATGGATGCTTATACGCACAGGAATATGAACAGAGAGAACATTGCGTTCCAAGATTATACAATGGTTTGATGATACGAATAATTATTCAACATATTCAATAAACATTACATAATTTATTTCTAAAATTATAAATTGAAAGCACTGCAGACGAATCTTAGTATGAAACAAAAAATGGGCATAACGTCGAAAGATTTGTGCCAGTACTTGCAAGAATTCTCCTGCCATCATATCATATTAAATGTTGTCAGATTTTCAGCGCAGTTTCTTTGTGTACTTTGCAAAAATTACTGCAAAATGAGAATATTGTTTCACAATGGTTTTCCTTCAATTTGTCTTGTTTTTAAAGTGAGGCAGAGGCTCCTTACTGCGACTTTTTGGCGTTGTAATGGGGATATTTCGTATTTGGGAGAACCCGACCCTGTTTTTTAAGTTTTGTGTGCGATCACCGAGTTTGAATAGCCTACTGTATTTAGCTTTAAGATGCCTTCCTGTCCCCATTAAAGGTTGGAATTTTAACAAAAAGTCACATGTTACACCCAAATTTATTAAAGTAGAGTTTTCACCAAATATGCGGAGGATTCACCATAGAAAACCATACCTCGTGAGGGTACATATTCCAGATTGCTCGCATCTTTTTTACCGATCTTAGGGCGCAGAAACTGAAAGGGTTCATTCAACAGCAGAGCTGCCTTGCCAATTGTTATAATAACGATAATGCAATGTTCTATC
Source organism: Aurelia coerulea (assembly GCA_039566865.1). NCBI lineage: Eukaryota > Metazoa > Cnidaria > Scyphozoa > Semaeostomeae > Ulmaridae > Aurelia > Aurelia coerulea. Next base: position 19,291,840 of record CM076955.1, read on the forward strand.
TACTGTGCGTGAGAACAAAATGAAATATATAAGTTAGTCTATATCTTCTTCGGCTGCAGCTTCAACTTCCATGGACGAATCTCCCATCATGCTTTGCACTATATCACCTACGTGAAAACGAAAAATTTGGTCTGCTGTTTCTTCGAGAGTTAATTACCTAAGTTCCTTGTGCCCCTGTGGTAAATCTTGCTCAACTGTTGACAGAAGCAACATCGTCAAATCAAAGAGCACAAGGAAACAAGGTATTCCACGTAATAAGTATATTCAGCAGCAGCAAATGCCCTTTGTCAGCAAAATATTGCAAAGTCCTCGCCAATAATATTGCACTCTGATCATTGCGGATCAGGACCCTAATGATAACAATATTGTAAATATTAATAGGTTATTCTATTTGAATATTCTTAAATTAATATTATTATTATTATTAATTCTAGCAACTGCTTTGCCAAAGGTGTTTAAAAAGTCACTATTAACTTTTCTAGGGGTTTTTTAATATTAAGCTGAAATTTTCGAGAGTGGTGGTGCCTTTCTCTAAGCATAATAGAATTAAAATTTTAAAATGTAAAAGCCTTCAACTTTCAGAACATCTCAAGTTGTGTCATTATTCAAAATCCGCATACAAGACAATGGCAGATAGCATAGTAAAACATCAAAAAGGCTATTGGGCTAAACTTCATTTGATGGAAGAAAGACATTAAACAACGTCCATCTGAAACTTTTCTGCCATATTTTGGCTAAAAATATGTTTGCTAGTGCCCATAGATCTTCGCTTTATTTCTTTCCAGAAAATCATCTGTTAATGATGAACGTGGTATCGTAAGATGCTTTCACACATGATTTAGCATTGAAGAATGAGACCAATACTCACCGATCATTCCCATCAGCCCTTCTGGTCTCTTTTCCTCTTTGGGTGGTAGGCCGAAGAATAATTGTCCAATTTTATCTAAATACTGTAATAAGAAGATTAACTGTAAATTTTGAAGTGACAAGAACCTGATATACTGGGCGAGTCAAAAAATTCCCAAGACGTTGGAAAGCCTGTAGCTCTTGAACCAACGAGGACAGATTTGATAATACAATAGCATCAGTTGTTTTTGATTGACACCTCAATTCGAAGAACAGGGACAGATTTTATAATACAACAGCATCAGTTGCTTTTGATTGACACCTCAATTCAAAGCGATTAGCCATTGCAGACAAAGGAAATTCTCTCAACCAGTAATTCAAAACAAACAAAGCCGCAAAATTTGCCCAAACCAGTAGGGCAAACTTTCACCTTGTGCACATGAAAGGTGGCTTTAAGAGAACTTATGTTATTATTACGAAAGAAGAAGGGTAGATACCAGCACCTCTAAGGGGACCATTATGGAATTAAGGTCATCTTGACCTTTTAATGCTATCCCTGCCACTGTAATTAGGGGTGTTTTTCCTTTACGTTTTTAACATTAATTATTGTATTGTATCTATTTTTATATTATATAACTTGTAAATAATTGTAATTGTGGCAAAATGATACATACATACATACATACATACATACATAGATCTAAAGATCTGCCTGGCAGATTTTGCTTATTTGATTCAGCACCCGAGCAGAAGGCATTGGAATTGAGGTGTAAACTAAAGAAACTGATGCTATTGTGTTACAAAATCTGTCCTCATTTCTCAAAACATTTATGATGTTCCTAATGTTTGTGTAGCTTACATATCAACTTAAATAATAAAATTATGTTCGTGAAAATCTCTCTCAAATGATTATCAGTTTTATAAAATGCTTCATTTCAAAATTCTTCAAAACAGGCCCAAAATCAGTGATCAAGTGTGCTAGCAACAGCGGCAGGCTCTCCCAATGAGATTGACTGGATCCCTGTTGTCTTATCTGATGGCTTTTGCCTTTGAGTTAACACTATGGAAAATATCGGTTAGAATGTTCTACTGTATATATTTGTGTAAAAATACGAAATATGAAGCAGAAAATGTATGCAAAAGATATCCGTTACAACGTCTTGGAAACCAGTTCACCTCAGCTATATTCATTCCTCTAAATATTCTACTGAAAAGATTTGATGGCTTACCTCGAAATATATAGGATCTCTAGAAATGGAGGGTTGATACTGTTCGCAAAGAGTCGTAAATTGTTGCAGTGAGCCACTGAAATAAACAGAGTGAATCGTAATTCAAATTTTGCGCACAGAGCCCCGGTACATGGAACGGTGTATTACTTAAAATTACAGCAATTTTCCATTGTTACTAAGCTTGATATACAAACTTAGGGTATAACTTGAGTTTCAAAATCTTATGAAAACAGACGTTCTCATTGTCTCATGAATTTTGGTGAACACAACTGGAAAACTACAAGTTTAATGAACTACTCACATTTCGACAGCTAGTAAAAGGAAGGCGATGAAATTCAAAAGTGGTTGTTTGTATGGTCGATCCCTTCTCTTGATACCAGGATGTTTCTCTACATAGGTGCAAAATAGCAAACTAGCTACAGGTGTCTTTTGTAAACAGAGAACTCTACAAGGAAAATAAAACAGTTAATGAATTATAATCAAACAATGATACAATGTGCCATTGTTGGAGATACGAATCATCAAAGTTCAAGCAAATGGTTATTCCCCAAAAAGGAAACCTGTGATCATGTGCAGAAAGCATGCTAGATTGTGGAAAGAATGTGAGTGGAGAAACCAACTACAATCCAAACAAGGATTAACAAAGGAACAAAGAGATTCTCGCGCATGGCAATATGTCTCCCGGCTGTTGATCTGCTTTGAACTTTACCAGCATAACAACAGGCTTAGACAAAAAGAGCAAACCTCGGTACCCACAACAAGCCAAAAGTTCTTATCAAAACTCTGAACATTTCAAACAACCCGTTGTTGGAGCCAAAAGAGTATCAACTTTTGAAAACCTTTATAACTACAAATAATCAACAAATTTCATTGTACTGTATGCTATTTTAAAATGAAATGGCAAACTGAGAAGGTAAATGTTATTTCGCTAAAATAGCTCGTTTTGTTTAGAGTTATAAGCAATTTTGGCACAGAGCTGTTTTGAACATGCTGGGTGAAGAACTAGAAAGTTTCATCAAATCTTTTCTAACATTCAGCTTATCAACAGTGACAATGGGAATAATTGGTTTTAAACTGTTATATTATGTTGCTATTTACATACTGGAGAACAGCTTGCGTCACAAACATATCAATTTCACCAGGATAGCCAGAGGTCACATGATATTCAACAAGGAATGTGGCATATTGTTTTCCTTCAGAACTGTGAACAAAATGCTGTCTTGCCGCCTTGTACTCTCCCTCTGGAATGAAACAAACAATTGATGCAAAAGACGATTACAGAAAAGATGGTGTCAAGGGGCATCTGACCAACAAGGACAGATTTTGTAACACAATGGCATTAGTTGCTTTTATTGACACCTGAATTCAAAACGATTAGTGATTGCCAAAGGAAATTCCTTCAATCAGTAATTCAAAACAAACAAAGCTGCAAAAGTTTCTCTGACACCCAGGTAGGTAGCTCGCTAGTTGTGCATTCCAGAAATTGTTTTTAAGAGCAAACATGAGCATATATCGAAAGAAGAAGGATATGTCTAGGCCTCGGGCATTTTATTTCTTTGGTTCAGAAGCTGAGCAGTAAGTGTTTTAATTACACCCAAAAAAATAAGAGGATTGAATTGACTCCCAATCGGATTCTTAATTGATACAGTAGTTTGATTATTTTTCAAAATGACGGCAGTTTTCTTTCACGAAAAGAGAGCAAGGACCGTTTTGCAAAAATATATTTGCCACTTAGAATTAAGAATTACACCTGCATAAGATAAAAAGAGCAGGTCTGGTGGGTAAGGAAATAAATAAGTATACATCCATACCTTCCCAGTATTTGGTTGCTATTGTCTCATGAATTTTTGGGTGCCCAAATTTATGACCAGACTTTGACCACCTAGAAAGTGAACATTTAACAAATCTTAACTTTAAGTAGATTCAGGAATCCCTCTACAACTAAATAGTATCAGAAACAATTTCTAATGATCTTTTTTGACAAAACATTTTTACAAAAAAACATCTTTCAACTTCTTTCTTCAGGATATTCTTACTGCTTCAAAATACAGAACAGTTCTTTCATAACATCACAACTATTAAAGGATTCTTATGAATTTACCAAGAATTCGTTCAATATTTGCATTATCATATACTTTGTCCCAAAAAATCTTTCAAATCAATGAAGATTTTTGTTCATTCTTAGGAATAATTCATGAATGTTAAGTTATGAAAGAACTGTATGGTATATACCATAGGATATTCAGTTGGGTGTAGCCATACAGTACTGTAGTTGTTTTGTTGTGAAAGGAGATTCTGGGTATCCATGTCTGAGGTATCTATTTAGTTGATACCAACAATATGATTTTACCCACTGATTCTCGAGAAATTGAAAGCTGATTTGATAATTTGTATAGTTCAAAGAAATGTTTCAATATTACCGTAGTGCCTCTCTAACGAGATCATGTCTGGATGCAGAATCCTTGTTGCAAAGGTTGACAATATCAGTTATTTTCTCTGAGAAAAAATAATAATTGGTAATTATACATCAAATAAGTTGATGAGAACAACATGCAAAAAGGGTGTTTTCCCAATGCGATCAAAAGATTCAAAGTTATTCATTCTCACCAGTTTTTTCTTCAGTGACTTCCTTTTTGCCGTCTTCATAGCATTTGATCATTTGCCTTGCAAGATCTATGCCACTCTCGAGCTGATACAAAAAGAGAGTTATTTACAGATCAAAGTCATGAAATTCAAGATTCTTTTTTAAATACAGTACCCATATTTTTGTTTATAAGAAACTGCTTATAACAAATGGTAGGTTTTTTAGATTTAAATAGATTTTTTGAAAGTTAAGAAACAACCCTACCTGAATTTAAAAAGCTAAGAAACTTCTGTAGTCTGCAGTTTTGAGATCTTACTAAGTAATTTGGGAGCCATCTTGATAAAGCTAGCCTGCGCGCAGACCCAATATTCCAAAGAAGAAAGGGTCTGCGCAACAATGACCAAAAGCTTGCTACACAATGCAAATCCCTTTAGGCCATTCATTTTGCTCGGACTACGGATAAATTATAGCATAGTCATAAGAGAAAACTTAATTTTTCTCTTATGACTATGATAATAGTGAACGACATGTTTTTCAACCCGCTAAACAACACATCGTTAACAATCACACCTTTCCCAGTCCTCTTGGGGTCCTTTTACGAATATACAATTAAACGTTCAAAACAAAAGCCACAATACAATGCAAAACATACAAGTGACGAGAACAAACAACACAATACACCACTGAACGCAAATGTGTGACAGCATATTGTGACAACAACAAAACGACACGCATGAATTAATCAACTCATGATTGCATAAATTATTTTCCCTGAAACCCAGAATTGTGCGGTAGCAAGCTTTTGGTCGTTGTTGCGCAGACCCTTCCTTCTTCAGAATATTGGGTCTGCACGCAGGCTAGATAAAGCTAAATTAAGTCTACATTTCTTGCATTAAATTATAAGAAACACATAAGAAACTTTTGGTAGCAAAATGGCCCAAAAATTTAAGAAACTGCCTACCAGCCCTGCACCTTAGTTTCTTAAATAAAAACATAAGTGTGGTATATAAATACAGTTTCGTTCAAGAAATTATCTGAAAAGTAACTCACAGAAAACAAAAACATTGAGAAAGTTCAGTGCTGGAATCAAAATGCTTGAAAACGTTTTTGGTCTAATAAGGACTTTTATTTATTTAGTAGTACCTGGAGAACGGCATGGCTTCATACAACTTTGTCATGAACTGTTCACAAGGCATAGAATGTAAGTTTCAAAAATTAGAGGAAGCTCCTACGAAATTGTTGTCAAGAAACTTTGAATCACCTGTTCGTGCTGTAGTAAGAGTTTTGAGCAATCATATAAGAGCTTAATTGCTTCATCATATTTTTCTTGCACTTTGTACCTGTGAAAAATTGGTAAAAACTTAACAACCAAACAATTAAGGTATTACCAGTGCAAAGTATGCAATACACGTTTTTTCTTTTATAAGAAACTGGTTTATAAGAAACTAGTACTAGGATGGCGAAAAAATTAAGAAACTCTAGTACTATGCTTGAGAATTGCTAAGAAACTTTTAAAGCCAAACACAAGGAAATCATTCGAAAATTGTCGTTGAGCCTTTATATTTTAGTAATATTCATGATAGATTTATGCTTTGAATCAAATAGAACTCTCCTTCTCCCTAAAAATTGTGCTGTCTGTCAAGAAACGAGTACTTGGCAGTGGTAGATGCTACATGCATCCTAAATGCATCCAAAAAATAAGAAACACATTAAGAAACTGTTAGTACTCAAAAGCTGAAATTTTCACGTGAAATTAAGAAACTTTTAGTACTATGGGCTTATCCAAGTTTCTTATAAAAGAAAAAACGTGTAGGTAAGTAAAAGGTACACAAACAAAGAGGTTTGATTCAAAAGTGTTTAAAAATGTTTGACCAAAAAAGGCAAATGGTACCAATTTTGCTAAACATTTGTAACAAAAATATTTTCTTAATCTATTCTTTACATTCCAATGTTAAAAAAATACCAATTGGTCATGAAAGAAGAGGTAAATCTCCCAAGTAATAAGAAGTAAAATTTATAATTTTTTTAGGCCGGTCCATCATATCACATGAAAGAAAGGCTCCTCTCGATCGTTCCTGTATCTAATCTAGGCTATAATATTGAGCCTTACCGAAAATACAATGTTTTTACAACTTGACTAGCTTCATAGAAGTTTCCATCTTCAACATTTCTTGCAAATTTTTGATAAATCCTTTCATTTCTCGATCTTTCGTTTCTCTGTCTTCCGGACGCCATGACAGTGTCTTTATTCCTGGCCTCATTCCCATGAATAACTATTTTTCGCCACAGGGTGTCAGGTTGACCATGTGATCAGATCTTATATTTCTGTGTCACAGTTTCTGTGAGAAAAGTTTTGAAATTTCTCAAAAAGCTCAAAAATTTTGGAATGGAATTTGGAAATGTTGTCTTACCGTAAAGTGTTTAGTATTATGAAAATAAAAGGAATACTTTCCCAGTTTATTCTATCTTTCGATTCTTTGGGCTCGTTGCTGCGAACTTGCTGCAAGTCTCTCTTTGCAGAAAAATGGGAGAATGGAAATAACAAGAGAGAAATTGCCTTTTCCCCCTTTTCCTTTACGAGAGAGTCTTGTAGCAAGTCCAATTTTCCGACAGAGGGGCTGGAGCTTCCAACAGGGGGCCTAAAATGGCTAAAATATGCAGTTTTCATACGTCATTTTGCCAAATTTCCTCCGACGAGGACCCAAAATGTCCTCCGACGGGGGGCTAGATGCTTCCAACGAGGGGGCTGTAGCCCCCTAGCCCTCCCCTGGCGCCACCCCTGGTCCTGGAGCCCTCCTGGAAGTTTCTTAAAATTATCAAATTTTTAGTACACGGAGTTTCTTACGAGTTTCTTAAAAGTTCCATCCCGGGGGGGGTACTTCACATATTTTGGGTACGGGGACGTGCCATCGGGAAGGGTATCGATTTTCGCGATTTTGGTATAAGGAACGGTATCGATTTTCACGATTTTGGTATAAGGAACGGTATCGATTTTCGCGATTTTGGTTTAAGGAACGATTTTGGTATACTTTTTCGGAAAATTGGTATAAGGTCTGGTATACTTTTTTGCAAAATTGGTATAAAGTCGGGTATACTCTTTGGCAAAATTGGTATAAGGAACGGGTATGTTTTTGAAGCTTCGATGGCACGTCCCCGACCAAAACCTGGTCAAGTAACCCCCCCGGGAGTTCCATAACAACCTTCATGTTTCTGTTTCAAAACAGAGTCGTTGATGAAGCCTAGCCTTTCCAATGTTTAGACTGAAATCAAGTAACTTTCGAGTAGTATGAAACAGGAAATAAGCGAAAATAAAGTAAAAGATGTTAAGGATTCCCTTTTGTCAAAATAAATAAATATTTTCCCAGGCTGCAGCTGCTGACAATCTGAGAGTTGACTTTCTAATCGATTCCTCTGGTTCCCCTGTAGGTAGATTTGGGAGCATTGTCTTGTACGTCACAATACAGGTTTAAAACCGGTTTACGACATGTGCTTTGTGACAATAATGCATTGCGCGAGGAAGAATTTCATCATTGTGAAAGAGAAAGACAACAGCGAAGGGCGAGGGAAACTAAAGTCAACTGCTTCGAAAGCGAATTTCTGGCTGAGTTTTTCAGTTTTACGTCTTTTCTGAAAGCTCATAACGTCTATAAAACATCCGCCTACAGTTACATCATATTTTTTGGTGAATGCCGGGGATATCTTCGTGGACTGAAACAATCGAAGATGGAGTGACGCAGCAGACAAAAGACGGCCATGTTGGTTTGATGTGGAACGAAGAAGGCGCACAGCTGACGACCTCTGACGACGCGGTGAAAAAGAACTTTTGGGACTATTTGAGGTGCAAGAACTGACTGAAAGAACTGTGAATGCATTGAACACTATTCAAACGAACAATGTCTTCAATTCACTATAAATTTAGAAGTAGTTTAGAATACGATACGTTGACTTTCGATGGGCCTAGTATTTCTCTGAGCGACCTGAGAGATGCTATTATTCAGCAAAAGAAAATCGGAAAAAGCTCTGACTTTACTTTGGAAGTAACTAATGCTCAAACGAAAGAAGGTAAGATGGTGGATTATTCTCAATACTTCGCGAGGCTCGGCTTTGTAGGGAAGGTTGGAAGCATGAGAAAAGAGGCAGAGAAAAAGCCAACCGTGTGTGTGTGTGCACAGCTGCGCGTGAAGTTGGTCGTCGTTGGACTGTCGTTAGGCCAACAAGGTTATAGATAGGGCATGGGCGGAATTTGACGTGGCCGGACGATATTTACCAACCCGCGCCACGAACTCCCACTTATTTAAATTTAAATAGACACTGTAAAAACCAGCTCGTAAAGAAGAACCACCAAAATTTCAGTACAATCAAAAACGACATGTTGTAATGCGTGAATACCATGTAAATGACATGTGCTCCTCGCTCATTGCAGTTTCAATGTAATTTTTAAACAATTGAAGAAAATTTCTTCCAAAATTTGAGTCTTCATAAAGCTAAAGGTTCTTTAACATTGTGGTTGTTGTATGCAGGTCATGAAAAATATGTAAAATCCAGAACAAAAGTGTCACCACTAAAAAGTTATCAAAATTGGAAATGGCAAATGTTTGTAAATTATGTTTGTTGCGCAGCAGAATGCCCAGGACAGCAACACCCGTGTCCAAGTTTGATTATGGTTAAAAAATTCTCAAAGATCAGTTCCTACAGAATGTGAAAAGTGCATTGAGTAGTAAATCCAACTGCTAATATTTTCAGTTGTTACTGGTCATAATGAATTGTTAGAAAATAACCAATGACAGAAAAAAGAAACAAGAATAGATACAGTGTACAGTAAAACTTCATATTAGCCAATCAATGCACTGTATTTCAACTTTCCACTCTATTCTTACCCAACAGGGCAGATTTTGTAATACAATAGCATGAGATGCTTTTGTTGACACCTCAATTCAAAGTGATTAGCGATCATAGACAAAGGAAATTCTCTCAACCAGTAAGTCAAAACAAACAAAGCCGCAAAAGTTTCTCTGAAACTCGGGTAGCTAGCGCGCTCATTGTGCATTCCAGAAATTATTCCTTAGGGCAAACATGAGCATAGATTGAAAGAAGAAGGATATATCTACACACATGCCGAGGGCATTTTATTTATTTGGTCCAGAAGCCGAGCAGTAAATGTTTTGATAACACCAATAAAATAAGAGAATTGAATTGCCTTCCAAATGGCTTCTGAACCAAAAAAATGCCCGCGGCAGATGTGTAGATGCATCCTTCTTCTTTCGATCTATGCTCATAATTGCCCTTAAAACCATTTCTCAAATGCACAACGAGCGAGCTAGCTACCCGGGTTTCAGAGAAACTGTTGTGGCTTTGTTTGTTTTGATTTGCTAGTTGAGAGAATTTCCTTTGTCTCCAATCGCTTTGAATTGAGGTGTCAACAAAAGCAGCTCATGCTATTGTATTACAAAATCTGCCCTTGTTTTCTTACCCTACAATTTGTTGTGGCCAATGCCAAAGTTTACTTCACCCTGTGCCCTTGTGAACATTTCACAGCAAAGTTTCAAGATCCTGCAACGCTGCAGACAGTACTCAATTACTAAAGTAATATGAAATATAAGAAACAAGTGAATATGAGCTGAAAATAAGGAAGGCACTTCGTTGTTTATTTCAAAATCTTGGTGGGGGGCACATGCCCCCAGTGTCCCCGGTTCCTATGTCCCTGCTCATCAATATACAGCTCAAAACAGGACTTTGCTTTTGTGCCTCGATCTTATTGTCTCATCAGTCAATTAAACTTAGTACAGTATGTTTACTTTATCAGTTAATTGCTCAGCCTTGTTTTTGTCAATTTACATGAAGACCATAGGCAGGTCCTGTTTTCGAACTGTATATCATGAGTCCTAGTTTGAGTGGTTAGTGGTAGTCAGTAATGTCTCAGTCAATTCTTGCCCTGACCACCCCCCCCCCTGGACACCCCCAGGCATGCTCAAAAAAATATTCATGGCCCCTGGATATTTGTGCAGGAAATTTTTTTGTTGACTCTGGGCTGCCTGGGGGGATGGTCAGGGTAGGAACTGAATGAGACATAATATGATAGTAACAATAGCTGGTGAAAATCAGAAGTCTATATGACTCTTTCTGTCACAGACCTTGGACATGAGCAAGGAACACAGGAAGACTGTGTTACAGTTTATTCAAGAAATGTTTTATTCAAAAATTATTTCCCTTCACTATATCATGTGTTGTTTATTTACCACCTTTCCGACGTGTTATTTGTGAAATAAAAAGACCTTTTAGAGAGTTCACAAATAACACGTTGGAAAGGCGCAAGAAAACAACACACGATATAATGAAAAAAGAGAAAACATATTTTTGAATGAAATACTTTTTGAATACAACATTTTTTGAATAAACTGTAATATGGGCCTCCTTTGCAAGGAACACATAAACTCTTCTATCATGAAAACCTTGCACTTAAAATGTGATAATGTGAATTCTTATGAAAGGCTTTAGATACTATGCAGTGTTTGCTGAATAGGGAACAAACAAAATCTTTTCTTCTCTTCCAGTTTATCATGACCCTACAATGCAAGTCCCAAGAAATACCTCAGTAGTTGTCAAAAGAGTCCCAGTGGCAAGGCTGGCTGCAGTGTAAGTTTACTGTCTTTCATATGGCTCAAGAATTCTTATCATAATGTGCAGGATCCTTGAAAACATTCTTCAGAATTCTTGACATGTTAGTGTGCTTAAAGCCTGGGCAGGAGAAATTTGCACAGAGCTAAAACCAGAATTAATTTTGCATGAATTTTAGTGTAATTCCTATCTGATTATGTATTTTGAGATGGACTTTGAAAACTGGCAAGAAAGTTTGACAATAGGAAGTTGTGGCAGAGAGACAGAACTATGGGTAATCTCTTTTGTTATGACATGTTGAATGACCCTCAAAAGGAATAAGTTTTCTCCAGATTATACTGGGCTTTGCCACGCTGCACACCTCTCTTTTCAGCATGATTTCCTTTGTAAAGAAGGTGAACCTTAGGAATTAGGAACTCCTACAGCTGCTTTGTTTGAAGACCCTCAACTGTGATCCTTTGTGGGCTGAATGAAAGACAAGACAGAACCCAGGCCAAAAATAGAATTAATTTTAGATAATATGAATGACAAATTTGGTGCCGCAAACTATCTTGGTTAGCAGTAAACCTTTTAGCTATTCTACAAAAGAGCCTGGATAGAGTGTTGTTTTTGTACAATTTTACACGCGAGGTTCAATCATGTGGTGTTGGAGCTTCTATCACTGTTGTCCACATTCGAAAGTTCATCAAAATGTATCGTAATTTCGAATGTTGTTTTTGAATAGCTAAAAGGTCCATGGGTCCTTAAAGGTGGCCTGAAGTGAAAAATTATACAGTATTTTTGCAAATGAACGGCACTATCAAATGATAAAGGAATCCTGTTTAAATTTCTTTGATTTCTCATTTCTCTTTCAAGTTGTCCACTGATGTTAAGTTTTGGCTGATGATGTCATTTTGCTTGCAATTTATTAGGATAACATATGGAAATATAGCTGTCTCTGATCTTTGAAAGTTTACAGTTATCGGAAACATTTCAGCTGAGCTGAATAAATTTTATATAAATTGCCTTGTGACTTAGAACTATGATGCTTAGAAAGGCATGTCAATTGTGCAAAGTTTTTTAATTAGATTTCTCTTTGGAAATATGTTCAACCTTGTATACTTTTTCAATTTTTGTAAACAAAATGACATCATCAGCCAATCGTACAAAACAGTGGATAACTGAAACCAGGTATCAAAAAATTTAAACAACGCTCTTTATCAGTCAATTTATTTGCATCAATAAAAATTTTTGCTACAGATCACTGTTAATTCTTAAGAAATTACATTACTACAAATGATATTGATCATTTTTCTTCTTTTGCAGGACGGGAAAGATCATAGATCCTGAAGCAAAAGAAGTATGTAAAGAGAGCAGTAAATATGTCAAAGCAGTTTCAAAGCTTCTTTCTAAATATCTAGAAATTAAGAGATGGACTTCTCAGGCTGATAGCTGATGATATCGTTTGTGATTAAATTAATCACTCTAAGTTAAATCTGAGAGGAGTTTTGGTGTTTTCCGGCTGAAAGATACCCCACAATTTGTAACCAAATGAAAAAATTTAACAGCTAACAAATTTTTTTCAAAGATGCTTTGCTGGCCAAAAAGTTGCAGTTATGCAAAAAAATAATTATGGAAAAGATGGTATCAAAGGGGTGTTTGACCAACATGCTTTGCACTTCATGATGGAATCGACGGTGATTTTAAATGAAATGCATTTTATCAAATACTCTGCACCATCTCTTCCATGATCGTCTCTATTGGTTGAAAGTCTTTCCAAAGCAACAACTACAACCTCCCAAGGATAAAAAACCTAGAAAGTTGTGAGGCTTTTCTGCCGATTTTAAAGAAATAGCAAACATTTTCTGGCAGCAAATTATTTTATTTCTGTGAATACAATAGTGGCTGCATGACATAGAGAAGTTTTGGATTCAAGTTGAAAAGGGTTTTGAAGGAATGTTAAAAATAAGAAGCTGCTATTTCCTCATCAATTCCTAAATTTGTGCACCTTGTTTTTGAGGGGATTCGTTTTATAGTACCATGAAATGGGCAATTAGATTATTCTTAGGTGATATGATATTTTAAATGTAGATTTGTAATATTTGTAAATATGGAGATAGATATTTATTTTGATATGGTTGATGTGAGAATGAAAGAGATCGCCACAGCATGAATTCCCTTGTGTCCAAATGGCCCTCTTGCGAACAGCTTATTGTTAGCTTGTTCAGAGAATGGCACTTTTTTGTGAATGAACGGACATCAAGGACATCCAGCAAGGGACATCAATTGGTTGCTTGGTGACAGTTGAGATCAAGTCAAGGTTTGCAAGACTTCTAATCAAGATTTCATTTTCTTTCCGCAACAAAGGATCAGGATTCAGCAAAAGTTTCACTTGAAAAGTTATCACAGGTACCCCGTTGTTTTGTTTTGCCTCTGCATTGAAAAGGGGCATTTTTACATTTCCTTACTTTTTACAAGGAACACTAACTTTTACACTGATCTAACATTTTTATCCATGAACAGGGATTCTAACGTTTCACCTCCGGTGCTAGTATCATGAACTTCCAAAGAGACACCGCTACTAAAACGCATCAGCTTTATAAAATTTGAAGATTTTACACAAACGTTTTCTAAATTTTGAGAAGCTGGCTAATTTAACTTTGTTTGGTTTCTGCATCAAAAAATTTGATCTAAGCTTGACTAAAGCTCATTGATCAACGGGGCCCGTTTTTTCTGCAAGACCTTATCGCTGTCTTAGAGTTGATAACTTTAGAAAAATTAGAAATTTCGTTTTGATTTAGAAGGATCACCAAGATGAGTCTAAAACTGTTGGTATTTTGGTAGCTTTATTGCAATATGAGAGTGACAGTTACGGTTCTGGATTACTGCAGCCACGTATCAGCCGCACTTAGAATTAAGGCTGAAAAGTAGGGGGGGGGGGAAGTACAATTGCCGCGAAAGCGAATAGTATTTTCTAGCAATTGAACTGCGGCCTCGCCGTTCTTTTGGAGTAAATCTCGTACTTACGCTTGGTGTATTTTCACGATTCTGGCCGCTGATTGAAGACAATATAACATTTATAACAGCCCGTTTGTTGCCGTGATCATAGTGTATTCTAGTGACGATGCCGTGATTAATTTAGCAATGCTCCTAATAAAAGTCTATGGTTGCACGTGAAGAGAGTATGTGCGTGAAGTGCATCAAGTAAGGGCGAACGTCATTTTTGCTGCATTTCGACTCGGACGGCTTCAAATTTGATGGTTCTTATTAAGCAAAGAAGTGACAAAATACGTAAGAAAATTGAATTGGTAGGGGAAAGTCTGCCGAAATCAATTGAGCCAACTTTTGTTTGCATTTCTTTCGTGGAAAAACTCACCGTTGGTTTTTACAGCAAAAGAGTTGTATGGTATCATACTGAGGGGTTTATTTTGTATGGTGATATTTTGAGAATTTCATTTGTCAGACAATATTTCTCTGTTGGGTACACAATGCTTTGGCAACAAAATCGTCGTGGGATATTTTCGAAAATCTGCGAGAAAAATTCTTACTTGCTGGACAATGTTCGGAAAGTCGGCCAAACGGAAAGTCTTTCTGTTTCCAGGGTAATTTCGCAAATCGCTATCAGATATTTTTGCTAGGTTGGCAAGGGATTTTAGTACCCTTTGTCTGCATGGGTAATTGAGCTGACGCCATTTTCAATTTCGAAAAGTGTATAAATTCCAAGCAATCTTAGAAGGAAACAGTACCTTTCTTAACTTTTTGCCCGTTGGAAGAAAATTATCCAAAAAGTTGTAAAATATCATTTTGCCGCAAACAGGATAGCATTTACTGTTTGGAACCGTATAATTATTCGTTGTAACTGTTTCTGTTTCGGTTGTATCAGTATTGATCTACCGTTTTTGCCGTATCCACAATCCATAGAAAATCCTGCACAAAACTCAAGTTATCCGTAGATAGCTGCCTCAGCGTTGATGTATCTTTGGCTTCTTATTCAGTGTTTACATCTTTTCGTAAACATCTTTCCAGCATGGAGGTTGTACAAAAAAATTCAGCGCTTAGCGTACTGCGTGCATGAATGACCATGTTCACCCCGTGATAAGTCAAGCGTTGCGATTCTTTTGTTTGCCATAATGAATCGCTTTGTATTACCTGTCAATCACAATTGGCCACTGCTGAAAGTCATTCATTGTTTTCACAAAATTGATACAAGATTGTGCCTCGTTGCTTGTGCCGCAAATTGGCCCCGTCTCTCTTGATTTGAACGTATATTTCCCTTTCCTCTCTTGAAAAATTAAATTACAGAGCTCTGAGATCTGGCCTTTGTTTCCAACCCAGATCAAAGGGCTGGCTGGGCTACGTCTTTTTTGTTTATCCGTGACGTTTCTCTCAGTTGACGAGCTCAAGACTTATAGACTGAGGCGTTGAATCGCTGTCCCATCGAGCTAACTCGGGTCCCTTGAAGAGGGCCTGCGCTTCCATCAAGGGCGAACCGAAATGATTTTTAACAATTTGCAGCTGATTTTGACATCAATAAAAGTCTTTGTAGAACCCATTGCATTTACTGCTTCTGAAAGAGTTGGATTTACCAACGAAATATTTTTGTGTGCATTTTTACACAAGCCAGAAAAAAGTCACTGCCAAGAGACAGCTCAGCTGAAGATAACAGCAGCTAACGTGCAAACAGTGGATTTTTTGTTAAATACCTCGTATGTAATCTAAATTTTCCAAGCTGCATGGAGTATAGTCAGTTACACTGGCGAAGAGAAGAGCATAAAACGCGAAAGAAACCATGGCAGGTCCTGGAGTGAGTTGACTCTGACATCAGAACCTGCAGGCAGGAAGCTTCGTTTTATTTGAGCACCTGGCGATGTCTGCTGGTTCGACCGGCATTTTATCATTATCCTGAAAATTTTAGCATATGGTTTTGTTGGTTAAAATGTTTACGAATGGCGTAGCTTTCGTTACGTTGTTATGCCCTGAGTTAACTTCCATGCACTGGCATTCAGGGCTGTTCCATTTTAGCTTAACCTTTAAAGGACGTTAAAATTTTAGGTTTCTGTAAGGAGACTTCGTTCAATTTTGCTTGATTGGTGGGTGATTTTCCGCAGTGTTTGGGAGCGTATACCCAAGCATCAAGATGCCATTTCAAAGCGATGATTGATCGAAAACAAAGGGAATTTTCTCAAGCAACGAATCAAAATAAACAGAACCGCAAAGAGATGCCCTGAAATAAAGGTGGCTATGTCAATCTTTCTGCATGGGAAAATCATTTTAGAGAAGAACGAGTGTATATCGAAAGAAGGATAGGTCTGAACATCTGCAGCCAAGATTTCATTTGTTCAATTCAGAAGCTGAACAGTAAGCATTACAAATTGAGTGTAATAGATAAATTTAGCTGACATCGTTTTTACCAGAATACGTGGTTGCCCTTTTGGGGAAATTTTCTTTTCATACAAGCCAAGATCTTCGTACCAACAAGGACAGATTTTGTAACACATCAGTTGCCTTGATTGACGCCTCAATTCAAAGCGATGAGCGATTGCAGACAAATCTCAACCAGTAATTCAAAACAAACAAAGCCCCAAAAGTTGCCCAGAAACCAGTTGGGCAAACTCTCGCCTTGTGCACGCGAAAGGTGGTTGTTAAGAGAAGCTATGTGCTATATCTAAAGAAGAAGGGTAAATCGAAAGATCAGCCTGGCGGATTTTGTTTATTTGATTCAGGAACTGTCTGGTAATTGTTTCGCTTAAGTCCTAAATACGCAAGAATTAGAATGCCTTTTGCTCGGCTTCTGAATAAAATAAACAAAATCCACCAGGCAGAACTCGAGATTTACCCTTCTTATTTCGTTATAAGCACATAGCTTCTCTTGAAAACCACCTTTCGCGTGCACAAGGTGAGAGTTTGCTCTACTGGTTTCGGGGCAACTTTTGCGGCTTTATTTGTTTTGAATTACTGGTTGAGGAAATTTCCTTTGTCTGCAGTCGCTAATTGCTTTGAATTGAGGTGTCAAATAGAAGCAACTGATGCTATTGTATTATAAAATCTGCCCTTGTTGTGAATATCTGCATCAGGAAATAAAGAGATGATTCTCGAATGTATGGTCATTTTACATGAAGTCGGTAAAAACAACGTTGGCTGACTTTATCTACTCAAACATCTGTGGGTCTGCTTTTGAATAAAATGAATTAAATTTTGGTGGCAGATTTTCAAATAGATCTTTCCTCTTTCGATAGATGACCATTTCGTCTCTTAAAAACTCCTTTTCGCCGACAAAACGACCAACTAAAGGCTGATTTCAACTCAGTAGAACTCTCCGAGCGGACGGAATTTTGCACAATAAAGCGTTTGTCACGCATAATTCAAATTCAAAGCGACATTTTCTCTCATAAACAAAAGATTTCCCGTCTGCTCTGAAAATTCGACTGAGTAGAAATCGGCCTTAAGGCCCCGTTTAGATTGTATCAGTACCAAGGACAGAATGTTCAATAGGATCAGCTACTTTTTGTTGACACCCAAGTACAAAGCGATTAGCGATTACAGACAAAGTGAATTATATGCCTGGTTGGTCGATTTATAAACAAAGCAATGCAAGCCGCAAGATTTGCTCTGAAACTGAGGTAGCTCGCTTGCTCGTTGTGCATTTCAGGAATGGTTTTTAAGAGCAAAAATGGGCATAAATCCAAAGAAGAAGGACATATCTAAACTTTTGCCTCGGGTATTTTATTTGTTTGGTTCAGAAGCGGATTGGCAGGCGATTCGATCCTCCTATTTTTGGGTGTAATTAAAACACTTACTTCTCAGCTTCTGAACCAAACAAATAGAATGCCCGAGGTAGAAGTTTAGATATATCTTTATTCTTTCGATGTATGCTCATGTTTGCTCTTAAAAACCATTTCTGGAATGCACAATGGGCGAGTTAGCTACCTGAGTTTCAGAGCAACTTTTGCAGCTTGCTTTGTTTTTATCTATAAGTTGACCGACTAGGCATTGAATTCCCTTTGTCTGCAATAGCTAATCGCTTTGTACTTAGGTGTCAATCAAAGGTAGCGGTTCCTATTGTAACATGATCTGTCCTTGTTTGTACCAGTACAACTTAGGATCCGTAACAAAAGTGTAACGGATCAGCTTCACATCTAGACTGTTGCTGATAATCCGTAACTCTTTTATTCCTTCTGTTGTTGGAAAAATCTTGTCCTGGAGCACTGTAAACGCTCTTGAACCGTAACAACTTTGTAGCGGATCAAGACTGTAGCGGTATAGTGTAAATGCGGTTTAAGCTTCTTATGTATCAGGGCAACTGTTGGGGTCTGTCTGCATCTATCCTTCTTCTTTCGATATATATTCGTGACTACACTTAATAGACACCACCACATTTCGCGTGCAGAAGGCGACAGTTAGCCACACTAGTTTCAGGGCATCTTTTGCAGTTTTATTCGTTTTGATTCGTTGTTTGGGAGAATTTCCTTTGTCTGCAATCGCTAATCGCTTTGTACTGAAGTATCAATCAAAGCCAACTGGGGCTGGGGAGGGCTACCGCTCCTCGGCGATGGGAAAATTGCAAAAATCGGCAAAAAAATCAGTTTTAAGCCTACAAAATTTTCGTAAGCAGTGGATTTTTCTCGGTAAGCCCCCTCCCAAATTTTATCTCCCCGTACGCTTATGAATCTGCCCTTGTTGTCTCTATTTTTGCTGTGGTTCCCCGTGTTTTTATGTTACTTTGGCTGTTGAACATTGCAGAGTGTTTTCTTGTTCTCACTAATTTTTCTAATCTTCCCCATCCAGCAAACTACCACTGTTGTATGATTTGCACCGTCAAAGCCTTAGCAAACAGGCATCAATCGAGAGATCTTGATGAGCCGAGTTTGAATTTTGAGAGGAATTTGTGTTTTTCAAGTTCAATAAAGGGGGCTCGGTCCTCTGCAATTCTAGCACCTTTCTGTGTGAAAATAGCCTTGAATATCGCACTCATCGTACTAAACCCATAAACGAATCAAAACACCGTAGTCGATAGAAAGAAGACTGTTAGCTTCTGTAAAAGAACAGCAACCAAAATTACCCTGTAGCTAGAGAGAAAACTGTTGAATAACCGAAAACGCGTTTCGTCGCACACTCATCAGTTCTGTTCGCGTGAAGAACAAATTCTCGATACAAACAGGCCACTTTTATTACCAGACTTTCTACATGAAGACTTATTGACTACATGAAGACTATTAAAAGACTTTCTACATGTTACGGTGTTTTGTTGCGCTTATGGGTTTAGCATGATGAGTCCGTTATTTTTAAGGCTATTTTCAAATTTTGTACCACAAATCATTCGTTTAGAAACTTTCTGTTCAGAGTTGTACCGTCCCAAGAACAAATGGCTTTTCAGATGACATATAGACTGATGTCAGTAAAATTAAAAACAGAAAATGCTAGAATTTCCTGGGGGCAAATACACTTGAAACTCAAATTCCTCAAATTCTTCAAACGCTGCTTTTTGAGATATTTCGATTGACGCCCGTTTTATAATGTTTCAATGGGCAATGCAAACTCCACGGCTAAAAGCATTCGTCGCTCTAGTTTTTTGGGAGTACTTCAGTAACTGTATCAAAATTCTTTGAACTTATCTGTTCCGTCAACTACGGACTACAATCGTCTTCATTACTTGGAGTAACATACCACATTTGTTTTGGTCTACAGGGGTAAAATGAGCAAGCTTGGGGTAACATGGGTACGGTAAAAAATATGGATTAAGTTCATAAAAATCTTGGTTCACGGCTTTCTTTAGCTACCACCTTTTAAAACTACCCTCTTTGACGGTTTGAATGTTGATTTAGCTGTTCATTGCCTACCATTTTCCAGCAATCAACGCTACCCTTATTACCCCCAGCTAACCCATTTTTCCCCTGCAGAGTGCAGACCCTTCACAGCGATTTAAGCATATGGAAAATCTCTTTTTATTTTACGAACATTCTTGTTGGCATGAGACACCACGAAACGCCATATTTTGCATCAGTTCGCCGAGTGGTAAACGCCCTACTCGAACTCGAATACCCGCTGGCAAATTTCCTACCTTCCTCTTTTGTGACAATTGTTAACATTTTCGCTCATCCTATTTTTGGTATTGCAGACGGGAGATTTAGCGAACGCAAACGCGTCGGAAGTTGACAAGATCGCTGCTATGATGCATCAATCAGGAGAACAATTTCAACCGGACCAGTGAGTTTCATCATCTATCCATTTGTCATTTCAGGGAGCTACATAAGGACCAATTTCGGAATTGAAAGGTTTCCCCGCATTTATGGCTTTGTTTGGGTCGAGACACCGGGTGCGCCAAAATAAACTATGCACGTTTGGCAGGCCACAATAAATCGTACATTGGACCGATTTTGAAGGTTTATTACTTAATCCTTAGCAGAAAGCCTGAATTGGATTCTAGGACTTTTTGCAAATGTTTCCGTTTCCAGTTTTTAGAGCTAGAAGCGAGTTTCTGAAAATGTTCGTTTTCGAAAACATTGAAAACAATCAAAAAACGTCGATCAAATTTTAAAAGACTCAACATGAATGAACAAAGATAAAACGTTTTCAGGGGGATTTGGGGGTTTAGTACGAACTCTCGTGCAGCAGGGATTACAATTGGTCGATTTCTAAATCGCAAATCACCACGAACAAGTTCTCTCTTTGTCCATTCATGTCGATTCTTTAGAAAACTTAATCGATGTTTTTTTATCGTTGTCAGTGTTTTCGAAAACTAAAATTTTAGGAAACTCGCTTCTAGCTCTAAAAACTGGAAAAGGAAAAAATTTGCAAAAAATCCTAAAATTTAATTCAGGCTTTCTGCTAAACATTAAGTCATAAATCTTCACAATCAGTCTAGTGTACGATTTATTATGGCCTGCCAAACGTGCATAGTTTATTTTGGCGCACCCGGTATCACATCCGTTGCAGTAGAAGGCTGTCTTCTTCACACATTTGCCAGTAGGCTTGTTTGCCCTTTTCCAATCACTTGAAACTATTAAATCGTACTTTACGGCTGCCCGAACCGTTTGAAACCAAACGGTAAAAACCTCTTTTTCCATTGTTGGCTCAGAATGCGATAATCCCTCCTTTGCAGAACCCATCAATTGGAATAAGTGCATATGCTTTCCTTAGAAATTAGCGTATGATTCATTTGTTGTTCTCGCATTACTGGGGCAGGAGATGCCTTCCACAGCAAAAAAACTCCTTGCTAGTATTCCTCGGCAAACTCTGAGCACGATTTTGGACATTTTCCCTCTGAGTTTCCATACCTTGGCATGTTCATTTCTTATAGTTGATTTATTTTGGCGGATTTTCTGACGTAGATCTTCGAATTTTGTTTGGTAGGTATATGAGCAAGATCAGACCAGGTGGATATATTTGTTTCAGATGTGGACAGCCGGGTCATTTCATTCGCAATTGTCCAACTATTGGCGTAAGTATACGTTTTTGTAATAATTTTTAAGGTTTGAGAGGTTCTCAAATTGTCAGTCTGGTTTCAAGTTTCAGTGAAGTACTTTTTTTTTCTTTCTATAACATCAAAATTTAAAATACAAGTAACAAAACTCAAATTTAATTATTGTTGAGGTGGAGGCAAAGAAACATAACGTTATCGAGTTGCCTCCACACACAACATCACAAGTTAACCAACTATTTACAGATGAAATTAACTTTACACTACTAATAAGAGACAAAGGCCGAATTTACACCTGAGGCGATCTTTCGATGCGGCGCACGCAGCAAAGCCAGATCAATCCAACTTCGCCGTTTTGCCGCACTTTATAGGTCCAAAGCCACTTTATAGGTGGCTTCAGTGAACTACTGAAGCCACCGTCCGAGTGAATTTTCGGCAAAGTGAAATTGTGGAAAACAGCCAATAAAAAAAGGGGCTCCGCCTCCAAATTTGTTCGAAACGGTTATTTTGAACTGCTTTGATGGGTAATATCACACAGACATTTACCCGCTTTTTCAAAAATGAACGCATCAATTTGAAGATAAATGTTTGTACTTTTCAGATGAAAGAACCAAAGATTCGTATCTTTTACGATTGCTTGGATATAAGTGGATTTTTAATGACTACTGGCACTTGGAAGATAACATAATTGCCGACTTTCTGCAGAGAAAATGAAAGCACCGAATGTTTGATGACATATCCAAAAAAATTGGATACTTGAAGCCAATATTCAGCTTTTTCTCAATGAACAGGCAAATTCACTTGTTAAATAACTTATTGGAATCTTGGAATGCTTGTGAAAGATCATTGATGCAGATGAGAAACAGAAGAAGGCCAAGACACGAACCTTGTGGAACACCTTGTGAAATTGCAGATAAAATCTACTTTCGGTAGAATTCGGGCAGTAACCAACCGCTCAACGCGGACGATCCCTTAATCAAGATTTTCTGGATCATTGAAACCGTGTTTTATTTTTATTGCGTTCATGGATCTGTGTAAATTTTGTTTTGAAATCAACAATCGAATAACATGAATCAAATACAATCCATGCTATTGCGTTCTCCGACCTTGGCAATGAGATGTGTGCAGCGCAGAAAGCAAATGTGACGAAAATTAATGTCACATCTGCCACATTGTTAAAGCAATGCAATTGCTATGTGAATTATTCTGTTACAGCTGTATCGTATTTAAATGCCTTCACGAATATTTTCCCGCAGGACCCAAGATTCAATAACACACAACGTTTTAGTAGAGGTGCTGCTACAGAATTCTATATTATGCAGATGAAAGAAAGGTGAGTTTATAGATATGCTATTTGTTTACCCACAACCATTTATCGTACTTTTACCCTGCAAGCAGCAATTTCTTAGTATTTGCTAAGTTTTATGAAGATTTGCGCGGGGATTTATTGAGCGGTGAATACTTAAGGGAAGGATCCTTGTTTACGATGATTAGGAACCCTCTCATATTCTTTGTGTTACCTGTTACAAAATCGAGAAGATTTTTTGGTAAATGCGAAGCTTTCTTACTATACCCTTCTCCGATCTCAACTTGTGTTACAAGTTTACCCGCTAAAATTTAGAAATTTTGTCAGAAAACATTTCCACGAAATACTTACCCGTAAGAATATTCTCGTGTTTAATACACGGTTGTAATATGAATTCTTTCTGATTTCCGTAGAGAAAGATTGGCAACTTTGAAAGCACCAATAACATCCAACAGATCCTATTCTCCAGTTGTTAGTAGTGACAACCATAGTGTGAAGTCAGTCCCCGTTGAACTACAGTGTCCTATGTGCAAGAAATTACTTCACGATGCCGTCCTCATACCATGCTGTGGAACAAGCTATTGTGATGAATGTAAGTGCCGTGTTTGTTGATCAGTTCTGCCAAAAATGTATCCTGTCTTCGAAGTTATGTTGCTATAATCATGAAACCAATGATCTAAAGATCGTTAAATTCTTTGATTACAGGTCTTTGATTGATAACAGTAATCTTGTTTACTGAATAGATTAACCTGTCTAACTATAAAAGATTATTCTATATTACTATTATTATTCTTTTGCTCAGGCTTTTTATTTGATTTGTCAGATTTTGATGTCGATTTTTGATGTCTATTTCACTCGGAAAAGAGTAATAATCCAAGCAATCAGTTCCGTTGGTCTTTTTGCCAATAATTTTGAAGGGAATAGACTATATCTATATATATATCTATATCGACAAGCTTGCTATAAATAGGCCGAAGAAACGCCCACAAACCCATTGTTTCCTTCCCCACACAATGAAATGGCAGGCGTCAGAGTTGTTGAATACAATAGATTATATTTTTAACTTGGCCCGGGCCAGCTTTTAACTATGTCGATTCCCTTTAAAGATACACGGTCCTGCTTAACCATATAACTTGAAGGTGGACTCAATAGCCTTTTTGCAGAGTCCAAAACGTAGCTCGGGAGACCAATATTCTTATCGAAACCTTCCTCATTTTATCAAGTCAAAATTCAAAACAACCAGATCTTTCGAACTCCTCTCGTTCATGACCCTAACATTTTATACCAGCTGCTGTTGCCAAATAGTCCCAAATATTCCTTGATAAGAATTTCCAAACGCTCTTCAAACGTGACATCAACGAGTGAAATATTCCTCCGATTCACAGCTATGAAGCCGTGACTATTTCTGGACTATGCTTTTGGTGGACATAATTTGACAAAAAGTACGGGGAAACTCAGCAATAAGAGCTTGCTCCTTCTAATACGGTAAAATTCAAAATGCTCAAGACACGTTGTTGACCGTGTTAGGCCAACTCTTTTTACATTGTATCTTAGTAGCTATTTCTCTCCGTGCAAAATTGCATTTGTATTCTCAAAATGAAGTTAAGGTAACTCTGCTTTCCGCTCTAGTGCACAGTGAGATGCCGTTTCGCAAAACCACTCTCCTCAGAAAACAGTTAATTTCTCCAATATTATTCGGCCTATCGAAAAGCAGCAAAAAGGATGTTGTGCTGTATAATCTGGGGAATCGAAAGATGCATAAATCGCAATGTTTCCGTCAACCCTGGCTTCGCAAATCCTTGCTCAAATCTTTTTGCTGATTTCAGAAAAGTGGATTTATCTTTAAAACTACTCGAAAAAGTTTCGATTTTTTTTCGCTCCATCTTTAGCTAAGTAGTTGATCTACAACTTTGCCAAGTCTGATTGAAAAAGCTAGGCTAGATTTCCTGCAATCGAATTTTACATTTCTGTTTACTTTTAGACATCGAAGGGGAAAGGCGTTGGTCAACAGTTTAGCCCATGCAGAACGATTTGAGCGCCCGTAGAATGTTTTTGCAAAAAAATTATTTCTTGATCTAAGATCTATGCTCATTGTGGACTCTAAAAGAAATTGATAATCTGTGAATGCTTACGAAAGTCTCGAAAGACACCCAAAGCATGGTTTCATGAAGTTGCTGGTGAAAATCAGTACTTTTTAATCAATAGATGCCAGTGATACTTTTACAAGCGCACTATGGGTGTCTTTTGAGACCTGCGTATGGCATTCCCAAAAGATGACGTTCATTTTTTTGCCAATGGAAAAACCTCTGAAAGTTATTTCAAGCCTGAGCTTTTGCCAGCGTGCTTCATAGCATGGTAATCTGTTGACCAAGGTTTCTCCATTTCCCTGTCGAAAAGTAAACAGAAATACGAAATTCGATTGCAGGAAATCTAGCCTAGCTTTTTCAATCAGACTTGGCAAAGTTGTAGATCAACAACCTAGCTAAAGATGGAACGAAAAAAAATCGAACATGTTTCGAGTAGTTTTGGAGATAAATCCACTTCAGTGGCGGCCTGGCTTTTTTCGTCTGGGGGGGCCGGCAGCGAAATGGCGCCCCCTCATATCAAACATAGTTGTCGAGTTTCTGACAAGGTTGGCAGCCTTGCAACTTTCTTACGTTTACTCTTTGACACTTTCACCTACCCCATGGCCAGATTTAGACAGCTGAGTGACTAATGTAAATTTGAGGGTCTGGGGGCGATGCCCAAAAGAAAATTTTTCGCAATCACACCCTTCAAACTCTTGGAAAACATGGGCAACGCCCTTTTAAACATTTTCTGGGCCAGAAGGACCTTCCTTTGAATGTTGTATATTTTATGTACCAGGATATGGATATTTACTTCAGCAAATATTTACTGTTGCCGTATCTGTTTCATGAACACTTTATATCCTTTTGGATAATGGGTTTAATCGTTGTTTATGGCTTATATATCTCCTATCTGAGTTCAAGTTCAAGAAGTTGCTACGTAGCAGCATCGGCAACAGTGAGAAATGAATCCTCTCTCATGTTTGGCAAGATTAGGAATAACCAGGATGTGATGGCAGATATCTCTTACTATAGTATGAAAGCTGCCTGAATGACGGTTTATGTTAGTTGTACGAAAGTTCAATGGCGTGGCCAGGGTAAATTAGTAGGGGAATGGGAATGAAGGGGTCTGGGGGCGAAGCCCCCAGGAAAATTTTTGGGGTCACGCCCTTTACTTTGTTGTAGAATGGATCTCCCAATGTCATGCTTGCCATTATTGCCATTAGTACCAAGGAAACCTTGATAGTTTTGTGACAGTTATCCTATCAATCAGACCATGAGGAAAATGTTTGGAGAAGCACCCTTTACTTTGGCTTAGGATGCATCTCCAAATGTCGTGATTGCCATTAACGACAAGGAAACTTTGATAGAGTCCTTATCCTATAAATTGGAGCACGAAGAAAATTGTTGAAGAAACATCCTTTATTTTGGCTCATAAGACATCCCCTTATTTCATACTTACCAGTGCGAAAATGGAAACTTTGACAACACAACTCAATTCTGTAATCTCCTTCTACCATTTTGCTTTTTTCGGAAAAATTCTTACCCAACCTATACTCAGCCCTTTTCTCTTTGGCTGTGAAGGAATCTCGAGATCTGGATCAGCTGCATCTGTCCTGGATTCGCCGCACTGTGACCTGCCACGTGGTGCTGGATGATGGTACAACGCGATCGAACTTCGTGAAGTTTTTAGCGCCCTTCCTAAACTTTGGCGCCCCCTTAAAAAAGTCCGCTGGGGGGCCATGGCCCCCCGGCCCCCCCCCTGCCAGGCCGCCACTGATCCACTTTCCTGAAATTAGCAAAAGGATTTGAACTAGGGCTGCGTTTACACGAGGCCGGCCGAATTTTTGGCCGGCCAAATATTTGGCCACTAAGCCTTCCCGTTTACACGAGACCTTCCTAACCGACCGAATATTTGGACGCTTAGCCGACCTTCACTCGGTCACCTAGGGAAGTGGCCTTATTGCGAACTGAGCCGGTCAAATTCGTGAGCGGCCTCGTGTAAACGCTCTCAGCCGACCAAAAATGTGCACGGTACCACATCCAGGATGGAATGCTTTGAATAGGAGGCCAATGAAATATGGTCGCAAGACAAACTAGCGCCAAATTCCAGTCAGTTTATCAGTTCATTGCTAATGCGCATGCCCATAAAAGATGGCCGGCCTCGTGTGAACGCGAAGCCATAATGACCAAATATTTGCACGGTACAGCTAAACGACCAAATATTCGGCCGGCCAAGTACTCGAGCGGCCCCGTGTAAACGCAGCCTAGGATTTGCGAAGCCAGGGTTGACGGAAACATTGCGATTTATACATTTTTCGATTGCCCAGATTCTACAGAACAACATCCTTTTTACCGCTTTTCGATAGGCCGAATAATATTGGAGAAATTAACTGTTTTCTGAGGAGAGTGGTTTTGCGAAACGGCATCTTGCTGTGCACTAGAGCGGAAAGCAGAGTTATCTTAAAGGGGCTGGGTCATGTAACCGTAAACAAATCTGTTATCTCTATAATCTATATTGTTGCCGGCCATTGTGTTTTGCACAGATTTTGGTGGATGGGATGAATTCACAATAAAGTTACTCCTAAAAATCCACCAATATCTTTGCAATCTTACAACATATGGTTGTTTCGTTAGTTTCTCTTTGAAGTTCGAGAGGTCATCTTCAAAATAGCACTTTCATTTTGAGAAAAATAGTGGAAAATCTTTCTGATATGGCCTGGCAAAAAACTGCAAAATGGTCGTTTCGAAAGGAGTTTGTTTACTTTGCGTGACCCAGCCCCTTTAAAAACTCATCTTGTCGAAGGAGTTTGAATCTTCAAATAAAAAAAAATGGTTTTGAAAGACGGCTTTTGCGATATGAGGATGCAAATACTGAATACATTTTTACTTATCCTTTCCTACAAAAGTTTTTACTCACCATCAATGAAATATAATTTCATCTAACCAGTTAGTTTTGTCCATTTTCTCCAGCACATCTATTCCCTTATTTTGCGGAATTTTCCTACATTTTTTACTCATTTTTATCATTTTTTTACAGGTATCAGAAACTACCTCATTGACAACGACTTCGCCTGTCCATCTTGCAAAGAGAAAACTTCACCGGATAATCTAATTGCCAACAAATCTTTGCGACAAGTAAGTCAGCCATTTTCAGTTCAATGCTGCAGTTTATTGAAAAATCTGCAACAGTTACCATGGATTTTTGAATTCCCATGTGAGTACAAAGTTAGTGCCAAAAGGAGTATTTCTGTCGTTACATTAATTTTCTGGCTTCGTGTGAACAGATTTTAAAACACGTCAGTGAAAACTCAAAACTTGTGCCCAATAGTTTCGTGACAGCCATATATAGAGGCTACCAAACCAGTGCTTTGCAGCAAGAAATAGTTGATTCAAAGCAATCATTGAAGAAAATCTAAGCTTATATAGATAGGCCTTTGATGAAAATAGCCGTGCAAAGACAACAGGCCGTGACACACACCGAACCATATTTGGGTAACAGATCTACCGGGTGCACTAAAATAAACTATGCACGTTTGGCAGGCCACAATAAATCGTACACTGTACATAGTTTGAAGCTTTATGACTTAATCGTTGGCAGAAAGCCTGAATTAGATATTAGGATTTTTTGCAATTTTTTCAATTTCAGTTTTGAGAGCAAGAAGCGAGTTTCCTAAAATTCTAGTTTTCGAAAACACTGAAAACGATAAGAAAACATGGATGAAGTTTTCTAAAGGATCGACATGAATGGACAAAGAGAGAACTTGTTCGTGGTGATTTGCGATTTAGAAATCGACAAATTGTAATCTGCTGTACGATAGTTCGTACTAAACCCCCAATCCCCCTGAAAACGTTTTCTCTTTGTTCATTCATGTTGAATCTTTTAAAATTTGATCGATTTTTTTATCGTTTTCAATGTTTTCGAGAACGAACATTTTAAGAAACTCGCTTCTAGCTTTAAAAACTGAAAACGGAAAAATTTGCAAAAAGTCCTAGAATCTAGTTCAGGCTTTCTGCTAAAGATTAAGTCATGAATCTTCAAAATCGGTCCAGTGTACGATTTATTCTGGCCTGGCAAACGTGCATAGTTCATTTTGGCGCACCTGGTATCTCAGCTGGAAATGGTGACATCTGATAGGCTGTACGAATTTGTGTAGGCCTTTGATAAAAATAATCGTGCAAAGACAACTGGCCGTGACACTTGCCGAACCGTATTTGGGTAGCGGATCTGTCTCGGCTGGAAATACTGACATCTGATAGGCTAGAATTTGGTCGCAAGTGGTTTGGGCCACTTTTTTGTGCTTCGATTCTCTTTAAATGGATTTATTAATACGAAGGCAAAACAAACCATCTGAAAATTTCAGTATGTACCTAGGAGCTTATTTCATTGCATTTTTGACCCAAAAGTTTCCTGAATTGACTGTATATTTCGGAATGAATTAACGTCTGTCTCAAATAAGATGTTACATGAGATTTGCGATAACGCAAAATCCCTTTGCAAAACACCTTTATTGTTTTTGTTTGCGTCCATTTGCAGGAGACATCTAATTTGAGACAGATTATAATTGATCATCTCGCTTTCTGCTTACAACCAGATTAAACTCAGAAACTTGCCACCTATACTCCAAATTATTTGCACCTATCTACTTCAATTTCAAGCGTAATTTGTTTTCTCTAGGCCGTCGAAAACTTTAAGAAAACAGAGCATCTAGCATCTTCCAGCGCATCGACAAGTCAGCCAGGAACAATTGTCAACAACACAACTGCCGTTGTAAAGACAGAGAACTCTGCTCCACTTGTTGAAGCTAAACCAAAAATATCAATAACATTACTGAAAAAGTAAGTTAGTGCTAAGATATACTTTCTACCGGGGGGGGGGTGTCCCAAAAAATTCTCCCGTTTAAAAAATCACCAAAACTCGTTTTCTGGACGTTTTTCTTATTTGCCCTCCCTCCAATGATTTAAAGGAATAAGATTGTTTTCATTACTTAAAGGGGCTCCGTCGTCAAACAATAAACAAATCCGTAGTAAACTTCCACGTGTCACCAATTATCCATTTTTCATCCATTGTTTTCTGCAGTTTGTTTGGTGGCTTCACCCAAGCCACCAAAAAGTGACCGTTAAAAATCCATTTATATCCGAGCAATCGTAGAGGATATGAATGTTTGGTTTGTTCCTTAGTGAAGTACAATGATCTATGTCCAAACAGCACTTTTCATTTTGAAAAAAATATAAAAATCCTGTGTGATATCACCTTTCAAAAAACTGCAAAAATCATCGTTTTGTTTACATTTTGACGACGGAGCCCCTTTAAAAGGCACAAATGACATGTTGAAAAACCTCGTTCTGACTTGTACCCTTTAAAGGGGCTCCATCTCCAAATTTCAGTCGAAACAGTGATTTTGCAGTTTTTTGATGAGCAATATCACACAGACGGTTATCTATTTTTTCGAAAATGAAAGCATCATTTTGAAGATAAATCTTTGTACTTTCCAGAGGAAAGAACCAAACATTCATATCTTTTACGATTGCTTGGATATAAGTGGATTTTTAATTTTGCACTTTTTGGTGGCTTGGGTGAAGCCATCAAACAAACTGCAGAAATCAGTGGACACGTGCGGTGTCATCAGATTTGTTTACAGCTTGGCTATCGAAGAGCCATTATTTTGAAATGTGTCATCATCCTTCAAGTCTTCGATGATATTTTGTTTTCTTGCTGACATTTATGACCAAGCTAGACGCTTAATACACAAAAAGAAATCTGTTTTTGCAGTATTCTTTAAAGCGAGGTTGCCCTCAAAAGAGCAAAATTTCCTAATTTTGAAATCAATCACAAGATCCGAGCTATAACTGGAAAATAATTGGTCTATGTTCTACGTGCCACAGAAAGAAATTCAAAGATCGGCAATGTAATCAAATTTTGATGATTTTCAAACAGAAGTACTTTTTGGGACACACGGTAGTATTTGGAGAAAGAATGGTTAAAACAAGACAAGGGCGCTGACCGTCACGCCACTTAATTTTGCAAGCAACTTCAATAGCTGTGAAAACTAAACCACCATCTAGCATAAACAGAAAATAGAATATAAAAACACAACTGTCTATATAGCGACTGTTCGATGTTAAAACCTTCTTCGGTTAAACTAAACCAGAGGACAGCTGTGTATCTGTACATTTTGAAAAGCTTATTTACATAACGATATATTTACACAACTTAAGCTAAAATCATACCAAAAATATTACAAACCATTATATAGCTTTCACCGCCACAACATTTCAAAGAAAGGTTTTTCCTACAATAGCTGTAATGTTTTCGCAATTAAGATCGAAATGTTTTATTTTCTAGGAAAGAACCAACACCTACGGAACAGATGCCTACCGAAAGCAAAGGAGAAACAGCCACTTCAGGTATTTATAGAAACATTCTTCATCATAGAAACATTGCGCAAATATACAGGGTGCGTGCGCCAAAGAAGCGCAGACGTTGAAAATCTTGTAGTATTTATAGATCTCTATATACATAATAGAAGATGGATCAGGATGGATCAGGATGGATTAAATTCAGTCTGATAGCCGAAAGACCAAAATAGTTTTGTGATGTTTGGTGTTATAGTGAGTACCAGTGGCGTGGCCACGAGGGGGTATAGGGGCAATTGCCCCCCCCCCCCACTTTTGTCGAAAGACTGTCCTCGGGATTCCTTTAAAACCAAAGAGAAAATAGCTGGGTATAGGTTGGGTAAGACTTTTCCGAGAAATATTGAATCTTCCATTTTAGCACTGGCAAATATTGAATCAGGGGATACATTGTAAGCCAAAGTAAAGGATGTTTCTTCAAAAATTCTTCCTCATGGTCTGATTTATTGGATAACTGCCACAAAACTATCGGAAGTTTCCTTGTCACTAAAAGGGCGTGGCCCCAAAAATTTTCCTGGGGGCTTCGTCCTTGTTAACAACATGATGTCTCATTAAAAAAGAGAAAGTTTATAACTTCCAGGGAATTTTTCTCAAGAATTTATCTTTATTTCAGATGATGTCTTGAATTCAAGTGCTGGTCCCACTACAGAGGCACAGCTATTTGAAGATATTGCCAAGGAAACTCAGTTAAAAGCAGAATCTGATGAGGCAGAAAGAGAGAAAGCGGCTGAGAATGCCTCTTTGGCTCCTACCCAGTTTCCTGATGCTGCCGTGGTGGTGAGTGAGATATTTAGAATATGATGTCATACCCAGACCCACCGGGGGGGGGGGTTCTTGGCCAAATTTTGGGTAGGGGTCTGCCGTGAGCGTCTTCAAAAGGGTACCGTTGGCTAGACTAATTTTTACGAAAATGGTACCCTTGGCTAGACCAATTTTGACCATTTCCTCGACCACTATTGTCAAATTTTTGCCAAATATGATATCATGGCCGTTCGCTAGACCAATATTGTCAAAAATGATACCCTTGGCTAGGCCGTTGCTGGCCAAAATTGCAAAAAAGTATACCCTTGGCTAGAGTAGAAGTCCGAAAAAGTATAGCTACCCTTGCTCGCGGCACATCCCCAGGTACCTTTACTATGGAAGAACCCCCCCCCCCCGTGCCCAGACCTTGTAAAATAATGAAAAGCCTTATTGCAGTGGAAGCACTTTATAAATCAACAACAAACGATTACAGGTGAATGTATCTCACCGACTACTGCTTAATATATTTACGAGTAAAGTTCGGTTAGCTCAAGTAAAAACTGTTCATTCCACTTGAACGGGAGCACGGAAGTTTCCGTACTGTGACTTCATGCAAATTACGATACAAAAATAGTATCCATAAAATTTACGTTCCTCACAATAATCGTCTCTATATCGTTTCAAAACTTGAAATAAGTGTGAGGGAATGTTTATGGTTTTGACGGATGACAGTAAGCTCCATAGGTGTAGGAGGCGGGGTATAGGGGGCAACAGGACATTTTGCATACCGGAAGAAGATTATCGGAAAGCTTTAATCTAGAATCTGGCAAATTTTGAGAAAGGCTTGTGGCAATAGACACATTTATCTAATGATAAACAAGTAAATAAAGTAAAATATAAGCACTTTGATGCGAATTGAAACAAGCACATTTATCTAATGTTGTTGGTATCCACTTCAGGTGAAGTTACGATGCACTTAGGAAAGCATCTTTTTATCTGCTGATACCAGTACCAAAACCCGCTTTTCGTTTTACAAAGTTCTTAACTTTACGAAAAGGAGGTTTCTAAAAGAGTACAATCACATGTTCTGAATTGGGTGAAAGCAACGTAAGCGGAATTCGTCTACAATTGCCAATTGAAAGCCTTTGGGATAGATATGAAACAAGAAACAAGCACTCAAATTATAAAACAAGAACTGCACGGATATTCAAATTCCGAGATATAATCTTGAGTATTCAAAGAAAAGCTTTCATTATTCGGGTCTGAAAGCTTGGAACGAGATCCCTACTACCATCAGGGAGCTCTCTACTTGCAACAATTTAAAAAAACACCTCAAAATACAATTGAGGAGCTGAATTCAACTCAAAAACAACTCCCTGGAAGATCAGCCCCACCCTAGAACTATGAATTTTATTTATATATCTTCTTGTAGGCTTGTAGCTTTGTATATTAAGTTTTGTTTGCTGAAGGGATTTTTCGTGTATAAATAATGTATAATAATAATAATAATAATAATAATGGATATTTGCAAATTATCATTTTTGAATTTCGTACAGGTTCCAATCACAACGAATGAGGCAACTATCATACCTGGTAATCTTCCAATGACACAGCTCCCGATTCCCGGACAAGGTGTCATGTCCAACGCGATGGTATCAGCAACATTAACACAGCCTGTCATGCATTCAGCTGCTGCCTTGCAACTACAACAACAATCCCAAATCGTCGCCCAACAAATACAGCTACAACAACAACAACTTCATCTACAACATCTTCGACAGCAGCAACAGCAACTTGGAATTCAACAAGCACGTCTGCAGCAAGCTGAAGCCTCGCAGCTACAGCCTGGACTGGTAGTGCCTGCGCAAACGCAAATACTTTCGCAACAAGTACGACCCCCTTTGGCATCTATGCCGATGACATCATCAATCAACCCTGCTCTCACTGCGCAACAGGTAATGGCTGCGGTCACACTACTGTATTTTCCCGTTGTAACATGAATTGCTTCACTTTCTTGCAATTTGTTTTTGTAGCCAGAAAGTACGGCAACATGACGGTACAATACACACGGTCACACAGTGATATGATTTATCATGTGAGAACTACGCAAGGATGCGATTGGTTCACTCTCCAAAATAACGCTAAAATATAGGTCTAGACCTTGTTTTCCCCGTTGTTTTTGTATCTAATAGAGTTTTCTTATGGAATCAGCTCTCAGGACCAAAGCGCTGTAACAGCGTTGTATGTGAAAACGAAATGCGGTCACATATCACAGCGTAGTTTACCCGTTGTTTGAAGGTATACAACGAGGTGAAAACGTTTAGTGTGACCGCAGCCAATGATTGAGTGATTTTAATTTACTTGTTGGGGATAGGAATCATCAAAGTTCAAAGCAACGGTTATCCCCCGTAAAGGAAACCTGTGATCATGCGCAGAAAGCATGTTTGGTTTGTGGAAAGAATGTGGGCGGAGACTATTTTCATCGTATTTTGATTTTTATTTGATCTGCTTTAAAGTGTTTTATGGCATAGAAAAGCAACCAAATTATTCTGTTGTAGTAAATACATGTGCAACCTATGCAAATAGTAAATATGTCTGTACGTCTATATATTTATAGCTGTATTCCTTCCGGTTGGAGCAAAAGCCCCTCCATAATGTTCTCATCCTTCAAACATAAAAACGTACATTTTAGAAGGAACCTCTCAGAAGGCACATTGTTAAATGGTTTCCCTTCACTGCATTTTTTTCAGGTGATTGTGTCAGCTACTCAAGTAGTTAATCCAGCTTTACAAGTTGCTGCAGCACCAGTTGTTCAGCAGAGGCTAATTACCGGAGGTAGGTTAATTCATGCTATGTTTGCTACCCTAGATTAAAGGCCCTTGGGTAACCGCCATGCATCACGACCATTTGTTTGTTTGTTCGTTCGTTCTTCGTGGATTTCATTCCATTCAAGCTTAATGTTTAACAAGTAAGGAGAAATATGGCTACAGCTTCAGTGATATGCAGCTGACTTGAACGACATCAGAAAATTATTTTCATGCATCTTTGCGATTATGCCTGCAGTGTATACTGGTTACCCAAGAGCCTTTGATATATTTATTCTTAATTCTTGTACCATTAATGCCTCTGTGTTCAAGGCTTTGATGCAACTTAGAGTTGTTTAAAGAAAACATCCGTAATACATCAGCACCTTTGATAGAAATCTTTAATCTCCCTTTAAAGGAAATATCTTGTGTGGAAGCGTCAATCCACCTGCTACTAATACCACACCAGTGCAGGAATAACACAGATACCAGGCTTGTTCTAAATAGAGGACTGTATCATACTAACTTCCACAAATCCATTCTCATACGAAACATATGGCCGCTCACGGCCCGAGTTAGCTCAAAAGAGATGGAGTAAACAAATATACGCTCCTATAAACATAGTCGTGTCAAAAACACGTACTCAAGCGGTCACATGCATCTAGAATCCGGGGGGGGGGTACTTCATTGTGAACGTGGTTCGACCTGAATCTGGACTTTGAGAAAAGGACCCTTTCGTATGACAAAATATTCAAGAATTCCGAACCCATTTGCATGAATATCAGGAAATTTCTGACCCATGTATATGGATTTGTCAATTTGAAACAAAGGAAAATTTCAGTTGTTTGGTGCTGACTATCATTATTGGACTCATTGATAAGAAAATTCGCAAAAAGCTACCCATCTACCAAAATTGTGGTTAAAAACAGACCCATATGTAGAGAATTTCAGATGAAAAAAGCCACCCATATGAGCGGCACATCCAGTATCATTCAACAGTGAAGTACCCCCCCCCCCCCTGGGTCTAGAATGGACCGATGAACGTTTTAATTACGCATCAATTTATCACTTACATTTAGACACGTATCCCAGTAAATTTTCAAAACTACAACGCGCCCCCACATCTTGAATAATTTCCCCTTTCCCATACATTTCCCTGACATTTTGTGTGGTTTTTGAGATGACATGAACAGTGTACTTCCCACAATGCAATGTGCACTGGTTTGCACCCAGCTTTGAAATACGTTTGGAGTAACCTGACTCAAAGTTTCATGAAGATTCGGTAATTTAATGATTTTACACTTTGTCTTTCAGGAATTGTGGCACAAATGAACCCGGTTGCTAATGTCGCTCCAGTCGTTGTGAGACATGTTCAACCTGCTGTCGGGTTAGTACTTTATTCCTTTCGTCATTTCAAGTTCTGTAAGGGTTTACGAGTATATAGATGTCAAATTTTCAAGTAACAAATCTATTATACTATTTTGCTTGAAGAATATGATATGAAACCCTACTTTTAGATACTTATAGATTAGCACAGTTCGGGTCAGTTCCCTTCTTATATATAGAAATTGCGATCCTTTTCTGCTCTGAGAACCCCATCCCTCTTAATTCCATTTTCCATGAATACTGCACGTGATTTCTATGCAAGTTACACAATTGCATCGCAAGTTACACAATTGATTGATCTCAGTGCAGGCTTACAGAAAAGTACCTTTTTCCAGTCGGCCTTCAAATTGTAGGTTTTTTCAAGTTGTAAGGTAATAATACAGTAAAATCACGTCTTTAAGAAACCCATTTTTTTACCTCAGCTTATTGTTCCTCCTTAATCACTGTATTGTTTTCCCATTGTTGTCACAAAAAGTCAGGGTCTGAGTTTCTTATAAAGTAGTTTCTCAAAGGCGGGACTTTACTATAGTAGCCTTGTACGCTCCTCATCTACCCTCTTCAATCTGAAACGCGGAAACGAAAATTTAAGATGGTTTCTTTTCATATCTAGGTTGTCAATGTCGACTGCATTCGCACCGGACTCGGTTCACTCTGTTGTTCCAGCAAGGCTGCCTGCACGTCTGTTAAGAGCCGGAGGTGGGAGAGATACAGGATCATTTAGTTTGATCGATCCATTGTTTGACCTTGCATCTAAAAATTCTACAGGAATGCCTATGTCTGAAGAAGAATTTTACAGAGCTAAAATCCAAATGAAAGACTTGTAAGTTATTTTTGCATACAATTATTGTTTGTAAACTGTTTTCTAATCCTTATCAAAGTCTGTCTCAAAGAAGATGTCAGGCGAATTGTCATTGGATGAAAACAATACGCTTTTCATGAATAGTTCTCGTTATCATAAATATCACCTGATATCTGTTTGAGACAAATTTTAGACTGCGTTCACACGATGCCGGCACCTATTGAAAAATGTGATGGATAGGCCTCCCGTTCACACGAAAACGGCACATTTTTTGCCGGCACATTTTGAAAATGAAACTCTTTGAAAACGGTATCATGTGAACGCAAGCTCCAATTTTGCTACTGTCACATTTTTCACCGTTTTCAAAATGTGCTGGCATTGTATGAAAGCAGTCTTAGTTTTATTTGTAAGATTCTAGAACTATTAGTGCACTGGCTAAAATCTGTTGGAGATCTTCGCAATTTTTGTCTCAAAGTTTTGACTGTTATCAGCTACTTCGACACGTGGTTTAAATCTTATGAAATTGTGCGAATCGGTTGGGTGGCTCTTGGGGTGCGGTTTTGCGGGCGGGTGGTACATCTTTCCTGATTCACCCAGTAGTTTTTATTTCTTTCTATATTAGTTGCCGCGGGGTTGTCATAGTCTATTGCTCCCCGTGGTATTATCGTCCTTGTAGTGTTTCGTAGAGTAATTAGTAGGTAGCGTCATAAGTAATTTGTCTTGTAAAAAATTTATAATGGTATATATAAAAAAGCTACTCAAAGCGGACATTTCCCGTTAAAACCATATTTTCAAGGTATTGCAACTGTATTTCAAGCAACAATGTGCCATCAAGCTTCAGTTCTTTTGCGCAAACTTTTTATTTCTGAACATTTCAGTATTTTTCTGTACTTCATTCATTTATAGGAGGGTAACCCTTCAGCAGAGGCTGAATTTCAAGGGGCCCTCCGTCAAAAAGTCTTACAATTTAAGGAATATGCTATTCAAAAACAATTACACTATTTGATTTAAAATAAAAGTCTAGGGTACAAAGTTGTTCAAATTTACGGGGGGAAATGCAAAAATGACACGATATCATTTCCTTAATAGAGGTTTTAAAAGTATTCAGTTTTACGGCTTCTTTGGACTCAGCTGAAAGGCTGTTCCAGTATTTTACTCCTCTGAATGAAAACATCTCTGTGAGTGTTTATGTTCAAATGCTCAAAGCCTATTTGTTGTTTTCTTTCAGTGGTGGCAAGCCACAATCAAGGAGCAGATCGCGCTCAAAAGAACGCCCGCGAATAGAGCGGTACCCAGCTAAAGATTTCAGATCAAGAGGAAGAGATAGAAGTCGCTCATACGAACGAAAGGACAGACACAATCGACATGATTCGAATGATCGATTCAAGGAAAGTGATCACCATACATCACACGATCGTCATGATTCACGTGATCGCCATGATTCGCGTGATCGCCATAGCTCGCGTGATCGCCATAGTTCAAAAGAACGCCATAATTCTCGGAAAAGAAGCGATAAATCTAGTCGCCGAGAAAAGCATCGGGACTCCAAAAGATCACCGAGACCAGAGGAACTTTTGCAACGAAAGCGAAAAGAAAAGTTGAACGAACTCGTGAAGGGATACGACAGTTTTGACGAAGAAGAACGAGAATTAGTCGATGATCACAAGAAGAAAAAACGACGACTCCATGCTTCACCTTCCCGCACAAGAACTCGTAAACCATCGCCTATAAATTCCCTGAGAATAGACCCTAAAAGAACGGCGAGTCGTAACGCATCGACTGGTAGTTGGAGTCGCTCACCGACACCCGTTATGATGGAGATTCCCCCTGTGAAGAAGCGAGAGACCACGAATTTTAGCGGTGATGAATTTGAGACTGTTAAACTTGAAGATTCTGATGGTAGAACGAAAAAGCATCGTTCTCGCAGTTCCAAGAAATCGCGGGATGATGTCAAATCTGGAAGTAAAATCGAAAGGGAAAGTAGAAAACGGAAATCGGATGAAGGGGGAATTGGAAGGGAGTTGAAGATCAAGAAAAGCAGGAAGGGAGATGTATTGCCGATTGATAGAATGGATAAGGTAGTAACTACAGAGACAGATTTCAGTGATGAAAGGCAGAAGCAAGAGGAAGTTAAGAAAAGAGACAGCAGAAAGGAAAGCAAAGAGAAAAGTAAGGCTAAAAAATCAACCAAAGAAAAGGGAAAGAAACATAAAGAAAAGTCAAGCACAGAGAAGTCTAGCCACGATAAATCTAGCCAAGAAAGTGCTGAAGTGACAGAGTTAACGGATGATTCTGAAGGTTGGGATGTGATTTTGAACAAGAAGAATAAAAAGATTATTGCGAAAGAATTGGAGAAGAAAGCACGAAAAGAGAAAAAGTCCAAAGCAAAGAGAGATAAAAAGGCGAAAGAAAAGGCGAAGGCGTCTGTCGTAGAAATCAAAACGACAAAACCAATTGTTGATTTCTCGTCAAGTCAGACTGAAAGTGAATTTGAAATAAGAGTCGAAGGACCCGTGATTGAGGGACAGAAAGGAACATTAGCTGAAGGCCATGTACCAATTTGGATGAATTCTGCAGTTCAGGAAAGCGTGGAAGACCCTGAGGTACAGCAGAGCCCGGTGCATGCAGAAAAGACCGCAGAAGCTGAAATTGAAATGACGGATAATCGTATATCGGAAACTATAACTTTGTCAGGAGTTCCTGTTGAAGAACAGAAACTTGAGGGTGTCGAGAATACTAAAAAGGAAGAAATTGTCGCAAATTTGGATGTTCAGCAACATCATGAAAGTTTAACGAGAGAGGCTACAGTAGTTGTCGATGAATCTGCCTCTGTGGCTGTTAAGGAGGATCAAGAGGTAGTTATTTCAAATATAGAGTCAAATATTGAAGCTTCAAGTCTTCCTACAACCTCCGAAGCAACTATTGATACACAAGTGCCTGCTGAAACTGCAATCATTTCTGACCAAAAGCAAACAGAAGATGTTAAGCCTACAGAAGAGCCATCAGACGCAAGTAAAGATGTTGCCAATGAAGGTGGTCCTAACAAGGGTGACACCAGTGAATCAGAACAGCTTGCCTCTTTGTTTGCGTCTATTGACGAAGTTTTGAATGAACCTAAAGCAGGAACCCCCGTAGAAGAGATTCCTATTACAACAGATTCAGTTACAGCTGTAGGAGAGTCTGTACAAGAATGCTCAAAGCTTGCAGAAGAATCGGGGGTTGAATTAGCAGTGACTGAGGAACAGAATAAAGTTGCACCAAAAGAAGAAAGTGAAGATGTTGTAATGACATCAGAGAAAGAGCGAATGGATAATGGAAATTTGACAGAAGTTGAGATAAGAGATTTTGTCATGACATGCGTTTTAGAGGAAGCTATGAATGTTGTTGATCCTAAGGTGAACATAACGGAATCTGGAGATGAAGAAAATAAGGATTTTAATACTAAAGAGGCGCCTATGAATACCGAAATTGTTCCTACTGTGGAGAAAGATTCTGATGAAGGCACGTTAACCGGAGTGACTGAAAACGAGGCTCAAAAAGTCGCTCAGAACGAGGTGGAATCTACTGTCGACGTAACTTCAGAGAAGCAGAGCATTATTGATTCTAACGAGAAAATGGACGCTAATTTTACAGAACAAGAAACAGATGCTCTCACGGAGCAGGCTTCCCTGCCAGAGACTGTGTCTGTTGATGCTGGGGGTCAGAGTGAGGAGATGGGACTTGGTTGGCGTGAAGAGAAAGGATACAGTTCTGAATCGTCGGCAAATGCAGAAATTGCAGAGGCTGAAAAGAACAGTGGTGAGGAGGTCGAAGAAGCTGAAGAAGGGGGGAGTGATGCCCAGGACAGTGAAGACGAGGAAGCCGACTCGAGTGAAGATGAGAATGCGTCGGTGGAGGAGGTTGCGGCTGAAGAAGAGATGGAGGCAGCAGCGAGTGCCTCTGCAGAAGGAGGAGAGGATAGTGACGAGGTGGGGACTGACGAGGAAGGTGGGGAGGTAGATGGCTCAGACAGCGAGGAGGTTGCCTCAGATGCAGAGGATGCTACCGACGATAGTGACGAAGAAGGGCAGGAGGCATCTGAAGGGGAGCAAGAATCTGAAGTCGAAGAGCATGTTCCTGCAGAAAAGAACTTAGGTCCTGCGAAGACGGGAAGCGAGGCGGTAGCTGGTACGCTTGTAAACGGGACTGATCATTCAACAGATCAATCAGATTTAGAATCGGACAGTGACTCGGAACGAAAACGAGCAAAAAAGAAGAAACGAAAAGAGAAAAGGAGACGAGAAAAGGAGAGAAAAAGGCGGAAGAAAAAGAAGAAGCATTCCGAAGAACTTAGTGATGATGATGATGAGCTTGATGACGCAGATAGTGACGATGAAAAGGAACGACAAAGACGGAAAAGAAAACGGGCTGAGAAGAAAGCCAAAAAACAAAAACGGAAACATAAAAAACATAAACATAATAAAAAACATCGAAAATCGAAAAAACACAGCGATGATAGTGATGATGAATTTCTTGATGATGGCGTAGTGGAATCTGAAACGGAACACAAGAAAAAACATAGAAAATCTAAGGCTACTGAACATGAATTAGATGGGGAAGCGAACACTAAACATTCTAAGGCATCAAGATCCAAAAAATCATCTTCAAAGAGCCGTAACATCGACAATGACACGGACAATCACAAAGGGGTATTAGTTGTAAATGCAGATGATTCGAGATCGCAACACAGTCGTAAACATGAATCAAGGACAGTTTACGTTGAAAGGGACTTACGCGATGATATTCGACGAATCGAATCAAGAAAGAAAATTATTAAAGTTTCAAGGACAGTGAGAACTTAACGAATACCGAAACAATATATCAATTATTTAAACATAAATGCTTTTGTAGATACTTCGCATGCAGTTTCGTAGATCCGTCTTTAATTCAGGTTTTGTGGTATCGAAAATCAAATTTCATTGTTTAGAGAATAGTCGAGGACTTTCTGGGTCGATTAGTTTACTCAGAACACATATAGGTACATACTTTGCTATATCTAATTCAGCTTTAAATAGGCTGTTTTAAAAGAAGCAAATTGATATATTCTTATTAAACATTGGTGGAACGACACATAAAAGACTGGAGAACAGATCATTTCCCATGATCTAAACAATTTTTAAGAACTCGTTCAAGAACCAAGCAAGCAGCTCGTTCCTTCCATAGCCCACGTTTATCTGTGGTCGTAAAATTCTATCTAGGTGTAAATAGGACGTCTTCAAAAAATGTTAGAGGTTTACCTACCCATAGCTCTATCTCGTCACACAAGTTGGGCCTTGCAAATGTAGCAACGGATATGTCACTTGCTTGATATCCCGACAAGTTTATTCTTGTAAAGTGTTCGTTCTCGCCTGTTCTTCCGTTGGTTGTGTTTCTCTAACGCTCGTGAAAGCATAAATATCTAAGATATCGATCTTGAGAAATGTGCTAAAATGATAACGGACAATCTTTCTTCAAAATATCGCCAATATGTTGTGTTACTATCTATGTAAATTTTTGTACATTCGAAAAAATTGGACGTTGCAAATTGGAATGAAAAGGTTTTTTCTATAAATTGTTGTTTTTGGTGATGCGTTGATTCTTATGCTCAGACCATGTTTACACTGTATGTGTACAGGTTTGATCCGTCACAAAGTTGTTGCGGTTCAAGAGCGTTCAAAGTGCTCAAGAACAAATTTTTTCCACAGATGGAATGAAAAAAACGCGATGCTGAACCGTTGCACTTTTGTCATTGATCCAATGTTGTACAGGCACACTGTTGTAAAAGGGGTCTTCAAGAGCCTTTGCAAGCATGCTGCACTTTCAAACTGTCTGAAAATAAAATTTGACCTGTACAGAAACATTCATCCATATTGTTAGAAAACTGATAGAAAGTCAAATTAACTCGTTAATTATGGTTCAACATGACGGTGTGGAAAAAATTGACCCCGTTTTGTTCACTTGGGCCAGCCAAATTTGACTTTCAAACAGTCTGCAGTTGCCGCATCCCCACAAAGGACTCTGTGTAACAAATGCTCTTTAAACCCCCATCTTCCATGAACTGCTCGGCCCACCACGACACAAGATTGATCTGTTTGCAGGCGTTTGGTTACTCTGGAATGCAGGGTAGCGTTTGGTAAGAATTGACAAATGTAATCGAGGGGCATTTCATTCACTCTCAAAAAATCTCGTACACCTTTGGCA
Source organism: Aurelia coerulea (assembly GCA_039566865.1). NCBI lineage: Eukaryota > Metazoa > Cnidaria > Scyphozoa > Semaeostomeae > Ulmaridae > Aurelia > Aurelia coerulea. Next base: position 19,335,245 of record CM076955.1, read on the forward strand.
AAACTCGTTTTGTTTTCGAGAAAGATCCATCAGAAATCTGTAGAAATCTTTTATTCTGAAAAACGTACACTTTTTCGAATGATGAAATCGAGTTAGTCGAATTTTTGGTCGGAAGATTTGCGTGTCAAAGACAAAACAAAAATAAATCTCTGGTTGCAAACTTTACAAAGAAGTTTTGCCTGGAAAAGTTGTTGCTCGCGAAGTATTCATTTACTTTTTCAAAAATATCTGCAACCAATTTTTGACGAACTTGTCATGGTGGAACTATCTCGGTGCGCAAAAACGACGAACGATTCATTTGGTTAAAATGATGACATTTTGAATACGATGGTTCTGTTGTGGTTCTGTAATTGACAACGTGTGACGTGTTATAATTAATGTCATGCTTAGAAAGTTGTGCATCGCGTGATGGCGTGACAAAATCTAGGTGGTTTTCGCGGGAAAATTACATAAGACAAGACAGAAAGGATAACTGCTGGAGAAAGCTCAACAGAATCGGACAAAACATCATAGTGTTTGCTGCCAGATAAATTCTTAGTACTAACCGTAGAATAGAAGTCTGAGAGCTATTCACTGAAGAAATTCAATCTGATCCAAGCATTGCTTCGCTGCTTTCACGACGATTATTTCTCTGGCAATTTAGGCCCAATATTTTCAATATGGCAGACTCCAAAAGAACCAGCAAACGCAAAGCACAGTCCGAAGCAAGTAATACTTCCACCAAGAAGAAGCCCAAAACAGATATTGAAGATAAAGGAGAAAGCTCAAAGGGTCCAGCTACTGATCTAAAATCCTTTTATGCTGCGCAAAGAGAAAAGGCTGTGCCTGCAGGAGGGAAGGAATTTAAATTCAACAAGAAACGGGTCAGAATGATTTCCAAGACGAAGGAGCTCCCTGAGGACTGCGAAGGGGTTTTGTTTTGGATGTTCAGGGATCAAAGAGTTGAAGGTTCATATTTTTTGGACTCTTGCTTTGCAATGCAAATCTAATGTCAGGCAACTTTAGCGAAGCTCTGCAACTTCATGCATGCATGTTTTCCTTTTGATGTGTTATGTTATGGCTGCAAAATTGCATAACTTTGAAATTTGGTTTCTTCTTTAAAATTACATAATTTAGGAAAAATATCCATAGGCATATGCAAAGACTTACAAAATAACTTTGTTGTCTGCTAAAACGTGTCTTTTTTGTATCTAGTGAAAAATGTGCAGGCAGATTTATGGAAATGCTTAAAATATTTTGGCCAGGTCCATAACACAGAACCCGCAGAACTGGTGGAACTTTTATTCCACCAAGTCAAGCTCCATGCCTTGTCCTTGCAGCATAATAGGGCCAAAAACCAAAACGTGGAACTCATAGAATTTTATCGAAAGGGCCCATTCTGCCTCCTTTTGCTAACAAAGGGGTTTATCTGCGTTTTATTTGCCCCTTATCAGTCTCATTGGACTTACGTTCCCACTTCCTGAGCCCCATACCTTTGACGAGGATTGTTGAGAACATTGGATTATGCCCAATCAAAGCAAGGCCGGTAGCTGATTAATAATGGCTCATCCCTGATCCTGTTCCATTGTAATAAATGTTCATAATCATTTCATTGTAGACAATTGGGCCTTGCTCTGGGCACAAAGAATGGCAATAAAGCAAGAAGTCCCACTCTATGTGACATTTTGTTTGCCATCCTCATATCTTGACGCTACGATAAGACAATACAATTTCATGGTAGAGGGATTGAAAACTGTTGAAGAAGTAAGTCCTCTTTCAATTGTATACAAACCTTTTAAAAGTCAAATAAGTGTTTAAATAAGAATTTTTCTTACCATACCATTTCATACCATTTTCCATATCACAGTCAATTGAAGCTATAGTTGGGAAATCTCAATTAGTGACAAAATATGGTAGCATAGTAGGAACATATCTTCTCCTCGAATTGACAAAATAGGAATTCTTCTGCCATCAACTCAATTTTTACTTGCTGGCAAGGTACGTTCTTTTACAACAGACTGGTTGATGCTTCAGATTAAAAGAAACCATACACACAGACGATAGATATTCTTTTGTACTAAAATATAGTCTTTAACACCATACTCAATTTAATATTCTAATGGCAATCATTTATATTGTTGCAATTATATAAGGCAATCTATAGAATTATTTGATAATATATTCCATTTTGTGAAAAGTACTGTAGCACCATGATCGTAGTACTGCAGGAAATAGTCTTTCAACTCAGAACTCAAACTTCTCATTGATTGATTTGTCACTTGTTTTAGTTGGAGCAAAAAAATTTCAAAGGTAAGAAATAAATCTTTTTTACTTTCCAGGAGCTAAAAGAGTTGGATATCTCATTCAATGTTTTGCAAGGAGAGGCACCTGATGTTTTGCCAGCTTTTGTCAAGAAGAAGAAGATAGGTTCAGTTGTTGCTGACTTCCTGCCCCTGCGTAAACCAATCCAATGGCTCAATGACGTTGCAGAGAAGTTGCCAAAAGATGTTGCTTTTTGCCAGGTAAATTTTGGCTTCATCTCAAAGTTTTGGTCCTTCTATAATGTTTGGGACACAATTTAAATATTGGGCTTTCACCATACCCTGTGATAACCTGTTTAAAATATAACGCTGTTAAGACCCTATTTTGCACAGAAATCTGCAATTTGCGAATTACGCACCAATTCTGAACGCACCAACGAGCAGTTGCTGTGCATTCTCGTGTTTTGTTTATGCGAGTTGATGACCATTGAAGCTTTTTTTTACCATGAGCTACAGCCAAGGTAAAACCAATAGCGGGTGTCTTTCCTTGGTGCTTTCTTCCTGAGTGAAATTATTTTCAAAATTTGATGCACTGAGAAAAACAGTTAATTTCAAAAGACAGATTTGCCTTGTAAAATGGATTCCCCAAAGTTGATTTCCTTCCGCCATTTTGCTTCTGGAATCTGGAACATCTGCTATGCGCACGCATATGTATCAACAATCCCAAGTTCACCCCAGGTTGGTGTTTACACTGTAATTTGTGCAAAGGCAATGTAAACCCAAACTGGGTCCATCCTGGGTTAGTTTTAACCTAGAGCAAACCCAGGTTAGTTGGTGTAGTGTAAACAGGGCTTAATATTACCAGTACTGTGTTTCCAAAAAGAAAAAGCGATTTGCTTTTCTGAGGAATAGATTTCACACCTCTAAGTGTTACTCAATCAAATAGAAATAAACAAGAAAGCTAAACATTTTGGTTGGCTGCGGCAAAGGTGTGAAATCTATTCTTGTGGCTGTTAGATTGCTTTGTCTTAAACAGAATTAACTGTACCCTTTTGTTATTCATAATTTTTTCTAAAATGTTTCAGTTTCAGTGGATGGCTTTATATCACAGAAATATCTACTCTCCTTCACCAGTTTCTAGTTCCATAGCCCATGGTTCTTGGTTCAGTAGTCCCATAGCCCATGGTTCCGTGGTTCAAAAGAAACAATGGTTCAAAAGAAACCGGCGGAGGACAGTAACCAAAAGCTAGATTGTAGGAAATTTATATTTTCTGAATAACTCTCTACTCTGTTCTTCTCTTTTCAATTTTATGTGATAAAAACTACACCCCTTGCATGCTATTTAACCATTTGCATGTTAAAATTTATGGCCTTCTTTTTTACTATTGTCGTCATGTTTCAGGTTGATGCTCACAATGTAGTGCCATGTTGGGAAGCATCAAACAAACTAGAATATGCAGCAAGAACCATAAGACCAAAAATCACAAAAAAGCTGACTGATTACCTGACTGAGTTCCCACCTATGAAGAAACATCCTTTCAAGCCTTCAAAACCAATGGAGGTAAATTACTGAAATGCATTTTTTGTAAACACCCCAGACTCAGAAAGAGATAAGCTATATTTCTCTCAGGCCTATGGAAATGTGTGCAAGTAGTGTTAACAACTATGTTTTCATCATCGTCATCATTATATCCATGACTGTTTGGTCAGAGGTCTCGTCCATAGCCAAGAGAAGAATCTAGTTTTTATCCATCAATCTCAACGATAATCAAGACGAAAAACGAATAGCAAATACAAATCTACTTCCCTTGTATATATAGTAAAAACCAGTTCAAAGTCCAGTAAACAAAGTCTGGACAAGTTTGTCTAGGAAACCCAAAAAATACCACTATTTTATTACAACCATGTCTCATGAGAGTTTCTTATCCATACTATGTTTAAATCATGTCTCTCAAGGGACTTTCCTTTGGACTTATCATCGTTCATAACAATGACCATTCTATTTTGATGTAGCTTTTTAGTATTGGCTCAGGGTTGCTAAAAGTATCAACATTTAAAAATTATGGAACCAAAAATTATCTATCAAATTTAGAATTGATAATTTAAAAAAAGTTCATGATTCGTTGCTAAGTTTGATGTGAAATTTTATTTCATTACAATTTGTTGTAGCATTCTAATGTAATAGTAGGAATTTTCTAGTGCAAAGCCATTTTTGGAGAAGCTTGAGTAGTAGTTTAAAAAGTTCCCTTCTCACAATGTTTACCATTGAATTTTGCTCTTTCATTATTAAATAATATAATGTTTCTTTCCATATTTGTGGATAAAGATAATAAAGCACTTGGCAAAAATTTCTGACTCCTCCAATTTTCTTTAACTCTTCCTTTTATGCTTATCCAATACTTAAAACTTAGATGTTTTACATAACTGAACAATTTTAGAGTGTAATGCCTTTTTAGAAGCCTCTTTGTTAGACCAACTAAAGAACCTATGTATCAGTGGCAGACACTTTGCCAAATATTGGGGGGGGGCAAAGCTATCATTCAGTTAAAAAGCATTGTTTGTTTCTATTGTTTTCGAACAAAAGATCTTTGTTCTAGCCAACATTGGTGGGTTGATCGCACCCCCTCACCCCCCCCCCAGGTGTCCGCCATTGCTATGTATTATTACTTTTTATAGCCAGTTGATTGGGAAGCTGTTGAAAACTTTGTTGAAGTTGACAAATCAGTATCATTAGCTGACTGGGCAAAACCAGGGACCGTAAATGGTCTAGAAATGCTGGAGACATTTGTGAAGAAGAGGCTGAAGAACTTTCATTCAGATCGGAATGATCCAACAAAGAATGCTCTCAGTAATCTGTCACCTTGGTTTCATTCAGGTAAAGATTGTTAATATACTTGTCTTCAACAACTAAAATATGTTCAAAGAAAAATAGTTCATAGCAAAATGTCTGCATGCACTGAGAATCTCTGTTTGATTTGCCTATTCTGAAACGGATGCTTTAAATGTTCCTTTTTGTCTCATAGTTTTATGGCTGATTAAAACACACTTATTTTGACCATTTTGGATGGGTTTATCAAACTGTCCAATGCAGTCGAAAAACATATATGAGAATTTGAAAGATTAAACTAAGCCTAGACCGGACATTGAGAAAACTTTTCGAGACAAAGAAGGATCTGTTATGTTGCATGATTCATAAGTTTATACGAAGTTTTATCAACAAAAGGATCCTTTGTTTCTGAAATGATTTCAATCCAATTTCCATTCTTACATTCCAAACTTATCTGGTAAAGGTGACTGTTTTAAGGTGATCTGCTTTTGATAGATCGCTTATAATTTGGGAAGTAGCCTGCTAAAAGTCCTTAAAAATCCTTGAGTAAAACCCCAAATTATCTTATCGACTTTTTGTAGATTTTTCGGCTGGTTGCTCACCGATTTACAAGGGAGAACTTCCTGCAGTTGAAATATTTTATATGCCAGCATTTTCTTGCACACTTTTCGATCTTCAAATTTGTTTTTTTACATCTTATTTATCCTTATTCACAGGCCAGATAAGCACTCAACGAGCTGCGTTGCGTGTACGAGAATTCCGTAGTAAGTACAGCGATTCAGTAGCTGGCTTTCTGGAGGAAATGATCATCCGGAGAGAACTTGCGGATAATTTCTGTTTTTACAAGTTGGATGAATATGATTCGGTTGAAGGAGGCTATGAATGGGCACAGAAGACGTTAGAAGATCATCGAAATGACAAAAGAGAGAAAGTTTATACGAGAGATCAACTGGAGAATTCAAAGACCCATGATCAGTTGTGGAATGCATCCCAGGTTAGTTTTAGATTGATCGTTCTGTTATTAGGTAATTTCCATACAACAATTGTATTCCTTGCATCTTGTTTTGGTTAGCACAACACTATATGCACAACGATATGCATATCAATGGAAATGGGATGAATACACCCCCCCCCCCACTTGATCTAGATTAAGGACTGCAAGTTTTTTCGAGATGAAATCGTTGAAATCGTACACGAAGCTCAGTTTGTTCTTAGTATAAAATTGCTGCCCTATTCAAAGCTTAGCCTTGCCTATTCAAAGCTTAGCCTATTAAAATTTATCTGATTTACCTCCATATGAACAAACGTAAGGTTCCACATCTTTCAATCGGTGTAAAAAGGTGGATGTAAAATTCTATTACCTATTTCTTTTAGCTGAATGACTTCAAATAAACTTTAGCCACATACCTATAACTCTACCGTTGGAATTCTAAGAAATGTTGAACATTTTTTTAAATTATAGTGTATTTTATATTCTAACTCTTTTGAGGATATGACGTCATCAAATTTCTAAATCATAAACCAGCAGAGTGATAGACTTTTGCTTGATACCATATTGTAGACATCCTTAAACGATAGCTTTCTTTGAAATTATTTCATGTTGCGTCGTACAGTGTAGAAATTACGATGTTTTTAAGTTTGTTTTTTCTTCTTGAATTCTTGAAAAAGAAGAAAACCACTCTAGCTAAATCTGAAAATACCGAAGATTTCTGAAAAGTCCAACGGTAGAATTATAGCGAAATAGCTGAAGTTTCTTAGAAGTCATTAAGTTCAAAGAAATAGGTCATTGAATTTTACACCAACCTTTCTAAAGATTTGGAGCCTTTGCTACAAACGTATATGTTTTATTGACAAACAAGGATAGAGTACAGTTTTTGCTTGTTAAGTTACGACAATTTATCTTATGAAACTGGGCCCGATAGAAATGGCGCACTAGTAGACTATTTATCCCTTTTGTCAACAGACAAGAAAAAAACAGAGTATATCTTTTGGCACAGAAAATCACAAAATAGCTCTTCTCTGATCTCTCCCGAAATGCACCTCAGGTGAAACTTGTATCGTTGAATCTTTCATTTAACCTTTCTGACCTCTAATTTCATATCGTTCAATCTTAGTTTTGATGATACACAAAGCGAATTGTCTGACCCAATTTTTATATGTTTCAACAGCGGCAACTAGTTGTAGAAGGCAAAATGCATGGCTTTCTTCGCATGTATTGGGCAAAGAAAATTCTAGAATGGACACCATCTCCTGAAGAAGGCTTGGCAACATCGATTTACTTGAATGATAAATATTCACTAGATGGCCTGGATCCAAATGGATATACTGGTAAGACTTCCTTCATTTTTTCATTTTAAATTCTTTTTACACAAAATTCCCTTCAGCTATATCTAATACTCCATAAAGAAAGTTTTATTAATTAATATTGTATACATAAGGAAAAATACTGAAGGCTAATGGAATTGATCTTCCAGGGAGTCGTGTTTTTATTGGCTTTCAGCTCATCAAGTGTGTTTTTTAGTTGTTTTTTGAATTGGCACAAGGTAGAAAGCTCCCTAATACTTATGGGGATTTCATTCCAGACCTTGAGAGCTGAATAGGAAAATCCTTTTTTGGCATACTCCAGATTGTACCTCGGAATCTGAAGATCTCTGCCTTTGAATTTATGTTCAATTGTCTTTTTACGCTCTGTGGTTGTTAGCTTTATTAGTTCGAACGACTATTTTTGGAACAAGGCGTTCAGCTCCTCGAGGATCGTTGCTCTGAATTCGATCAGTAACGTAATCTTTCTGGAGAAAAGAAAAACTATTTATACCATACAAATATTATGTAATATATGGAGGAGGAGGACGCAAAGAAACAGACAGATTTCTGACACACAGGCCTTTCAAACCTACGGTCTTATCAGAGTGTAATCATGAAACGACAAAAATACTTGTCCTTTGAAGGGGAAAATTTGTTTAAGGTTTCTGAACATTCTTTGTTGTTCAAGACGATAGAAGCTTGCACCCTCTGTCTGCAGGTAGTAATCTACAAAAATGACGTTTGCCTTAGATGCAGTTCGTTTGGTTGCTAGTAGAAGTGGATAAGTTTGGGCAAACTTGTTGCGTAATTTTTGCAAATCTTGCATTCTTTCAGATAATTGCGACACATTTGACCTAACTACTCCAAAACATTAGCTCTCGTAGACCTAAATATTTGAATGCACTTGGTATCACAGAAATTTCTTTTCCTTTGTATATAGAACTAAAATACATCAAAATTTACATGTTTAGGCTGCATGTGGTCAACTGTTGGAATCCATGACCGAGCTTGGGGGGAAAGAGCAGTATTTGGAAAAATCAGATACATGAATTATGATGGATGTAAAAGAAAATTTGATGTGAAGGCCTATGAAAGAAAATATGCATCTTGAAAAGATAAAGACTGTTTGAAGAACTGTTCAAAGAACGGTTTTAAAGTTAAAGTTTATTTGCCAAATTATTTATACTAGGTGTCCCAAAAAAAGTACTCCCGTTTGAAAAATCACCAAAATTTGATTAGAATGCCAAAATCCCTTCTTTTTTTTTTTGTCAAGTAAATCAAGGACCAAATTATTTTCAAGCTGATCTTTTAATTGGTTTTAAAATGATCGAATTTAGCTCTTTTTAGGGCTACCTAGTTTTGAATCATACTGCAAAAAATCACTGATGATTGCCAGATCAATTTCTTTGTGCCTGTAAAGCTTCTGGTTTGGTCATAAATAACAGAAAGAAATGCGCACTATCATTGGAGACTTCAATGATCACTAAAAGTCTGAATATTTTGACTGTTAGGCAAGCTTGAGTATTTTGCTTAAAAACTATAGCTCAAAATAAGGTTTTTCATCGTGTGATTTTTCTACCTTGCTGTATCAAAAGCAAACATTTTATCATCTATGAATATTTTTGGGTCTTTGACAAAACAACTCAAAAAGAAAATTTTATTAAAGGTTTGAGAATCAATTTTTGGTGATTTTTTAAACAGTAGTACTTTTTTGGGACATCCCGTAGGATAAAATATCAATAAAGAAAGACCCAAGCCTGCATGTTGTTGAGCTAAAGTGTTTCCCAAAAACTAACTTGAAAATGAACTTTTGAGCCCCACGCCTTTTTGTCAAATTTTGTGCAAATGTCACACTGATTTTGCAACTTCCAACGTAGGTTGCATGTGGTCAGTTGTTGGAACCCACGATCAAGGATGGCGTGAAAGACCTGTGTTTGGCAAAATCAGATATATGAACTATGAAGGATGCAAAAGGAAATTTGATGTTAAAGCCTTTGAAAGGAAATATGCTTCGTAAAAGAATAGATCCAACTTAAAAACTCTCGAACAAGGTATAGTCTTTAGAGATAACTGTATATATTTTGTTACTCGATAAGCCTAAATTGCCTTTTTAACGTATCTTCGTGTGCATAAAGTTATTTAACAGATGTAACAATACTATTTCATATTCTTTAAGTCTGAAAGATACAAATAGTCTGCAACCTAGTTGTTAAAGATTTTATATTTGGAAATTCTAGATGCTATTTGAAGCATTGTAGACTATATGCGTTAATCATGCTATTTTAACCATGTAATGGTAGTATTAGGCCTATGTTAAGTTGTCATTTTACATTTAGCGACAAGAGTAACCATTTTGTTGTGTGGTGTGTGGTATTTTTATTATAACCTTGTTATGTTAAACATAATTGTTTTGTTATAACTATTAGAGATGAAAGCAATTCCTGTGTATCGTCTCACTCGATTGAAACCACTGCAGTAAGAAAAGTAAGTTTCAAATGTTTCAGATTTACGACTATTTTCTTTACTTGAGGGATAAACGTCATGCCTGCTTGAAGTATCCTTAACATTACAGGCCAAGCTGGAGTCTAGGAAGTTTGGAGTAAATGCCATGCCAAGATCCAACCCATGAATTTCCACTTTTGTCTATAGTGTACGCTCCTGATTCAGAAGTGTTGAAGAACCATTGTCATACAGGGTCGCTTTCGGGCACGTTGCTATTTCAGACTGTCTGAAAATCACATTTGGCCTAAGCAGGAACTATGGATCCACACTGCCGAAGTTGTACTGATAGGAAATTTAACTAGAATCAAATTTTTCTATCGATTCAACAACTGCTGTGTGGATCCATATGTTTCTGTTTAGGCCAGATTTGATTTCCAGACAATCTGAAATTGCCGCGTGCCCGCAAAGGAGCCTGGGTGACAATTGCTCTTTAATTAGCTCTTTTTAAGCTCCCTTGACAGGTATCTCCTACACCAAAAGACTATCTGCATTTTTGCTGTCTAGCTTCAATTTTTTCAGCTTCATATATCTCAAGATATTTTTCCCGGATCTTTCATCTTTTCCTGGACCTTTGAAATCTCCGGTATTTTCTTTTGCTCTTTCATCTTAGAATCCATATCAGGAACCTCCGGTACTTTCTTCCCTTCATTCATTTTGTTCTTTACATTTGGAATATCCGGAATTTTCTTCTGTTCTTGCATCTTGCTGTCCACTTTTGGCACCTCCGGACTCTTCTTCAGTTTTTTAGCATCCTTCAACGGTTCCATTGTTATTTTTTCGACCTTTGGCTTTGGAAGGATCAGACCCCTCTTTACTCCACGAAGGGTCAGCAAAGAAAGTTTTGACTGGGGTAAATTCTTAAGAATCGATCCATCGAATTTCATTAAATGCAATGGAAACTGTAGAGTATTTCCAGGCATTACGTTAGATGGTGCATCAGCCATTATTGTTGGTACCATATTTATTTGACCTCTTTTCGAATTCATGGTTCTAGAAAGTCTCCAATTTTTATCGATCATACTTTTTAAGCTTCTTTGAAAAATGTCTCGAAGTTTGAAGGGGAAAATTGGGATCTTGTTCAACTGATTGCTGTTTGTTAGAAAACTCTTTTTATTGATTTCTTTCAAAGTTTGCAAAATGTTTCTTCGAAGTCTCTTCTCCTTTGCTGGCTTAGATGTTTTCCTAGCCCTTCTTATATCTGAATTATTTCGTTTGTTAGAAGTATTCCTAGAAACTGCAGTCTGCATTCTTAGGTTTCTTTTAGTCTTCAATTTTGTTTTTCTCCTAGCTTCCTTCCTTGTCCCCTTTTTATTTCTATCCGGCCTTCTTTGCCTAAGATTCTGTTTTACCCTGGAGGCTATCTTTAAGAACTTGTTACCAAACCCTTTCCGTTTCATTAATCTTGTACTCCAAGCTCTGTGTGCTTTCGCCAAATCTTTAATTTGTTTATGCGAGGACATATTCCTGTTAGCCTGTTGCATTTTCTCGTCCAACCTGCGAGTGCTGCCAGCATGGTCGATGTCCTTCAGGCCAATCTTTTTCGGTCTCTGAATAATGCTTCGATTGACTTCGTCAATACTGTGAACCTTTTCAGTACCTTTGGTTTCCTTCCGACCAACACTAGTCGGTCGCCGAATAATGTTTCGGTCGTCATCGTCAGAATCTCCGTCAGAATCATTATCATCTTCGTCTTCGATCGGTTCAATCGGTTGGTAATCATTCATCCAAGGAATTTGCGCAATCGCATTTATCGGTGCGATCGGCGTGGCGTCGTTAATGTACGGCTCATGCGGCCGAAAAATATGGTTCGCGCGAATTGGCAAAGTGACATGGCTTACACAATTCCCATTGACAACATGTCGCTTCTGGCCTATGGCACAATTATTTGTGGTGTTTCTTCCGTGGATTTTTATCGTTGAATTGTTTGCTCTTTTGTTAGCAAGCACAGGATTGATAGTTACATCTAGAAGAAGGGTGAATAAAGTATGATAATAATAATGATATGATAATGAATAATGATAATGAATAATGATAATAATGATCGTAATTTCTTTATTTTAGATTGGCTTTTGGTCTAGCTAAAGCTAGTTAATGCCAACCTAGACTTATGACGATGAGTCCCTTGTATCCCTGCGGTACCTTGCTCACAGGGACTCATAATGAAACAGTTAAAAACCTGACCCTATCTTCTGCATTCGATCGATCGAATCTGGATCGAACGACTGCTTCGGCTCTGTTTAACGGTCACTCCTCAGAAAGGAAATGCGATAAAAACCACGGTAAGCAGACACTTAATCAACAAAGCTTGGTATTCATCTGAAGAAGAAAGTTCACTTTACCTGGTGAGTGCAAAATAAGTCTTTTAATGCTGCAATTTCCATGTTTTTAAGACCAAGACATAGCAGAGAAATCTTCAAGTACCTGCTGCAGCAACTTCCTTCAAATTTAGTCAACTGCATCAATCGAATTGAAGGTTCGAAACTGATTGTTCTTCGCCAAATCTCGCAATCTGATTGGTATGCTAGGAATCCCAGCATATTAGGCCTAATAGGGTCAACTTTTTCAGAGTAATATTATGAGTCTCTGTTGACTGAAGCGCCATCAAGAAGTCAAAGAGCACAGGGAAACAAGAGACTCATTGTCATAAGTCTAATGCCAACCATAGAGGTGAATATAATTTGAACAGTGTTACTGCTACGGAAAACAACAAACTAATAATAACAACGGTAATCGTTTTCCAAAACCTGCCAGGCTCGTCGAAATGTTCTATCCACATTTCATAAGCTCTGATGATCCATGAGACTTTGCCGATTTCTAGGAATTTCTAGCATAGTCCCTAAAAATGAAGAGACTCTTACTTGAGATATATGTACAAAGTTTGGTTGCAAAAAACAGCTCCAACACAAGAACAAATAAAGACCAACTGTTTACAAAAACAAAAGTAATTACAGTTCATGAATAGTAACGTAAAATACCCTTTTTACATATTATGCAACGGCAATTCTCTCCATTCTATTTGTTTATGCTTGACTTGAAAGAACAGACGAGGTGTCAATGTTGGTCAATGTTTGTATCATTATGCTGCGAATTCCATAATATGCTACCACGAAAAGATAAACTATTGTTGCCATAAGTAGTTGTTTTAGTTTGAGGCAACATCAACAGATTCTTTGATCTTAAATTATACTTATTGTCCTTTTCGGGAACATATCCCACAAAAAGAAAGGATTTTATTCTTTTAGACTGCTATAAACCTCGAGCATTAACTTTTGCAAGTTCTTTTGATGAATAGTGCTCTCTGTAACCCCTCTGTAACAACTCATCAAAAGAGGATGTAAAATCGTTGAAGAGAATTCGACGCACATACATTTGTGACCTTCATGAATTCTAGATTAAGGTTCACAGATCAAATGTGAAAAATCCAAGAGAAATATTTTCGTTGCTATTCAACTTTGTTTTATGGTGCAGCCGGTATGTGCGGCTTCTAGATAACCTAAGGCAGTTTTTTCATGCACACATCGACATAATCATAAATAGCTACGATAATGAGAAAAATGCAACTTTGCAACCTTCGATTAGAATCTCTTACGAATCAAGCAAAACTGCTCAACTAAAGTCTAATAGAAAGAAAAGTGCTTGCAGATTTATGCCAAATCTTTTTGGAAGCTCGATGAAATAAAGTTCTGGTCAAGTACAACTTACCTGACGAGGAAAACAGTTTGCCATGCACTTTCAAAACCCAAATTGTGATGCAAAATGCACAGGAAAGCATCATTGTCCTTGCTTTTATCTGTTAAATTTAGGCATAGGCGCAATTAGGCCTATTAAGGCCTTCTCCAGCAGTACGCAGTGCAGCAGTATGCATTCATGGTACTGAGTTAGTTCGTGATCAATGATCCGTGACAGGTGTATTCCGGTGTATTGGAAAAAGGAAAATGTTAGCTCTGATGCTACCAGAGGTTTTATGATAAACTTGAGCTGAAATGTAAAAATGTGATAACATCGAGAAGCATATTTTTAAGAATACCAAGAAACTTTTTGGTAGATGAAATTCCGTAAAGAAACCGAAACGAATGTCGAAAGGTTTTGGTGTTAGCAGGTGCTAGAGGCCTCAAAACCTTTAAACAGTTGACAGTAGATATTTAGCCGAATGAATGCGATTCAGGTTGATAAACTTTATTTTAATATATAAATAGATTTCTGATTTCTTCACTTAAATTTTAAAACAATCACGACAAAAATAAAAAACTTGGCAAGTTATTGACATCGAAAGATCGCTTGCGAAAAGCTGAAGGCACGATTTTTTTCTTGCAAAAATATTTCATATTTCAATAGAGCCTTGTCCTATTTGCTGGTAAGTAACAGTAACGAAATATTGTTTCTGCTCCCGAATCTATTCACAATTTTCGTTGAGAGTTTGCAATACAACAATCATGCTTTGAAACCAACCTCGAACCCAGGGTGAGGCTGAAGACAATGATAGCCCTGGAATCGAGGTTGGCTTTGAAACATGAAAATATTTCTCAAAAATCAAGATATTGACATTTATGTTTTGATAATCACAGTAGTTACCTAGCAACTTTTAAATCATTGCTTTGATGTAATATAACCAAGAATCGTTTGCAATCGAGAAACAAGAAACAAAACAAAAATAGAAACAAAGTAAAGTTTTCGCGTTGTACCTCAAGCAAGCAACAACAGCAACGAAAGCAAACAACAGCAACAGCAATCGAGAAATCTTTTCAAAATGTCGGATGGATTGGCCGAAAGTGAAGCAAGAACGACGTTGAAAGAAATTGAGAGCAGACTCAATTCATTGGCATCAGAAAAAGAAGGTGCAGCATTTTTGAAAGAGATATATTCAAGCCTTTTCACAAGCGAATCAAAGACCGTTTATTCAACAGAACTTGGCCTCAGCTGCAGTGCAAAGACGATCATCATTGACAAATATTATTCGAATGTTTTGGAAGGAATTTTGAGCATAGCTGCACGACCATGGTTTTATTCTTTGAAAAATAAGGATGCAAAGGTTTATGAATCCTTTTTCACTGAAGCTGAACCACAAAGTGTGTTTGTAGGACTGACAATTGTTTTGGGCAAGGCAAGGTAAGGGGCCGTCCAAAAACCCATTTCGTCACAGACAGCGGAATTTGGCTACGAGCAGATCACATGGAAATGGGTTATGCTCTAATCACATGAAAATGCCCCTCATGCTCCTCTATTGTGCCAGAAGTTACTGAAGATTTTTCATTTATTTTACCAAACAAGTTTGCATATTTATTTTGATATTTGTTGTTGTTCAAATATTAAATTTTACAATACATTTTACATTCTACTGTACCTAATCCTAATTACCATACAACACTACAGGTACGATACATTTGGGAGCAAAAGACAATGACTACCCCATGGCCAATATACAAAAAGGTGAAGCGTTAACCTGTATACAGTGACACTACAAACAATTAAAAATTAATTGATTCATATCAGATGTCAGGTCAGGTTTGCAATGAATTTAATGATGTTACGAGCGCAACTAATTTGTTATTTTGATATGGTTTGGGAAGAAAAGTTTGACATGACAAATTGTATGTTGATTCCGCAAAACATATAACAAGAGAGCTAAAAAGTATGGTCTTATAAACCATATTTCATATTTCATGGTATGGTCTTATAAACCATGTTTTATACCGAAAACAAACTACAGTTTTGTATATATTTTTTTCTTACGTCTTTCGTTGTACCAGCACCTCTAAGGGGACCATTATGGAATTAAGGTTATCTTGACCTCTTCATGCTATCCCTGCCACTGTAATTAGGGGTGTTTTTCCTTTACGCTTTTAACATTATATGTTGTATTGTGTCTATTTTTATATTTTATAACTTGTAAATACTTGTAATTGTGGCAAATGATACATACACACATACATTAAGCTATCATTTATACCCTCATCATCTGAGTTTGTGAATAAGCCCCCTTTCTAAGAAGTCCCCCTCTCTTTTAGATCCCCTTTGGAGTCTCCAAAATTGACTAAGTCGCCCAGGGGATTAAAATGAGCTATTGTGGTAATTGCCATTAAAAAAATATTTTTCAACTTGAAGCGTTTCATTATTTTCAGTCACACCAATGTAATCAAAGAATGTGTTTGGTTGCTTGAGAGCTTTGCAGACAATGAAAGATTTACAGGGCTGTTTTGGATTCAAGCAAAAGTTCTTCCAAAGGTTTCACTTGGTAGCAATTCTACGTATGACCCTTCAGTTACATTGCTCTGGAATGACTTGATCAGAAGGGTGATATCTCTACCTGATAAAGTTTCAAATGTCTTCAAATTGCCAAAAGGATCAGTTTTATGGCCCAAGAATTTCTTTTTGATGCTTGGAAAGATTATCATTGAAGTTATAAATCTTTTGCATGGTGCTCTGACAGGTAACACTCTCAGTATGATTAAATGTGCTTTGACTTTTAAAGTCCAGGCAAAATCAGAGATGTAGGAACTGGGGACATGGGGGCATATGCCACCAATATTTTGCAATGATAATAAGAGAGTTCCTTCATTTCTCTGGAAGTGCCCCTTTAGGGCCTTCAGCTTTATAAGAAAGTGGCCTTTAATTGTTGTGCACTCCAAGTTTGGGATGCTTCTCATGATGGCCCTGGGCAAATTATATGAATACACTACCTAAAAATTGCTATTTATACCTTTGAATTAATCCTATTGGCTTATGGTAGGGCATTATATTCCTATTTTTATACTCCTGTCCCAACCCTGGCTTGCTGATCTCCCGCAGTTGTTGACTCTGTCATCATTATATACTTTGATCACTGTCTTGTTTCTGTCAGGATCAAAAGATTGCTCATTGGGATTTCTCAGTCAAATAATTGCGAAGATTTGCATTGTGAATCATGGAGGTAAGAACGGACCTTTCTTTAACCTCATGCAACAAACTTAGCTTTAATTGTTTATCGAATCATTGAGTTATTGATCCTCAACCATCATAAAATATTTACCTTTTGTAAAGATAGTCCATTGAGTAAATGAAAACGTTTAACTAGGATGGCTATGAAATCTCATTCTTTCTTGTATTCATCTTAAAATTAAAGGCTACAAAATAAATGGATTGCTAAGTACCAGCCAAAGCAGGAAGAAGAGAAGACTCTGGTCGCCACTACGGTTGGCATTTACCATTCAATTTGACATGATCTAAAAAATTAAAAGATTGGGGGTGCTGCTTTGGTGTTTTATACCATATGAGTTGAATTAGTGTGCCTATGTCTAAAAAGCGACAACCCTGAAATGTCATCAATCTCTCTTTTGCTTCACAGATGATCTATTCAGTATTCTTCTTCCTGAGATGGAAAAGATGATCCAATTAAGTCCACTTTGGTGTCGCATTTGTCACAAGTTATTCTCTTCAGTTCCTGACTCATCACTGGAAGCTGTCATTGAGCCGTTACTTATAAGATGCAGAAGGTAATTGATTTATTCAAGGGTGTTAGGACACGGATATTTAATTACGTATTTATTTACCTTGTTTTGATCTTTGTCTTGTTTTCTTGTCTTGTTTTCTTCTCTGTTCTGTTTCCTCTTGCTGGATGTAAATGCCTCGTGTTATTTGAATATATCTTCCTTGTATTCCTGTGTCTTAGCGCGCCAAAGAAAGGTTTTTAAACCGCAGTGCCATATTATGCGGTTTAAAAACCTTTCTTCTACGAAGGCGCGCTAAGACACAGGAATGCAAGGAAGATATATTCAAATAACACGAGGCATTTACATCCAGCAAGAGGAAACAGAACAGAGAAGAAAACAAGACAAGGAAACAAGACGAAGATCAAAACAAGGTAAATAAATATGTAATTAAAATATCCGTGTCCTAACACCCTTGATTTATTCTTGTGAATACATGTTTTGGAAGACAGTTTTTGGAATTAATATAGTATGGACCTTGCAGATATTAACATGGTTTTCCTACCTAAGAATTCTTGTTGAGAAAAATTTACAGATTTTCATATGGACTAAATTCTGGAAAGAATTCTTGTCATGTTAATGTGCGCAAGGCCTGCAGTGTCTGTCTTACAATTTATATGTAAGACAGGATGCCAAATCTTCCTTGCAATGAAGAGAAGACAGCTTCTTTATCGCTGAAATTGATACCCTAAATCTCAATTTGCTTTTCATGCCATTCATTAAAGGGGCTCAGTCGTCAAACAGTAAACAAATCCGTTAACTCGCACGTGTCGGGATTATCCATTGTTCATCCATCGTTCTCTGCAGTTTGTTTGGTGGCTTCACCTAAGCCACCAAAAAGTGACTGTTAAAAATCCACTTATATCCGAGCAATCGTAGAAGATATGAATGTTTGGTTTGTTCCATAGTGAAGTACAATGATTAATGCCTAAACAGCAACTTTCATTTAAAAAAAAATACAAATATCTCGTGTGATATCACCTTTCAAAATCTTCAAAATCATCGTTTTGTTTACATTTTGACGACGGAGCCCCTTTAATGTCATTTAGCTGTCAGATCATTTAAATCTGGACATTTTTCATCCTAAGTGGACCAATACTTATAGTGTATGAGATGGCATCTCATTTTTATGAACCTTGCCACTTTGAAATTATTATCACTATTATTCAAGATTGCTATTATCTCCTAATTTTTTTGCAGTCCTACTCTACTTTGTAATCTTCTTGGAGACATAGCAAAACCAGACAGCAATCGCTTGAAGTTTCTTATGACACATAAATTTATCTTACAACGCTACTACAACAAGGTTTGTCTCAAGAGTTTGTTCGTTTTAAAGTCTATCAAATAAAACTGAAAAATGGCTTAC
The DNA here is from genome assembly GCA_039566865.1 of Aurelia coerulea. Lineage (NCBI taxonomy): Eukaryota > Metazoa > Cnidaria > Scyphozoa > Semaeostomeae > Ulmaridae > Aurelia > Aurelia coerulea. The sequence goes on from CM076955.1 coordinate 19,353,947, forward strand.
TTCAGATTGTTTATCTTTCGCATGTTCGTTTATATTTAATGCCTTAATTTTGGTGTAGTCTTTTGATAATTTGCAGTTTCCCTGAAAAAGATTCGAATTTGAGTAGAACTCCTTACCCTCAATATTCCACTCTGTTCAGTGTGATTATTAACTCTTCTTTTTCATTATCCAGGATACCATTCCATTCTGTATAATTGGATATTTGGCTCTGAGCAAAGGGGAAGGAGACAGACCGTTAGTTGAGGTATGATTAAGTTTCAAGCAACGTTATGCAATCCCAGAATTTTATCGGCAAAATAAACGATGCTCCCAATGCATTGTAGGCCTTAAACATTCACAAGCTTTCTGGTTGAGAAGAAAGGAAGACTGTTGATCTCCCCTAGTTCGCAGTTACATGGAATTTCTAGCCAAAAATGATTTCAAGTATTGCACCCTTTATCTTCGTAGACTCTCAAGAAATTGCTTGATGTATGGGGGAACGCGAGTGCATTGAAACACCGAGCCCATGAACAACATCTGTACATCACAAAATGTATTTTATTGGCCCTTGGCTTTTTGCGTCAGAAACATAAAGGTGGGAAGGTACCTCAAGAACTTGGAAGTGGTGAGAATTTCCAGATTTGTAATTCGAAATTTTACTCCACCTTGTAAGGCTGTAAACGTCTTAATTTTTGCTGGCGAAGTTCTTTTTAAAAACTGTTGTTTGGAGTACAGGATCAGAGATTTCTGGAGATAGCTATCCGTAAAAAAATAACCTACTCAGAAGATGCCTTTTCTTTCCTAAAGACTAAATGTTTCACTGTTCTGTTTCAGTTCAAATGTTTCTTGGTACTGTAATCTTTAATACCATTTTTTTATAGTATGATATCTTTCGAAAAATAGTTTTGTGTGTGTTTAGGTTTTGCAAAGATTTATGATCGGATTTTAATGGGTTAACTTCTTGCACCTGCCTTTCTTTGTCGTAAGCTCGATGTCCTTAATTTTCCTAAAGTTTTCTTCTTCTCGAACAGCGTTAACGATTAAATTGCTGGATGCTTTACCACCACACCTTGAAAGTCCAATCGAAAATGTATGTTCACTGTATCTTCTTTTTTTAATTCGTTATTGTAATGTTTCAAGACATTTTCATTTTGGAACACCATTCATCTTTTTATCGTTCCTATTCAAACGACGATATTTTCTTTTTAATGCCTCGAATTTCCCATGCGGGGATAGCTCAGTGGTAGCACACTTGACCACCAACCTTAGGGTAGCATAGGTTTCAAATCTTAAAAGGTGGGTGTAGAATTCTATGACCTATTTCTTTTAACTGAATGGCTTAAAAGAAACTTTAGCTACCGATCTATAATTCTACCTTTGGACATTTCGGAAATTTAGATTTTTTTGTTAACTACAGCGTATTTTATATTCCAGCTCATTTGAGGATGTGACGTCATCAAATTTCTAAATCATAAACCACAAAAGTGACAGACTGTTGCTTGATACTATATTGTAGACATCCATAAACTAAATCTTTCTTGAAAATTATTTCATGTTAGATCAAACAGTTTAGAAATTACGATGGTTTTAGCTTATTTTTTATTTTTACTTGAATTCTTGAGAAAGAAGAAAAATGCTCAAATTCTGAAAATATTGAAGATTTCAGAAAAGTCTAACGACAAAATCATAGCAAGATAGCAAAAGTTTCTTTGAAGCCATTCAGTTCAAAGAAATAGGTCTCCTGAGGGTTAGTGGTTCAATTCCCCGCCCTGTCGAACCTGATACGTAGAGTGAGAAGAGCTGCCGACTCTATGTTATTCCAGGCTAGAGGAAACATTAGATGTGGTCATATTGAAAGGAACGGCCAGGACACTGCTTGGATAAACTTCCGGGGGGGGGGGTACTTAGTATAGTGTTCTGACGGGTATGTGCAGTTTTTTCAGTGTATCATTTTCGCCTATTTTTTCTAGAGCGGTGTATCAAAAGAAGGGAGTTTTTCTGGAGCCGGTTGTCAAATTTTATCTTAACGGGAAATTAGTTTAGATCAGGTTGCTATTTCGTCCAATTTTTGTCTTTTGGATTATACTTTTGATCGAATTTTTCTATAATGGGGTATCGTTTGGAGGGAAAATTCTGGAGCCGGGTAAAATGTTGTCGTGGGCACACCCCGGTACAAATATAGGTGAAGTACCCCCCCCCCCCCCGGATAAGCGTGGCTTCTCAGTGTCGTAAAACTTCATTTGGGTAAGAAACAGGGGCAAATATCTCCTCCTCTAAATTTACAGGAAATTTATTCTATTTATTTACAGCTTTTTATAGACCATATGTTTCATTGAGCAGTTAAGATGATTAAGCTGTCTCTCTCCGAGTGTTAAACGTTTCATTTGTTTCCTCACTTTCAAGTTTCGACATCTTGGCATGGTTGTTGCCGAGGAAATAACAAGCTTATCTCAAGTAAAGGGTATCGAACCATTGAAGTTTGAGGTTAGTTTTCAGAAGATCTAGATTTAAGTGTTTTCTTCAAGTTGAATAGCTTCAAGCTTATTCTTCCTTCAAGGCCTACTCTTTGAATTGAAAATAGATATTATTTGTTTGAAGTATGCAAAGCAAAGCTAAATCGCAAAGCTAAATTGGAAGCTATTTGGTTTTTGAAAGCTCCATTTTATTGCCTCTTTTTCTGAATTCTTGTCCAGTTTGTTCATGCAGATCTATGATGAAAGATATCATTGCATCTTCTACTCTCTATTACACCTTCGTTATTCAGTATTACAGTTATTGCAGCTACGTTGATATGATCCTTAAAGAGAATCTAAGCACATATAAGCCTTTGATAAAAATAGCGATACAGAGACAATAGGCAGCAATACTTGCCGCACCATATTTGGGTAACCGAGCTGCGCCAACCGGAAATTCTGGTATCTGATTGGCTGGAATATGACTGCAAGTCGCTTGAGCCATTTATATATGCTTAAATTCCCTTTAATGTTATTCGTAATCGTGTTTCTTAGCTTTTTTAAGGTGGTAGCTGTGATTTTGAGTTTATTTTTGTTTTAGTTTACCAGAAATGAAGAAACAGATTATTTGTCATTAATTGCTCGCGAACCAGCAGCAGTTCTCAAGTAAGTATCTACGTGATATGGGAGTTGTTTTATTATTGTCTTTATGCACAAATGAAGACGAAGATAAGAAATTAAAAGATTATTTGTTAATTAGTCAGTCTTGTTCTTAATTTTTCGCATGTCTATGTCTTATAGCAATGACGTGTACATGCTTTGGCATGTTTTAACCCTTTGGGAGATGAAAATGTCATCCCTGGGGGCAATGCAACATTCCGCACCATTTCATCTTCCCAAGAGGATAACACATGCTAGAATGTGTTGAACCATGGTTGAACTCAAGAGGAGAAATGTTGGTCGCTGTTTTGAGCTTGTTTTGAAGAATTCTCGAAAGGGCATTCTGGAGAAAATTCGTCATAGTTTCAGAATGGAGAGGCCGATTTCAGTCAGGGAAATGTTGTGGTCCATTTGAACATGTCTGCTGTTAAATGGCATGTTTCCCAATATCATCATCTTGATATTCAGGGAATGGTAATTTTTCAAACAGGGATTCTTTTTATTGACTCATCTGTTAGCATGTGTGAACATATTTACAAACACTTTGAATGCGTCGATGCATTTTGAAGTTCCTTACTTTCTTACCTTAGAAGATTTAATGCAGAGCAAAAGGCTGAAGATACTCAACAAGAGAGTCATGGAAAAGAAGAACCATCCCAAAATCAATTATCCCCTCAAGTATCTCAGATTGGTGAATCTGATCTTGACAGGTACTCTATCAGATACAAGTTTTGTTTAATTGGTTATAAGTCTATGTGTCGTTATTCAAAAGTTTGCCCCGACAAAACTCTTTAATGGTCAGTAATATTAATAATAATAATGAATCATGACCAGTATATCCACAGAGTGGCTCTTCATCTGGTCGCTAAAAATACTTTAAAGGTTAACATTTCTTACATGATACTGTATTTCTAAGGAAAGATACAAAAAGCAAGAAACGATGTTACATCAAATCTGAAAAGTAAGGGTTAAAATAGTTAAAATTTAATTTAAATAAATTAGAATTAAAAGTTGAGTTCTTCTCTTTTAGGATTCAAACGAACAGCCTCTCCTTTGCTTCAGTAAAGAAATGTTCTTTAGATATTGCATTTGGCATCCTGTTAAAAAGATCGGCTGCATTGTTCCTCAAAGTTTTAGAATCGGTTGAAGTTGCAATTAGTGGTGCCGAGCTTGATCGGAGATGTCTGCTGTTTTCTTTCAGTGATATGTCTATGTATTTTGGTTTATTTCGATCTGATATGTATTTAAAAGCTAGTTTTACAAGGTGCCAGTCCCTTCTCTCTTTCATAGGCAACCAGCCGAGTGACACGACATCTTTTTCTTTTGCGTAACGGCCAAGAATAAAACTTGCAGCTGCATTTTCAACTTTTTGTAATCGTTTTTGTAGTTTTAATGAAAGAGGTCGAAATACAGCATCAGCATAATCCAATTTCGATAAGATGGTCAGTTTCGTTTGTCCATGATAGTCCTGAGTATTTGAATCTTGACATTTCCAGACAAGATGCAGTGCTTACAAGAAAGTGTTTGAATTTTATTGAGGATGGGAGCCCTCTTTGAATTAATTGGCTTGAAAGAAACTTAGCGTGATTTGCCATGAATCTGTTTCAAATGACGGCATTTATTATATTTGTGGGCATGACGTCGTAAACTGCTTGCCACCATAGGATTTTTTCGAAATTTTCTTTGAAGTATGAATAGGCCTTTTAGCTATTCTGAAAAGAATCAGAATCGAACAACATTTTGCTACATTTTGTAGAATTTTCGAATGTGCACAATAGTGATAGAAGCTCTAACGCCACTCGATCGAACCTCGCGTATAAAATTGTATTAAAATAACGCTTCATCCAGGCTCTTTTGTAGAATAGCTAAAAGGTATGTTCTTGCAACAAAAATAAAAACGGCGCCATTATTAATGTAATCAAGGTATAAATAATTTGTGCGACAGATTTACAGCAAAGGACCCTAAGTTTTTTTCAATCAATTCAATTCAAAAGAAAAAATAACAGAATTTTGCACCCACCTTTTCAGAGATTTGACAGATCTGTGCACAATGCTGCTCAAAGGCAGTCAAAATTGAATTTTCCTCCCCCGTAGAGGTCGCACCCTAGACTAGCTGAAAGGTTAATTGATTTACACTCTTTTTTTTATAAAAATATTTCAAATTTTGTCCAGCCTCGATATTCTTAAGAAAGTTTTGTTTTGAGCCTGAACATATTCTTAAAGTATATATGTCAGTCATGCGATTCTCTGTTATGAACATCACAAAACAGGCAACTGCTGAAAAATGAGACACAAACATGCGAGCTGAGGCTGGCAATATTCTTATAATATTCTTCAAAATTGGATGATTCTGAGCCTGAATATTCTTATAAACATTATTCTGATCAAAAGAAAAGAGTGTATTGTTTGAAACTAATTTTATCATAATATTTCCAGTGATGATGATCTTGAGCCCTACCCAATGGATGAAGAAGATGACGCAACAGTTAGTGGTGTCCGACCTCCTGTTTATCTTTCAGACTGTATTTCAGGTAATTTAGCAGTTTCATAGCTATAGAATTAATGAGAAGTAATCTAAAACTATCATTAAAAAGATATCTGGTAGAATTTATAACATTTATCTTAGTTCAAACATTTATTTTATCGAAAATTTAACAAAATAATTAAAAGGAGTGTTTTGAGCTGGTAAATTTTGTTCTCCGTTTTCCTTATCCAAATCTTATCAAACGATTTGCTTCCGCATGATAATCGTCACATTTATTGTTTAGCAACTGGCTCCTTCACGTAACGGAATTTTATGTTGCAAAAATAGACCTTTTAGCTATTCTGAACAGAAGCATAATCGAACAATATTTTGCTACATTTTGTAAAATTTTCGAATGTGCACAATAGTGATAGACGCTCTAACGCCACTCGATCGAACGTCGCGTATGAAAATGTATAAAAATAACGCTCGATCCAGGCTCTTTTAGTAGAATAGCTGAAAGGTCTATTAATGATTTCGTCCTCAAGCTGTTTCAAGATTGATGTGGAGATATATGCACTAGACTGATTACAATTCGTCGTAAATTTCACTCGTTTTAGCCATTCAGTTCTATAGATAAATAAGTGATAAAGTCTTTGTAATTGAGAGAGAAAACTGAGACGAATCGTAGCAAGTCTATATATGCTCTAGTTTCCATTCCCGGCGGTGGTAAATTTTAATTTTCTCGATTTTATGGCAGTTAGACGCTAGTTTAACTGGAGTTAATACCTCCCCGGAGGAGCGTGGTCGTTTTTTTCTAGCAGTACACTCTTTTTGGTTAGCCTGGGATCACGTGGTGCCCGTGGGCGTATATTACATGCTGAGTAGGCAGCATTTCCTCATACCGTTATTGTGATCCTACGTAGCAAATTGGAAATTTCGCTATCGCTGTTCGAAGTTTGTTTATTTTCCCCACCATCCCAGGCCCTCCTAGTTTTTCTTTTTCTTCTGCCTTTTATAATCTGCCTTGCTTGTCTGATAAATTAAAAAAATGCTCTTGCTTTAAATATGCCAAACTTTCAGTAAGTCCTTTACATGATGATATCTGAAAATATGTCAGAGAATCTCAATTTACCCATATGGCTGCCTAATTCACTTGAAGAGTTTTTAATGATACGAAATTTTGTATTTTAGGTTTGCTTTCCAAAGACGATCCTTCACGTGTAGAAGCATGCCTGGTAGTCACAGAGAAGCTCGTTCGGCGTGAACCCGCAGAGCTACCCGAGGTAAACTGATGTCTTCCTTTAGCTGCTTTAACAATACGAACTGAACAACCAGGTCTACTTTATTATGAAATAAAAATATGTTCGTTGCTTGTGGTACTATAGCAATTAAACGATAATATAATAAATAAATGATTTTAGTACCAAAAATAGCTGAGATGTTAAAAAGCACGACGTTTCCATTTAAAACTCGATATCAAGTCAAAGCGTATACACGTTATCGTTATCTACTTTATTATAGCCTTGCCTACTATATGTAACATCCTTTATTTTCAACCAATTTTTGAAACTAGCTTTTTAGATACAGAAAATTCTCTCCAAGTCGTTTTGGTTAATCTCTGATTCCGATTTTGTACTGTTGTATTGTACGTTAAAAATTGGCGACATACATTGGTTGTCAGGTACTTAAATATGTATATACCGGGTGTCCCAAAAAATTTATACTTATTTGGTTGACTCCAGTGATATGAATTTAGCTTTAATCAATGGCTAATCACTCTCAAAATGTTCCTCGATAGTTAACTTGAACATTGTTACCTCGTTTTTTTGGTATTGGTGCTTTGAGAGCAGAAACATCAATCCTGAAAGCTCAAATTTGCGTTCACTTGCAAACCAGAGCTTTTTCCTTTTGGCCTAAGCAATTCCTGAAGCACATGGAAATTAAGAACTGAAATTAATGAAAAATTAAGAAACTTTCCAATGGGTGACTGGGTGGTGACTTCTGGAAAACAGAATAACACAAGATCTAGTATTATTCAAATTTTATCAAGGCTATCGTTGATTTATACGCTGTGCGTTCAGAATTTGCTTAGGCCGCAAGGCTAAAGCTCTGGTTTGCAAGAAGAGGCAAGTTTGAGTTTTTAAGATTAACATGTCTGCTCTCAAAGTATCAATATCAACAAACGAGGTATCTATGTTCAAGTAAACTATCGAGTAACATTTTAGAGTGATTAGACATTGATAGGAGCTAAATGCACAGCGCTGGAGTCAACCAAATCCGTATATAATTTTTTGGAACATCCGGTATTTGGTTGGCTCTCGTTGCCTTCACGAAAGGAAAAGAGCATTCTTATGATATTATTCAATTTTCAAAAGTTCTGTGCGTCACGCTCAACATATAAAACTTTTTTAAGTGGATAATATTGGGTTCTTCTTTTCCTAGGTAGCTGTTGAACTAGTCAAGATTCTTCTTTACCTGCAAGATAATTACAATACCAAAGATTTCGTTTTACTTCGGCATGGAGCAATGGTTGCAACAGCAGTTAAATGCCCTAAAAAAGTGAATGAATTTGGTGGTTATATTTGCGTTACTTCTTTTCCTCTTAAATCCAGCAAAGATTGCGTGATAAGACTTTTCATAGGATGCTAGCAAAACTAACGGGTGAGTAAATAAAAAGAATCCCCGTTTGAAAGGTCATGGTTCCCTGGATATCAAGACGATGATATCAGCAAATATATAGTATAGTGTTAGACATGTTCAAATCCATTTTAAAATTTACCAGATTGAAATCGGCCGTTCCGTTCAGAAATTATGACGGATTTTCTCGAGAAGTCTCTTCATTTTTCATTTCATTTTCATTTATTCATTATTTAATGTTGGTTTACAATAGTATAAATAAATACTAATTAAGACCAACCTACATACATAAATACTTAAAATCTAAAAGAAAATCAACTAGTACCACATCCTGTTTTGTTATTGGCATATTTTGCAGGTGCAATGTTCTCCGGCCCAATTTTTTATCTTATTTTTAAAACGCGCGAGTGTCGGTTCTTCTTTGATATTGTCATCAAGGGTATTCCAAAGGAAACTTCCCCTGAAAGATAAAGACTCAACTCCATAAGATGTTGTCTTTGTCTCTTCAAAAAACCTTCAAAACGTGCCCACAATCACGAACAATCCCTAACATTTCCGCCTTACAATGGCTTTACAGCAATGACTTCTGCACGCTTTAGCACGTGCTATCCGCTTTGGAGGATGAGCAAGTCTTTCCCATGGTATCAGTAACCTATTCAGGGGGATTCCATTCACCCAAGAGGGCCAAATACTTCAATACATGTGAGTGCTATCATTTTTGGGAAGGAAAATCCCAAAAATGAAAATTAGCTCATTGTTTTCTTTGGTTTTTGCAGGTTTTTGGAAGGGGGCTTTCTGCAGAAAATCTCCCATATCCACGGGAAGGAATGGCCGATTGAAGCCGGGTAAATTACTGAACCTAATTGAACAGAGTGGCAATAAAACAAGACAATTTTTAATATTATTGCTTCGATATTCAGGGAGCAGTATTTTTCCAAAGGGGGATTCTTTTTTTTGACTCACCCGGTATATTGTTCCTTTTGGCTGCCAATAAGATGCTACTTTTATAAGCAAAATCTGTCACACAGGTTTCGATCACTGATCAGAGACGTGTTGTTAGATGAGTCAGATAGGTTTTGATTAGCTAATTTTGAATATTGCAATGTTTATATTCTCTGTTTCTTCTTTCTGGAACATTCTTATGTCCCCTTCCCTCTCTTTGCAGGTTGTAGAGTATTTGACAACGGAATTTTATCAAGAGAATTATAATTTAAGACAACGTATGGATATGCTGGAGGTAAGCGGAACGAAATCAGTTGGAATTTGCCGAATATTTGTTGATTATAACATTTCCCTTTTAAATTGCAGTACAGTAAGGCCCCGCATTAAAGAAACAACCTTTCATACCTTGGCCTAAAATGTTTCTTGTGTCGATGGTACTTTTTCATTTTTTAGGCTGAAAGTGTCTTTAAGTTTCTAATTTCTTTTCTGAAAAATCTTGGAAAGGTAGGTTACAAAAGAATGGGATTGTTTATTGATATATCAGCCCTATGTGTATGTCATCAATGATTGTCAAGAAAATCAGTTAGAATTTGTGTAAGAATCTCTTAAACCATTGTTAAACCAGTAATATCTTGGTAGAAATTTGTATGAACTCTGCATGAATTTTAATGCCCCCAGACCATGAGACCAGGACTTAGTGTCGATCAAAATAGAAGAAACTTTATTATGGGTGTGACCCTGAAGTGTATTTTACGAGTAATGGAACTAATTATTTTTTGGTACCTTAAAGGATTTTTAGGTGGCTTCTTAAATGGGGGGCCTTACTGTATTCACAGCACTCGTGTTGTAAATCATAGCCTCACGCCTTGATCGAGAGCAGCTTTGCATATGGCTTTGCGTTGAATCGTGTCGAATGTCGAACGAATATTCACATACAGCAAGAATCGAATTTCATATTGTATATAAAAAAAGGAATCGCGTCGCTCTTTGCACTCTTTCGCCGACCTTGTTTAAACATATGTAAGCCTTTCGATTGGCCAATTTCAATTAAGTCTATTTCTCGTTTCTTCCTTTTTCGGATTTGACCTTACTATTTGCTGTGACCATTATGAGTCGAAAATATCAAGCAATTTTCTGTTATTATTAAACACTTTCTTCCAGATTCTTTCTGCTACAGGGCTTTTCAAATTTCATATCATTTCTCTTCAAGGTTATTACAGCCACTGCGCAAGAGCTTTCACAGCCAGTTGACGAGGATCCGAAGTCATTGCGAAAGCATCTCCCATTGCCCAGTGTTCCAGGTATTACACCAAGAGATAAGCCGGACTGGCAAGTTGTTGTAGAGGAGCGTATAAAGAGCAAAACAAGAATTATATCTCACGTTAGTAATATTTTTCTTTTCTGATTGAGTAGTTGTACAAGCTTACCATAGTAAGATGTCACTGAACTCTTTATCAAAGATTCATACTTCATTTCTTTAGTGGCAAACTGTCATAAGAACAATACCGTCACAAAGATATGTGGACACCCCAAAATGATGACATTGAAGATCTAAATCTAAGCACCGTTAAAGTTTTATTTTCTGTTTTCAGCGTTCTTGCTTTCTAAATTTTATCGTCGTTATGACGGAGCAGAGTTCTGGTGTTTTTAATACCAGATTTTAACGCAGTTTACTTCAACTGTTTACTTTTATGCCAGAATCTCTTATCTATTAACTTTGTCGTTCCATTATTCGAGAATTATTTACCTTATTCTTTCTGACAACAGGGACGAAGAAACCCAGAGCCCGTCGCTGTTGCTAATAAATTCAGCTCAGTAGCAGGAGATTTCTTCTTCCCACTCCTACGAAATTTCGACAGGTATTCAAAGTGATCATTGATATGAAATGAACCTTTAACTTCGGTGATTGTGGATTTTTAGCCCCAAGCCCTGGCATCGCAGATCTCATACGCAAAGGTGAAGCTGGGGTTTTTAGCTCCAAGCCCTGGCATCGCAGACCTCATACGCGATTGTGACGCTGGGGTTTTTAGCACCAAGCGCTGGATCGCAAAAGTAGGGAAGACCCAGTCGAATCAAGTCCACGACCCCTTGTCATGACACTCTATTGGTGAGGCTCGTACTTGAATCGAACCCTATCCACCTGGCAGCTGTGGCTGCAGGGTCAAAGGCTTACACTTACGCCAATGCGCCACAACACCTGGCTCATTTCGAATTTTTATACTGGACGAGCAAAAAAAGCTATCTTCATTTGAAAGGCTACTGCTTTCTGGTTATCAAGACAATAATATTTGCAAAGATATTATTTGATAAATGATATGTTAAAGTATACTTTAAGATTTATCTGGCTGAAATTGGCCACTCCGTTCCGAAATTATGAAGGATCTTCTCGAGAAAGCTCCTTCAAGAATGATACATTTGCCAGTGTTATTGCTTTGACTTTCCAGGACCTGTGGATTTCAAATTGTTTTGGTTTTCTTGTTCATCCCATGGATTCTACCGGGTGAGCCAGAAAAAAGTTCCCACTTTTGAAACTTCATAGCATCAAGAGTACTGGATGGATTGGAATGAATCAACAGTTGCTTGACAGCCAAAAGATAGACGTATTTTTGTGATTTTTCTTGCCTTCTTATGAACACTGGATAAATTGGTAACTTCAAGTTCACAAAAACTTGGTGGTTGCAAAATGACTGAAAAAGGCCTAAAATACATGATCAAATCATAAAGGACTCCTCGCTCAGAATAACAGAAAAAATGTAATTTCACATGGGTGAGAGCTCTCGTCTGCATATTTATTGCCATGGGATTGAAAATCTTTAGTATCTGTTTGAGAATCTATGTCTTATAACTCTTGAGAGAAGTGAAACGCCCGTGAGAATTGTTCTGTGTGAGGAGAGTCCTAACGATTTGATCAAGTGTTTTGGGCCCTTTTTCAGTAATTTTGCAACCATGAATTTTTTGTAAAATTGAATTTACCTATATTTGCAGTGCTTGTAAGAAGACGAGAAAAATCACAAAAATACTTTGATCCTTTGGCTTTAGATAGAATTTAAATCATTCAAATCCATGAAGTACTTATGGTGCTACAAATTTTAGAAAGTGGCAACACCCGGTATATCTCTTATTTGATTGTTTTTTTTACATATGCTTGGTTCTGAATAACACTACTCGTTAGCTAATTTCGTTAAACGTCAATTTTCAGTTGAAGCTTACAGAAGACACTGATTTCTTAGAAACACCATGTTGAGTTGGGTTGAGGTCCGTATCTTATATCACATTTTCTTTCAAAATTATTTTTAGTAAGTGCAACACTTTCGATCTCCTTGGTCAGGATTTCATCGTCCTTGGCAAACTGGTTCAAACTTTGGGAAGCATCATACAAGCTTCAGCTGGACTAAATGTAAGTTGCAAAGACTTCAGGGTCTTAAAATTGCTTTGGCTATTGGGACCAAATATTGACTTTTCGAAAAATCGACACATATTTTCTTGCAATTTTTTTGCGTACCGGGGGCACGAAAAACAGTGGCTACATTTGAATGGTTATTAACCCTACCAAACATTCTCAAATGTCTCCACCGCTAGCACAGATGACGCTGCAACCTATTGGCTTTTATTAAAGGGAGTACAAAGCCCAGCAGCCTTTGCCATTCTTTTGTTTTTTTTTTGTGAATTTCGTACTGTCAGTTATTCTGGAAGCTGTGCAGATCAAGTCCTTGATTTCGCGCAAAGCATGCTGGTCTTTGTACTCCCTTTAGAATTTAATTCGCAAGAAAATTTCGAACATTTCATAGTCTGTTGCTGCACCACGTGACCACCAGATGACCTTATTTGGAGACAGGTCCTTTGAAGGTTTATTGATGAGCTGTCATTTGGCTGACTGCCAAAATTAAAACGAAAATCTATATTCTAGGTAGAGTCAAGAAGTTAGAATTTCGTATTTTACTGGTTTTATCGCCAACTACTTTTTGAATAATAACCAGTTTAAAAAGTCAACAGTGGAGTAAATGCAGTTTATGCCAACATTTTTTCCATTTGCAGATTACACGTTTGATGGCCTCCGCAATGCTTGATTTTATATGGGGTGTGCGATACCACAGGGAACCGTGAGTATTGAGTTGGCGTCATCGTTAAATCCTTCATAGCATAGCACTCTCCTTCGCAGAGGCATAAATCATGAGCTCCTTCGATCACTATTTGAAATTAATAAAGATTTTCTCAAAAATATAGAACTTGCTTTAACGTTTCGCTTTCGCTTTATCGGAACTAACGTTACAATAATTGGGGGCCTATTTATAAACCTAACTTACAATGGGGTAACTTGGGATAAATTACAATGCGGTAACATAACATTGATAACTAACGATAGACCTTTTTAGCTATTCTACAAAAGAGTCTGGATCGAGCGATATATTCATACATATTTGTACGACAGATTCGGCAGATTGGCGTTCGAACTTCAATCACTACTGTTGTTCATATTCGAAGATTCTACAAAATGTGTAAAAATATCGTCTGCTTCGGATTCTTTTGTAGAATCATGGGTAGTTAGACACTGCTGGTGTGCTTCTATAGAGGAGCGCTGGATAATATGTATCTGCGGAGGAAATATTGTTTAGTACTGTGTGCGGTTGGCACTAGATCATGGTGGAGATAAGTATATGACGTCATTAATATGTGTAATCTGTAAACGAGGCTTCTCTTCTCGTCAAATCGAGGGCTGTAGTATGGACAACGAACGATCAAAATAGACACTGTTGTTGTGACTGGTCATGCATTGAAATTTTCTCATGGAGATCGAGCTTTTGGATTACCATACATAAATACTGCTGTCTCTAAAAGAAATCAAAACTTATTTCCTTAATCTGAGAATTTAAGAATCGAAAATGCCGAGCGAGAATCACCCCATCATTGCAATTTTACCCATACCATACCATAGGTCCTTGAATAAGCCCCCAGGGGCTTAAGAATATTTTGGAGTGGCGTCTCATTCGAGGGGAGGGCTTATTTAGCAGCAGCCAAAAACATTACCAGGACTAAATTTCTTCTTTTTTTTCTAGGCTAGTCAGTATACTTACAACAGCAGGGATATATTGTTTTAGCCCAAGTACGTTGAAAAAACACGAAGAAAGAAGTCAGTCAGTCAACAATGAGAATCAAAATTAATAACTAAAATAACAATTGATTAAGGGTGGGGGCTCATTTTGCAAAAATATATTTTTTGGTGGGGAATTATTCGGGGGGGATTCGAAGGTGGGGCTTATTTCACAAAATATATTTTTTGATGGGGATTATTAGGGGGGGGGGCCTTATTCGAAGGTAGGGTCTTATTCGAGGACTTACGATAAACCTTTTTCATGAGAAACTTGGATGAGACGATAGAGTTCTTAACAATTTTCGAATTTTGGTACTAAGAATTTGCTAATTTGTTTCCTTCATTTTAAGAGCATGAATTTTCGATTTGGTACACTGCTGCAGATATGTTTATAGGAAGAAATAATCTTCTATTATGTTAAAAAACATAAACGGTCAGCTAATGTTCACATCACTTCACAAATTCTGAAAACATTTTGGCCTAAATACATTACATGGAAATCTTTCGCGCCAAATTTGACAAACAGTGAGGGAACCTCATTCTGGTGTTTGCTGCCTCGCTCTGCAACTTTAGCTATGACGTCATGTACTTATCTCCACCATGATCTAGTGCCAACCACCGCGTGCGGAGGAAAATCTCCTCCGCAGTACTAAACAATATTTCCTCCGCAGATACATATTATCCAGCGCTCCTCCATAGAAGCACACCAGCAGTGTCTAACTACCCATGGCAGAATAGCTAAAGGGTTGATTTGCAGCTAATAGCTGAACTAAACACACACAAGATGTTAACGCTAATTTTCTATGAAAAGTCTTTTCAACTCTCTATATCGTTTGATGTGTCTTGTTTTCATATTTTAGCTTCGTTCGACAAGCCTTGCTGTATGGTATATGCATGGTAGTGCTGGCATGCCCAACTCATATTTTAATTACTGAACTGAACTCAGAGATAATGGAATGTCATAGCTGGGTCTCAGGTAAGCAGAACTTGTGTCAATTGATTTTATTAGATTGATTTAGCAAGTAATTGGTTTTATTACATGCCCTCTAAATTCTGGAAACATTTGGTAGAGATCGTCATCAGAAACCCGTCAAATAAGAATTTTGAAAATTTGTATCCAAGTCTGTCTCAGAGATTAATGTCACGTGAGATTTGCGATAACGCAAAATTACTCATGCAAAACACTTCAATTGTTGTTATTCGCGGGCATTTTCACGTGACATCTAATTTGAGACAGGCTATAATGTTTTCCTATAAGCGAACATTTTTCTAGTAAGCAGCTTTTAATTATCTAAATCTCTCTTAAATCTGCCATATATACTGATTTTTGAGGCATAATGTTCCGAGGGCCTTCTTAAACGTGCCCTTTTGATTATGTACCGGATAACATAAGAATTCTCGTTATAATACAGATAAGCCCATGGAAAAAACGAGGAGAAAATTCAACTCATTTGAGAATTGACAGAGGGAGGGATTTGGGGGGGGGGGGAAAACTGGATAATTAAAAATATTAATGCGGAGAGATTGGAAACCGAACTATCCCTAAACCTCCGAGAAGTATCCAGCCATTTGATATACAGTAACAGAAGGCACACATCTAGCGAAACGATAGGTGGTTAACTGTTAGGTACTTTGTACCTCTAGTGCCACTTAACTATCTAAAGCCAGCGCAGTTTCAACTGGTTGCTGAAATCAAAGCTCTGCCGATGTCAATCATTGATGTCACGTGACCCGAATTCATCCTCATAAGAGTTTCTCTTTTCTCTTTGAATTTCATGCTCCATCGCAGTCATCAAGCCGATCAGCGTCACACTGCCTCTATCAACAGCAAACGATTTTAATGCGGAGCAGCACACTAAAGCGTCAGTGAAATTCTTTACCTTGCTGTGAGGGCGTTGTTGTTCGTTGTTATTGATAGGGGTGCGCAGTTGGGGGACTTCAACAGATGACTGTGGAACGATAGGAGCTTGGGAATGGCGAAACATAGGCGTTGATTGTGCGGGCATTAGGACGGGTTGAACTGGATGTACCAGTGGCCGTTGCATTGAAAATATATTGTGGATTTTAGGATCATTCACATTAGGCCTCATTTCCAAAGTACGCCTCTCTTCTGAGCTGATTCTCTCTGAGTTGTGTCCTCTGTTATCAAGCGTTGTCTCGTTAGTATTTGGTATGACATCCTGGGGGCTCGTCATTACTGGCATCCCATTTCTGCCCCCATCAGACTCATCATGCCCCCTGTTTTCAAAGCTAATGGATTCTTGTCCCTCACTCCCTGTTTGAATTGCGACCATAGTTATGACGTCATCACCCCCCAGTCTGTTGTCGCGTTTTGCTCTCCGCTGAGTTCTAATATCATATCGTCTCTTGAAGTCTTCCAACCAACTATTCGATGCCTTGAATTCTCCCTCAAGCCCTATCTCCTGGCTGATTGATGTCGCTTTTGCTTTGATCATTGCCCCTGTGATGACGTCATCTTTCATACCCCCACTCATTTCCTCCACATACCATTTCCACAAGATTTCATTCACCTCTTCGTAACTCTTTCGCTCGAATTTTGTCCTTTTACGAGCATTGTCCCAACCGTTGTCGTAACGGCTAACAATCTCATCTTTCCGCTTCAAAAGAGTTTGTACTTGGGTTTTCGAAACACCGAATTGTTTCGCAATTTGTCGTTGACTCATGCCAGTTGCGCCTGCAGCGATAACGCGCAGTTTGTCAGCCATGCAAAGCTCCACTCGCCTGTACAGTGGTTTTGCTTTTGTTTCCTTCTCTTCTGTTTCAGGCCCTTGTTCGTGTTGGTCGTCAGGGAGGTCTGTCATCGTTGATCGAAAATTTAATGTGTCCATTGAGCTTGCCTCTCCTGGCTGCACGATGCATATTTCATCGTCATCCTCTACTTCTTCTGTTTGTAGTTCTGACTGCATATTCGTCCTTTCTTGGTCCTGTTGTGGTTGGGAGTTCTGGATAAAACCTACATCCATTTTCAGTGGCAACTGTCCTATCCTTTCGCGACCTGTTGTTTTGAAGGCCTTGCCAGATGCTGGTTACCAGACCGAATTTGGTCGTTGTTTTGAAAAGTTTCCTTTCCTCTTTTCAGTTTCTTTCCTGTTCTTTCTTGTCATAGATTATTTGAAAGTCTATTTGAAAGAAATTGATATTCGTTTGGTCTGTGAATATCGAGATATTTGAGATCAATGGCCTCAAGAAATTTATGTCGGTTTCTGAATAACAATAGTTTCGGTCGTTTTTATGACAGGGGGTCGCTACTTTGCTTTAAATTGTTACTTTCACTGTCTGTTACGTTGACTTCGTTTCACTTTTGTTGCAGACGATGGGGGAACAATAAAGATAGTTTCCCTCCTATAAGACTTCAGCAGACCAAAAATTAATGGTTTACGACCAGAGGGTCTTATGTGCTTTCCAGGGCTTTCCCACTGGAACCACTGGATTGGTAGCCTGCGCGCAGACCCAATCCCCATTGGAATAGGCCCTTTCTTATCAAAATTGCCTGCTCCCTCCTCTCAAGTAGCGCAATGGCTGTTAACTGGGTTGAAAGTGTTTTATGTCAAATTTATGGAGTTTCGCAATTTTCTTTTCAAGTGGGTGTTTTCTGTATAAAAGTTAAGAGTCAAAGGCCAGCCAAAAGATGGCACGTGCAAGGCATGATTGCAAAAGTACCTTAGTTTGACCTCAAGTTTAGAAATACCCTTCCATCTCGCATTTCAGGCAGCCTTTCAACATGAGAGCTGCTCCTTGCGTGCTTCCCTGATTCAAACAGCTCTCATACTGTCAATCAACACATGACAGTGGCTGCGACCACTTCCTCTCGAAACCCTCAGCGTGCGTAACCCCCGTCTCGTGACCACAATATTCCCAATGAGCTACTTAAATGTGGTCACATACAGATAGCAGGTGGTCGTTGTGGAATTCCATTGTTATTGAAAACAGCCGACCTCAGTCAAAGTAAAACCAGCAGATCACACCAACAAAGGGATCAGATGCATGATAATATCCGGACCAAATTTTTACTAATAATGTGGAACAGGAAAGTCTAAGGAGCTTAGCAATCTGACAATTTGAAGTTTTTGGGCGGGTTACTAACTTGTGAAGCCCTAATCAGGTGGAAGGAAAAAACGACGGCAAGAGGAAAACTGGAAACTCTCTGTTTCGATACTAAACTAATTTCTAATCAATAGATTGAGGCTGGGAGCTTTTTGATTGAAACAAAGATTGGTTTGCAATAAAAAATCAAGACTGCGGGTGAGAATGTGAACCTGAAACAAAGAGTGTCAACCATTAAATGAAAGATGCTTAAAATTCTCATTTTTCAAGAACTCAAAGTTTCTTAACGATTTCTTTGGAGTTTCCTCGAATTCTTGATTTCTACATGTTGCGCCCTCGTGAATAAAAGTTATATTAAGCTATGCAACTGTTCAAATATTTTATTGAGAAAACTCGTGACACAGGTTTGATTTTGTACGCTAACGCTAAGAAGCCTCGAGCCTGACTTCCCCCTTAAGGTATCAGCCTCTACCAGGGTCTGTTTCGGTTGCCCAAGCGAAGGCTAAATAAACCTTGAGAATCTGATCTGTTTCCTCCATGTTTTTAACTGGCATTTTACTCCGACCAATTAGCAAAAGAGGTGCTTATCATATGGTAGCGATACTCGATGAGCATGGGTTGCAAATCTTTGAAAAGGCTGGTGTGAAATTCAGTGACCTATTTCTTTGAACTGAATGACTTCAAAGAAACTTTTGCTATTTATCTATAATTCTACCGTTGGACTTTTCTGAAATTTTCAATATTTTCATAGTGTTTTTCTTCTTTTTCAAGAATTCAAGAAAAATTTTCAAAGAAACTTAAAACCATCGCAATTTCTAAATTGTTTGACACGACATGAAATAATTTCGAAGAAAACCATAGTTTATGAATGCCAACAATATGGTATCAAGCAGAAGTCTATCATTCTTCTAATTTATGATTTAGAAATTTGATGACGTCACATCCTCAAATGAGCTGAAATGTAACGCCGTAATTTTTAGAAATATTCAAACTTTTTGAAAAGTCCAACGGTAGAATTATCGAGAAGTATATAGTTTCTTTCAAGCCATTCAATCAGAAGAAATAGGTCATTGAATTTTACACCCTCCTTTTTATACCGAGTTAAAGATTTGGAACCTATGCTTACACGATGTAGTAGGCAAATGAAATGTAGCCTGCGTTCAGGATAGTTGAGTCTGCACGCAGGCTAATGAAATGCAGCTTCTTATCACCTTTTTCTCTCTTTGTAGACGTTTGTAACAACGACCCTGACACCGATTGCAGAAAACTGGCACTCCAAGCATTGATTCTACTTGACGACGCAATCAAAAAGGAGTTTTCATAAAGAGCAACGCTGTTCTCAAAAGGAACCCATTCTGGTAAACCCCGTGCTAGCTTCTTCTTCGCCAAACAGCAGTGCAGAATTGAGGTATGTTCCCGGAGGGGGGGTACTCCAATTGTGGCCTGACAGGGGGGTCCAGTCAGGGTTAAAGAGGGCCAAAGCAAAATTTTGAAAAATACCCTCAAATGGTAGTATATTTTTACAGAAAGCCCCAAATGGTAGTTCGTGGACCTAAAATTGGGCCATTTGGTAGCATCTGGTAGCGAAAATTTTCTGCAGTTTTTCCAAATTGTCTATTGTAAAAACTGATTGAACAAAGCAAGAAATCTTCAAAATTCAATGATAATTAGTGATGCAATGACCATATTGCCATGCGGAGGAGCCTACTGAGTTGAAATCTTATATCTGACCTGGAATCTTGGAATACCCCCAATTGGTAGGAGGAGTTTGACAAATAGGGCCATTTGGTAGTCATTTCGTAAGACCCTCAAACCGACTGGACCCCCCTGTTAGGCCATAATGGGAGTACCCCCCCCCCGGGGGTATGTTTTCAGGCCAAGAAATAGGACGGTCAGGAGCAGATCAAAGAAGTGGCACAATCTTACAATCGAAAAGCAAAGCACAAATCTTGTCCCAAGGAGTGGAACAGATAGAGAAAAAGGATTGATTCATTGATTAATTCAACGCTTTTATTATTGTAAGAGAATCAAATGATAGCCCAAAGATCAGAATAAAGTCGTCTATTTCTGAAACTGATTCTTCGTAAGTATTCCTGCAAGAACTCATTTTAAACCAAAACGTAAGACCAGAGGCTTACCAGTACCTTTCTCACCTAAAATAAGGCCTTTTTCGAAGAACTGATTTTCAACCAAAAAGGAATACTCTAGGCTTACCTTTTTTGTAACCATAGGCATTATTTGAAGAACTTGTTTTCGATTTTAAGGTAAGGCAGTGCAACAGTGCAGGCTTACCCATTTTGCAAAAAAAACGTATTTTTGAAAGAATTAATTTTCGACCAAAAAAGGGCTATAGGCTTACTTTTCTAGTAAAAGATTCTTCCAAAATCCCTTACTTTTTGGTCGAAAATCAATTCTTCCAAAACTGCCTATTTTTTGCAAAAAAGATAAGCCTATAGCCTTACTTTTTGCTCAAAAATCAATTCTTTCAAAAAAGCCTATTTTTTGCAAAAAAGGTAAGCCTATAGCCTTACTTTTTGGTCGACAATAAATTCTTTCAAAAAGGCCTTTTTTTGCAAAAAAGGTAAGCCTATAGCCTTACTTTTGGGTCGAAAATCAATTCTTTCAAAAAGGCCTATTTTTTGCAAAAAAGGTAAGCCTATAGCCTTACCTTTTGGTCGAAAATCAATTCTTTCAAAAATGCCAATTTTTTGCAGAAAAGATAAGCCTATAGCCTTACTTTTTGGTCGAAAATGAATTCTTTCAAAATTGCCTATTTTTTGCAAAAAAGGTAAGCCTATAGCCTTACTTTTTGGTCGAAAATCAATTCTTTTAAAAAATGCCTATTTTTGCAAAAAAGGTAAGCCTATAGCCTTACTTTTTGGTCGAAAATCAATTCTTTCAAAAATGCCTATTTTTGCCAAAAAGGTAAGCCTATAGCCTTACTTTTTGGTCGAAAATCAATTCTTTCAAAAATACCTATTTTTTGCAAAAAAGGTAAGCCTATAGCCTTACTTTTGGTCGAAAATCAATTCTTTTAAAAATGCCTATTTTTGCCAAAAAGGTAAGCCTATAGCCTTACTTTTTGGTCGAAAATTAATTCTTTCAAAATGGCCTATTTTTTGCCAAAATGGTAAGCCTATAGCCTTACTTTTTGGTCGAAAATTAATTCTTTCAAAATGGCCTATTTTTTGCAAGAAAGGTAAGCCTATAGCCTTACTTTTGGGTCGAAAATCAATTCTTCCAAAACGGCCTATTTTTTGCAAAAAGGTAAGCCTATAGCCTTACTTTTGGGTCGAAAATAAATTCTTCCAAATATGCCTCGAAAATCAATTTTTGCAAAAAAGGTAAGCCTGTAGCCTTACTTTTGGTCGAAAATCAATTCTTTCAAAAAGGCCTATTTTTTGCAAAAAATGTAAGCCTATAGCCTTACCTTTTGGTCGAAAATTAATTCTTTCAAAAATGCCTATTTTTGCCAAAAAGGTAAGCCTATAGCCTTACTTTTTGGTCGAAAATCAATTCTTTCAAAAATGCCTATATTTTGCAAAAAAGGTAAGCCTATAGCCTTACTTTTTGGTCGAAAATCAATTCTTCAAAAAATGCCTATTTTTGCCAAAAAAGGTAAGCCTATAGCCTTACTTTTTGGTCGAAAATCAATTCTTTCAAAAATGCCTATTTTTTGCAAAAAAGGTAAGCCTATAGCCTTACTTTTTGCTCGAAAATCAATTCTTTCAAAAATGCCTATTTTTGCAAAAAAGGTAAGCCTATAGCCTTACTTTTTGGTCGAAAATTAATTCTTTCAAAATGGCCTATTTTTTGCCAAAATGGTAAGCCGATAGCCTTACTTTTTGGTCGAAAATTAATTCTTTCAAAAAAGGCCTATTTTTTGCAAGAAAGGTAAGCCTATAGCCTTACTTTTGGGTCGAAAATCAATTCTTCCAAAAGCCTATTTTTTGCAAAAAGGTAAGCCTATAGCCTTACTTTTGGGTCGAAAATCAATTCTTTCAAAACGGCCTATATTTTGCAAAAAAGGTAAGCCTATAGCCTTACTTTTGGGTCGAAAATCAATTCTTTCAAAACGGCCTATATTTTGCAAAAAAGGTAAGCCTATAGCCTTACTTTTGGGTCGAAAATCAATTCTTTCAAAACGGCCTATATTTTGCAAAAAAGGTAAGCCTATAGCCTTACCTTTTGGTCGAAAATCAATTCTTTTAAAAATGCCTATTTTTGCAAAAAGGTAAGCCTATGGCCTTACTTTTGGGTCGAAAATCAATTCTTCCAAAAATACCTATTTTTTGCAAAAAAGGTAAGCCTATAGCCGTACTTTTTGGTCGAAAATAAATTTTTCCAAAAATGCCTATTTTTGCAAAAAAGGTAAGCCTATAGCCTTACTTTTGGGTCGACAATCAATTCTTCCATAAATGCCTATTTTTTTCCAAAAAAGGTAAGCCTATAGCCTTACTTTTGGGTCGAAAATAAATTCTTCCAAAACGGCCAATTTTTTGCAAAAAGGTAAGCCTATAGCCTTACTTTTGGGTCGAAAATTAATTCTTCCAAAAATGCCTATTTTTGCAAAAAAGGTAAGCCTATAGCCTTACTTTTGGGTCGAAAATAAATTCTTTCAAAAAGGCCTATTTTTTGCAAAAAAGGTAAGCCTATAGCCTTACTTTTGGTCGAAAATCAATTCTTTCAAAAATGCCTATTTTTGCAAAAAAGGTAAGCCTATAGCCTTACTTTTTGGTCGAAAATTAATTCTTTCAAAAAGGCCTATTTTTTGCAAAAAAGGTAAGCCTATAGCCTTACTTTTGGGTCGAAAATCAATTCTTTCAAAAATGCCTATTTTTTGCAAAAAAGGTAAGCCTATAGCCTTACTTTTGGGTCGAAAATCAATTCTTCCAAAAATGCCTATTTTTTTGCAAAAAAGGTAAGCCTATAGCCTTACTTTTTGGTCGAAAATAAATTCTTCCAAAAATGCCTATTTTTTGCAAAAAGGTAAGCCTATAGCCTTACTTTTGGGTCGAAAATTAATTCTTACAAAAATGCCTATTTTTGCAAAAAAGCCTTACTTTTTGGTCGAAAATCAATTCTTTCAAAAATGCCTATTTTTGCAAAAAAGGTAAGCCTATAGCCTTACTTTTTGGTCGAAAATCAATTCTTTCAAAAAGGCCTTTTTTTGCAAAAAAGGTAAGCCTATAGCCTTACTTTTGGGTCGAAAATCAATTCTTTCAAAAAGGCCTTTTTTTGCAAAAAAGGTAAGCCTATAGCCTTACTTTTGGGTCGAAAATCAATTCTTCCAAAAATGCCTATTTTTTGCAAAAAAGGTAAGCCTATAGCCTTACTTTTTGGTCGAAAATGAATTCTTCCAAAAATGCCTATTTTTTGCAAAAAAGGTAAGCCTATAGCCTTACTTTTTGGTCGAAAATCAATTCTTTCAAAAATGCCTATTTTTTGCAAAAAAGGTAAGCCTATAGCCTTACTTTTGGGTCGAAAATCAATTCTTCCATAAATGCCTATTTTTTTGCAAAAAAGGTAAGCCTATAGCCTTACTTTTGGGTCGAAAATAAATTCTTCCAAAACGGCCAATTTTTTGCAAAAAGGTAAGCCTATAGCCTTACTTTTGGGTCGAAAATCAATTCTTCCAAAAATGCCTATTTTTTGCAAAAAAGGTAAGCCTATAGCCTTACTTTTGGGTCAAAAATTAATTCTTTCAAAAAGGCCTATTTTTTGCAAAAAAGGTAAGCCTATAGCCTTACTTTTGGGTCGAAAATAAATTCTTCCAAAAATGCCTATTTTTTGCAAAAAGGTAAGCCTATAGCCTTACTTTTTGGTCGAAAATTAATTCTTTCAAAAATGCCTATTTTTTGCAAAAAGGTAAGCCTATAGCCTTACTTTTGGGTCGAAAATTAATTCTTTCAAAAAGGCCTATTTTTTGCAAAAAAGGTAAGCCTATAGCCTTACTTTTGGGTCGAAAATTAATTCTTCCAAAAATGCCTATTTTTTGCAAAAAAGGTAAGCCTATAGCCTTACTTTTGGATCGAAAATGAATTCTTCCAAAACTGCCTATTTTTTGCAAAAAGGTAAGCCTATAGCCTTACTTTTGGGTCGACAATCAATTCTTCCATAAATGCCTATTTTTTTGCAAAAAAGGTAAGCCTATAGCCTTACTTTTGGGTCGAAAATTAATTCTTCCAAAAATGCCTATTTTTTGCAAAAAGGTAAGCCTATAGCCTTACTTTTTGGTCGAAAATTAATTCTTTCAAAAAGGCCTATTTTTTGCAAAAAAGGTAAGCCTATAGCCTTACTTTTGGGTCGAAAATCAATTCTTCCAAAAATGCCTATTTTTTGCAAAAAAGGTAAGCCTATAGCCTTACTTTTGGGTCGAAAATAAATTCTTCCAAAACGGCCAATTTTTTGCAAAAAGGTAAGCCTATAGCCTTACTTTTGGGTCGAAAATAAATTCTTCCAAAAAGGCCTATTTTTTGCAAAAAAGGTAAGCCTATAGCCTTACTTTTGGGTCAAAAATTAATTCTTTCAAAAAGGCCTATTTTTTGCAAAAAAGGTAAGCCTATAGCCTTACTTTTGGGTCGAAAATCAATTCTTTCAAAAAGGCCTATTTTTTGCAAAAAAGGTAAGCCTATAGCCTTACTTTTTGGTCGAAAATCAATTCTTTCAAAAATGCCTATTTTTGCAAAAAAGGTAAGCCTATAGCCTTACTTTTTGGTCGAAAATCAATTCTTCCAAAAATGCCTATTTTTTGCAAAGAAGGTAAGCCTATAGCCTTACTTTTTGGTCGAAAATCAATTCTTTCAAAAAGGCCTATTTTTTGCAAAAAAGGTAAGCCTATAGCCTTACCTTTTGGTCGAAAATCAATTCTTTTAAAAAATGCCTATTTTTGCCAAAAAGGTAAGCCTATAGCCTTACTTTTTGGTCGAAAATTAATTCTTTCAAAATGGCCTATTTTTTGCCAAAATGGTAAGCCTATAGCCTTACTTTTGGGTCAAAAATAAATTCTTTCAAAAAGGCCTTTTTGCAAAAAAGGTAAGCCTATAGCCTTACTTTTTGGTCGAAAATTAATTCTTTCAAAATGGCCTATTTTTTGCCAAAATGGTAAGCCTATAGCCTTACTTTTGGGTCAAAAATAAATTCTTTCAAAAAGGCCTTTTTGCAAAAAAGGTAAGCCTATAGCCTTACTTTTGGGTTGAAAATAAATTCTTCCAAAACTGCCTATTTTTGCAAAAAGGTAAGCCTATAGCCTTACTTTTGGGTCGAAAATCAATTCTTTCAGAAATGCCTATTTTTTGCAAAAATGGTAAGCCTATAGCCTTACTTTTGGGTCGAAAATAAATTCTTCCAAAACGGCCAATTTTTTGCAAAAAGGTAAGCCTATAGCCTTACTTTTGGGTCGAAAATAAATTCTTCCAAAACGGCCAATTTTTTGCAAAAAGGTAAGCCTATAGCCTTACTTTTGGGTCAAAAATAAATTCTTTCAAAAAGGCCTTTTTGCAAAAAAGGTAAGCCTATAGCCTTACTTTTGGGTCGAAAATCAATTCTTTCAAAAATGCCTATTTTTTGCAAAAAAGGTAAGCCTATAGCCTTACTTTTGGGTCGAAAATCAATTCTTTCAAAAAGGCCTATTTTTTGCAAAAAAGGTAAGCCTATAGCCTTACCTTTTGGTCGAAAATCAATTCTTTCAAAAATGCCTATTTTTGCCAAAAAGGTAAGCCTATAGCCTTACTTTTGGGTCGAAAATCAATTCTTCCAAAAATGCCTATTTTTTGCAAAAATGGTAAGCCTATAGCCTTACTTTTTGGTCGAAAATCAATTCTTTCAAAAAGGCCTATTTTTTGGAAAAAAGGTAAGCCTATAGCCTTACCTTTTGGTCGAAAATCAATTCTTTTAAAAAATGCCTATTTTTGCAAAAAAGGTAAGCCTATAGCCTTACTTTTTGGTCGAAAATAAATTCTTTCAAAAATGCCTATTTTTTGCAAAAAAGGTAAGCCTATAGCCTTACTTTTGGGTCAAAAATTAATTCTTTCAAAAAGGCCTATTTTTTGCAAAAAAGGTAAGCCTATAGCCTTACTTTTGGGTCGAAAATAAATTCTTTCAAAAAGGCCTTTTTGCAAAAAGGTAAGCCTATAGCCTTACTTTTGGGTCGAAAATCAATTCTTTCAAAAATGCCTATTTTTTGCAAAAAAGGTAAGCCTATAGCCTTACTTTTGGGTCGAAAATAAATTCTTCCAAAAATGCCTATTTTTTTGCAAAAAAGGTAAGCCTATAGCCTTACTTTTTGGTCGAAAATCAATTCTTTCAAAAAGGCCTATTTTTTGCAAAAAAGGTAAGCCTATAGCCTTACTTTTGGGTCGAAAATTAATTCTTACAAAAATGCCTATTTTTTGCAAAAAAGGTAAGACTATAGCCTTATTTTTTGAGTCGAAAATGAATTCTTCCAAAACTGCCTATTTTTTGCAAAAAGGTAAGCCTATAGCCTTACTTTTTGGTCGAAAATCAATTCTTTCAAAAAGGCCTATTTTTTGCAAAAAAGGTAAGCCTATAGCCTTACTTTTGGGTCGAAAATCAATTCTTTCAAAAAGGCCTTTTTTGCAAAAAAGGTAAGCCTATAGCCTTACTTTTGGGTCAAAAATTAATTCTTTCAAAAAGGCCTATCTTTGGCAAAAAAGATAATCCTATAGCCTTACTTTTTGGTCGAAAATATATTCCTCCGAAAATGCCTATTTTTGCAAAAAAGGTAAACCTATAGCCTTACTTTTGGGTCGAAAATCAATTCTTTCAAAAAGGCCTATCTTTGGCAAAAAAGATAAGCCTATAGCCTTACTTTTTGGTCGAAAATAAATTCTTTCGAAAATGCCTATCTTTGGCAAAAAAGATAATCCTATAGCCTTACTTTTTGGTCGAAAATATATTCCTCCGAAAATGCCTATTTTTGCAGAGAAGGTAAGCCTATAGCCTTACTTTTTGGTCGAAAATCAATTCTTTCAAAAAGGCCTATTTTTTGCAAAAAAGATAAGCCTATAGCCTTACTTTTTGGTCGAAAATCAATTCCTCCGAAAATGCCTATTTTTTGCAAAAAAGGTAAGCCTACAGCCTTACTTTTTGGTTGAAAATAAATTCTTTTGAAAGGATTGATTTTCGAAAGAAAAGTAAGGCTATAGGCTTACCTTTTTGCAAAAAATAGGCATTTTTGGAAGAATTGATTTTCGACCAAAAAGTAAGGCTTACCTTTTTGGCAAAATATGGGCATTTTTGGAAGAACTGATTTTCGACCAAAAGTAAGGCTATAGGCTTACCTATTTTGCAAAAATAGGCATTTTCGGAGGAAAATATATTCGACCAAAAAGTAAGGCTATAGGCTTACCTTTTTGGCAAAATATGGGCATTTTTGAAAGAATTAATTTTCGACCAAAAAGTAAGGCTATAGGCTTCACCTCTTGCAAAAATAGGCATTTTTGGGAGAATTTATTTTGACAAAAAAATAAGACTATGCACATTTTTGGAAGAACTTGTCTTCGACTATAAGGTAAGGCTATAGGCTTGCCTTTTTTGCTGAAATTTGCTATTTGGAAATTGATTGAAATCATCAGTGAGTCCACAAGAGTGCTAATAGTAGAAATCTCTCAAACAAGTACTTCACTCAGTTTAATATTAAATTCATATTTATAATGGAATCCTTTTAAAAATATTTATAAAAACATCATCATCTGCACACAAATTACCACTTAATTTCTATTCCAAAATACAACTGCTACAAAGATATCCATTCTTCAAACGAAATATTTACATCAAAAATAATTTGTTTCTTTTTGCAGAAAGCTCTATCTGTTATCACAATGATCAGGGTAGTGCCCCAAAAAGCCCATAAACTGTTAGGATAATACTCTGAAAAGTTAGGCATATATCAAGCTATTTATATTTCATCTTGTAGTTATTCAACAACATCATTCCCTAATGCTTTTCTCAACTCTGCCGCTAGTTCTTTCATCCATTTGTCATTATCATCACCCTGATCTCCCTGTGAAAGAGATTATTTTGACAGTTAGGATTGCTACTGGATTTATTACCCGAGTTCTCTTTATCTTCGTTGCCTTTGACTTAAATGAAGGCACTTCTGTCAACAAATCAACGGCAAAAACATGGGTAAAACTCATTCTTTCGGGGATATTGTATTGAAAAGTTTCAAAGAAATGTGATGTTTTTATTGCAAGGACGCTTTTGCTTCTTTGCCCCCTTGGAAAAAGGCAGGACAGGCACTTGCTTCCTTCTTTCTAGGTCAGGACGGGCACTCTTTCCCGCATTCCCATTCATTTTCATTTCATTTTTCATTTTAAACATATTTACTCTGGGATACAATTCAGTGAAACTAATAAACTGCTTTCCAATTGTCCCAGCAAAAATCAATGATTCAATTCAATTCTTGTTGTATAACATTGGATTGAATCGAGAAAAACCAAAATGGCAGGTTGTGCATCAGATCTTGCTTGAACGAAGATGCTTGCAGCGATATGTGACAAACACGGGCATATTTCATAATACAATAGCATCAGTTGCTTTTGAATAACACCTCGATTCAAAGCAATTAGCGATTGCAGACAAAAAAAGTTCTCCCAGCCAGTAATTCAAAACAAACAAAGCCTCGAAATTTGCCCTGAAACTAATAGGGCAAACTCTTGCCTTGTGCATGCGAAAGCCGGTTTTTAAGAGAAGTTATGTGCTTATAACGAAAGAAGAAGGGTAAATCTAAAGTTCTGCCTGGTGGTTTTGTTTATTTGATTCAGGAGCTGTTTTGCAATTGTTTTATTTTGAGCCCTAAATACGTGAGAATTACAATGCCTTCTGCTCGACTCCTGAATCAAATAAACAAAATCCGCCAGAGAGAACATTAGATCTACCCTTCTTCTTTCATTATAAGCACGTAATGTCTCTTAAAAACTACCTTTCACTTGCACTAGGTGAGAGTTTGCCCTACTAGTTAAGGGGAAACTTTAGCTTCTTTGTTTGTTCTGAATTACTGGTTGAGAGAGTTGAGACAGTCTACTGTTTATAAACATATTTTTCATCGAGAAGAAAGAATGAATATGACCCTCTTACCATTATCTGAAGGCAAATCATATCACTGATCCTCTTTACTTCTTTCGGATTGGATAGCAAGTCGTCTAGTCCTCTACAATGAAAGGAGATATTACAGAGCTACTGTAACCAGTGACCAACGACATACCAACAAAGTAGAGCAGCTGCGAAGCCTTATTTCTTGTACAGTTATAGAGCAAATCCACCCCATTTCAGCTGACGATTTGGGGTCACAATTTTAAAGGACGAATCCGGGCTTGTGTAAAATTATGTCATAAGATAGAATTAGGTCATAAAACAAGCTTATCCTTCCGTTTTAGCCAAATTTCAACGTCTTTTTTTACCTATTCGAAAGGTCCTAGCGGCAAAAGAGTTGTGATAATCTGGGCCTAAAACTTGACCCGATTTGGAGCGCCATTTTATCATAAATCACACCAACCCAGTTTCAAGATAACAATATTGGTGGATCCATTCATGGTTCTACTTAGGCCAAATTTGATTTTCAGACCGTTTGGAATTTTATCGTGCCCGCAAAGGGCCTTGGATGAGAATGGCTCTTTAAATACCTCGTGAATCGCCGTTGAATATCATTGTGTGCCCTGACGACCATTTTCGATCTTTCCATCGCATTATGTTCTTGAGTGCTAAGAAAAAACAATACTTATGTCACAACAACAACAACTTTTAAGGCGAAAAAATTTTAGGGTAGATCCTTGTCCGAAGAATTCTGACCTAAAGTAGAGTTCTTCGTGCCAAAAAGTTTCTTTCCTTCGTTAGTTTCCGTAAGATTTGGCGTCAAGTTCTGTTTCCAGAAGGAAGAAATTGTTTACGATCAAGCAAAATGCTATCTCCTACGCGAATTTGTTCCTTGATTGAGAAATAATGAACTTTGTTCAACAAGGACAGATTTTGTAAGACAACAGCATGAGTTGCTTTTGATTGACACCTCAAATCAATGAGATTAGCGATCACAGACAAAGGAAATTCTCTCAACCAGTAATTCAAAACAAACAAAGCCGCAAAAGTCTCTTTGAAACCCAAGTAGCTAGTGCGCTCGTTGTGCATTCCAAAAATTGTTTTCAAGAGCAAACATGAGGATATATCGAAAGAAGAAGGATATATCTACATATCTGTCTCGGGCATTTTATTTCTTTGGTTCAGAAGCTGAGCAGTAAGTGTTTTAATTACACCCAAAAACATAACAGAATTGAACTGCCTCCCAATCGGCTGTTGAACCAAATAGATGAAATGCCCGTGGCAGATGTTTAGATTTACCCTTCTTCTTTCGTTATAAGCACGTAACGTCTCTTAAAAACCATCTTTCGCTTGCACAAGGCGAGAGTTTGCCCTACTAGTTTCAGAGAAACTTTTGCGGCGTTGTTTGTTTTGAATTTCTGGTTGAGAGAATTTTCTTTGTCTGTGATCGCTAATCGCTTTGAATTGCGGTGTCAATCAAAAGCAATTCATGCTATCGTCTTACAAAATCTGTCCTTGTTGAACAAAGTTCATTATTTCTCAATCAAGGAACAAATTCGCGTAGGAGATAACATTTTGCTTGATCGTAAACAATTTCTTGATTGAGAAATAATAAACTTTGTTCATGAAACTATCGGGTGGATAAGAAATAACACGAAGTTTGAAATGCAACTAATCCCTAAATATCAAAGCAAAAATATCTATTAATACCCTACTGAACAATCAACCTTTTCTTCATGATTTTATGATTTTTCCTGCCTGAAACGTATATTCCATCTCAAATTAGATGTCACCTGCAAATGCATGCCCGCGAATAACAATAATAGAAGTGTAGAAAAAGTTTGCCATTATCCAAATACTGTTGAAGCGGTTAGAGCTCCTACGCAGCGATACGTCTCATTTCAAATTTCCCTTAATATATTCAATATAAACAAGGGAAGTTTGAAGTGAGACGTAACGCTGCGTAGGAGCTCCAACCGCTTCAACGGTATTTTAAACAATGGCGGCATTCGATTCCTTGCTGTGACGAGAGAAGAACGAAGGAATAGCAACATTATCAAGCTTTACTCGCAATCCCGTGGAAGAGCAACAACACAGTGAGCCAAAATACAATTTTGATCATAGTGTAGGCCACATTAACGGTGCATTATTGCCCATGGTTATATCAAAAAATCTAATTTGCTTAAATCGTTCGTATCTCCCTCAGGGACAGTGCAAAATTTATATGACATGGCTGGTGGAGAAGAAACATTATTGCAAAAAATCAACTGCCTCGTCATCCCTTTCCTTAGAAAATGTATCTGCCCCGTATTCATGAACGACAGATGTTGTATAGTACCATCGATGAATTAGCCGAAGACCATCACAAAATCAACCCTTGTCCTTACGAGTTTTTGTCAACCAAAAAATTGACTTATCTTATATATATGACTGATGAATCGCTAAACAACTGACATGGACATTTTGCGTCATTTTATAGACATCCTTCCAAGCATTTCTCATCTTGTATGATTCGCAATTTTGTCCTCAAAATGAAAAATTTTCAAATTTCATTTTGAGCTCATAAAATGTTACTGCCGAGTACATATTTGCTTGATAGAAAGTGTATGATATGACGGATCTTGGCAAACTAAATTTTTGTAAGTTAACAAGTTAGCTATAGAGTTGTATCAGTTTATTAGATTCCGAAAAACGATTTGAGAGCTCCAGGCTTTCAAACGTCTGTACATCTTTTTCACTCACCTGGTATATGAAATGAAAATAATCTTACCGTCTGTAGTGTTTCCCAAGTTTGTGTGAACGCTTCAAGGATTCTCTGATTATGTCATGATATGTAGGTGCAGATGGCGTAAGAAGAAAGTCAAGGAAAAAGAGATGAGGAAAAGTGACCCTTGTGGGGGGGGGGGAGCTAGAAATCACACCCAATGCATCATATCTGGAACAGTTTTGGCCAGTTGCATACGGATCAAATACAAATAAAACGCCACCATTTTGAAAATGACAGCTGCAAGCTTGACCAGGGGGGGTTGGCAAAGCCCCCCGCGACGTTTTTGAGCGCCGTTCTTCGAAATTTCGCAAATGGCAGAAAATGTTTCGTTCACTTCCACACTGGGATTGAAGATTGGCATTGCAGAGACAGAACATTCAATCTAGGTGGGTGTATTGATTCGAATTATGACTAATGGGCATTTACACATAATTTTATTATGAATTACAGTTATTGTCAGTTATCGATTAGCTTTAATCGGCCGTTTTTGTGAGAAGTTACTGTGGGCCTAAGTTCCGCAGTTCGACCAATATTTATCAAATTTGTTGTTCGTTTTCTGACAGACGGGGAAGGGACTTAGCAATGTTTTGCTTTGATTTATACTTCGAAAGGCTTTGGCTGCTAGAAAAACATTTAAGTCCCGCTAAGTCCCAACATCTAAAGCTTTATTTCACCTGAAAACAAGATGCGGTTTTCGTCCAATTTGTCCAAAGAAACTATACGTGCCCCACAACAACGCTGAACAATATTCTCGTCTGGTTTCACTGCTATATCTTCTCCTGGTAGTTGGTCAATGCTATAAAGCTTTTGGGTGGACTTATTTTGTTTCAAAAGCGGCGAATTGACATCTCCAAAAGCTTCCATTATTTTAGGCCAGCATCACAGCTTTGTCCTCTCGCGCTCGTGTGCAACACTTCCGACTGATCAAATTCCAATGGGCAATTCCAATAATATGAATGGTACGCAAAGCATTGTGGGATACTATTCCAACCCCCCCTGAAGCTTGACTACTAGCTAGCAATCGCCAGTTTCCTGTAAATGTCATCGTGATCGAAGTCACAAGTAAATGGCGCAAAGCAACATCAATATTAGGAAGATCTATGAAAAGATGACCTACTAGCCATGACAAACTAGCCAAATCAGGTACATTGGGTTACAATAAAGATGCATCCTTAAAGTGGCCGAATAATATTGGCCAGTAATGTACTAATCAGGTCTCAGGACCAGATTCAGTCAGATGCAATCTGATTCCAACCAAATACTGGGAGTCCCAAAAAAATGTATACAGATTTGGTTGACTCCAGCGATGTGAATTTAGCTTCAATCAATGGCTAATCACTCTCAAAATGTTCCTCGCTAGTTAACTTGAACATAGATACCTCGTTTGTTGGTATTGATGCTTTGAAAGCAGAAATATCGATCTTTAAAGCACAAATTTGCGTCCACTTGCAAACCAGAGCTTTGGCTTTTGGCCTAAGCAATTTCCTAAAGCACATCGAAATTAAGAACTGAAATTAATGAAAAATTAAGAAACTTCCCAATGAGAGACTGGGTGGTGACTTCTGGAAAACAGAATAACACAAGATCTAAAAATGTTCAAATTTTATCAAGGCTATCGTTGATTTATACGCTGTGCCTTAAGAAATTGCTTAGGCCAAAACGCTACAGCTCTGGTTTGCAGGAAGAGGCAAATTTGAGCTTTCGAGCTTAACATGTCTCTCTACCAATATCAATAAACGAGGTATCTATGTTCAAGTTAACTATCGAGGAACATTTTCAGAATGATTAGACATTGATTTAAGCTATATTCACAGCACTGGAGTCAACCAAATCCGTATACATTTTTTGGGACACCCGGTATAAAACTTCTGATGCGACAAAAATTGCAAGAAATGAAAAGGATATGGTGGTAAAGATTCGATTTCAGTCCTCCGAATAAGTATTGCCGTTCCAGCATCCTTTGAGAGATGATTTGATCGCAAATGCTGCTCGATGAGCGGACTTCTTCCGTAAACATCAAAAACATTCTTGGAAAATCCAGGTCCTTTGCCAGCCTTGCACGACTGTGAAAGCAAACAGAAGAAAAGTAGAAAAACTTCTCGAATGATCTATTAGGTCGCCGTTGTTTGCTTTCAGCATAATATTTGGTAAAAATGGTTGAAAAAATGGTGTCAAAATGACAGATGCAAGAAACCAAAATCTTAGTAAATGGCACACTGAGGACTTTCAAACCTATGTTATCATCAGAGCGTGACTAAGTAAACCAAAGCAACTTTTCCCCAGGGGGGGTACATAACATGTTCAAGGTACGGGTATGTGCCACCCATATAGGTGGATTTTTGGGCCCAAAATTCTCTTAACAAGGGTAATTTTCTAGGCAAATTTTCCATAAAAATGGATGGGGTTTCGAGTTTCGCTGAAATTCCTAAAAATAGTTAAAATAGGCAGCTTCCCGCCAAAATTCATCATAAAAGTGGGTACCAAGGCAAGTGTCAGTAATTAGAAGAGGATACCTTCCTAGCCTGCGTGCAGACTCAACTATCCCAGTCGGCAGCAGGCTAGTACCTTCCTGAAAACCGGGCGGCAGACCTCCGTCCATCCACAAGTCATGTACCCTCCCCGGGAAATTCTCATAAGCACGATTGCGAAAAATGATTCAGATAAAAATAAAAGTGTAGCTAAATAAATGGGAAATGTTTGTTAACTTCTGGAATTTGATACCAGCAGGGAGCTTAAAAGAGA
The DNA here is from genome assembly GCA_039566865.1 of Aurelia coerulea. Lineage (NCBI taxonomy): Eukaryota > Metazoa > Cnidaria > Scyphozoa > Semaeostomeae > Ulmaridae > Aurelia > Aurelia coerulea. The sequence continues at coordinate 19,388,803 of CM076955.1, forward strand.
GGGGGGCTTATCTAAAATACTGGCTCAGAGGGGAGAGGCTTATTAGAGAGTATCTTAGTGTCTAATGAAACTACAATCAAAAATTAATCATTTTGCTGAGGACTAAACTTTGAGGCAATTCTAAGAATGCTCATTTACTGTTTACGTACCTCCAGTTTCTTTTTACGAGCTGCTGGCACACGCGTTATTGCAGGTGGCATTTGGAGCGCTGATACACCATCTTTAACCTGCCTCGAATCAGAATTTGCATTCAGCATGGAGACATTTTTTAAGAACGAAGGTGCGGGTGAAGTTGCTCTATTACTTGGCTTATCACGTGATGCTGACGTCATATCTTTGGTGGCTGGATCATGAAGGGTTGGTAAGAGAAAACTTCCGGTTCTGCGCTTTACTGTGTTTTTACCCGCGACTTTGCTCATCCTTCTCGCGGAGGGTACATGGGTTGCGTGAGAAGCAAGGGAGATCTTTTGAGAGCTAGACCGCTTTAGCAGATCTAAGGACTCGTCGCTTAGAATGATCTCTACAGAATTTTTCTTTGCTGTTGAGGAAAAGAAACATTACTTAATCAGAGTGACACAGTAGCAAATTTCACAATTTACTAAGGATTGTGACTTACTACGAATAGCCTCACTCCCTTGATTCACTAAGCAGAAACAAAAACGGTTCAACTGATAGGGTCAGCACTAGACTTGAGTGACAAAGTTTACAAGTGACAGATTGACAAATTCAGAGTGACAAATTTTACAAGTTTTACTAAGGATTGTGTCCTACTACGAATAGCCTCACTCCCTTGATTCACTAAGCAGAAACAAAAACGGTTCAACTGATTGGGTCAGCACTAGACTTTTCACTTCCTTGAACTTATTTGTCACTATAACTACTGAAGCGACAACAACAAGATCAATTCAATTCAATGCACGAAAGTGAAGGGGCTTGAATCGTAAGTCTAGGTCTAGTGTCCCCAACAATCTCCCCCATTAAGAAAAGGAATTCTGTGTTGGATGGACAACTGATCACCTGTTTCGCAAACAGCCTATGAAGGGAAATTTTCTCAGGAAAAAACCGGAGTAATCTTTAATAAGAAACCGCTTATAAGAAAATCAACTCTCAGATCGCCAAAAAAATAAAAAATTCCAGTACTGGGAAAATCTCATTCAAAGGAATTTTACTCCAATTTCACTAGTTTCCTATATCATATTACTCGGAAGGTACTCAAGTCTTCAAAAAATTCTTTTTTTAAATGTTCAGGAGGGCACAGAAGTAACAATGAAGATTGTTATGGAATTTGTAAATAACTCGTAAGAAACTCTGAGCAGGGGAGACCGGGGCTAGTTGTGAAATTTTTCAGAAAAATAAACAGTGAATAAAATCTGTCTGCTAGTATAATCTCGAGTATAATCCTACTTCTTACGTCAAATAAACTCAAAATCAGGGAAAATATGATAAAAAAAACGCAAAATTAGATAAAGTACATTTCATTCACTATTATTTCATCATTTGCACACCAGATGTCTTAGCTGCTTTCGCTGATCTGAAAATCTTGAAAATCAACTGCTTAATGCATCAGTTTCAATAGATTTGACTCTCAGTCAACTCTAATTCTATATCACAACCATATCGAAAAATTGTTTTTTTTACCGAATAGCTTTCAGAAAGAACTTACTTGTATTTTGGTGGATTTTTTGTTTTTTTTACAACTTGCCCCAAAGCGACAAGGTGTGAAAATGCACTGTTCTGGAAAAATGCATTTGAATATAGCATTCAAGCTCGATTTCAGGAGAAACAATACATATTTACTCCAATATTGCATAGGAATTAGGAATTCCCACTAACTACCGAACGCTGCAGAACGAAATGTTCTGAAATCCAAAAATTTACTGTCAGGCCAAAAAATGGGGATAGCAGTGGAAAAAAAATAGCCACCGGCAAGAACGATAAGAACCACTGTTTACATTGAAGGTACTAACAAGACTTTCATTCACAAGCTGGTAAGCACAGCTTTAATAGCGGCAAAGAAATACCATTTGTTACAACTTGCCCCTATTACTTCTAGCCCTGGTCTCCCCTATTCAAAATCTGATAATTTAAATAAATGTCCAGTCCCGGCTCAAATTCTTAGCTTCCTATGAAAAAATCTCAGTGCATTTTTTCTATCCAATTACAACTTTTACAAGGACAAATTATTTAAGACACTACATATGAATTGCTCTCTAACACTACAAGACAAGGACGATACCAAAAGTGCTGAAAGACATATAGTTACCGACTTCACTTACATTTCGTTGTGCCGTTCAAATGAAGTTTCTCTCCTTTTCGCATATCAGCTGGTTCTAATCCTTCAAAATTCCACTTTTCAAATGTTCTGGGTGGTGGTTGTGTACCTGAAATCGGAAGCAGAAGTTTATTAAACTAAAACAACGGGACAGTACGCTACTTTCATTTCCAATAATGCTTTGTTTGACTCTTATTATACTGGAACGGAAAGCACGGCTTGTTCCAGCTTCAGGCAAGGACACCTACCTTGTAGGAACTGTGTTTATTCCCAGTGCTGTTTCGTGACAAAATACACAGAGTAATTGGTATCCTGTTAATAATTTAGAATTTTTTTGAAAGAATTGTCAAATGCTCAAATTTTCAAATTCTAACGTCTGTTAGTGTTGACCAATCAAAAATCACGCTATCTGGTTCCCTGTGGTCATCTCGTATAAAAGTTGATCTCGTATTACATCACCATCGGAGCTCGAAACAACAAAGTTATTCATACGTCATCTTGACCTTGACAGAACAGACTCTGTGCACTGGGTCACGATAACAGCACTGGGAATAAACACAGTTCTTATAAGGAAGGCACCCCCGCCCTTGCTTCAGGCCTTCTTTTGCTTTGGTTTTCATCTCCTAAATTGAAAATTTTGTCAAACTGAATTTGATTTTCGAATTCTTTGCGTACGATATGAAATAAAAGGACAAGATAACATTTGGCGGGGAACTGTTTGCATGGAAAAAGTTTCCCAAATTTCTCCCCGAAGTTTGCCAATTTTCCCTGCCAAGGCTTCCCTTAAAAACAAATGACACGGAGATATAAGGCAACTTAAGTTTGGGGCCTGGGCAATCTAATTATAGCCTATTGTATTCCATTGTACTTGATGATCTCGAGAGATTATTAAAACAATTTGACAAATGAACACATGTGGCGTTCTTTTGTTCTATTTTCAAACTAGACGCTATATATCCGTCATTTAGGCTAATTTCCAGTCAGCAGAAGTTTCCAAACGAGCGGATCAACGTCCTCCCTAGGCCTTTTGTTATAGTGACAAATGTCCCTGAGGACATGGTTGCGGACAGATATTCCATTGTTTACAAGAGGAAATGGTGCCTTAAAGTTGAATGAAAAGTTACGACGACCGGGAAGATTCACATCTTGGCAGGGGATAGATTTTGCTTCATTTACCGGGGTTGAATGTGCCAGACCACATAGATGATCGTAAATATCACCCAAGGAAAATTATAGATATGTAATTACCAGTTATCCATAGATGAACAACCAATATCAAGTCATCTTTGAATTTATCATCAAATTGGCGATATGAAGTTGGGAAAGCTTGACATAACGTTGCATAAACCGATTGTGCCAGGAGGTCTGGATATCGCTGAAATAAATGCGGAAAATGAATACACTGTGAATTCATCATGATAATCATCATTAACACGATGATGATGATGATGATGATGATGTCACCAACGAAGGAAAACAAATCAATATATCACAAACAAAATGATGAATTAGAATAAGAATAATTTAAATTAAACATTGCCTACAGCCCGTGATGTTACAGAAAATTTGGGCCTACTATGTTAAGTGCATGGCACATCCAGGCATGGGATCTCTAGTTTAGCGTCCCTTCTGAAGGAACGCTAAATTGGAAGGTTGCCCATCAAGATTTTGATCTCACTTTACCACATCATCACATCATCGAATGTGTTTAGGCTAAACACAGCATAGCTAATGGTAATTTTGCACAGAGAATAGTAACCCAAAGTATCTGCGATAACCTTGGTGATCGAAGCTTTGGTGGACGATTTAATCTAGTTTTCGGACGCCGAATATTTGAAGGTTTTAATGGATATCGAAAGTTCCATCTCATTTCATAGCCATAGACAAGAAAACACTGCAATGAAACTTACGTGGAAGCTGCGATGAAACTGGCCGCCATTAAAAATCAAAGGCTATATTTACGTGCGCGGGTTGTCCCGTACTTTCCAATTGTTGACAAAAATCTTATATTGCCCCTTTGACTTCATAAGCCGAGAATAAAATGTTGACTTAGATGCCTGACAAAAGATAGTTGATATTAAAGGTATTTTTCTGACTGTATTTTGAAATTTGTAGCCTTACTTTGTTGATCAAAAATGTAAATAAATCTTTAAATCAATATATTCCACAGAGTTCTTACCAAGAAAATAGTGTCCTCATATTTTGCGCCAATCCATTTGATTAAGAGTTTTGTAAAATTTTGAGATATGCGATTATAAAGCTTCTCTTGGCACATTGGTAAAGGCTGAAATATAGAAAAAGATGACGCATAAAGATTCAATCGACCCAATGACCCAGTATTAAAAGATCGAACAACGCTGTTTGGTAAGAAAATGCATACACGTTTGACAGTCTGAAGCTATGAAACCATTTTTCAGATTCCTGTAACCTGTGCAGCTAACCAAGGCCGCCTAACTTGCAGGAACTGTGTTTATTTCCAGTACTGTTTTCATGACATAGTACACAGAGAAATTGCTGTCCTGCCAGAATGATATGAGTATGATTTTGTGGCTTCAAATTCCGGTGTTGATGTAATATGAGATCAACTGTTACACGAGATGACAAGGGAATCAGACAGCGTGATTTTTGATTGGTCAACACTAACAAAGGTTAGAATTTGAAAATCACTGTGATTAACAGGACAGCAATTACTCTGTGTACTATTTCACGAAAAATGTACTGGGAATGAACACAGTTCCTACAAGGTAGACGCTCTTCAGCTAACATGCCAACTTAGAAAAAGAACTTAGAGTTCGTAAAAATCAGGGAGCGCCGTGGTCAAAGTTAATAGCAATGCAGCCTCACGATAGAAGAAAATACAAGAAATTCAATCAAATCACGATCGAATCGCGGCCTAGGCTTTCTTCAACAGTCACTCCTCAAAAGTTAAATGCAATAAAAATCACTTCAAGCAGATAGTTAATCAACAAAATCTATTATAAATGCGAAAAAGAAAGTTCAGTGTACTGTACCTGAGGTAAATTATGGCAAATTAGGGTCAGAAGTAGAGTTAGTTAGGGTTCAGTTAGGGTTAGTAGAGTATTTGGCAAAATACGTTCCTAAGAAATATGGTATATAAAGCTGGTCCACTAAAGTGCATTCTTCCCTTTTAAAGCAACAATTTCACTGTTTTCAAGACCACCTACCACAGCAACTTCGTTCAAATCTAATCAATTGCGTCAATCGAATCAAAAGTTTTAAAATCATTGTCCTTTGCCAAATCTGGCAATGTGATTAGTTTAACTGGAAACTGGATTAGTTTAACTGGATTAGTTTAACTGAATATTGTATGGGCATAAACAGCTAAATAGGGTTAAGATTTTCAGAGTAATATTTTGAGTCTTTGTTGACCAAAGAGACGACAACGAGTAAAAGAGCACAGGGAAACAAAGGGCTCTCATAGGTAATAAGTGTAGACTACAGGGTACGGGTGATTAATGAGTATCAACGGAATTTCTAAAAAACCTTTCTTACAACATACCTGGTATTTCTCACAAAAGTACCACCAAAATGTGTCCTAAAAATAATAACTTTGCATTAATCAATGAATCAAAGCAGTCATAAATAATACAAATGTCAGGCATTACTAAAGGCTATAATTCAATAAAAATATGTTCGTTGCGTGTGGTACTATAGCAATTTAAATGATAATATCGTAAATAAATGATTCAAGTACAACAAATAGATTAGATGTTAAAAAACACGACGTTTCGAGAGTATAATCAAGTGACTCGAAATCAATCGAGCCAAGCAAAGAAAAGACAAAGTTCGGACGCTAAGCGCTATCTCAAATAAGCCACGGGGTTGCAATTTATTCTTAGTAAGTATGTTCTGTTATTGTACAATTTTAGATTGATATACCGGGTGTCTCAGAAAAAAGTACCCCTTTTTGACTGAAAATAGGAACCAAGCAATAAGATATCATTGCTCCCCGACTTCACAGCTAAATTTATCAATGTTCAACTTAGATTCACGTACCTTGCATTTAGAAATCGTCCACCAAACACCGGAGATACAGGTTCGCAAAGTCAAAATTTACAGTGCACCCAAAACCAGAGGTTTTGAAAAAGGACCTAGTCATGATTTGGATTGTGGACATTTTCCAAAGTACCTGTAGATTTAAGTTTCTGTGTTTTGCCTTTGAAAAGAATAAAAGATGCATGGACATGGCGCTGATTAAACAAATATAGTAAAAATGTGGTAAGAATGATAAAGTTGTGCCACATCTCCAAAATAAGCGTGCACGTGCTCCTTTTCCTCTTCTTTAATACAAAACACTTGGGATCGAATGCAATGCAAGGACCGTTTCCTCAAAAGAAAAGTCACTTCAAGAACAATTGAAGTAATTCAAGGTATAGATCTTTTCAAAAATAAAAGTAAAGGTCAAAGTCGAAAATTCGTTTGCAAAATGCCTGCTTGTTGTCAAATTATGGCTAGGCCATTTCTCAAAACCTCTGGTTTCAAGTGCACTTCAAATTTTGACCTTGAGAACTCATATCTCCGGTGTTTGGTGGTTGATTTTAAAATGCAAGGTATGTGCATTTAAATTGAAGACCAAAAAATGTAGCCATGAATTCAAAAAGTCCCGAAATATTATCGTTTTGTTGCCTTGTTGAGTCAAAAGGGGGTACTTTTTTTTGAGACACCCGATATAAAAAGATAATAAGATGTCACTCGAGATTTGCGATAACGCAAAATTGATCATAAAAAACACGTCATTTGTTTTATTCGCGGAAATGTTCACATTACATCTAATTCGAGACAGACTTTAATCAGCAAAGAGCATGTCAATAGCAATAACTGCAAACAATTAATTTCAGTTACCTTGAGCATGGCTTGAGACAGTCTTGAGTAATAAAATCTTTTAAAATCTCGCTTGAAAGTTGGCTGAAAGAAAATTAACGCAAACAATTTTCATAGATTCACAACTCAGAGACAAATATACCGTACTACAGCGAATAAATTTGAAGGCAAAAACACCGCAATAAGACGAAAAAGCAACAGCAAATGAGATGCTGGTAAGGGATCTTTATGGGAACGATAATTCCACATTTGATTCTGGCCAATAATTTAATTGCAATTGAAATTTGAATGATATTTCTGAAACTGACAATAGCATTTCATTTAAATTTCAATGGCAAGTAAATCATGGACTGGAATGGAACGTGGAATCCTCGTTCCATACAAAACCCCGTACCAGCATTTCTGCGTCTAACAGACGAGTGATTTTACAAAATAGAATGTTCACATTCAAGTTAGCCTTTGACTGATAGATTAACATTTCAGTTTTGAACATCAGCCATAAACTTTTTGTTCCACTGCCCGCCAAACATCTCAACTTTTTTTCGACTCACTTGGTATAATATGGCGGTAGCATAAAATTTATTAGTTCATCTTGCCTTTCAGTTTCTCGTAAAATCCATCAAATTGTATTAGCATTGTTTCATTGTTGTTTTGTAATAATTAATTGATCCAAAAAATGTTACCTTTCTTTTCAGGTCTTTCTGTGCTGCAGTAACAATCTTTAAGATATCAATGGCCTCAAACGAACACGGCAATGGAGTGATCTCATCTTTGTCATATCCTGGGAATGATTGCAATTCTACCAGCGCTGGCCTTTTGCTCAAATGTTGACTTGACTGCAATAAAGTATAAACCAAATGAATAAAAAAGGAATAATCCCTGTTTGAAGACCATTGCCCCCTGGATATTAAGGCAATCATATTGGCAAGTATATTACTCAATCCCCGGGGGTGGAGGGTACTTAGTGTATTTGTCCGACGGGGATGTGCCGTTTTCTGTAGATTTTGTCAACACCGTGATCTGTAGAAAGAAGACGGTCAACTCCTGTAAAAGAACAACAACCAAAATTAACCTGTAACTAGAGAGAAAACTGCTGAATCCCGCAAGAGGAAAACGAACTGAACCGAGTCGAACCGGAACCCGCGAATCGAACTGACGAGTGTGCGACGAAACGTATTTTTGGTTATTCAACGAGTTACTAACTTATTTCTTTCCTTTCAGGTTTCAAGATTAACTCGTTTTTCTCTTGCAGGATTCAACAGTTTTCTCTCTAGTTAAAGGTTTCTTTTGGCTGTTCTTTTACAGGAGTTAACAGTCTTCTTTCTACAGTTTACGGTGTTTTGTTGCGTTTATGGGTTTAATACGATGAGTCCGTTATTCAAGGCTATTTCAAAATACTTTATCTCAAAATCCTTCAAAACAGGCATAAACTCCCTGACCGAAAATCTTATTGCGTTTCAGATCTTCAAAGATTTATGTTGGTTGTTGTTCTTTTACAGTTAACAGTCTTCTTTCTACAGATTACTGTGTTTTGTTGCGTTTATGGGTTTAATACGATGAGTCCGTTATTTAAGGCTATTTCAAAATACTTTATCTCAAAATCCTTCAAAACAGGCATAGACTCCTTGATCGAAAATCTTACTGTGTTTGAGATCTTCGAAGATTGAAAACCATCACTTTACAGTCAAAATGATACACGACTAAAAACTCTGGGAACATTTTGAAGCTATAATTTGGGACTGAAAGTAGCCAGCACGAAACGCATTTTCGGTTATTCCACCAGTTATTAACTTATTTCTTTCCTTTCACGTTCAAGATTAACTCGTTTTTCTCTTGCAGAATTCAACAGTTTTCTCTCTAGTTACAGCTTTATGTTGGTTGTTGTTCTTTTACAGTTAACAGTCTTCTTTCTACAGATTACTGTGTTTTGTTGCGTTTATGGGTTTAATACGATGAGTCCGTTATTTAAGGCTTGAAAACCATCACTTTACAGTCAAAATGATACACGACTAAAAACTCTGGGAACATTTTGAAACTATAATTTGGGACTGAAAGTAGCCAGCCCTATATTAGGCAATACACCTTTTCCATTAACGGCCTCGTTTTTTACATTTCTGAAAATTTCTTCCTACAAAACTTTTGACCACGAATTTGGATTTTGCAGCCAAAGTTTAGTCTAGATGTAAATTTCGATAATCCTACTGTTCGTGATTTTGATCTGATGAGGATAATAAGTTTGAAAATCTATGAGGGATTTGACTGTGAAAATTGCTCAGGGTCTAACTTTACACCCTCAGTCATTGTTTACGGTCAAGTCCCTTAAAAATTGTCAACTTTATTATCGTCATAAAATCAAAATTGTGAACACTGGAATTATAAAAATTAGCACCCACACTAAAATTTAGGTGCTGAATCTAAATCTGATGTCAGAAATTTCTTATGAAGAAATTTGGAGAAATTTTTGAAACTTTCCAAAACGAGGCCGCTTGGTTGAAAACGTGTATTCAGATAAAACATTTAACGGGTAGCCTTACTGAGAGAATCATTTTTTTCAATTGATTATAAAATCATAGAAAAAAAAATTTAATTCTCTCAGCAAGGCCAACCATGAAATGTTTTACTGAGTTACCTCATCAAGGGCTAGCTACTTTCGATCCTAGAACAAAAGACTTATAAATCAATATTATTTGATGAATGAGCAACAAACCTCAGACATGCCAAGCATTGTTTGTGGTCTCTGAGAAAAAAAAATTATATGTAACTGTTCAAAAATGCTGAGATGTACAATCAGGAATTCTGCACCAATTGGAATGAATCACCTCTCATATTGAAAACCAAGAGATAACTTAGCTGTAGAAATGATTTCACTAAAATCTGCCACATAGTTCTAGAGTTTTGGACAATCTTTGATAACTCTGAGAAACGCTAAAAATTGCAATCAACATTCATACCATTTTCAGAATTGATAACATGAAAATCTAAGGTACCCGTTCAGCTACAAAATAAAATCCTAAGGTCCATAATTTGTGATAGTATGATTTTGACAAATATTGATGCATTATTTTGGGACCTGGTATATAAACTCCAAATCATCAATGTTTACTGTATAATGTATACTGTATATTCGCTTTATGGACTTGATGTAGCTTTGCTGCAGTTGTTGTTGTTGTGATCTTATTTTGATTTGATCACTTAATGTTACATTACATATAGATTACATAACTAAATTAGTTGTAATGTAACGTAATGTAATGTAACGTAAAGTAATGTAACATAAATGATCAAATAAAAAAAAGAGCGCAACAATAACAATTGCAACAAAGCTACTCAAGTCCATGAATACACCTGCAAAAGAAAAAAGAAATGCATCTTATTTCAGGGATGGAATCTCATGCCTAGCCCCTTACCTTTCTAAAACTTCTGCAAGAGGATGTAACTGTATTTGAATCTTCAAAGTTCGAACTCATGCCTAAAGGAAAGAAAAAATTTAATTTATGGATTTTGTAGAATTTTGTTAGATGTGAACAACAGTCAACAGTTACACAGCTTTAATGCCATTCAATCGAGCCTTGCGTATATAAATATGTATAAAAATATCACTCGGTTCAGACCCGTTTATAAGATAGCTAAAAGGTCTATCCTTAATTTCAGAACACAAGAATGCACCCAATATCATGAGAAATATCTTGAACATTAAATTAAAGCCTAATGCAATTAAAATTTTAGAAATAAATTGCATGACTTTTTCTGCATCATTTTACCACAGTGGATACATTCGTCGGATTCACCAAGTACATTCTTTTTAAAATTTGCTAAAGAAAAACCAAAATCCTTTCTCAAAAGACAAAATTACCTCCCAGTGACTTCTTTGCTGCCAATCCATCTTTAAAATCAATTGCTGTTGACTTCTCAAATGCTTTATTGTGGATATTTTTCACACGAAGATTATTATGTTGATGTTTATCCACAATAAGGTCATAACTCATAGAATTGTTTTTAAAATGATCCAAGCAAATGGATATATTTCCAATTTTTTCATCAAGTTGATCGATTCTGTGGATGTAAAATCCTTCTGAAACAAAGCACAGAAATGAATTTGTTAGAAATAGTGGAATGTATGTATGTATGTATGTATGTATGTATGTATGTATGTATGTATGTATGTATGTATGTATAATTTCGCCAAAAGTTAACATTAAAATGAAACTAAGTTTATCAAAACGGAAAAATCTAATTACAGGCATGTGATATTAAGTAAAAACAAGAGTTAAAAACATTTAATCTAAAAACACCCCTGGTTAAAATGGCAGGGATAGCATTAAAAGGTCAGTGTGACCTTGTTTCCATAATGGTCTCTCCAAAGGTGTCAATAAAAGAAAAGTTTTCATAGAAGAAACGAAAATTCCGGAGGATCTTAAAATATAGATAATTTGTGCCTTTATGGATTTGAATAGTGCAATACCGAATCGAGCGTAAGAGAGGGTGTGCGGTGTCAGCAGTACACATATATGTCATCTTCCTCTCTTTGTATATTTTTGAAGAAATTTTCTTTGATCCTGTGTTTAGGAATTTGGTTGCTGATTTAAGATATCCCCTCCCTCCTCCTATTATCATTAACAGACATATAAAGTTTTCTAAATATTGTGTAATATAGCTTGTGAAGAATTTTATTGAGATGGACATTATAAACAGAAAACCCTGAGCATGCAAAATTCATCTGTCAGGCTTTTTCCCTCTGATTGAGATTATCCAATGTTACACATAAGTTCCAAATCTTTATCTTGGCAAAGAAAGGTGGGTGTAAAATTCAATGACCTATTCCTTCTGATTGAATGGCTTGAAAGAAACTTTAGATACTTATTTTATCTATAATTCTATCGTTGAACTTTTCAGAAATTTTGAATGTTTTTGGAAATTACAGCATATCTTACATTTCAACTCATCTGAGATGTGACTTCATCAAATTTCTATATCATAACCGAGATGAGTGACAGACTTATTGATACCATATTGTAGGCATTCATAAACAATGGTTTTCTTCAAAATTATTTTGTGATGTCAAGCAGTTTAGAAATTACGATCATGGTTTTGAGTTTTTTTGAAAATCTTTCTTGAATTCTTGAGAAAGGAGAAAACACTCTAATTTTGAAAATAATTGAAGGTTTCAGAAAATTGCAATGGTAGAATTATAGATAATTAGCTAAAGTTTCTTTGAAGTCATTCAGTTCAAAGAAATAGGTCACTCAATTTTACACTAGCCTTTTTAAAGATTTGGAACCTTTACTCCAGTGTTAAAAGTTTTGAAAGATTAGACTGAAAAGATTAGAAGGTTTCATCCTATCTTGGTTAACTGTTACTTGATGACCCCCTCCCCTAATGGCCAAATTCTGTTATCTGTGTGTGACAAATGGACTTTTGGATCAGCCCTGCAGACTCTATATTTTTGAATCAAAGATGACTGCCTTTTGGCTATTTTTTGTTCTTTCTGGATAGTTGAGACTTTGAATCCTGGGCCATTGACATGACACAAGCTTGGGGGCAACACGGCATGGTTTGCAATGCATACAGGCTTGCATGGAGAGTGTGGCACTTGCACACCCAAGAAAAACAATTGGGTATTCAAAACAGACAATATATAAACAATAGAGGACCCTCCTTGCACACCTGAGGTCTCAGCAAAAATTGACCCATGTGGCATACAGGAAACCCAATTTCCTAACTTTTTGGCTGTCATTAGAAGTTTATTTTTCAGAGAGTTTTCAGAGAGAATAAATTGTGGGTTCATAAACCAGGATCTTGGTGTTGGTTTTGTGCAAATTGTACCCTGTCACTATTGAGATGTTCGAAATCGTCAGGCCAAGGCTGACTGAGCCGTGTATTGATGATGATGTTGTGTTAGTTTTGTTTGAGGGCGTTATTCCGACATCTCTATTTTCCGACATCACTATTTTCCGATATGTTTATATTCCGACAACTCTGTATTCCAACATCTCGATATTATTTCCGACCGGGCCTAAAAATCTGCCTCTCTTATTGAAAGGAGGCTCTTTTTGATGAACTATACAGTATTATAGGCCTGGTTAAGTTTCACATTTGCATGGCAGAAGGTTTAGAAAGTCTGGCTCATGATTCATCTAAAAGCGGTTCTGAAAATTCATACATATATTACCATTATCAGCAGATAATCTTTTAACCGTATTATTTCTTGAATTTTTCTTCTTTACTGCAGATTCACAATCGCTGTCTTCTGTATCGCTGTCCGCCATTGCTGAAGTGGAGTCAAGAAGTCGTCACCAGGGTAACGGTCTCGTTTCCAAATTGAGCATCGAAAAATTTCGGAATCGACAGACCATTGGAGCGAAGAACTAAGGAAATTGAAGAAGAGGACCATATTCAATAGAAAAGCACTAAAGATAGCAACAGGGAGCTTTTTACTAAGATTCATTGCGCCCATTAATCAAATTCCTATAGAATTATTAGAGAACCTTACTCTGTAGAAATCAAAGCATCTTGAAACTTTAAGATATGCACAGGGTGCCACTTATGTACGCCCAAGAATTTTGGGTGTACTTGAGAGCTGGAGGGTAGCAGATGTGTTTGGAAGCTTTCTTTAAAAAACGTTTCCTTCTTATTCCTAACTTTGCCTAAGGTTTGGGGGCCATTCTGGGCTTGCTCTAATAAAGCAAAACGAGATAAGTCATATAAACAACAAGTTTTCGCTATTTCTGGTGCCACTTGAAGATAAAGTTAAGAAAATGATACACATTTTTGATATACAAATTAGATGATTTAGCAAATATGATATACATGAAAAGGCCTCTTTTTATACAAAATAAAGTGTCCTTTTCAGAATTGTTGCCTACAAGTCTACAAGTTATGACACAGACACATAATGTTTTTTTAAACGTATGCTGCTTAGTTTTGCAAATTTCAAACAACTTGTCTCAATTTTACTGTTGAATAAATTGTCACATGCCTAATTAAAAGTAAATGTGCTTTTAAGGTGAGTGCAGAAACTATTGTATTACATTGAATAAGTTACGATGTTACACTTCTTCGTCTAGCTTCGGATACAAACGTCCATGAAGGTTTGAGTCCATCTCATGGTTTTCACTACAGCTACCTGTCTCTCTGAACGATGTCATGTTGACCTCGATTTCTTCATCAAATGTGATTCCAATTTTCTCCAACACGATTCGTGGCCTCCCTTGGACGTTCCGGAACACCATCTTTGGTCCGGAGATTTCACCAGTCCTTAGAGCCAACCAGAATTGTTTCAATGCAGCCGCAGCAGTAGAATCGATCGTTGTAACTTGTTTCAGATCCAAAATGACAGCATTAGGCTTGAATTTTTTGCTATTGATGATTTTATCAAGCTTGGCAATAAGTTGTTCTGCACTCGGATAATGAATTCCTTGGGAACCGACCTCAAGTACAACATTTGAATCTGTCCTTTCTTGGGACAATTTTAACTGGATAGTTTCGTACACGAAGATGCACAGTGCAACAACAACACCAGCGAGTATGCCAAGCTCCGTCTCATAGAAACAAAGAAGAAACGTCACTGCCATTGTTACCAGGTCGATCTTCTTTGTTTTCCATAACAATGGAACAATATGATATTCGAATAACGGTATGACAGCAGCTATGATCATTGCAGACAGCGTTGCTTTTGGAATATATTTGAACCAAGGAGTGAGGAATGAGGCTGCTAGAAGGACGATTATCCCAGTGAAAAATCCTGAAAAGAAAGTTGATTCGTTTTGATAAAAGTAGCATCATGCATGAGGCAAACAGAAGAGCGTTGTTTTTCGTTCATAAATCTCCTTCCCTAAAATTTTCGAAAATCAGCCTTTTTGGGCAAAAATCTGCCCTTAGTCAGGCAAACAAAGCGGGCAGTCCCACTAGATTTCATCTTCTTGCATTTCAGAGGTTTCTATATCGTCAGAAAGCAAAGCCTGAGCTAAGAAAAACATTATCTTGCCATTTGGTTCATAAATCTACGAGATCAAACTGAGCCATTCTACTTACAGTTTTAGACAAGGCCCACAGAACCTAATTTTGGAAACTCTTCATTTGAATTAAAATAATGTCTTGTAAATTACGAACAATCTCTTGAAATTAAGTGTAACCCTCAGTTAGGCAATAGAACTGTAGTTTTTCAAATCGTCGTTAGAGTTTTTATATTGCAATTCTTTCAAGAGTGGAGACATTTTACTGACTCAAACGGTAGATTCAAAGCTATCTACCTTGCGTTAAACGTCCTAGCTTTTATCTCCTTCCCTATTTCCCAGATTTTCTAGCCTTGAAGCGTTGATTAGGATACGCACTTTACAAATCGGTTGCTAATTGCGAGAAATATGAAATGCCTACCTCCAAGTTGTGTTCTGACCGAACATTGTGAATTCAGAGCACTTCTGCTGAAACTTCCAGCCACTGGGAAGGCGGAGAAAAATGAGCCAATGACATTGACGATTCCAAGTGAAAACAATTCTTGTGTTACGTCGATCTTATAATTGCTCTTACGACTGAGGGTCTTTGCGACGGCGATCGTTTCGAGAAACGCAACAAATGGCGTAACCACGCAACCAATCCCAAGGTGTTGTATGATACTGAGTTTGCTTGACACGATCGTTCCATTTGACATCAAATCAGAAATTGGTACCTGCAAGAAAAAAATACTCTTCTGACATCGGTCACAGATTTAGTTCTATTGGAAATCCAACAATTTTTAAATATTCACCAAGATTTGACAATGCTACCGGGTGCACCAAAAATGATCAGACGATGAAAAATCGTAGTACCTAGAGACGCATAGAGAGGCCCAGAGAACGGAATGGCTTTGAACAAATCAAGGTTTGGCTGATAGCAGGAAGATTGAAAGAAACTAGAAAGAAACTACTTCGATACCTCATCCACAGAAATGAATATATTTTCCTCCCCTGTGGCATATATGCTGTATGTTGAAACATAACTGCGGTGTCTAACAGCCCATGCTCACCGGTTAGAATCGTATGAGGAAGTGGTGAATCTTTTACAAATGAATACGGATGAAAATTCCTTAGCGCAGCCAAAAGGGAATATATATGTTTCATGCGCTGTGTGTTACAACTGAGTAGAAAATCATTTGTTGTCTTGAAATAATTTGTTAACAGTTTTATTGACAATAATTCAGAGTTCTTGTAACTCAGTCAAACTCGTTATTCTCTGTTGCAAGTTCGTAAGAATGCTTACAATTTCCGGTAAAAGTTTCATTCAAACTGAGTATCCAAAATCTACACATTAACATGATGTGATGTAGTTTTAGCAACGGTTTCCCTTTTACTGGTTCATGGCTATGTAGTGGTGAAATGCAGCCAATCAAAATGCTGTATTCATTTGCCACGTGATTCCTGTAACGCTGTTGCTAGAGAGCATGCGCACTAGGCAAGTGTGCAGATCACCGACCTCCTCATTTCAATCCTCCCCCCCCCCCCACTTAATTTGCCTTGGCCATGCCGCTGAATTCTCCTCAGTCGTCTTGCCATTCCCTTTTCGGTAGACTTGCCCCAAGTCTATCTCTTCAGTCTTCAGACTATTCTCTTCGATCCGCCATTCCATCATTCCGTCAAGAGAGCTCGACAGATGTACGATACGAATCGTCAAAGTTCAAAGCAACGGTCATCCCCCAAAAAGGAAACCTGTGATCATGCGCAGAAAGCATGTTTGGTTTTACGGAAAGGATGTGGGCGGATAATCCGGCCACAATTCAAACAAGAATTAGCAAAGAAACAAAGAGATTCTCGCGCATGGTAATAGGTTTCCCAGCTGTTGATCTGCTTTGAACTTTACTAGCATAACAAAAGGCTCAGACAAAAGGGGCAGTCCTCGGTATCCTCAACTATCTCGCAGCGTGTTGGAATGGCAGATTCAGGAACTACCGAAAAGAGAACGGTATTAGACGGACTGAAGAGATAGCCTTGGGGCAAGTCTACCTTTTCGGTAGCTCCTAGAACCGCCATTCCAACATTCGTGCTTTGACGGAATGTTGGAATGGCGGATCCAGAAACTTCCGAAAAGGGAACGATAAGACGAACTGAAGAAACAGATTTGGAGCAAGCCTAGTGGCTGCCAGGCAGGCACAGATGCCTTTTTTCCTTGCAATTTTGCCGAAAGTTCTCCATTTTAACATCAAAGTGGCACAATGCCCCTCCAAGCTAAACAGCGTCCTTTCCTTCAGTAATTAAGTACACATACCTTAGGAGGTGGCACACCAGACGTCATCTCACCAGCCAGCATAAAGACATCTGTCAAGCCGAAACATTCAAACAAAATTTGCGACGATATGGTCGTGATTAAAACGGCGAGCGTGAATCTTGCAGTGCATATAAACCATAAAATTTTCTTGCACACAGCAGCAGAAGAACTGTTCACTCTTCTCTCCGAGTTCCAACGCCCAACTTTCCGTAAGACAACAAAAACTACCAGACACGTAAAACCGAGGACGCTGTCTGCAATCCTTGCTTGTTTGATATTCGCGAAGTTGTTGTAGACGGTATGGAAGAAATTATCTCGATGAAGGGACAGACCAAACATCCCCTTGAGTTGAGAGACACCAATTTTGATTGCAGCTGCAGAAGTGAACCCAGCTAAGACTGGAATCGAGATGAAGTTTATCAGGAACTGTAAGCGAAATACAGACATCAGAATCAGGATAATACCAGAAAATAGGGACAAAGAAGTGGCATAAATGATTTTGTGTTCACCATCAAGGGTATATCTGTTCACCAACATGGCAACAAGAGCGGCAGGGCCTGTTTGAAGGTCTTTCGATGTGCCGAAAATGAAATAGATAAACACACCACAATAAGAAGCGTAAAGGCCATATTCTGGCGACAAGCCTGCAAGTGCTGAATAGGCCAAACTTTGAGGGACCAACATCAGGCCAACTGTTATTCCAGCTATTAGGTCGTAGTAAAGACTTGTTCTGTTGTACTTCGGCAGCCATTTTGTTATCGGCAGCTTCTTGCGGACGAATTTCTTGATTGCGCGTTTACGACCACTGCTATTTGATAAGCGATTCGATATTCGCTGTCGCAAGTTCTTGCGATCTTCTGTGTGACGGCTGCCTTCACCGTCCAAATTTTCAACGTGATGTCCATTCAGTGAAATTCGATGTTCCTTCATGATATTTCAATGAAAGGGCGAAATTTGCGAGCTGAAAGATCAAGCTGTCGTAAATGCTACGTGATCAAGCTATCGTAAATGCTACGTGTCCAAAACTGTCGTAAATGCTACGTGTCCAAAGCTGTCGTAAATGCTAAAGCGAGGTGACTGGCGATATTCCTGAGCCTTCAGTGGCTAAACGCCTCAAAACGAGCTTCACAAACAGCATAAGATTCATAGCCTTCAGCAAGGTTCTAACACTCTAGCCATGAACTCGCATTCTCGGTCATAAATGGCCAGACAGCGCTTTTTAAGCGGCTATCATTCCATAATTACGCTACCCAACCTATTATTTTCCTAGGTCATTGTGTCCCTTCAAAAATTTCCACCGCAACTTGGTTCGAATAAAAACGTTTGACCTTCATTAGCTCAGTCATATAAAGAATCCCTCCTCCGACTAAGACAACTGCAATGAAAAATCAACATGTCTGAGTCTGATTCAAAAACAACTTGGTCAAGTCAAAAACTATGCTTTCTTTGCAAGCAAGAAAAAATTCGTAACTATCGACCCTGTGCTGGCAACTTCATTCATAAATTTCATACGACAATGAGATTCCTTGCGCAGTGCTTTAATGCTGTCTCATTGCTTTTACTCTCATCTCTGGACTCTGGTAAGCTTAAAACATCAACCAGTTATAACTATTCAGCTCAACGGTGTGACTAAGTTGCTTAACACATCGATCGTACGAGACAGATAAATACCTTGTAAGGAAGGAAATCTATTCTAGGTTTGCAGATTGGATCAACTTTGTTTATAAGAGTGTTCGTACAATGAAGATATCTTCTTCGAAGAAAGTAAGCACTTTGTCAGATAACACGCTGTACTGCCCTCTTCTTGTTGTTTCTTCAAAAATTTCCAACGCAGCTTGGTTCGAATGAAAACTTTTGACCTTCATTAGCTCAGTTATATAAAGAATCCCTCCTCCGACTAAGACAACTGCAATGAAAAATCAACATGTCTGAGTCTGATTCAAAAACAACTTGGTCAAGTCAAAAACTATGCTTTCTTTGCAAGCAAGAAAAAATTCGTAACTATCGACCCAGTACTGGCAATTTCATTCATAAATACACTCTTTTTTTTTATAAGAATATTGTTTATAAGAATATTCAGGCTCAGAATCATCCAAATTTTAAGAATATTATAAGAATATTGCTCAGCCTCAGCTCGCATATTTGTGTCTCATTTTCCGGCAGTTGCCTGTTTTGCGATATTCAGAACATTATTATTGTTACAATTGCTTAAATTTTTCTCTTGTTCGACCATTTATTCATAATGATATGACACTTGTTTGAAATATGTTCCCCTGGAACCATACCAGATTTGAGAAAATAAGAATACTTTAAGAATATGTTAAGGCTCAAAATGAAAAATTACTTAAGAATATTGAGGCTGGAAAAAATTTATAGTATTCTTATAAAAAAAAGGAGTGTATCCCAGGACAATGAGATTCCTTGCGCAGTGCTTTAATGCTGTTTCATTGCTTTTTACTCTAGAAGCTTAAAACATCAACCAGTTATAACTATCCAGTTGTTTGAAATATGTTCCCCTGGAACCATACCAGATTTGAGAAAATAAGAATACTTTAAGAATATGTTAAGGCTCAAAATGAAAAATTACTTAAGAATATTGAGGCTGGAAAAAATTTATAGTATTCTTATAAAAAAAAGGAGTGTATCCCAGGACAATGAGATTCCTTGCGCAGTGCTTTAATGCTGTTTCATTGCTTTTTACTCTAGAAGCTTAAAACATCAACCAGTTATAACTATCCAGTTCAACTGTGTGGATAAGTTGCTTATCACATCGATCTTACGAGACAGATAAATACCTTGTAAGGAAGGAAATTTATTTTAGGTTTGTAGATTGGATCAACTTTGTTTATAGGAATGTTCGTACTGGCAATTTCATTCATAAATTTCCTAGGGCAATGAGATTCCTTGCGCAGTGCTTGAATGCTGCCAGCTATAACTATCCAGTTCAACTGTGTGGATAAGTTGCTCAACACATCGATTTTACGAGACAGATAAATACCTTTCAAGGAAGGAAATTTATTTTAGGTTTGCAGATTGGATCAACTTTGTTTATAAGAGTGTCCCTACAATGAAAATATCTTCTTCGAAAGTAAGCACTTTGTCAGATAACACGCTGTACTGCCCTCTTCTTGTTGTCCCTTCAAAAATTTCCAACGCAGCTTGGTTCGAATGAAAACTTTTGACCTTCATTAGCTCAGTCATATAGAGAATCCCTTCTCCCACCAAGACAACTTAAATGAAAAATCAACATGTCTGAGTCTGATTCAAAAGCAACTTGGTCAAGTCAAAACTATGCTTTCTCTTCACGCAAGAAAAATTTCGTAACTATCGACCCAGTGCTGGAAATTTCATTCATAAATTTCCTAGCACAATGAGATTCCTTGCGCAGTGCTTTAATGCTGTTTCATTGCTTTTTACTCTAGAAGCTTAAAACATCAACCAGTTATAACTATCCCGTTCAACTGTGTGAATAAGTTGCTTAACACATTGATCTTACGAGACAGATAAATACCTTGTAAGGAAGGAAATTTATTTTAGGTTTGCAGATTGGATCAACTTTGTTTATAGGAATGTTCGTACTGGCAATTTCATTCATAAATTTCCTAGCACAATGAGATTCCTTGCGCAGTGCTTGAATGCTGTTTCGTTGCTTTTTACTCTCATCTCTGGTAAGCTTAAAACATCAACTAGTTATAACTATCAAGCTCAACTGTGTGAATAAGTTGCTTAACACATCGATCTTACGAGACAGATAAATACCTTGTAAGGAAGGAAATTTATTTTAGGTCTGCAGGTTGGATCAACTTTGTTTATAAGAGTGTTCGTACAATGAAGATATCTTCTTCGAAGAAAGTAAGCACTTTGTCAGATTATACGCTGTACTGCCCTCCTCTTGTTGTCGAAAGGCGACTTCAAAATTCATACCATACTTTTTGTTTCATTCATTGATGGCTTTACAAGAAATGTCTGTCGAATGAGCCACAAAAGCAAGGGCAAATTATCTAAAATCACCAAAATTTCCCCACCATCTTGGTTCCACCTTTGTCTCTCCAGATACCTTTAATCTACCCAGTCTTAGCAAAACTATTTCCACCTGTGTCCAAACTATAATAAACCAGTTTTTTAAACCAGTTTGCCTCAAATTGTCCTCAAGATACAAGAAATATTCTGGACAAACCGTGTAAGTGGTTCCACCCCTGTCCTCTTTCAGGCATAAGGAACCGTATATCCACACTATTTCAAACTGCGGCGTTTTTGTTCGGGATTTTTGTCCAGAATTACTTGAGAGATAAACCGTTTTTCTCAATGAAATGGGATAGGATCAGCAATTTCCAGGTTCAGGCATTAAAATAAACCCATTTTTAGGGACAGAGATCGCAAAATATAGATAGTCCATACTTGCAGTGTAAAATAAACTACTTTCCAAGACCTATAAAAGAACCTGGTTTTGAGGACAAACATTGTCGAATTAAGGACAAAATAAACCGATTTCTGGGACATACATAATACATAGGACCACTGTCTCCATACCTACATGCCCACCCTTGAATTTCCTCACGTTATTCATCCTTAAATTCATTTGGTTTTCTCATATTTCTATTGGTTTTCTTCTCCATTTGAGTCAAGAATCAATTAAGTCACATTCTGATGACGACATAAGTCAGACAGGCCCTAGTGTGCTAAATCTTCTCGCTTTTTGCATCCGAATCTTGTTACGATTTCTTGTTAGTATAAAATAGATTGCCTTGAATACGATCTTTCATGAAATACCATACGCGTATTTCTTTGTAAGAAACCGCTTATAAGAAACGATAGGCTCAATTTTTCGAAAGTACAGAAATAACCCTACCTGAATTTAAAAAGCTAAGAAACATTTGTAATTTGCAGTTTTAATTTTCCTATCGCACTCAAAAATGTTGTGACACTGTACAGTCATAGCAACTGTTTGGACATTATTTTGAGTGCGAATTATGTTATTTACCTGTTTTGAGATTTTACTAAGTAATTTGAGAACCCTTTAGACAAAAAAAAAATAACTCTGCATTTCCAGCATCAAAAATATAAGAAACACGTAAGAAATTTTTGGAAGAAAGAGAGTCCAAAAATTTAAGAAACCTTAGTTTCTTATAAAAAAATATGTGTATTCATGAACAATTTCCATTTTGTCATCAAGTTGTAATTTGGTCCTGCAGTAGACTTGCTCCAAGTCTATTCAGTGGACTATCAGCATTAACAGAATATAATTACTCCTTCGCAGAGTCACCTTAGTAGCTTACGCCCCCGCAGGAGTAATTATATCCTTTTTTTTCTATCAAATCTTAAAAAGCTAAAAGAACTACAACAACAATTCAACTGTGCCAATCATAGCAGAAAAAGACACAAGGTCATCGAGTTTCCACTACAGTAAGAACCCGCAAAATAGAAACCACTTTATAAGAAACCTCAGGCTGATTTTTTTGAGAAATGGTGCCTTCATATAAGAAACTTCTCAGCCTGATTCTAAGAAGGTTTCTTATAGTAGGAACCCAAATAGTTTCACATTTAATGATCTTTGTTAAAATTAGGTACCAAACATTTTGTAGAGATTTGATCCAAAAGCATCTCTATCTGTATACTTGATATGTTTGATGTGGTTGAGTAATCTTAGAGGTAACAAGAACATACCGTTCGATAGTGTTTGCTCTGGGTTTGTTTAACTATTTAAGGTGAAATCACTGATGGTTTCTTAACCATGTCATAAGAAACCTTTCAGCCTGTTGCCAGATTAATGGCCTTTTAAAAAGAAACTAAACAGGCTGTTTTGAAGAAATAGGTTTCTATTTTGCGGGTTCTTACTAGACTGATGATATGGTCGTAGTTATCGCTATTGAAATACTGCCGGACGCTCCTAACTACGACTCATAATCAAACGCCATTATTTTGAAATTACATGACTGCCTCGTTTCGATAAGGGCCTAGGCAGAAAAGTACAAACATTTGTAGTTTTCAAATGAAACACATTGATTTGAAAACTTCACAATAAATCAGTTAATGCTTAGCGAAAGCAGCAAAATAGTACCTACGTACAAAATTTGATATTGTCGCCAACTGTTTTCATGGTATTCTTGTTCATAAGACTTTATTCTGTCCGGCCAAGCTCCTTGAAACTCTGCTTTGAGCTTCGAGTTTCCGTTGGTCAACATCAATCAATCGAATTTGCAGAGATTCTAATGGCGTTGTATTTGGTTGTATACTTAGTACATGACTGTGTATAGCAGCCTCGTTCCCAAGGGCGTTCAAAAGTGAAAAAAGTCAGTCCAAAAATAGACTCACGAAATAGTCCCAGTTATCGCAACAACAACAGCAACATCAATGACAACAACAACAACAATATATACTTTTGCTCAAACTGTAGTTAAACTGTAGTTACTTTCAAACTGTAGTTATAGCGTCCATCAGCCTATCAATAGCAATAACTACGAACTTGCAATCAGTCTACTGATGACACACAATGTTTCAAAACCAACAATAAAATAAAATTAGAGTGATTCTATAACAAGTTCCAACAGTGCAGTTCCTATGCAAACCAGGCCCGAAGCAAAAAGAACAGCTGAGCACGGTATAAATCTGTAAATATTAAATAGAATACCAATAGGAGAATCCAAAATAGTATGAAAATATTAAAACTTAATTTGCATTTATCATGTACACAAGAAAGATTTCGAATAAATTGGCAACATAAGAACTCTGATATAAATTACAAATTTATTGATGAAAGATTGGTATAAACCTGATCTCAATGGCATAAAAAGGCATAACGAGATACATTTCTTAAATTTGATTCTTACGTATCGCTATGAAACAATACATACATGAGGGTAGTGGCGTAGCCTGGGAGCCCAAGAGGTTCTCTCCTCGGGAGATTCTGATAGGAAGAACTCTTTCTATTCCCGTTTGAAGTAAACATTTTCATAACAATTAATTTTTCAGGGCAAGTTTCTGGCAGCATATCTTAGGGCCTTTTATTCTCCTTTCTCGGTCCCCTCCCTCTTTCTACGAAAGTGGCGAAACTCTATCGAGGCGCTCAGTCCAATCAAACAATTATATCCAAAATTCCTCACAATGCAGATGTCAATCAAGACTATATTTGACAACGAGGCTGTACGAATTCATGGTCTAATGTATCCAGCAACCACAAAGTAGTTTCACAAGCAACACTTGCACTAAAAGGTGCACAAAAACATTGAAATCTCTGAAAACTTCGGATTGTCCTAAAAAATGTCCCGTTAAGAGTTCCTTTGTCAAAATAAATAGTTTCTTAAGTTATATTTTCCCAGTACTGGAATTTCTTATTTTTTTGACGATCTGCGAGTTGAATTTATTATAAGCAGTTTCTTAAAAAAATACGTGTACATTGTTGTATAAACATTACTTACAGATAATTTGATGGACAGTCTGTTATATCATGAAAGGTATTCTAAAACATCGAGTCGCTTCATGCCTTCAAAAATCGTTCTCAGGTATTCAATTGAACATTTCTCTGGGAAACTTGATTCGAGGATTTGCAAGACCTAAAATGGAATATCATTAACAATTAATGGTGGAGCAAATTTACAAAAAAGGAAGTGAAAGTTTATTGCATAAAGGAATAAATAATAAAAATAGATAGATAAAATTAATTAATCAAATAAATAAAAACAGAATTATAAAAATTAAAATAGTTTGACTTTAATAGCAATTTTCTAAATTTGTTTTTGCTCATTGTTATGAGAAGGATAAAATCACATCTATCCCAAAAACATTGCCGTAAGTTTGAAAATCTTTCAACTCGTATTAGAGAAGGCAAAATCTGTTTGAAAACTTCTTTCTCTGATATCAAAGGAATGCCGAATAATGTTTTCATTTTCGTTTAATAACACTTTTAAGAGCCTTTAGGTTCACAGTTTCGAGGAAACTTTCTGAAATTTGCGACTACGGTTCTTATTTGCAGGTTCTTATTATCTCTCCCATAGTTAGCGATAAAAAGGGAAATAGGTGAAGCTGCAATTTTTAGCGCCAAGCGCTGGGATCGCAGAAGTAGACAAGACCTAGTCAATTCCAACACCCCTTAAGTAGGGATGTGCCGAATTCCGGGGTCTAATTTTTCAATCAACTTGGCTTGGTTCTGGTCAAGCTAAGGGTATACGTTATGCAAGGTTTGTCTTGTCTCAAATCTTAATCCTTTGTCTTATGAATTATGGCTCGGAGCCAGATCATTCATTCAAAAAAAGCTGTTTTAAAGAAAGCAGTCTTTCTTGACTGACGGGGTAACCGTGTTTAAAGAATTTAAAATGAATGAATGCATGAACGAATGAATATGCTTATAACTAAATAGCCGCAACTTACTTCTTCCGTGTAGGAATCACATTTTGAATTCTCAATGATTCGAATTTCTCTAACATCTACACCAATGGCAGCAGCCAGCGCTTTCCAGTTGTTTTTTAGCGGTGCAGGAAGGTCGAGATCCTGACAAAGATTTCGGCGGTCTAATGCGCTTATTCCGAGGGTGGAGTGCTTGGGTGATGGCTTTTGACAAAAGCAACCAGCAGACTGCAAAAACGAATTAAAATTTAATCAAACAGAAAAACAGAAATATAAATGGGTGTTAAAGCACGGGCAGCGTCAAGATCAACTGTTGGCCTATAGGTAGGCCTATCTTAGTTTTGTCCGTTACGGCCTAATGCCCAAAATTCAACAACCTTCGCAACATACCTCCAGTTTTTTGTTGACCAAAGCATGCTTAGCATCAATTAAATGTTGAAAGCACCATGTTTGTTCTTCATCTGTGTTCACCTGCTCTCGTATTATCGAAATTGTCAAGTCACACTGCAAGCGATCCAGCAACCCGCCATCACTCCTTAGGCCTCTGGCCTAGCTTGCAGTGTGACTTGACAGTTTCGATCACACGAGAGCAGATGAACACAGAAGAAGAACAAACATGGTGCTTTGAACATTTAATTGATGCTAGGCATGCTTTAGTCAACAAAGGACTGGAGGTATAAGTTTAAAGGCAGAAACACCGCAATGCGACAAAGAACAACAGCAAATATGATAGAATTTATTTTATGCCAATATTTCGTCCTGGCATGCAGGACTTCTTCAGGGCTGTAATGTGAGGTATGTTGCAAAGGTTGTTGCTTTTTGGGCAGTAGGCCATAACGGACAAAAACCAAGATAGGCCTACCAATAGGCCAACAGTTGATCTTCAATTTGCCCGTGGTTAAAGGTATGGTCACCAAAGCTTGGTTTATATCACCAGGTGAGCCAGAAAGAGTTCCCACATTCAAAAATTCATGGCACCAAGAGTACTATGATTCAAATCTCAGATAAAAGTCGAAAGACCAAAGAATCTTTGCGATTTTTCACTGATTTTTCACGAGTTTTTATGAGCGCTGGATATACAGGTCAACTCAACTTTACAGAACCTTCTCGGTGGTGATGTGCCTAAAAATGGGGCTAGGGTTGGTCCATAGTATTTTCAAACAAATACTGAAGATTTACAATCCAACAGCAATAAATGTGCAGAAGATATCTCTCACCCATGAAAATTTGTACTTTCTTTATTGTTTTTTACAATGAGCTTCTTTATGATTTGATCTTTGTCATATTCCACGAAAAATTTACAATACATGTTACGGATTACTCTACCTACAAACCACTTTACAATACAACAAGGACGATACCATGAGGAGCAAAAAAGACTATGACTACCCCGTGGCATTATTAAGAAGAAGCTAAACAACATACAACTTTACATACATGCTACGAACTATTAAAAAAGAAAATGATAAATACTGAAATACTGAAATACTGTACTGGAGTCTATCTAACATTACATGTCAGGTTGGGGCTGTAATAACCCAAAAAATGTCAAGAGCAAAACTCTTCTGTTCATTTTATTTGGATAACATACTTCACATCTAATGTGAGACAGAATTTACAAACAAAAACAAAATTTACTGTAGATTCTCGGAGAGGGAAACTCCCTCTAAAGCATTCTTCTTCCGTTTCTTAACTTTTCTGGGCGACATTCTGAGGTCAGAGCCTGGACAATCTGTTCCCTGCTCCCTTTCTGGGCAGACTATTTTTAGAAACAAGCGGTCGAGTTTAATTCGAAAGGTTCAAAAATGCAACGAGAGTTGATATGGATATCAATCATACCTCAGATCTTGAGAAGTTCTTCACAATCGAAATTTGTTGCGATGTGAAAGCTGAATTCTCGATGAATCTATTCTGCAATGTTGGTGCAATGCATAAATCACATTTAAACATGTGCGCATTCTCATTGTTATGCAAGAACTGGAATTCAGTAACGATCCATTTTGATGGGCCTAATTTCTTCAGATCTGAGAATCTGAGAACCTGCAAGAAAGTAAAGTGTATCGATAAATCAGAAAACAGAGGATTTGCGATGATATGAATATAACAAAGGCAGATTTTGTAATACAATAGCAACAGTTGCGTTTGATTGACACCTCCATTCAAAGCGATTAGCAACTGCAGACAAAAGAAATTCTCTCAACCAGTAATTCGAAACAAACAAAGCCGCTCAATTTTCCCCGAAATTAGTAGGGCAAACTCTCTCTCCTTGTGCAAGCGAAAGGTGGTTTGTAAGAGAAGTTATGTGCTAATAACGAAAGAAGAAGGGTAAATCTAAAGTTCTGTTTGGCGGATTTTGTTTATTTGATTTAGAAGCCGAGCAGAAGGCATTGTAATTCTCGCGTATTTGGGGCTTAAATGAGACGATTACAAAACAGCTTCTGGATCAAATAAACAAAATCCGCCTAACGGAACTATAGATGTACACTTCTTCTTTCGTTATAAGCACATAACTTCTCTTAAAACCACTTTTTGCTTGCACAAGGCGAGAGTTTGCCCTATCGAGCAAACTTTTGCGGCTTTGTTTGTTTTGCATTACTGGTTGAGACAAATGAAATTCCCAAGAAACTAAGAAACATAAGAAACTAAACAGCCTGATTCAAAATTTTGAGTTTCTTGTATGCGGAGACGTACTGATTCACTTCTTATCAATTATTTATTACTTACATGTGAGTTTTGGCTGATGACTTCAAATCCTTGACTGCATCCCTTGACACAAATTTCAATGTCCGAATTTGCATCCATCGATCTTGTTGCGTTCGTCATTTGACGTCTACCAAATTCGCCTTCGAGTTTACTCAATATCTGTGGACAAAAAAGTGTAGTTGCTTTCCTGCTTTCTTTGACAAAGCTGACAAACAAGGGCATACACAATAGAAACAGTTGCGTTTGATTGACAAAGCGATTAGCAACGAAATAAAAAGGGTAAATCTAAAGTTCTGTTTGGTGGATTTTGTTTATTTGATTCAGAAGCGGAGCAGAAGTTGTTCGGAAGACGAGCTCGCTTTGCCCAAGGAAACTTATGTGTTCCACCGTGCAGTGGGTTTAAGCGCATGCGCTCGTCAGAGCTTCGACCCTAAAACGCTACTGCGCATGAGCTTTTACCTACTGCACGGGGGGGGGGGAACATGGGTTTCCTCGAGCAAAGCGTATCTCGTCTCCCCAACAAGAAGGCATTGTAATTCTCGCGTATTTAGGGCTTAAATAAAACGATTACAAAACAGCTCCTGAATCAAATAAACAAATCCACCAAGGCGAGAGTTTACCCTGCTAGTTTCGGGGAAACTTTTGCGGCTTTGCTTGCTTTGAATTACTGGTTGAGGGAATTTCCCTTGTCTGCTGTCGCTAATTGCTTCGAATGGAGGTATCAATCAAACGCAACTGTTCCTATTGTAGTACAAAATCTGCCCTTGATAATGACGTCGTTGCAGAAATCAATGAAATTTGCAAATCAAAGAATTTAGGTAGACTGATTGCAAGTTCGTAGTTATTGCTATTGATAGGCTGATGGACGCTATAACTACGACTCATGGACTTTCACATTGAAAATTGGGACGAAATCGTTTCCCTCGATTTCATGTGCGATATGGAAACCATAGCAAAGCTGTACGAAAAGGCGATAATGGCGGTGGGCCTAAATTGTCAGCTCAATCGTCAGATAATAAAACGCCTCAAAATTCAAGTTTTGAGTGACGTTAGCAATGAACAAAAGCCACAAGTATTCGCATGCAAGTTTCTTTAATCTAAGAACTAACAAACCTTTCAGTTTCAACAAGAATTTCCTCATTTTGAAGGCAATCTTCATCTAGCAATAGTGCACGCCAACACTCACAGCTCCTGAAATTCTCCAACTACTGAAAAGAGGCCATTAACCTCGTTTCAAAGGGCACAGAAAAATCTGTGCGCCCATTGTTTATTTTCGTCCCACTTTTTTATGTGAAAGTCCATAAGTCCCAGTTTGAGCAAAAATATATATTGTTGTTGTTGTTATCATTGCTGTTGCTGTTGTTGTTGCGATAACTGGGACTATTTCGTGAGTCTAGAACATAGGTAAGAAAGAAAATGAGGTCGAACAACATACCTTGAAAGTATCAGTGTCTTCTCTCTGTACGATAATAACACCCACAGTCCAAGCACCGCCACAAACAATTTCACCGGCAAACATTGCGACAAATAGCTCAACTGATTCCTGAAAAGAAATTAATCCAAGTTCTAACTAAGGGCGCCTACCTCGTAGGAAGTGTGTTTATTCCCAGCACTGTACCCGTGACCCAGTACACAGAGTAATTGGTGAGCTGTGACCCAGTCCTGTTAAGGATTTTCAAATTCTAACGACTGTTGGTATTAACCAATCAAAAATCACGCTGTCTGGTTCCCTGTGGCAAACTCGTTCACAGCTGATCTCGTGTTACATCAACACCGGAATTTGAAACCACAAAGTTATTCATACGTCATCTTGACCTTGACAGGACTGACTCTGTGTACTGGGTCAAAGGACGCCAATTACTCTACAGTACTGGGAATAAATACACTTCCTACAAGTGTACAAGGTAGGCGCCCTTCTTCTAACGTTTGAAATTTGGAGCATGCTTGATTGGTACGAATTCTGAAAACGGTAGACCAAGGTCTCGGAAGGTCTGGTAGACTCGTCACTCGGAATTTGTGTTTGATTCACTCCAAAATTCTCAAGACGGTGAGATTTTTAGATCTTGGAAATGTTTGAGATTTATAGGATTTAAACAATTTTTAGATTTTCAAAAAATGGTCAAAAGATTTCATTCAGAACCAGTGGCGTCGTGGCCGGGGGGGCCAGGGGGGGCCATGGCCCCCCCTGTGAAAATGTTGTCGGAAAATTCGTCAGTTTTTCATCCTTGTCGGAAAAATCGAAAAAAATTGAATTAATCCATTTTCCTCACATAGCTACTTTATGGCAATCCAAATGTGTACATGAAATATCACTTTTTCGATCGCAAAACGTAGTTTTTGATGAAAAAGTAGGTTTTTCGGCAAAAAACTAGGTCCCTCGTTCGTTTTTCTGCAAAAATTCCTTTTTCAATCGAAAGAAGTGTGTTTTCTGTTGGAAAAATAGACACATAGGCGCAAAAAGTTTCGGACGAATAAATTTCAGAAAATGCTTTCGGTCAAAACATTCTTGGACTTTTCCCCCGAAAATTTGGTCGTTTTACCAACATTTTAGTGACTAAAAACGACAAATTTACAATTTATTTTGCACGTTTCATACTTAAAAAATGTCATGCATTTATGGTGTGTGCACTAAGCTTTCAATGAGTTGCTCGTCAGAATTTGCACAAGTGAATATTGTTGAGGAAGGTGGAAATGATTACTAAGATGGGATTACTTTTAGTTTCTGTGATTGGATGCTTATAGAAATGAAGATTTATATCAAGCTATCACGTTGTTATCTAAAATTTGAAAACGATCTATTTTTCAGTGCTTTTGAGGTCCTTTTTTTCGAAATTTCCCATCAAAAACAAATAGTAGATTCTTCAAAATAGGGGCGTTTTGCAACGATCTAAAGGGCGTGGTCACAGAAAATTTTCCCGGGGGCAAGCCCCCAGACCCCCAGTTTTCCTCCCTCCTTGCGCATCTAGCTTCAGCCTCACCTCCAACACCAATCAAGTCTCGACAACAGCCTCACCTCCAACAAGAATCGCCTCTTAACAGGACTGCTGCGTCCCTTTGAAAAATTCTTCGCTATTATGGAACTTTTATATGACAAAAGTTCTGAGACATTTTGCCACTTTTTATACGTTATATTCCTGCTTAATTTTTGTCGGAAAAATGTCTCTTTGTCGGAAAATTCTGACCCTTGGCCCCCCCTAAAATCATGCTCCCACGACGCCACTGTTCAGAACGTTGTGGGGGGGGGGGGGATCTTGAATTTGTGAGATTTTCTAAGATTTTTAGAATTTGCTTTTGGATTTTCAAGACTGTATGAAGATTTTTGAGATTTCTAGATTTCAGGGATATTCATTTATCAATAAACAAAATGTTGTTTTTTTATTGCAGTTACCTCAGTTACGGGTGATTTACTGACCTATTTCTTTCCTTTCAGGTTTTAAGATTAACTCGTTTCTCTCTTGCAGGATTCAACAGTTTTCTCTCTAGTTACAGGTTTATTTTAGTTGCTGTTCTTTTACAGGAGTTAACGGTCTTCTTTCTACAGATTAGGGTGTTTTGTTGCGTTTATGGGATTAATACGATGAGTCCGTCATTTAAGGTTATTTTCAAATGTTGTACCACAAATCATTTGTTTACAATAAACAAAAAACAACTAACCTGTGAGCCACGTCTGCTTTCATCATTAAAATTCTCGTAACCATGTGCCATTTTTTCAGCTGAAGGGGAATACGATCGCGAGGGGATTGAGGGTGGGAGGAGCTGCTCACTAGAATTTCTTTTTGCAGGAATCCAATTTTCCCAGCCTGCCATTCGGCGGGTTGGTGACATCCTTGAAATATCTATCGCTGCTGCCTTAAGTGTACAGTCATTGGAAGCTTGGCTTGGAGCTGGACTCGAACGCAGACTTGACATTTGGCTGAAGCTTCCATTTGAACTCTGACTTGTTCCACTAGAATTTCGTCTCAGTCTGCAAGGCATATTGTCAGTCGGGCAGTAGCTGGGTTCTTTCTTATTAACAAGAGTAACATTTTCAAAATGATCAGCCACAGGTTTCCACGAGGCGCCTCTAGAAACAATTTCAGGAGGGCTTTCGTCAGTCAATATAGAGTCTTTATCTAAAGAGTCATTTCGTTCTCCCTTTGAAAGAAACGGCGACTCAGGTACGTTGATGTATCTCCTTGAAGGTACAACCGTTGATGAAATGGTCGGGAAACTATTTGTAGGCTCATCATTTGAAACAGTTTGGGGACTATTTGTAGGCCTATTCCTTGAAACGGCTTGGCTACCAGTTGTATGTCTGCTGGCTGATATAGTTAGAGTACCATGCATTTGCTGGTTACTTAATGGCAGCCGATACTCGGCTGCCTGTTTCATCTCCTCCTGAATCTTACCACAGTTTTGTGCTTGGCATGCAATCCTCGAAGAACATTTACAACTAGCCTCGTCTTCTTCTAAGTTTACATATGACGCTGAAGGAGTAGCTCCTCTAGATATGATCTCACCAACTCTCTCTCCTGCCTCGTTTAGCTGCGCTGCTGCTTCGTTTAGCTGCATTGCAGCCTCGTTCTGCTTTTTTACATCAACATTTTCATACCCCATAGTCGATGATGATTGCTGGAGCTGTTCCGAATCAAACAGAGGCTCAGTTACTTTAACATAACTTGAAGCTTTCGTAAGTTCAGGAGAATCAAAAGACCTGCCAGTTCTTAGCGACTGAGTAGAATTCCTCCTTGCTTCATCCTCAGTACGTGTACTAGCATTGCTTACACTTCTTTTGTGTAACAATTCTCTATTTTCTCTAGCAATTTTATCATTGAGTAATTCAATAGGAACGTAAGAAGTGTTTTCCTTCGACGAAAAGCTGCCCCTTTCCTTATGCCATTGCCCGTTGACATATCTATACAAGCAAGGGGCATAAATTCGATCTTCCTTAGCAATAGTCTTGTTACTGCTCTTATTCGCGCTTGAGCAGTCAAATCTTTTGTCCTTAAGCTGTGAAGAGCAGTACCTTGAAGGCCAAACCGATTCTGTTGCATCAGCAATCAACGGAGTGGGTTTAACTACATTTGCATATTGGCAGTCACTGTCTGTGTTTGAACTGCAAGCAACCGGTTCTCGATTCACTTTCGTAGGCCGAATCTTCGTAAGGTTCTCAAAAGACAACAAACTCTTTCTAATAACATCCACATGTTGTGTTCTGAACACGAATTCATCTTGACACGCACCATTCCTGCTCTTGACTACCACTCTGTGAGCGAGGCCATTCGCATCAGCGAAGCATTGTACGCGATTTTTTGTCGAACTTTTGCAATATATCATTTTGTAGTCTGCCAGTTGCATTTGTTTGGTCAGGCAAATATATTTTGCTGTAATATGCATCGTGGCTTGGCCCTTGAAATGGGCTGGTTGGGATATTTCCACATCACACGAGTATACTGCGGAGAGTAAAAAGGACATAGATTGGTAAAGGTGAAGGTATGGGGGACGAAGTTTAATGTGCCTAATACCAATAATATTGTGCATATAATATTGTATATTTGATTCACGAGCTGTTTTGTAATCGTCTCATTTCAGCCCCAAATACGCGAGAATTATAATGCCATCTGCTCGGCTTCTGAACAAAATCCGCCAGACAGAACTTTAGATTTACCCTTCTTTCGTTACAAGCACATAACTTCGCTTAAAAACCACCTTTCGCTTGCACAAGGCGCGAGTTTGCCCTACTAGCTTCGGTGAAACTTTGTTTGTTTTGAATTACTGGTTGAGAGAATTTCCTTTGTCTGCAGTCGCTAATCGCTTTGGATTGAGGTGTCAATCAAACGCTACTGTTGCTATTGTATCACAAAATTTGCCCTCGTTCATGTGGATGTCTAAGTCGTACGAAGATTTTAAAATATTCGTTTGGCACAGAAGTGAAAACTTCGTTGAGCAACGGAAAAGTATTACTAAGTAGTTTTGTCTCACACCGGCTACAGCATAGACAGCATAAAAATGCACTGTATCCATTTTCTTTTCTTTATTTCTCGAGAAAGTCCACTCGGAAAATCTTAAAACGAGCTAAAATCTCAAGCACATGTCCGTAACATTTTTACTTTGCAGCAATGACTTGAAAATGCTTTTGTAAATGCTATCCTCTTGGGAGGATGAAAAAGTCTTCCCTCTTGTATGAAAGACTAATTCAGGGGGATTCCATTCTCTCAAGGGGACCAAATACATGAATACATATCAGTGTCATTACTTTTAGGAAGGAAAAGCAAGGAATTTTGCACTTCATTTTCATTCCGACTTTGCAAGCTTCGGAATGGGGCTTTCTGCAGAAAATCTCCCACATCCACGGGAAGGAATGACCGATTAAAGCTGGGTAAATTACTGAATCTAATTGACCATATCGGCAATGAAACAAGACAGTTTTCAATATTACTGCTTTGATATTTAGGGGGGGGGTGTAGTATTTTCAAGAACGTCGTCGTGCTTCGTGCATCATTTCTTTACTTCACTTGGCATCATCCAACACAATTTTCAATACATACATTTATAAACTCGTTTCTTCAATGAACTCACCTTTCAAATTTTCTCGCAACTTCTGTTCCCAAGCTAAGAAATCACAATTTTCATCGAATGATAGTAGAAGTGTTGGATTATTCTCCTTCGTGATCTGCGCCGTAGGCTCTGGGATCTTTGCGATATATAGAGATTTCCAGGCACCTTTTGGCCTGTGACGCAATATAATTGCCATTCCAGGTTCTGGCAGTTTGTGTGTGCACACATCTTTTCGAGATGAAAGACATCTGACGGCATCTAATTGAAGAGATTAAAGTTTAGGTAAAGAGAAAAGAAAGGGTGTTTCCATTTCGAAACCAGGGCCCGGTTGTTCAAAACTGGTATTAGGCTACTACCGGATTAGGGCTATGCAAATGGCTACAGAATAATGCAATGCCTTTAATCCAAGATTATCGCTAATCGTGGTTTGAACATCCCGGCCCAGAATGCTACATGGAGCAGCATGACAATGGGAGGACACGGGGCGCAACATCATCATCATCGATTTATTTAACCTAGGCAATCATAAGGAAATATAGCTAAATTACAGCTAATTTAGGCCTACTTTACAAAATTTACGATTCCTTAAAATAAATAAATTAAAAATGTACAATGTATATTTATAAGATTAAAGTAATCAGACCTTCCCAAAGAGGTCCAGAGCGACGACAATCCCTCAGAAAGACGCCGGACGGTCACGCCACGCAAGGGAACCCCAGACGCATACACTAAGCTACAGCCGCCGCATGGGAAACGACCACGAAAACATCGCACCCATCCCCAACCGGAGGGCACACTGAGGACCAGAAAGGCCTACAACACGAGAGATGTCCATGCTGGGGGGACTCTGGCACCTATGGGCCCATCAGCCGACACCGGACCTTCCCATATATAGATAGGGGAGTGGCGTTATGCCACCAAAATAGTCTCTGTGCATGCTTATAACTCTGCTCATGCTTGAGTAAAAATCTAAATTATATTGAAGCGACCGAGCGTTTCCTATGAATAGAAAATATTCATTCACATTGCAGAGGTTGAAGTGATAGAAAAATATTACTTTAGTTGAACCTTTCTACCAGTTTAACCTTTGGATCTATAGTTTCTGTTTTGGCCCGCAAAGGATCCTGGGTAACAATGGCTCTTTAATGACAACAAACAAATCTTAGCCAATTGTTTATGCATTAAAATTCGACATAACAAAGATGGAGTGGTAACGTCAGTTTCAACTTGAGCCCGTTTAGACTCGTTATCAGTCGTTTCCACTGGTGATTTTTGGCCATTCAATCCCTGTCTTCGCCGTTTGAACGGTTTGAACTAGCGCCAAAAGGACAACACGTTGTTGTTGCAACCGAGTGAAAAGATATTTCCACTAACGCACACGTGGATTTAAAGGGAATGTAAGCATATAAAAGTGGCTCAAGCCACTTGCGGTCAAATTCTAGCCTATCAGATACCAGGATTTCCTGTTGACGTAGATCAGCTATCCAAATCTCCTTGTACTTGGCGAGAAAGAAACTGAAATGTCAATAAAAGTTGGTTCCTCTATCATTAAAAGAGTAAAGAAGAAAAATTGTTGGGCGTTGTAATTGACCAAAAGCTAAATTTTAAGCAACACGTGAAAATGGTGTGCACAAAAGCAAGCCAGAAGCTACATGCTCTTGCAAGGGCCTCAGCGTATATGCCAGAAGAAAAAATTAAGGTTGTCATGAGGGCTTTCGTAATGTCACAGTTTAGCTACTGTCCATTGATATGGATGTTTCACGATTAACTCTATTCACGAAAGAGCATTGCGAATAGCGTATCATGATCGGACCTCCAGTTTTGAAGAACTGTTAATTACAGACCAGTTGCTTGTCACTGAAATTTACCGAACAAGAATGTATTTAAATCCTTGTTTTATGAGTGTAAATTTAGGTTATATTTAGGTTGATTATAATTATTACACATCTTTTGTATCGATAATGGTTGGCATTAATTAGCCTAGTGCTATATACCACGCCAACCTTAAAGAAATTAATTATTATTATTATTATTATTAAATATGGTGCGGCACGTGTATCGGCCAATTGTCTTTGTAAGGTTATTTTTATCAATGGCTTATATATGCTTAGATTCCCTTTAAAGATCCGTTTTAAAGTGGGTTATTTGGAACGTGACACACAAATGGATATCTTTCAATCTGTTTTATATTAACCTGGGCTGTGTTACCCCTCTGAAGCATGTTGACATCGCTTCTGTTGGGTACAAATATTTTCTTTCCGGGAATGTATGAAAAGGTGGAATGCCTCCAAACAGGAAAGTTTCCGTGGCCCACTGCAGAAATGAAGAAGAATGTGGTTAACTTTAAACTTGATAGGGAAAGCGTTTGTCAACACACCCTTTTGCGTCCAGGAAACGCTTTTTTATGCCCAGGAAACACCCTTATCTAAACTAAATCATCCAACAAATCTTCTTGTTGCGTGTAGTGCAATTGTACAATGATAAACAAGTAAATAAAGTAAAATATAAGCACTTTGATGCGATTATTTCAATTCGCACCAAAGTGCTTATATTTTACTTTATTTACTTGCAGGAACGCCGGAGAGGGGGGGGGGGCGCGGGGGGGCAAGCGCCCCTCCTGCCCTTTCCTAACGGGGGCAAGGGGGGCAAAAAGTGCCCTTTCAATGAAAAACAATAATTTATTCCCTTATCAGAAACACACCAGTAACGAAAAATGACTGGCAGTTGCAACTTCAAAATAAGCAATATGCGATTTTATGCGATTCGGAATGAGGACATGTGGAGAAATAGCCGAAAAATTTTGTGAAAGAACATTATTAATGTTCGTTAAAACGTTTTTGATAGCATTTTAAGCCAATCTAAAGGGCGTGGTCACAAAAATTTTCCCGGGGGAGTACCCCCGGACCACCTAATTTTTAGGCTCGCTTCGCTCGCCTTCGGTCTCGATTGCCCTTACGTTCCTAGTCGCCCCCCTTGCCCTACCATCGCTCCGGCGTCCCTGTTTACTTGTAAATCATCCAACTGTCCAAAGCAGTTTCTCCACTGACTAGCAAGGGTGACTTATGTAAAATGAAGGATTATGTTTGAGACAGAGTGATTTGACAGCCTCGAGAATAGATTCCATATCTTCAATGCAGCTGACTACACTCATTTTTTTATAAGAAACTAAGGTCCGATGATATGATGGTAGGCAGTTTCTTAAATTTTTGGGGCATTTTACTAGTAAAAGTTTCTTGTGTGTTTCTTATACTGTTAATGCCGGAAGTGTAGAGTTCATTTTGTTTTGCCTAAAAGGCTCCCAAATTACTTAGTAAGATCTCAAAACAAGTAAATAACATAATTTGCACTCAAAATAATGTCCAAACGGTTGCTATAACTGTACACTGTCAAAGCATTTTTGATTGCGATAGGAAAATTAAAATTGTAAATTACAAAAGTTTCTTAGCTTTTTCAATTCAGGTAGGGTTGTTTCTTAACTTTCGAAAAATTGAGCCTACCGTTTCTTATAAGCAGTTTCTTATAAAAAGAAATTAGTGTATAATGTTTGCTTTCTCTGTTTATTTTATTTGCATTCTTTTGAACGACAAATCGTCTCTTCAGAAAGCTGAATCTTTCGTTTCACATAATTTTCCGTTGCTTAAGGAAATTCAATTATCTTCATAAATTTCATAGAAGGATACAGGAAGCGAGTATCGTAGCTTCCATGGAACGGAATCCTGCTTCTGTGGAATTTCAAGGAAAAAATTTACTTCCAACAGTAAATAATGGCTGCGGTCACGTCACACTTAGCGTTTTTACCTCGTTGTATCTTTTCAAAGCAACGAGATAATTACTTGTTGGGGAGACGAGATACGCTTCGCCCGAGGATTCAAAGCTCAACTGTGTCCATGTATGCTGACGATACCAGCCTTTCTTATCAATCTAAGGATTTGACTCAGCTGAATGAGGCCATGAATAATGATCTCAAGAGTCTTGAATCTTGGTTGAAGGGAAACAAAATATCGCTAAATGTCGCGAAAACTCATTCCATGCTCATTTGCTCCAAATCTAAACAGAATTTCCTAAAACGATCCAATGGAAAATTGGATCTTAAAATTCAGGAAGACAGTTTAGAGGTAGTGGACAAGACAAAGTACCTTGGTGTACAAATTGATCAAAGCCTGGATTGGAAGGAACACATTAAATATGTCGCGTAGAAAGTTTCGAGGGCTATTGGTTTTCTGAAACATGCGAGGAGCCTCGTCCCTTCTACTTCCTTGATTAGTTTGTACAGAAGTATTGTGGAACCACATTTTCGTTATTGTTGCTCTGTTTGGGGCTGCTGTAGTTCCACAGAAAAAAGCCGCTTGCAGAAGCTACAAAACAGAGCTGCTAGAATAATCACTGGTAGTCGTTTTGATGCCTCCGCCATGCCCCTTATAAAAAGTCTTGGTTGGCAAACGATTGAGGAATTGATTGGTTCTGAGACCAAAGTCATGGTGTTTAAGGCATTAAATGGTCTTGCTCCTCAATATTTGGCCGAACTTTTCTTGAAAAAGTCGCAGGGCTCCCTTCACACCCTCCGAAATACTTCTACTGACCTAAAGATACCATTAATGAAAAGTGGAAATGGTCAAAGATGTTTTTTCGTTCAGAGGAGTAAAATATTGGAACAGCCTCTTAGCTGAGTCGAAGCAAGCCGTAAAACTCAATATTTTTAAAGCAACAATTTAGGATATGTTTCTTTTTTGCACTTTTTGTTTTTTTTTCTTCTGTAAATTAGAACAATTTTGTATTTTAGATTTTCATTTTGAAATCATATATTGTAATCATTTTAATAGTAGGTATATTCCATAAATTGTAAGATTTTTGACGGAGGGCCCCTTGCAAATCAGCCTTTGCTGAAGGGTTACCCTCCTATAAATAAATGAAATGAAAAAAAATGAAAAATGAATGAAATGAGGAAACCCATGCTTCCCCCCCGTGCAGTTGGTTAAAGCTCATGCGCAGTAGCGTTTTAGGATAGAAGCTCTGACGGGCGCATGCGCTTTAACCCACTGCACGGGGGGACACATAAGTTTCCTCGGACAAAGCGATCTCGTCTCCCCAACAATTACGCTGTAATATGCGACCCCATTTTCAATTCACATACAATGCTGTTACGGGCTGTTACAGCGCTTTGGTCCCGAGAGCTGATTCCATAAGAAAACTATTAGATACAAAAACGACGGGGAAAACAAGATCCCAAGCTAAATTTTAGCGTTGTTTTGGAGAATAAATCAATCGTAGCCTTGTTTAGTTGTCACATGACTGTGTGACCGGGTGTCAATGTTCCGTTATATTGCTGTACTTTTTGGTAACAAAACAAATTGCCAGAAAGTGAAGCAATTCTCATTACAACGGGAAAATTCAGTACAGTGTGACCGCAACCAATAGGTGTCCCTTAAAACAATCTCGGGGCTTGCACATCTTCACATTTTATCACTGCATAATTCAAGCATCAAAACCCCGATCAAAACCAGTGCAGAGCCACGGGGGGCTTGGGCGCGACAAGTCCCCCACTTTCTTCTCTGAGATCAGTCTTGCAATTAGTCTAAATCTATTCAGAACATGTCTAAGGCGGGGTTAGGTAGTTATATGCAGAGTTTTAAAGGGGCTCCGTCGTCAAAATGTAAACAAAACGATGATTTTTGACGTTTTTTGAAAGGTGATATCACAAAGGATTTTCGTATTTTTACAAAATGAAAGTTGCTATTTGGGCATTAATCATTGTACTTCACTATGGAACAAACCAAACATTCATATCTTCTACGATTGCTCGAATATAAGTGGATTTTTAACGGTCACTTTTTTGGTGGCTTGGGTGAAGCCACCAAACAAACTGCAGAGAACGATGGATGAACAATGGATAATCCCCGACACGTGCGAGTTTTCGGATTTGTTTACTGTTTGACGACGGAGCCCCTTTAAAAGACAAATAAGAATGTTTTCTGAGTGTAAAAAGGCGTTTCCTGAATATAAAAAGGGCGTGGTACTGAACTTTTTTCTAGGGAGCTGTGCCCCCAGACCCAATCTGCCTTTATCAAGGTTAGTATTTATAGCAAAATTTAAGCAAAGAGAAGAAACTCACATCTATGGCTGTCAATGTTGATCAAAATGCCTCGTTTCTCTTTGGGTTTTGCTTCAAATGGCCACCATTTCACCTAGGGGGAGGAACGCCAGTAATAATTCTTCAGAAATTAAAAACAATCTTGAATGTAAAATAACCATAGCTGATGTTGCTGTTGTTATGCATTCTGAAATGCTCAGGTAACTATGGAAACAGATCAAGCATGCGCGAGACGTTTGATTTGCTGCCAGTCTTCGTTCGGTTTCGATTCGGAACCACGACAATGCGAATCGAAACCAAACGAAGACTTTGTAACAAGTCAAGTTTGAAGTCCGCGCCAGTTTTATGAACGTCCATTTGAATGGACGCGAGGTAATTAAGTGTTAACCCTTTACTACCTGGTGTCAGACAAAGTAGGTGAACAGACACATACTGCTTTGTTGGGGAGACGAGATACGCTTCGCCCGAGGAAACGCATGCTTCCCCCGTGCAGTAGGTTAAAGCTCATGCGCATTAGCGTTTTGGGGTTGAAGCTCTAACGAGCGCATGCGCTTTAACCCACTGCACGGGGGGCACATAGATTTACTCGGACAAAGCGATCTCGTCTCCCCAACAATGCTTTTCTGCCATCTTAACAACTGGCTAGGGATGATCAAAGGGATTACACTTGAAAAAAGAAGGCTCGTTATTCTGCGAATCTTAGAGATAAATTCGAGATTAAAGGTGCTATTAGTGAAAGAATACGGTTTCCTGGCAATTTTTGAAATGCCAAGGCCGTTTACCCCTCGCAAAACGGAGTTACGGCCCAAAATGGGGTAGGCCGAAATTTTCCTCATTTTCGCGGCCCCTGCGCTCTGCCTCTGGGGGCAATATTGAACCCCAAATTGTGTGCTTAGACTCGCAAGCGAGTTATCTCTAGTAAATTTTTTTCTGTTTCAAAATTTGTTGAGTAATAATCGAGCATCGGCTCCAAATGCAGCCTCGGGTCAGAAAATTGGGCCAGGTCGGCGCCGCCGTTCATACTGTAATGGAGAGGACTCCCCGGATTTCCGACTGTTACTAGGGCTGTCGGAATTGGCCGCGCTCGCGCCAATCCCTTTTTCTTTATTGGATAAAAGGGGGATGCTTGAATCACCTGCACTTATGAAACCTATTCTTATCTACACTCCAACTGCAAGGCTGTCCTGAGACCATGTGTCCTGAGCTTGTGGTTTGTTCACGATGGCTGACTCTACAATAATTCTCTAACACCTCATGCACAGTACCCTGGACAAATGAGACGAAGAGACCATGACACCAACGGCGTGACAAGGGTAAATTAAGTGGGGGGAATCTAAAAGAGGGGGTCTTGGGGCGAAGCCCCAGGACAATTTTTGGGGCCACGCCCTTTACTTTGGCTTAGAATGCATCTCTCATGCTTGCCATTAGCTACAAGAGAACTTTGATAGTTTTGTGAACAGTTATCCTATGAATCAGAGCGCGAGGAAAATTTTTGAAGAAAGATCCTTTACTTTGGCTTAGAATGCATCTCCCAATATCATGCTTGCCAGTGCTAAAATGGAAGATTTAACATTTCTCCGAAAATTCTTACCCAACCTATACCCAGCTATTTTCTCTTCGGTTTTAAAGGAATCTCGAAGACCATCTTTCGACAATAGGGGGGGGGGGGCAATTGCCTAAATCGAGTGTTCATTTTCTTTTTGAATTCAAATTTGTAAACTGATGATTTCTTGAAACTTTAAAAATCTGTATCTTGGCTCTCGTAGGTCCGATTTTAATAATTCTTCTTTTTGAGAACTTTCATTTTTCGGCATTTATTACATTTGCTGGATCACTGTGAAATGGTGAAGCATTATGTCAAATCATGGTCAAATTGTAAAACATGACTATCCCTGTAATTGCAAGGCATTGCTGACAAACCTGCTAACACACAATTTAATTGAACATTGAACAGACATTTTCATAAAGATTTCTGTCAAAACACAGTCCTGCTTCTTAAGTGTCCATCATGGTTGCTTACGTTTTGTAGAATGACAAGGCCATTATTACATTTATACTTCCAATCATAAATTAACACAGAGCTTCCTGGAGATAACTCACAAATCATTAAGGGATCCCTTTGTTACACTTTCTTAATGAATTTGGGTGCTTGTTCGTAACTATGTGAAGTTTTAGATATTATTTTTAGATATTGATTTTAATTGTAC
Organism: Aurelia coerulea; assembly: GCA_039566865.1. Classification (NCBI taxonomy): domain Eukaryota; kingdom Metazoa; phylum Cnidaria; class Scyphozoa; order Semaeostomeae; family Ulmaridae; genus Aurelia; species Aurelia coerulea. The sequence goes on from CM076955.1 coordinate 19,432,028, forward strand.
AGTGTACTTTGCACTAATGCTGGTAGCTCTGGTTTTGCCCTGACAGCAAAATTGAAGTTTGTTGATTTTTAACTCTTCAATTAAGTCACCAAAAATTCTGAAAAATATATCAAAATTTAATCTAATGGTACTTAAAGGCATTGAGTCCATGTAAATAGCTGAGCGTTAACGCTATCCTGAATTTTGCTGACAAACTGCTGATGGCCCTTTGTTATTGCATAATAGTGTTAAAGCCATTCGCAGTGGAGACCAAAGGTTTCTTAATCCTTGCATTATCCTCGGGAATTTCTTTGGTTTAATTAGCGATTAAATCACAACTTTTGTTTTGTGATTGAAAAGAAGTTGATATTGGTCATCAGCACGCTATTTATGCGGACTCAGTGCCTTTAAGATGTCTGAGAAGACAATAAGAAACTTTTGAAATTTAAATCAAAGGATGTATTGCAAATAAGTCATTGAATCTTTATTCTTGACCAAGTAAATAATTGTTTCATTTTTTGAGTGTGATTGAACTCTGTTTATTCCTATATGATGCTATAAATGTCAATACAATCTGTAGCAGAGACTACATGTACATGAATTTAGGAAATGAGAAACAAATCAATGCAAAAAACCTTTCATGTTGAATTAAGGAACTTTACTGTACTAATGGCCTGATCCAAGTTTCTTGCATAAAAAGTATCTAAAAAATTCTGTAAATAATGTCCAGCAGCACATTGGGGGATTGGGGATTAAAGAATAAAACAGCTTATGACAAGTGAAAGAAGTGATTTTCCAAAGCACAGGTGGGCAGCATGGTACAATGCGTTTCTGGTGTCATCCCCTTTTGTTTGTAAGAGGCTCTAGACCCTCCCATTCAACTGGTACTTTTTATAGGTTTTGATCCATGGTTGATTCTTTTTTCCTTGGCAACAGCAAACATAAACAAGCACTTGTTTATTCTTTTCCTTAGAAAATTGTATTGCATGGAGTTTAAATTTTGTGCCGGCTCTTTGTTTGGTCTTAGAAGCTATATGATGGAGAAATTTCCAGCTTTTTCATTCGAAACTGATTATTTACCAATTTGGCATCTAAGATATTGTTGTTGATTTTCACAATGACAGGTAAATTTAGGCACAAGAGTTTTTTTTGCGTTTCTGAAGCTGTGGAACTTTTCTACCCCCACAGTGGATGTGGAAAGCAAGCATGGCCTGGTAAAAAATACTTGGTACAAAAAGATAAACATGTATTATTGGGATTCCAGTTCTAGAACTTGCAAAAAGCTTCTCATACTGGAAGAAAATTACTCCCATGCAACTCGACCCTCCCATGCAACAACTTTCTCTAAGGAAAAGAAGTTTGAAGGTGTTGTGGCGCAGTGGTTTAACCTCTGACTTTGCAGCCAGATTAGTCAGGCGGAGTGGGTTCGATACCCGGTAGGAGCCCACCACTTGAGCGTCATGACAAGGGGTCGCAGACTCGATTAGGTCTGCTCTATTTCTGCGATCCCAACGCTTGGCACTGAAAAACACAACTTCACCTTCACCTTCAGTTTAAATTTTGTGCCTGGCACTTTTTATAGGTTTTGATCCACATTGATTCTTGCTTCCTTGGCAACAGCAAACATAAACAAGTGCTTGTTTATTCTTTTCCTTAGAAAATTGTATTGCATGGAGTTTAAATTTTGTGCCGGCTCTTTGTTTGGTCTTAGAAGCTCAATGATGGAGAAATTTCCAGCTTTTTCATTCGAAACTGATTATTTACCAATTTGGCATCTAAAATATTGTTGTTGATTTTCACAATGACAGGTAAATTTAGGCACAAGAGTTTTTTTTAGCATTTCTGAAGCTGTGGAAATGTTCTACCCCCACAGTGGATGTGGAAAGCAAGCATGGCCTGGTAAAAAAATACTTGGCACAAAAAGATCAATATGTTCTAGAACTGGCAAAAAGCTTCTCATACTAGAAGAAAATTACTCCCATGCAACTCGACCCTCCCATGCAATGACATTCTCTTAGGAAAAGAAGTTTAAATTTTGTGCCTGGCACTTTTTATAGGTTTTGAACCAGGTTGATTCTTGCTTCCTTCGCAACAGCAAACATAAACAAGTGCTTTTTTATTCTTTTCCTTAGAAAATTGTATTACATGGACTTTAAATCTTGTGCCGGCTCTTTGTTTGGTCTTAGAAGCTCAATGATGGAGAAATTTCCAGCTTTTTCAGCTGTATTATTGATTGGGATGGTGGCATCCCACCCAGTTCTAGAACTGGCAAAAAGCTTCTCAAACTAAAAAAAACTACTCATGGAACGGCAAAGGTGATATCTACACCGTTTAAGACCGTTAGACAGTTACAGGACAGAGACAATGTCAACACTTGAATCAAATTGACAAACAAAGCGAAAATATTTTTTATCGAGGGCGACAAAAGAGCAATTTATAGTTAGGCCCTGAATAGGATGGTTGGCCCTCACCTTTCTCTGGCAACTGCTGGTATCACCTTCAGCTCTGTGAACCAAGACCGCTTCCAAAATGATCTTCTCTCTATTTTCCGTCATGCTTGTTCTTGGAATCTTTTAAGACTGGTCATTCTGTGATGAAAAATGCTGTAATGTAACTTCAATGCCATTACGTCAATTTTATAGTCGCGCTATTTCAGGTTCCTTTCGGTTCCTCGTTCACAGACCTCTCCTAATCTACCGAAAAGCGCGGGAAATTGAAACATTCAAACGAAACGAGGGCACGCGTGTCTGTTTGTAAGAAACTCAATTCGGTAGTGCCTCGATGTATCACAGAATGAAATTTAAACTGTGACTCTACACTGGTAATAGAATTTCATTCCAGAATGAAATTTCCTTCCAGAATAAAGAAAGAACTACTTGGATACCAAGTACAAAGAATAGATAATAAAAGTAAATAATATTTAACATAGGATTGATAACATAGAGAATAACACTTCTCATTTCGCCAAAAATTAAGGAACTCCAGAACTGGAAAATATAAATTAAGGAACTATTAACTTAATAAATGAAATACGGAGTTTCTTGCAAGTTTCTTAAAGGTTCCATTCCACAATGATCTTCATTCTCCGACTACTCAAAATATGATAATTTTAAGAAACTTTCGGCACTGGCTCTGTCAAACTCTTAGTTTCTTATAAGAGATATGTGTATCCCTGGATCGGAAAATAATGCACAAATATACCTAGAAAAGCAATGGTACAGAGCTGAAATTCACACAAATTGATGTACAATCTATCTTTACAGTATATCCAAAATTTGCAGCAGTTGAATTGAAAGTTTTCACGTTCAACAACTACACGTATTTTTTTATAAGAAACTAAGAATTTGGGCCAGCACTGGAAGTTTCTTAAAATTATCAGATTTTGAGTACTCAGAGTTTCTTATGAGTTTCTTAGAGGTTCCATAACAATCTTCATGTTCACTACCTGTGCCCTCGTGAACATTTCAAAACAAGGTTTTTTAAGCCTTTCCAATGTTTAGATATTACTCAAGTACCTGACGAAAGTAAAGTAAAAACATGTTGAGGATTTCCTTTATCAAAATAAATAGTTTCTTAGCTTATATTTTCCCAGTACTGGAGTTTCTTAATTTTTGGCGATCTGAGAGTTGAGTTTCTTAAAAGCAGTTTCTTATAAGAAAAAATACGTGTATTTGTTTCGTGCCTCTTGATGGTGCAATTTTGACACTTTTCGTCTATGTGATCTGTTGGTAATTAGGGAGAGGTAATTTTCATATGTTATTTGAGATTTGTATGTTTTATATGATAAGGCTTTTGGGTAGCCTAGGCTAGCTTTTGGGCTGTCACTCAAGTGATTTTTCCACTGTATCTGATGCTCTTGTATAAGGGTTTCTTTTGTCGCATGTTTTGGGAGTAGTGTAATCGATTCAGTATTTAGGCCATCCTCTGTAAGGTCATCAGTCAAGTTATTCATGTAAGAGAGTCCTCCAGTTCAAAGGGATGCTGAGGGGGTAGCGACTTAGTTCATCGCGTACTAATGCATTTGTGGTTGATCTATTTACTCCCAGTAAGCGTTTTAAAAATTGTGTGTGTATTCAAGGGCGCCTACCTTGTAGGAAGTGTGTTTATTCCCGGTACTGTACGCGTAGTAATTGGTGTCCTATGACCCGGTCCTGTTAATCTTTATTTTCAAATTCTAACGCCTGTTAGTGTTGACCAATCAAAAATCACGCTGTCTGATTCCCTGTGGCCAGATCGTATGACAGTTGATCCTCGTGTTACATAAACACCGGAATTTGAAGCCACAAAGTTATTCATACGTCATCTCGACCTTGAGAAGACTGACTCTGTGTACTGATTTGGTATTATTTTCATAGAACGTCATACATATTGATTTATCATTATTAACTTGGAGTTTCCATTGGTCACAATTAGATAAGCTATTCAAGCATTGTTGTAGACCATCGTGAGAAGATGAGAGAATGATTAGGTCATCAGCATGGACGAGGCAAGTCATAGGCTCATGCCCGAGGTCTAACGGTTACTAAGTTCATTAGCTAGATCATTTATATAAAGGTTAAAGAGTATTGGACTTAACGGGCATCCTTGCTGGACTCCTTTCTTTAGGGCATTTGAAGAAATTAGTACATTGGTTGTTATATTTGACTGCACAGTCTGATTTATCGTACATGCATTGGATAGTTTTCAAGATGTTGCCATTAATTCCGTAATTTTGAAGTTCTTGAAAGAGGCCACGGTGCCATACGCTATTACAAATTATATTGTTCTCTTTCAGAAATGATTTAAGTCGGTTATTTAGAAGGAGGCAGAGGAGTTTTAGTACACGTATTTTTTTATAAGAAACTGCCTGTAAGAAACTCAACTCTCAGATCGCCAAAAAATTAAGAACTCCAGTGCTGGGAGAATATAAGTTAAGAAACTATTTACTTTGATAAAGGATATCCTTGACATATTTTTACTTTACCTTCACTCGTTTCCTGTATCACATTACGTAAACATTGGAAAGGGTTAGAAACATCGTTTTGAAATGTTTACGAGGTCACAGATAGTGAACACGAAGATTGTTATGGAACCTCTAAGAAACTCGTAAGAAACTATGAGTACTCAAAATCTGACAATTTTAAGAAACTTTCAGTACGGGACCAAATTCTTAGTTTCTTATAAAAAAATACGTGTAATGCATACCAACACAGATTCCACGGTAGTTATCTGGATTAGTCTTGCAACCTTTCTTGTATACAAGGAGTGATCAGGCCTTGGCACCAAAGGTTCACAGTATTAAATTTAGAGTATTTTTTTCTCAATTCTAGTTTAACTGTTGTCGTTGCTTTGTATATTTTAATATTTTATGATGATATATAAAAAAAAAAATTTAGAGTCATTTTGATTAATTCTTTCATTTCTGAGTTGCAATTTCTAATCATTTCGTTGCTTATTCCGTCAAAACCGTTGCTTCTTCTGTTTTTTAGTTTTGCAATTGTATCAATAAGTTCTTTGGTTTCAATCCAGCAGTGACAGACACTTCAAGGATTACCAAAGTTTCATCCCAATGCGCAGGATTTGAAAAAACCACGAGCTCAAACCGCACCCAATGAGATAAGAGCTCTCACATGACAAAGGATCGTTCTACTATAACAATAGTAGGCAGACCGCAAGGATGATGTAATCCTTGTATCCAATTACAATTTACACAGCTGTTGTTTTCGTAACCTGGATCACAAGGAACCAAGAAATCAAAACTGCAGCCTTCTTTGACATTCCTGGACCCCCTGTGGTACAGATAACAAAATGAAAAGGGACTTCTTCTGGAGATATTTTCATGACATCTGAAACATCTTTTCTTTATTATGTTAAAAATATCCAGCAACAAGCTCGTTGATATTTCTCAAGAAAAATGGCTCAAAGACCTATTTGCCATGATATTGTAAGACCACTTACAAGGGGGTCTTTCAAATATGAGTTCAATCACTATGCAGGATGGGCATGAACACATCAAATAGTTTCTTTGACAGCTAGATATGGCATGGACAAAACTCGTTGATACACCAACTTCTAATAAATGGCGACTACTCAAGCTATTTACACTAAAAATCCTTAATTAATTAACGTCTTTTTAACGGCTTCGACTTCACGGCTCAAACAGCTTTAACGACGGTTCTTGCGACTTGCGACTTCTTCGACTTCAACTTTACGGCTTAACGGCTAACGACAACAGTTCACGGCAAAACACGGCAAAAGTCTCTTCGCGAAGCCTTGCAACTTATTTTGTACGAAAAGGGCGAGCTCATTAACAAAATTCCAAAAAAGGGCAAAATATTTACAACAACCACTAAGAGTTTAGTTTTTGTTTTCGATTGTCCAATGATATTTCTTCTTTCGCTATTGCACCACTACGGCGAAATGGTTGCACCACACTCATGAAATTATTGCACCACTACTACATTACGTCATTGACTAATGTTAGCATTCAAAAATGCGAAGGAGGCTCCTTGATATAACATAGCTCCCCCCTTCAAGAGCAAGCCTCCTGGCTTGACCTACATAAAAGATGTGCCATCATGTTACCCCAATGGTTCTTTCTATATTCTTTCTTTTGTTTTTATCGAAACAACTCCTGTGTCTACAACTTCAATTACTTTTGAATTATTTTCCTCTGATCTACACTTCTCATTGCTGTCTCCAATTTCCACACTGGTTGTTACAACTTGCGAAACAATAACCTGTTCGTCAACAGGGCGTAAAGGTCCAACGCTGCTTTCATGGAGGCAGTGGGGCATAAATGTCCTTCTTGGATTATCGAGCTACAAGGGGGTCTTTCAAATGTGAGTTCAATCACTATGCAGGATGGGCATGAACACATCAAATAGTCTCTTTGACAGCTAGATATGGCATGGACAAAACTCGTGGATACACCAACTTCTAACAAATGGCGACTACTCAAGCTATTCACACTAAAAATCCTTAATTAATTAGCGTCTTTTTAACGGCTTCGACTTCGCGGCTCAAACAGCTTTAACGACGGTTCTTGCGACTTGCGACTTCTTCGACTTCAACTTTACGGCTTAACGGCTAACGACAACAGTTCACGGCAAAACACGGCAAAAGTCTCTTCGCGAAGCCTTGCAACTTATTTTGTACGAAAAGGGCGAGCTCATTAACAAAATTCCAAAAAAGGGCAAAATATTTACAACAACCACTAAGACTTTAGTTTTTGTTTTCGATTGTCCAATAATATTTCTTCTTTCACTATTGCACCACTACGGCGAAATGGTTGCACCACACTCATGAAATTATTGCACCACTACTACATTACGTCATTGACTAATGTTAGCATTCAAAAATGCGAAGGAGGCTCCTCGATATAACAATATTTGCCCTTGCACGGTCAGATTTTGTTGAATTCGATTCGTCGATTCAGTTTTTACTTCAGATTTGTCGAATTGACGTGAGGTTTTACACGGTCAGATTTAATCGAAGTGCATTCCCAAAACTTAGCAGAAAATGGACGAAGAAGTTTCTTCAGCAGCAATGATAATCGGTTTGGTGCTACCCTGGATCAGAGTATTTTTAGTATTTGTAAAAAATTAAAGTATTTGAAAAAAGTTGAAAAAATTAAAGTATTCGAAAAAAAATTATAAAAAAGAAAAAAGAAAAAAGGAGGAAGGAAAAATTTTTCCTTCCTCCCTTCTTTTCTTTTCTCTTTTTTTTATATTTTTTTTTCATTAAATTTTATTTATTTTTTATTTTTATTTTTTTCCATATACTAAAAATACTCTGATCCAGGGTAGTTTGGTGCTTAAAAAACGCAAAAATAAAAAAAAACATCGTACAAAATGGACAAAGGAATGGCTGTTACAACGCGCAGTGCATGGGACTTACGATCATATCTCCCTGCTTACGATGCTCTCTTAAAAGACTTGCATTTCACGGAGGAACAGGACTGTAACAATTACTTGAGGAAGACTAGTCTGTGAATTACAGCATGGACCAATATTCAATATTTGGGGTCCACAATTCTGAAAAAGGGAAGAATGGCGCAATTTGGCCCTGAAGTTGCGAATCATGAGATAAATGTTTTGGTATTATCTAAAAACTGAGAAAGATCAAGAAGCTTTAATTGAAATCATTCAAAAACATTTTAGGGGCCCCAGAAATAGATAGCAATATTTGGGGTCTCCAAAACATTAGACTCAATATTTGGGGTCCTCAAAACATTAGGCTTAATATTTAGGGGTCAGCAAAGAAATAGTGGCATGGACCCCCCCCCCGTATTGAAAGTTAGGGAGTACCCCCCCTGGGGAATAGAACAGGTCCGATTCTTGAAAAATCGAATTCGACCGTCTGACCATGGCATCAGTCATCCGATTTTATCTTTACACCCGGGGGGGGGGGAGGGTCACTTCAATAGGCAGATGACGGGGGTGTGCCATTTTAAAATCATACCCTAAAGTTCATGAATTTTTCAAAACCCATACCCCAAAATTAACGGGCCATTCAAAATAGCCCTAAAATTGTGACCAAAATTCGAAGTTCTAACTAAGTATCTTAAATTAGATCAAATTCAATACCCTGAAGCATTTTTCTCCCAAAATGACACGCTAAAATTTATGTTCATTTGTGATGTACCAAAAATGACACCCGAAAATGTTTTTCAGCCTGAAAAAAGGTACCCCAAAAATGGCACATTCCGTACTGCTACATATGGTAGTGATTTTGTCGAATTCGATGAATCTGACCATGTAAGAGTGGCTTTACATTAATTTCATATTTCATTTTGATATTGCATGTTTCTATTTGATAAATAAAGCTTGTATCGATTTGATAAAGGAATGGCATTGACAGAGTGATGCCATACTGTTGTAATACCGTGGCTTCCCTTCATTTATGAACACGTGATTTATGCTGTGCTTCTTATGACGTGTACAAGATATGGTACACGTGATATTAATCGTCGTATATGATGCCAGCTTCGTTCTTTCCATGGCGAGATAGCCATGATTCACGTGTCACTATTTGGACTTCCTTGTCGTGACATTGACGATTGATAATGGTGATTGATGGCTGTCAAACGAAGAACAAAGAGAAGACCATATACGGACTCGAACCATCGAGCTTTTCGGACCATGCTGACGCTCAATATTTTGTAGAGCACTGTGATTCGTGTATTTTTAATTAATATCCATATATGACTGATTTTAGGCGTTGACCAATCTTATGTTATCGTATGTTTTCCTTATATGAACTTTTTAGGTGTTACTATTGTTTTACCATTTTGGTATATAATATTTCGTCAGGGTGTTTTTGCGGAAGTCGAAGACGAAGTCGAATTTGAAGTAGAAATGACGAAGACGTGACGTTTGCCGAAATATTAGCCGACCCGACGACAACGCCGTGACGAAAGAGTGTTTAGGTTTATTGCTTTATGAAGATAGTTAAGTAGGTTTTTACGATTAAAAGAGTTGTGTTGAAGTTTGAAGATTCGAGTGTCGTTTTTGAGAAGTGCCGAACTGTTAGCCGCCGCCGCCCGATTGCCGTTTTGGAAAGTTCTAGTTTTTGTTAAACTTCCTTCTTGTTCTTTGCCGCGAACTCAGGATTTTACATTCTATGTTAGGCCACGAAAACAGTGACTTAACAATACCTCCTTTTCCGCATCGACTCCTCATCTGCTCCTCTATAGGGGCCTCTGTGAAGGAGACTGGATTCCATATAAAATGCGTCATGTGCCCAAGATAGTAGACTTCCTGTTTCTTTTAGCCAGCGTGCAGCCTCAAGAATGCTAAAGAGGATTGTTGAGACTGCAAGCAGTGTAGTTCCTTTTTACTTCCTCCACTGTGTGTAATATTGTATCATTGGTTTTGTTGAGGATACTATGGCGGCTGATATGTGACATCGAACATCGAACATCGAACATCGAACATCGAACATCTAACATCGAACTTTATCATTTCTTCGTGTGACGGGGGTTTACACTAGTCCGGGCCAGGTCAAAAATATAATCCATTGTACTCGACAACTTTGACGCATCCGGTTTCTTTGTGTAGGTAAAGAAACAACGGGTTTGTGGGCGTTTCTTTAGCCTATTTATAGCGGTTACGAGATATAGCTATGTCTATTCCCTTTAACGACTTCAGCATTTCAGTATTTCCAATCCAATCCAATGTTGTCATTCTGGGTACCAGACTCTCTGACAGAAAATTGAAATTTTATGTAATATGACCAATTTCATGTTAGAGAGTCTGGTACCCAGATAGTAAAGGTACCTGGGGATGATGAGCGGCGAGCAAGGGTATACTTTTTCGGACTTTTAGTCTAGCCAAGGGTATACATTGTTGCAATTTTGGCCTACAACGGTCTAGCCAAGGGTATCATTTTTGACAATATTGGTCTAGCGAACGGTGATGATATCATATTTGGTACAAATTTGACGATATTCGTCAAGGAAATCGTCATAATTGGTCTAGCCAAGGGTACCACTTTGGTAAAAATTGGTCCAGAGAATGGTCAAATTGGTCTAGCCAAGGGTACCATTTTCGCAAAAATTAGTCTAGCCTACGGTACCATTTTGAATATGCTCGCGATAGACCTCTACCCAAAATTTGGCGAAAACCCCCCCCCCCCGTGCATCCAGGCTTGTTGGTAAGGGCCAGCTTTTAACTGTGCTGAGTCCCCTTAAACCAAACATTGCCTGTACTTGCCAAATCAATGCTTTCGATCAACCTCGTCCCCAGGGCCTTTTATCATATTGGGACAAAAGGCCCTGGGGACGAGGCACTGTGATCCAGACAGGGAATTAATCCCAAAAAATGAAAATACGAGTATACACTATTTGAGGGTTTCATTATGGCGAAGAGACATTGAGCTATTCGATAAAACAAAAATTTCTTAAATCCGACTCATAAATCCAGAGATATGATTTTTTAAAGTTTGACTAAATTGCGAACTGTTGTTTACATTGCAATTTCCGGCCTTTTGTTTGTGTCATCGTTGAAAACCCATACATTCAAGTTCTTGTAACTCTTCAACAAATGCAGCGATTTTTTGACACTCTTTTTTATTTTACAGATAAACACCTAAGCTATCTAAAAATGCAAAGCTATTTGCAAAATCTCAAGTTGGTATATCAATATTTGTCAAAATGGTGTATGACCTTTTTAAGCACAAAAACCAGGCAAATTATCAAAATTCCGTTTGTTATAGTGAAAACAAAAAATCTAACTAAATCTAACTCTTCAAAAAAAATATCACAATTGAATATGATGTCTTGAGAGAATTTCTACCAAAGGATTCGTACAGCTTCGTACAGGAAAAAAAGTTATCACACATTTGGTATGATAGGCCCTTTTGGTTTAAAGTTGATTTTTTGGCAATGATTTTTGGCTTTGTACATGATTGAACTGTTCTTCATACGAACAGTGTTTATGCAAACTACTTTCAACTATCTTAGCTTTACTTGAGTAAAGCTTGTGTCTCTAAAGTATTTAGTTTTTGGTCGATAATCTAATTCTCATTGTACATGTCCTTGACAATGCCTCTTCTCGGTTTAGTGTATCGATCACCTCACTTTAATGATAATTGACTGCCTGATCTTGGTCGGCTACGTTTTTTAACTCGTTCATCTACTTCATCACTGAACACTCTTTCTTTTACACGCCAGGCTTCATCCTTGACTTTAACTTGATACAATTTTTGGAGTACTAATTGAATTTTATATGCATCTTCCTTCAGCCCCCCTTTCCTCTATCAGTTTATCAGCTAGATCCTTGAATTTCGCAGTATATTTCGTGTTCTACTTCGTACTTTTATCCTTTAAATCACCGTTTTCAACTATGAAATCATAAAGCTCGCCATTCGTTGTGATAAACGTGATTGATTTTGTGACACATAGCTATTGGAATGGTTTAAAGACTACAGGCCAACAGTTTTGTGTTTTAACAGTCATTGTTTTATTTTGTGGTAGGAATTGACTTGGAAATTAACATAGAAAAAATTCTGCTTCTCAATGAGGCAAGTGAAACATACAGGCTTGGCTTGGGTCAGTCATAGTTACGAGAAAAATTTTTTTATTGTTTTGCAGTTTCATATCAGTTTATGTAAAGTTGCGTCATCCTCTAATTTGAGCACTCCCTGCATCCCATATACAGTATGGTGAGCTGTAGACACTCTCTATGCGTACTATCAAAGTTTAAAAGTTGAATATATATTTTGAAATAACGAGGTAAAGTTGCCTTGCCTTAAACAAAGAGGCATTTAAGGCGAATAAGTGAATGGAAAAGTAGTGATAGGGGAATGTAGGCAGTAGTTATGTTCCAATAAAAGTCGCCACAAGCATATCCGGACTATTGACGCCTCTTCCCTACCATACCGAAGCCCTTGAAGACTCAGTTAACATTTTCATTGACTATGGAATCAAGATAAAGATAAAAACCGAGTCGACAGACAAGAAGCATGAAAATGTTATACCAGAACGAGATCTTTATCAACAGTTGGTCGTCAAGGTTTCAGTGAGTACTACCATAACCAAACACAAACTGAAAAGGACCTACCATACCAAAGTGTGATAACTTTTTTTCCTGTACGAAGCTGTACGAATCCTTTGGCAAAAATTCTCTCAAGACATCATATTCAATTTTAATATTTTTTTCGAAGAGTTAGATTTAGTTAGATTTTTTGTTTTCACTATAACAGACGGAATGTTGATAATTTGCCTGGTTTTCGTGCTTATAAAGGTCATACGCCATTTTGACAAATATTGATATACCAGCTTGAGATTTTAAAAAAAGCTTTGTATTTTTAGATAGCTTAGGTGTTTATCTGTAAGACAAAAAAGAGTTTCAAAAAATCGGTGCATTTATTGAAGAGATACAAGAACTTGAATTTCTGGGTTTTCAACGATACAACAAACAAAAGGCCGGAAATTGCAATGTAAACAACAGTTCGCAATTTAGTCAAACTTTAAAAAATCATATCTCTGGATTTATAAGACGGATTTAAGAAATTTTTGTTTTATCGAATAGCTCAATGTGTCTTCGCCATGATGAAACCCTTAAATAGTGTATACTCGTATTTTCATTTTTTGGGATTAATTCCACGATTTCTAAAGAGCTGGATCACAGTGCGAGGTTGATTCTCGATGCTTTCATAACGTAGTGTCCAAGGGTGGGAAAGTGCTGTAAAATATTGACACCATATTTGTCCAAAGGAATTGGAAAACCGGTTCTTTTATCACAACGTATGGCTTTCCTGCCCAAAACAACGAGTTTTTGGGGCAAAGGTGAAGTTTTAAACGGGCAGTTAGATGTGACGCTGTGCGGGACATTTTCAACGCATTTTTATGAAAAGTGCTTAGGCTTAGCATCGACTTTTCAATGGAGATTTTGAATGGGATTATCGCATATTTCAATCCATCTCAATAGACATCGCTCTTGACAATCTCACGAATTTAATTGACAGATATTATTCGTCTATGTCGATTTCATGTATTTGCAAAGTTATTTTGTCGAAAACAGCAATCTTAATGTGACCCTTTTCTGGACTTTGTTTGACCAAAATGAAATTGTCAGGATGTGCAAAAAATTCAAGTTTCGCTACTTTTGGTCACTCATGGGTGGGCATGTCACACTGGGAACGATGGTCCTAGTTCACCACAAACAAATTTTGCGCCACCTTTGTCCCAAAAACTGGTCGTTTTTTATCTTCCTCCAAATGTCAATTTCCTTTGTTAAGAAATGCTTAAACCCCGGGGGGGGCACTCCCATACTTGACCTGACGGGATGTGCCGCTCAACAGGGTGTCCTTTTGCGGTAAAAATTATGCGACAGGGTGTCATTTTCTAGCGAAAATTATGCGACAGGGTATTATAATAGGTAAAAAAAAATATGCGACAGGGTATCACAAGCAAAAATTGCGTTCTACACCGTATTTGAGAGGCAAAATTTTTATGCGACAGGGTATCACAAGCAAAATTTGCGTTCTACACTGTATTTGAGAGGCAAAATTTTTATGCGACGGGGTATCACAAGCAAAAATTGCGTTCTACACTGTATTTAAGAGGCAACATTTTTATGCGACAGGGTATACTTTTGGCCTATTTTCTATGCGACAGGGTGCAGGGTGTGGAGAGGTTTTCCGCACACCCCCGTCACTTCCCTAGTCAAGTACCCCCCCACCCCGGGGCTTAAACTAACTAAGGATAATCGGCTATCGCAATTGTCGATGAAATAAATCAAACTACTGAATGTTTTTCGACGTGAAGATTCAGAACTTTAAGCCTTCTTCATTGTATCAAGTCTATATAACCAGAGTTTTTGAACTCCTTGCGTTGTTCATTACTCCAAAATTTAGAATCCAGTTGCTGTTGTTAAAATAACCCAAAATTTTTCTCCGGTTTGTTGTAAAAATTACTAAACCTGACAAAACATTCCTCCAGCTCAAAGCTGTGGAGCCGTGACTATTTCTGGATTCTGCTTTTGGTCTTATCTGATTCTGGATTCTGGCTATCTGGATGCTGCTTTTAGTACATCTGTTTCAGAAACCAGATCAATTCAAGCCTACCTTGTAGGAAGTGTGCCCTGGGTACTGTAGAGTAATTGGTGTCCTGTGTACGCAGGGTACAGAGTGTCCTAGATACCGTACCGTGACTCAAGTCAGTACAACCAAGCAGTACACAGCGTCAGTCCTCTCAAGGTCAAGATTACGTATGAATAACTTTGTGGTTTCAAATTCCGTTGTTTATGTAACACGATATCATTTGTTATACGATCTGGCCACAGGGAATCAGAGAGCGTGATTTTTGATTGGTCAGCTCTAACCGACAAAAAGTAACTTTAAAAATCCCTGTAACTAGAAAAACGTAAGGGGCATACGAAACTTCCCCTAACTCCAGTTTCTTAGTGATAGTACACAGGATTAACAGGACTGGGTCATAGGACACCAATTACTACGCGTACTGTACCGGGAATAAACACATTTCCTACAAAGTAGGCGCCCTGTGATATCACCTTGCAAGCAAATCTTCAGAATGCCCTGGGTACCAGACTACATTTCTGGTACGCAGGGTAATCTGCAATTACCCTTTAAATTCGGGATGCCCGTTTTAAGAATTGCTCCCAAAATTAAGAAAACCCATTCCCATCACTCAGCAGCCGAGTTTCTAGCAGAAAATGAGTCTGCTAATGTATCACATAATTCCCTTTCTTTCTTTCTTTCTTCCTTTCTCCGTGTCCTCCCCCCTTTCCTCCTTCTCCCTCCTGTATTTATTGATCAAGAGCGAGACTTGGAGCAAGTCCACACATAAAAGAATAAGCTTTCCTTTTCAAATGACATGGAGCAAGTTGAAGAAAATTGATTTGAGGTCACGTTATCGAGAAAAAACATACAGATACGATTCATATTGCAGACAAAGTAATACAGATGCACTCGGATATGAAATAAATTGAATTAAACTAACTAAGGATAATCAACTATCGCAATTGTCGATGAAATAAATCAAACTACTGAATGTTTTTCGACGTGAACCTCAGCGCCATATTAGGGCTGCAGCGGGTTCTCATTCAGGACGGGAAATATAGTGGTTTTTGCAAACCATCCCGAACCTCGTCCTCGAGTATAGACTGGTTAATTTCATGGTGTAGCATGAGTGATAGGACACCAAGAGTGTGTATCTCTGTGAAAGTTTTATCAGTAGCGAGCCTGCTTAACCAATTGCTTTTTGTGTGTTTGCAAGTTATTTTACTTGGTAGTGAACCACCTTATCGCTGTTTTATGATTTTGCAATTTTCATTAGTGAGCCACCTTAAGTGCAGATCCACCTTAAGCGTAACTTAAGGTAGTGGTTGTTTCCCTACCCTGGCTACCAGACTCTCTAACATAGAAACAGAGTTTATGTAAGAGAATCTGGTACCCAGGGTATTGTTTCTAAGCGTAACAAGAGATAGTGGGTATTTCATTCAGATCGGTGGAAAATTCGCGATTGTGCGGCTCAGCAAAAACTGATACATCCACTCTCCTTCACAGAGGATGTATTGCTGAGTGAACGGTTTGGTCTCAGCCTCTGCGAAGGAGAGTGCAGTACATTCTGTGAAACAAAAATTGATGACGTTGGGTTGTCTTTTTGTCAAGGTAGCTACGAGATAAATTTAACGAAATTATTTAAACTTGCTGGCCTCTTATACGCTATCTCTGTAACATAATAATAAAGGACCTTTGATATGTGGAATATGGTAATAAGATAGAGACTCCTAAAATTGCCTATCTTTTTGATCAGTTGGACGGAAGGTCCATGGAGAAAATAACGGAAACGTTGTCTGGGTCAAATGATAAGGCTTTTGTTTAATAATATTAATTTTACTTCATAATGTTACATTTAGCTACAGTTTAAGATACTTTAAGACCACTAAATAGGGAAGCCTTTGAAAATAAATGTTTGGTTATACTTCAAAAGCTGATTTGTACATAACACAAATGATTTTCTATACAAAAGAAATACTTTTAACATCCTAATGCTTCCCGTAACTAGATCCTTTATGCTTTTTAGTGCCTTGGTATTTAATGTTTATAATGCTCTTAAAGTGTCTATGGATCACCTAAAAGTCTAGCGGAGGCATTGCTTCTACAGAAGGTTCGTTTTTAGGGGGTGACCCGGAGGGAGAGTGTTGTGACAATGAAAAGATAGCCTTGATATTTAATGTTTATAATGCTCTTAAAGTGTCTATGGATCACCTAAAAGTCTAGCGGAGGCATTGCTTCTACAGAAGGTTCATTTTTAGGGGGTGACCCGGAGGGGGAGTGTTGTGACAATGAAAAGATAGCCTTGATATTTAATGTTTATAATGCTCTTAAAGTGCCTGTGGATCACCTAAAAGTCTAGCGGAGGCATTGCTTCTATAGAAGGTTCGTTTTTAGGGGGTGACCCGGAGGGAGAGTGTGGTGACAATGAAAATATTGACTCCAGGAACATACACGGGGTATAATTCGCAGAGGGGCACATTTAAGAACTGGAAGGCAACTTTTAAATGATGACTAAGAACACGGAAGGGAGATTTGAGACTAGAATAAGGCATCTTAGAAGACCAATGCCCCCTGTACCCCAGGTTCCGGCTTCTACACACAAATTTGAAACGAGAGGCATCGCTGCGTAGGAGCTCAGGCGCGAAGAACAGTTTGAATCTCATTTGAATAATGGCGACATTCAGTCCTAGCTTTTGATGAGAGAAGAACGCAGGAAAAGCAACATTACCAAGCTTTTCTCGCAAATCTGTGGAAGAGAAGCAACACAATGGGTACAAACACAATTTTGATCATCATATACCGGGTGCGCCAAAATAAACTATGCACGTTTGGCAGGCCACAAGGCTCAATTAGATACTGGGATTTTTGCAAATTTTTTCGTTTTCAGCTCTTAGCTAGAAGCGAGTCTATTAAAATTTTAGTTTTCGAAAGCACTAAAAACGATCAAAAAACATCGATCAAGTTTTCTAAAGACTCGACAAAAATGGACCAAGAGAGCTTGTTCGTGGTGATTTGGGATTTAGAAATCGATTAATTCTAATCTGCTGTACGAAAGTTCGTACTAAATCCAATGCCCAAATCACCCTGAAAACGTTTTCTCTTTGTTCATTCATGTTGAGTCTTGTAAAACTTGATCGACGTTTTTTCATCGTTTTCAGTGTTTTCGAAAAAGAAAATTTTAAGAAATTCGCTTCTAGCTCTAAAAACTGAAAACGAAAAATTTGCAAAAAATCCCAGTATCTAATTCAGGCTTTCTGCTAAAGATCAAGTCATAAATCTTCAAAATCGGTCCAGTTTACGATTTATTGCGGCCTGCCAAACGTGTATAGTTTATTTTGGAACACCCGGTAGGCCACATCAACGGTGCATTATTCCTGTTATTCCCAATGCTGTCTCTCAAAAAAGTAGGTTCTTGCACACGGAGATCTACTGAATGACACAGAGCAGCACTATGATTTCAAGGAACAAACGAAAATTCACAAAATGTAATTAGTACAGTAAAAAGACACAGAGAACAACTCAATTCCAAACCGAGAAATAACTATAATGCTATTTCGTGGTAAGTTACCAAGCAGCCAATTTCTAGCCAAGAAACATCAAGGGTTATCTAATCCAGTTAAGCTAAACCCTTATCTAGAATCAACAATATCACATTTTAACTGTTGCTTAGGAATTCATGAGTTGATTATATTGTGTACACGAAGGGCCCACATGCACAGCAGAAATAGGGGGTTGGGCACAACGATATTAATGTATAAAAGTATAATGGGCAAACGCATAAACCGTAATGCTTTCTTCTTAGCCTAACTAACGCTCTTAATTCTGGATCTATAAATAAAAGAATCAAATTGCCCAGAAAAATTCATTTGGTTTTTTATTTAGATATGAAACAAGAAAGTTTTAACGAGGGGTGTGTGACATTTCCAACAAAGCGTATGAGATTTTTAAACAATAGGATTTTCACGGACTTTTGCGGATTTCTTGAAAACGATAGGATTTCTGCCAAAGGTGTACGGGATTTTTAGAGAGCGATACGCCCCTCGAGTTCTAAGATCCATCGATAACATTACACCGGGTGAGTCAAAAAAGAATCCCTGTTTGAAAGACCACAGATATCCCTCGATATAAAAACAATGCTGCCAAATACGTCATTCAATAGCGAACATGTTCAAATATATTCTAAATTTTACTTACCTGAAATCGGCCACTCCGTTCTGAAATTTTAAGAGATTTTCTGGAGGAAGCCCGTCCAAGAAACTTTCAAAAACTGAATAAAATCACAAGCAAATTTCTCGTACGCCTGAGTTGTGCATGCTTCGGTGCGTTTTATCCCTTTAGGAGATGAAAATGTCATCCCTGGGGGCAAAACAATTTTATTCCGGACGATTTCATCTTCTCAAGAGGATAAAGCACGTTGAAATGTGTTAAACTCATTGGGACAAGGCAGAAAGCTCGGGAAACGCTGGTCGTTGTTTTGAACCTGTTTTCATGATTTCTGGAAAGAGCTTTCTGGAGAAAATCCCTTATAATTTCAGAATGGAGAGGCCGATTTCAGTCAGGTAAATGTTGAGATCCATTTGAACATGTCTGCTGTTAAATGGTATGTTTCCCAATATCATCATCTTGATATTCAGGGAATGGTGATTTTTCAAACATGGATTCTTTTTATTGACTCACACGATATAAATTTGGTGATTTCATAAAGTTTCTACTTGGTCACCCAGTAGTGACAGAAGTAATACTGCCAATGAATGAAATAAACATACTGCGGAGGAGACCAAACCTGTGCGGGATTGGATTGATGCAGAAAGCAGAAAGGTATCTGTAGCAGTACGATTTCCCAGAACATGTTTACGGAAGTGTTTCTTGAATACTAATCACATTTGGTGTGTTTAATTAGATCTAGTGCATATTAGATCTTTAGAAAGGACTTCATCCACTGATAGTATTGGTAAAATACCCATGTTGTAAGAACCGGACCCTAAGACCCTAGGATCTCTGAGACCCTCGGACCTTTAAGTATCAAAATGAGAAGGACCCTTTACACCAGAGGGTGGGTGAGGGTGATCACCACAGACAAGACAAGCAATAGACAAATGTCATTGAGGTGTCAAACAAAAGGTCGCAAATCGTATGAGCTTCCCCTCTTCCATCCCATGAACTTTCCTCGTTCAAAATTCAAACCAACGCCAGGACACCATTAATCATGCAGAAAGTCTTTGAAATAGCACGATAGGATACAATCAAAATAGTACTTCTACATGAGGGTACCCAATAGACCCCCTGATTCCCGAATTCCCGCTACGTTTTTAGCCCAATTCCCGATTCCCGACCATCGTTTTTAAGGAATTCCCGATTTTTGTTTAAACATGGTCTGAAAGTATATCGAAGTCAAAATTAATCATTTTCACGACTTATGGCGAAGACGAGAGGTCTGCGCTCTATTCATGGCTCGAATGATCAGGGGCGGAAATGCAAATTTTTTTGAGGGGGTGTGTGTTCAAAGGACAGAGTTTCTTCCACGAGGACCGATTTTTGCGAAATAAATGTTGTTACAAATGTATGAAAAATAAAGTTTTCCTTTCTGCCATAATTTGCCGAAAATACACTATAACAGAAATAACGTTTTCCCAGCAATTGAAACATAATTAAGCAAACAGTTTTTGACATCAAGTTGTCTCTGGCTAGCATCTTAGCCATCTGCCCTGAATGATCCAGTCAAAGGATCACAGAATATCCACGTTATTAGGCATGCAAGCTTGCTCATATGGAATCAATTAGCGGCGTGGCTAAGGTAAATTAAGGGAGGCATGGAAATGCAGGAGCCTGGGGGCCAGGAAAATTTTTGGGGCCACACCATTTACTTTGGCGTAGAGTGCATCTCCCAACACCATGCTTGCCATTAGCAGCGAGGTAACCTTGATAGTTTTGTGACAGTTATCCTATAAATCGGAGCACGAAGAAAATTTTCGAAGAAACATCCTTTACTTTGGTTTAGAATGCATCTCCCAATATCATGCTTGCCATTAGCAGCGAGGAAACCTTGATAGTTTTGTGACAGTTATCCTATAAATCGGAGCACGAAGAAAATTTTCGAAGAAACATCCTTTACTTTGGCTTAGAATGCATCTCCCGATATCATGCTTGCCATTAACAGCGAGGAAACCTCAATATTTTTGTGATAGTTATCCTATAAATCGGAGCACGAAGAAAATTTTCGAAGAAACATCCTTTACTTTGGCTTAGAATGCATCTCCCGATATCATGCTTGCCATTAACAGCGAGGAAACCTCGATATTTTTGTGATAGTTATCCTATAAAGCGGAGCACGAAGAAAATTTTTGAAGAAACATACTGTTACTTTGGCTCAGAAGGCATCCCTTACCCGACTTATATCCAGCCATTTTCTCTAGTATGTCTTTCCTGTAAACTTAGTTTAACAAAAGACATCTAACACATAAATTTTTGCCTTTCGAGTATCGACGTCCTGAAAAATTCAGGTTCAAGTTCAGAGCCGGATCGGAACCGACTTTATCACTATAAAATAGCGATTGGGACCGAGTTATGAAATTATTGGGGGGGGGTGTCACACCCCGCACACCCCCTCATTTGTGCTTTAACTTCCTATTTGGGTTTCTTACTGCAGAGATCAGTGCAAACGTAGGGCTTGTTGTGTTCTTCTAAATCTCTCCTCACTGCACCCGGTGGATGCAGTGCAATGTTAATGAACATATGATATCACGCTCATTCATGATTTTGCTGAAAAGGGGGTACATTTGAAGCCAAGTCTTATGACTTAGAATCTCAAAAATGGGGTATTCTATTGTTTTCTCCAAATTTTTCCTTGTGGTGAAAGTTGGTGCCACTCTGACTCTGTCCCTGCTCATAGTAAATTGCCACACAGTTGATGATATTGTATTTCATGGCCTGGGCTGACTTCATTTTCCATGCGTCTTCTCACTAGACTTATGACCTGCAGTCCTTTGTTTCCCCGACAGAATGGCCTAAGAGAGCGGGAATTCCCCTACACTCCACAAAATCACTTCAAACTCTGGCCTAAAGAGCTTGAACATTAAAAAGCAAACTGATACAAAGAATGGTGTTTTCCTGACCTAGTAATCGCAAAATATATACCTTTCAAGCAGTAATCTTCCTCTGCAGAAATGAAATAGATCCGTCGCTGATACTAGAACTCTAGGCCATATCAACCATTTTTGTATGCATCAACAACAACTGTCAAAATAACGCCCCCTTATTGGTTGAAAACTAAATGCTAGCAATTTGTTGGTGAGTACTGAACCACTCTGCGAGGGCCTAAAGTGTGCCCACTTTTTCGGAGTAATGGTACGAGTCCCTTTTGACCAAGTGATATCAACAAATCAAAGAACGCACGGAAACAAGGTACGAAAAGGCATAAGTCTAGGTAAATCCCGCTTTCCGAAAGCTGGTGCCAATTCCCGAATACCGCTCACAAAAATTTTGACGATTCCCGATTCCCGATTCCAAAAGATGGCGATTCCCGCTTCCCGAAAAATATATTGGGTACCCTCCTACATGGTATAAACTCTCTGAATGATTCCTGGCATTGGTTTGAAAGAGTGGAAGTTCAAGGGATGGAAGAGAGGAAGTTAACGATACACAACTTCCTGATCATGACCCTCTGGTGTTAAGGGTCGTTTTCATTTCCAGTACTTTAAGAGCCTAGGGGTCCTAGGGTCTTGAGGTCCGGTTTTTACAACATGCCGTAAAAATAAATGTCTGGCCTATCCGCAACAATTTATTGAATTGGGATTGATTACAAAGCCACAATTTGTTTAAGGGAAAGCCTGATAAGTAATGACCTGGAAATTAAAAGATAGAAACGTTTTACATTCATCATTTGTGGCATGGCACAGCTTGCTTAGACAATGAGCTTATTAACAACCAGGGGGTCTGTTTACGACATGTTTGGGGGAAGTGCGAGTGGAGAAGATTTCAACTCTGGACACGCAAACTCATGTACTCGCTCATACGTTATCCTGGGTACCAGACTCTCTAAACAAACCGGTACACTGATGCATCCGGTGACCCAAAAAACTTCACGAGCTCGGCTAGATCACGCCAGAAGCCAGAAAGCAGATGATATGAACACAAATAAGGTATCAGCATGTAGCTGAAAGGCTTAGCTATCTTTTGAAATGTTGCTTGGTCAGTTCTTATGGACTGACGGGACTACCGTGCCTAAATAAATAAAAATGAATGAAATGAAATGAATGAATGAGGGAGCCTATGTATTCATCAGGCTTTGATCCAAATAGCGCCGAAAGACAATAGGCAGCGACACGTGCCACACCGTATTTGGGTAACAGACCTGGGTCAACGGGAAGTAATGATATCTGATTGGCTTGAATGTGACCGAAAGTGTCTTGAGCCATTCATGTGTATGCTTAGATTCCCATTAAGCAGATACCTTTCGAAAACCAGTTTCATTCATTCATTTCTCAGTCTTTCCAATCCATTTCCAGTTAATTTTTTGAAAGATGTGAAAAAAGCCGATCTTCGACTTTGCTTTGGAGCACGAAATTGAAATAAGGAGCAGAGATCAGTTATTTTGCAAATACTAGACTAGACTTTATCTGAAACCAGGTAGCTAGCTCACTCGTTGTGCATTCCAGAAATTGTATTTTAGGGCAAAAATGAGCATAGATCGAAAGAAGAAGGATATATCTACACATCTACCTCGGGCATTTATTTCTTTGGTTCAGAAGCCGATTGGGAGGCGATTCAATTCTCTTTTTTTGGCGTAATGAAAACGCTTTATGCTCGGCTTCTGAACCAAAGAAATAAAATGCCCGCGGTAAATGCGTAGATATATCCTTCTCCTTTCGATATATGCTCATGTTTGCTCTTAAAAACATATTCTGAGCACAATGAGCGCGCTAGCAACTTGGGTTCAGAGAAACTTTTGCGCCTTGTTTGTTTTGAATTACTGGTCGAGGGAATTTCCTTTGTCTGCATTCGCTAATCGCTTTGAAATCAGGTGTCAACAAAAGCATCTCGTGTTATTGTCTTACAAAATATGTCCTTGTTGCCAAACGTAATTCTTACATTTTACGATATTAGACACATTACGTAAGTCTTAGTCCCGTAAGAACAAACTATAACACCTAAAATCACGAGAAGAATCTTGAAAATTAAGTTGAAGCCGATGTAAGATGATGGATTGAAATTTTAAAAATTGGCTTCATCACTTTTTCTGTACCGAATGAGGTTAACCTGCGTGTAGACTTATTACATGAGTCCTTGTTTTCGCTCCATTCCCCCAAAATCACTCATCGCTTAGACCCAGAATTTAGGAAAATGCTGGTAAGGGGTTTGTAAAGAAACGAGAAATCCACGTTCTATTCTGGTCCATAATTTACTTGCCATTGAAATCTAAATTCTATTTCTGAAACTGATGATTATTGCATCGAATTCAAACTTCAACAGCAAGTAAATAATTGACTAGAAACTAGAATGAAACGTGGAATTCTTTTTCCCATACAAACCCCTTACCACCATTTTCCTAATTTCTGGGTCAAAAAGATGACTGATTTTACCAAGCAAAATTTTCACATCTTCGTTAGCATTTGACTGATGGATCAAAATTTCAGTTTCAAAAATCGGTTGAGTACTTTTTATTCCACAGCACATCAAACATGCTAACTTTTTTTTCTTTTCACTCGGTACAATTTTTTAAACAGTAGATACATTTCTGTGCCTCGCCCGGTTGGTAATATTTGCCATAATTGCTTCGAAATGCATGAAGAAAGGCCAAGACAGGTGCTTGGTGGCGTGATGCAGTGAGAGGTTATTGCTCTAAAGGTTAATACCGATCTTTGGTAACTAACATCAAAAGCATGGCGAACCAACTTCATAAAATCAGAATCCAGAAGAAACAACTTCAATTTTCCTTCGACAAAAATAATTGTATTGCACTTACCTCCTATTTGAAAGAAAGTAATTGTGTTTTAGATGTGGAGTGAGTTATTCTTTTGTTTTATCAACCTCCCCGCGGTCAGCGACCGTAAAATGTCCCTCCCTTACTCTGCACACAATATACACATCCAACACCATATATACATATATTTATCTAAATGCCATATTCAAAGCAATTCTTGTAAGTTAAGAGAACAAGTACAGCTCATGATAAAATTCCTCTTCTAAATCTAAATATATCATCAAATCTCGATATCTTAAAAATAGGATTTAAAGTCTTTTCAGCAACAATTTTTGTAATGCAGAGTATAGCTGTCTCTTTTCGTCGTGAAACCAAAGTTAGAACATTCATTTGAAAGCGGCAGCCATTTTGGAACATGTCTTTGCAAATTCTGCTGATAGCAGATTTCTTGATGTCTTTGAAAGACAGGTGAATCATAACAACTAAAATCTTGACAGCATTGAACACTTCTGTTGCATGAACATGGACTTGCGTATGTTATATGCCTTTTTGGCACTTCTTGCTCAACGAAATGCCTTATCGTTGGACGACTTTTGTTTGATTTTTGAGAACGGGAACCTTTCAATATATTGTCAATAGTAAAATTGGATGATTTGAGTTTGGCATTATTAGCGGACAGTACAGTATCATTTCTTGACAATGGTATTTTTGCCAAATGAGAACGATTTTGTTCAATTTGTTCACGACCATGGCCTGTTTCGTAGTTATCAAATTCTTCCATGTCACCATCTTCGAAATGCCTCGCTTTGGTAACGAGTCTCTCTTCTGAGTATCTCTCTTCTGCGTATTCAATTTCATTACTCGTTTGTTCACTTTCTTGTATCATCTCAGGAGATAATCTACCATCTTCAGTTTGCCTCATTCTGGTGACGAACCTTCTCTTCCTGCGCAGCAGGCTTCCCTCTTGAAACATGTCTCCGCATTTGGGGTGCAGACTCCAGTAGCTCCGTTTGTTTCCGTTGTCAGTTCCTTGGACGATTTTCACGAAGCAGTCATTGAATGACAAATTGTGCCGGAGTGAATTTCGCCATTTTGATGTTGTGTTTTTGTAATAAGGAAATGTGCTGATGATGAACCTGTATATTTCGTTTAGGGACATCATTCCACTTGAGGAGCTGTGTATCGCCATTGCACACAGGGCGACATATGAGAATGGAGGTTTCTCTTTGCTGTATGTATTCTTTCTTGGACGGGGCATTTCTGGTCAACCTCTGTTATTTTCTGATGTAATATTGCTCACTCTTTCAGTTGCTCGGACGAAGTAAGTTCCTAGAAGAAATAAGTCAGAGCGTATCAGCAATGGAATACTGTTTCACACATTACACAAAATACCAAAACTTGAAATTCTAACTAATAAATGCATAAATTCCTTTCGTTTGCCTTTGCAAAAGAAAATATCATTTCCACCACATTCTTTTTTTTATATAAGAATACTATAAGTTTTGTCAAGCCTCAATTTTCTTAATGGTTTCAGGGGAACATAGTTAAAAGAAATGTCATGTCACAACGAGGAGATGGTCGAGGAATATTTCTTTGGTTCAGAAGCTGAATAGTAAGTATTTTAATTACACCCAAAAATACAAGAGAATTGAATTGCCTCCCGACCGGCTTTTGAACCAAACAAATAAATTACCCGAGGCAGATGTGTAGATATATCCTCCTTCTTTCGATCTATGCTCAAGTTTGCTCTTTAAAACAAATTCTGGAATGCACAACGAGCCAGCTAGCTACCTAGGTTTCAGAGAAACTTTTGCGGCATTGTTTGTTTTGAATTACTGGTTTAGAGAATTTCCTTTGCTGCGATCGCTAATTGCTCTGAATTGCGGTGTCAACCAAAAGCAACTCATGCTATTGTCTTACAAATCTGTCCTTCTTATTCACCAACATAAGTCCAGTTTAAGAACAGACCTAAGAAAACAGTTTGTACTCGGTTAAAGTAGGGAAACTTCTGAGAGTCCCGCACGCCATTGCACCAAACGGAAACCTCTCGCATCGCATGCAAAACATCATGAATGAACAGCCGAGAAGAAGGCGCGTGGATTTCCCGATATACAAATCAATTCCTGCCGTACAAAATGCGTTTGGAATTTTCGCAGCAGGCTGCAACATTGAGAAGATTTGTGAAAGCCTCTCTGTTATATATGTTTATACTGAGCCATCCGTCTGGTCTAATCACGTAAGGAAAGGCTAATATCTTGCGATCTTTCATCTAACATTCGCCGAAAAGTCTTCCGAATAAAAACTATTTAAACATAGACTGCTAATCATCATTATCCACAAAACAAATTGATACAAATAAAGTTTAAAACAAGCGTCTGGCAAAATAAAACATAGGGCTTAAAAGTTGATTCATAATTACTTTAGGCTGAAAACCTAACGCATGTAGAAATCGGTTTTGGAAAGGGCCAAAAGAAGAAGACAGGCTGGCTTTGCAAGGGCAAATTTTGTGAAACAAAAGATTCAGGTTTCCGAAAATGAAATGCGATTTGCCTTTCTGGTGAATAGATTTCACACCTGTGAGTGCACTCAATCAAATCAAAACATGGGTATTGTGGACACAATTTGTGTCGATCGTGTCCACAATACCTGGCCTAAATGTTACTAAATGAATGAATGTATTTCGTTACCTTGCTCGTCTTCATTTCATGAGTATCTCTGCGCTTTTGCCTCGGCATTCATTCTTGCTTACTCAAGTTCGTAGCGCGGTCTGGGCTGGGAACTAGTTTAGAGCGCGGCACTGTTCAAAAATCTTAGGCCGTTACGAACTTGAGTAAGCAAGAATGAATGCCGAGGCAAAAGCGCAGAGATACTCATGAAATGAAGACGAGCAAGGTAACGAAATACATTCATTCATTTAGTAACATTTAGGCCAGGTATTGTGGACACGATCGACACAAATTGTGTCCACAATACCCATGATCAAAATAAACGGAGAAAGTAAATTGCGTTGAAGGTGGGAAATCTATTCTTGAGGCTGTCAGATCTCTTGTATTACAAAATTCACCCTTGGAGCTTAGGGACTGTTCATTATATATAAAGGGGTTGGTACCGAAGAGAAATGGGTTGGGTAAGAGAAATTTTCTAACATAAAAAGGTTGGGTAAATATTTTTCATGTAATTTCAAGGTTGGGAAAACAAAATTTTCCCACCAATTAATGTCAAATGTTTAAAGTCCAAGATTATCAATATCATCATCAACATCATCAACACTATCCATTTCACTTTCAGTGTCTACTTTGTTTATCCATGTTCATCTTTGTCATCAATATTTACAGTATTGAATTGAAAATGTACATCGTTTGACATTGAAACCATGTTTATAGGTAGGGGTTGGGCAATATTTTGTCAACTTGAAAATTGTTGGGTAGATGTTTTTGCTGTCACTTTTAGAGTTGGGTAAGAAGATTTTTTGGACAAGAAAACATTTCTCTTCAGTACCAACCCCTCTGTAAATAATGAACGGCCCCTTTATGTTTTGCTTATTGCCAGCAAAATGCCTGGTTTTGAAGCAAAAGGCATCACAAATTATTTGCCAAACATGGGTTTGAGATTTGCTCGCCAAGCGACGTTATCCCATTTGATCAGTGAGAAAACATTTCTTAACATTGATTAGCAGGTGTCAAATGATTGGCATACAAAAGTTTGTTCGTGTGGGCGTCGTAGAGGACTATCTATGGATTTTTCTAGTTTTTCAATACAGAAAGAAGATGACAGTAACTAAGTAACTAGGCTCATCTATCCTATCCTATCTCTTATGCCAAACAATTGTATTGTTCTGCTTTCCATATTCGGAATGTCGCCAAAGAAGACATTTTTAAGATTGTGAATTCCAAAGGGAAAACGTGTTCAAATATCTAGAGATAAAAACTTTTGTGGAGTATGTAGATTTCACTGTTAGATTCATTTTGTAAACAAAATGATTCTGCTGGAATCTTCTTGAGCCGCGTCATTTTAATAGAAGATGGCAACTTCGAACAATTGTTCGCAAACAGTTTTTGCTTGCAACCCAGCAAAGAAGATGTTACCGAATTGTTGGTTGTAGAAAAACTATGGGTTTTTCTGGTTTTCTTAATTCAGAAAGCAGATCACAATGAATAGGGCTTAGAACAGAAAGCCATTTATTTTCTTTGCACAGGCTACTCTGTAGAATATCGTCAAAAGAATACATTTTAACATTGTGAATTCCAAAGGGAAAACGTGTTCAAATTTCTAGAGATTAAAACTTTTGTGCAGTAGATTCACTGTTATATTCATTTTGTAAACAAAATAATTCTGCTGGAATCTTCTTGAGCCACGTAAACAAGGACAGATAATGTTACAAAAGGACTCACTACTTTTATTGACACCTAGATACAAAGCGATCTATCATTGCAGATGCCCGGTTGGTCAAGTCATGAACGAAAACAAATCAAGCCGCAAAAATTGCCCTGAAACCCAGGTCGCTAGCTCACTCGTTGTGCATTGCAGAAATTGTTTTTAAGAGTAAACATGAGCCTATATCGAAAGAAGAAGGATATATCTACATATCTACCACGGGCATTTTATTAATTTGGGTCAGAAGCTAAATATTAAGTGTTTTTATTACAAAAAAAGAGAAGTTCCTCCCATTCGCCTTTTGAACCAAATAAATAAAACGCCCGAGGTAGATGTGTAAATATATCCTTCTTCTTTCGATATATGCTCATATTTGCTCGTAAAAACAATTTCTGGAATGCACAACGAGCGAGCTAGCTGCCTGGGTTTCAGAGCAACTTTAGCGGCTTTGCTTGTTTTGAATCACTGGTTGAGAGAATGTCCTTTGTCTGCGATCGCTAATCGCTTTGAATTACTCAAAAATCTGTCCCTGTTGTCCCATTTTTAAGATTGTGAATTCCAAAGGGAAAACGTGTTCAAATATCTAGAGATAAAAACATTTGTGTAGTAGATTCACTGTTAGATTCACTTTGTACACAAAATAGTTCTGCTGGAATCCTCTTGAGCCATTTAGAAGATGGCAACTTAGAACAATTGTTCACAAACAGTCTTTGCTTGCAACCCAGCAAGAAAGATGTAACAGAATTGTTGTTTGTAGAAAAACTCGAAAAACTATGGGGTTTTCTAGTTTTCTTAATTCAGAAAGCAGATCACAATGAATAGGGCTCTTAAGCTAAGAAAGCCTTTTATTTTCTTTCCACAGGTTACTCTGCAGAATATCGCCAAAAGAATACATTTTAAGATTGTGAATTCCAAAGGGAAAACGTGTTCAAATATCTAGAGATTAAAACTTTTGTGTAGTACATTAAACTGTTATGATTTGTTTCGTAAACAAAAAATTCTGCTGGTGTCTATTGACGCCCGTCTTCTTGAAATGATTCAAAATGAGTAAATCTTGTAAAACAAAGGAATCAACTCTCCTTCGCAATTTTTGGTTTTGAAGAATAGATTTTATACTTTCTGCGTATCAAATTCTAAGATCTTGATTGAGTCCCTTCAAAGGCTTGAAATCAATTCTTCAGAAAGGCAAATCGCTCTGTTTTGTCGCAGAATTGTCTCTTCACCCTTGCTCCATCTCCTTGCGACAATATCAAAATGAATGGTTTCTCGATAAGGAAATGCTGTTTTCCTAAAGGCAAACACTTTCGATTTCGTTGGCATTTTTTATTTGGTTCACAAGAATTACTTTTCCTTGCTTCTAAAAGGTTCCTTTGCAATCTCAAGGCAATTGGTCCCAACTGCGCGTTAAACTGAAATCAATTTCTAGACTTATGACTTTTGGTCCCTTGTTTCCCTGAGTTCTTTGATTTGCTGATATCACTTGCTCAATAGGGACTCATACCATTACTCTTATAAAGTGGGCCCCTGTTTCAAAATGGCCTAAATCAAAGCATTTGACAAATTAGCGAAGGAGGACAGCGATGGTAGTTCATCGCGCACTGGGTCATTGTGCAGTCAAAGGAAACTTGAAGAAGCACGAAGATACGACTGCGGTGAAAATTTCCAAAGATGCTCAATTAAGTCTAACTCAAAATGTGTGTTTACTGACGTAGTTCTGTCTGTCCAAACGGAAATGTTATCTTTGGAAGATTCTGCCTGGCAGGCAGAACAGGCAAAAGACAGAAATGATTTTATCAATGTTTGGTTTTGATATCTAGACTAGGAACTTTTGCGAACCAAGGTCACTGTTTACTAAAGATAATAATTGTACTGGCTATGAAGTATGTACCAGTATGTAGTTGTTAATTCAGAGCAAATTGAAAGAAATACTTTTTTGATTTTTTGAATAAATGTTGCCCCGTTTGTCTGAAGATTGCAAAAAAACGGCGAAAGATTCTCGCAAAACTTTTGTATGATTGTGCTCTTCAGATGTTCAATTGAAGTTTGCTACCATCCTAATGAAAATCCGTTGAAAAATGACGGAGCTATGACCTTCGGGAGACCAAATTTGCCCGATCACTGAAACCAGCGGTTGGCCATTTTGTCTTACTATTTTGCAGCGATAAATAGCTTCATGGATTGAAAATTAAACAGCAGCCTCCAATGACATAGCTCTCGTGAAAATCCCGATAATCCTCGGAGAGTTCCACTATTTCTGACCTCACAGAAATTATTTCTTACCACGCGTGAAGCTACTTATCATTGCAAAATAGTAAGACAAAATGGCCGACCGCTGGTTTCAGGCAAATTTGGTCTTCTGAAGGTCATAGCTCCATCATTTCTCAACGGATTTTTACGAGGATAGTTGCAAACTTTAATTGAATATCTGAAGAGCAACATCATGCAAAAGTTTGGCGAGAATCTTTTGCCGTTTTGTCGCAATCTTCAGGCGAACGGGGCACACATTTTTTCGGACACCCTGTATAGTCTTAATCCAAAGATATGCATTTTAATTTTTTACATAATTAGCTGATTTAGTAGATAAAGCACTGAAAATTACCACTATATAAACACGTAAAGTGATAAGGCAGCCCTCGTACTGCCCCCCCCCCCCCCCACCACATCTCTTGGATTGAAAACTCAGCGACTCCGAGCAGGCTTTTGTTTCAGTTTCATGATCTGGCCCATAAACTATGTAAAACACAACAGCAACATAATCTCAACATCGCAGGGGATTTGTTATACATTCTGTGAGTCCGTAATTCATTGCAGAGTGGTCCATGGTTTATCTCCGCGCACGTTCCCCATCGCGCTGAGCATCCGTCAGTTCACATGATCAGATGCTTGACCAATAGAATCATCGATTGATGGATGCTTAGTTTTAGCGGGAGCATCCGAGATTCAAATTTCCAAGGCTAAACCAATCAAAATTGTGTTTGAGGGGTGCTCGGCTTTATCAAAGAGTTCTGGCGTTGATCCAGAAGATCCTTTTGATGGACCCAAATGATTCCATTGAATCTTGAAAGTCGATGTTGTTGCCGCGCTAACAATGCTGCTCACAAACAGGGTCATAGGGACGAGAAGGAATGTAAGGCTGTTGCTCTGCAAGAGGTATGTTTGGAAAGAATACGAAGTTTATTGGACAACAGAGATAAGAAAAAGAAGGGAGCTTTCACGACGCTGAATGATTTAGGCCGAACCATTTGCGAAGTTTTTTGCTACTTTCTTCAGTTCCCAGCCGAGGAGAGGACAAGAGCACGAGAATTTCTTCCAGTCAGGTATGCACTGCATAAACAAGCCTTTTTGGCTAAAATGCTAAATACTTCATATGATTCTTATTTGCAGCGAAAGCCGCATTTCTAATCGAGTTGAATCAGAAATTCGAGGGGCATTTCACCCCTTTCGAAATAGCGTACCAGATTTTGTCTAAGCAACAGGATTTTTACGGATTTATTTTGATGGATTTTTCTTGGAAACAAGGATTTTAGCCAAAGATGTACGGGATTTTTTGGCAGTGAAATGCCCCTCATGACAGAAATTGTCATTGATTTGACCTCCAGACGATAAAAAGTGTTTGCAGGGATGCAAGGTCAAAGGAATGGTAAAAAGCCTTCTGTTGTTTTGTGGAATATGTATTTGTCTGATTGCAGCTGTGATCACAAAGCCACTTTCACAGGTGATTGAAACTTTTGATTCGAAATGTGAAATTAACAAAGAAAACATAACAGCATGCCCACCAGAGTCATTCGATTTCAATTAGTGGTCAAAGGTCAGAGAAGGAATGTTTGCCCAGTTTGCCCTTTGATTCGGCTGTAATATGCTACTCTCCTTCGCAGAGCTTTTTACTATCTTTGTGAATTCTTGCAAAGCAAAATGATGGAAAGGAGCCTCTGCATAGGAGAGTAGTAATTTGCTGAATTTTCGCAACATGCAAAAATTTAAAAAATTCCCAAAGTACAAGACAGGTATTTAAAATTGCTGTAATGCATGAACATGAATACGGGGCAGATACATTTTTTAAGGAAAGGGGACGTGGCAGTTGGTTTTTTGGCAATAATTTCATACAGGGCGAGCAGATTTTTTGCGAGAATTTTTGTACTCCACCGGCCATGTAATATAATAAATTTTGCCCTGTCCCTTAATATCCAGGGAAAAGTAGCCTTTCAGATGGGGATTGCCTATTTTGACTCACCCGCCTAGTTTAAAAATCGTTGACCAAAGGCTTGCTTGACCTACAAGGCTCTGAAAAGCTCCTATCATACCTAAAGAAATTTCTTAGCAAAACAAAATTCAATACAATTTTAAGAACACCTTGCTGCTATGTGTTATCAAGTCATTATCTTCAAGGTTTCACAAACAAAACGTGGCTTCACTCCTCCTTGTGATATGGACCTAACTTAAAAAATATATGGACACCTTGCCGTTACGTGTAATCAAGTCATTATCTTCCAGGTTTCATCAACAAAACGTGGCTTCACTCTTCCTTGTAACGTGGGACTAAAGTCTAACTTGAAAGATACATGGACATCCAAACGCAAACGCATGAATCACAAACACGGAAAGAAATGGAGATAAAATGATGACAATAATTCTTGAAGTGAGATTGCTTTGAGCAGTAGCAGTGAAAATTGAAAATACCTAACCATGATTTTTCATGACATTCAAACAACAGTTACTGCCATTCAAATAACTAAAGTTCTGTCACTGAATTGTAGGGCATTTGTGAATAAACGTGGTTATTATGAAGACCAAACCCCAAGCCATTCCTTAGCAAAACAGTTTTCATCATCATTCGGTGACAGCTTCATCTGGAAGATTCGTCGTTAATCCTCTCCAGTAGTCACGGTCTTCAGCTCCTCTTATGCATTGCTCAAAGTTTAACTTTGTCCATTCCATGATGTTCTTCATCCACGTTTTACGGGGATGTCCCCTTGTTCTTTTTGCACACACCCTTCCTTCCAATAAAAGTTTTTCCATTTTAACAGTTTTAGCTTCACAAAATTCTTCATGAACATACTCACTAAACATTCCATAACGTTTTCCACAGTTTCAGTTTCAAGAAAAGAAAGCTGGTATGGTCGTCCCCCAAGGAGCAAAACCTAATGACAAGTATGTGCCTACAACATCTAAGTGCATATGCGTTGCTCATTACAGTTTAAATACTGATTTCCAAATTGCCCTGTAAAATAATAACAAAATAAAGATATCTAATCAAAATTTACAAGTAACGATAAAGATGAAAATAAAACTGGTATGTAAATAAGGAGTTCAACCGAAAAGATTACTGGCTGGTTTTATATGCAGCTTTGAATCGATTTAAGGTCGACGCTGTCTTGACATCAGCGTTAAGGTTATTCCATAATCGTGCTCCTCTATAAGCAAAGCACCGTTGACCACTGGACGTTTTTAGGAAAGGCAGCTTCAGGTCTGTATTTGTATTTCGAAGCACTCTAATACCATTATCCGACAACCTCTCGAACAAAGTTGCAAGGTAATTGGGAGCTTCCTCATTAATTGACCTGTACACCATCCTTGCGGTTTCCATGTCAATAAGTTCTCTGACCGTTTGCCATTCTAGTTCCTTCAGAAGTGGCTGTGAGGACGCATCGTAAGGGCTGTTTGTAGCTATCCTCACGGCACGGTTTTGTAGTTTCTGCAGTTCCTAATAATAATGGGAGCAACAGTACTCTTATAAAAACTAAAAACAGGACGAAATTTGTAACTTTTCTCACGATTTTCAAAAATAGCTTCCAAGTATAACTGTCCAAAGCTCTAGAACTGTAAGACCGATTTTAGAGAAATGAATATCCACAGTCAAGTTAGCCTCTTTACTTCAAAATGACCCGTATTTCGTTCAAACTGGTGCATTGCTCATGAATGCACGGTTCGGAAAACGCAGATGCATAATTTTGGGAGTTCGGTATGATATACTGTCAATAGGGAAGGCAATAATTGAAGCAACTTTATGTTTGGGCTATCTTTTCACGCCGAATAAATGCTGCAAGGGAATGCGATACTTTCATTTCGACTACTGGGCGTTCCAGAAAAATATATACAGAGTTGGTTGGGTATAACGATGAGAATTTACAATCTCGTCCCCAGAGTGAGTTCGTTCCTCTACCTCTACTCTGGGATACAAGAGGCCGTTCGGCAATTTGATTGGCTATTCGAAAACGACAGCAAAATCAGATTGTTACTGGCTCCTATTCAAAAATGGCCTCTATTGAATCGCTAATTTCACAAAATAAATGGGGTGTATGGGGCAAGTGAGGAGTTTAAGAGGGGCAATGAACCACGGCGCATCCGAATTTGGAGTTTCAGGTAATTTTGGTGTCATTATGACGTCATAACAGGGGGTTGAAAAGTAAATGTTGCGATTTTCCGACCCGAGGTTACGTTTGGAGTCGATGCTCCATGGTTACAAGCCCGATTTCAAAACGGAAAAAAGTTTTCAAGAGACCATTCGTCTGCAAGTCTAATAACGTAATTTGGGGTTCAATATTGCCCCCAGAAGCGGAGCGCACGCCCCCCACAAATGAGGATTAATTTCGGCCTACCCCATTTTACACCGTAACTCCGTTTTGCGAGGAGTAAACGGCCGCGACATGTCAAAATTCGACGGAAAACTGTATTCTTTCACTAAAACACTTTTAATCTCCAATTTATCTCTAAAATTCGCCGAATGACGAGCCATTCTATTTTCAAAGCTGCGGGGGAAATTCTCGAAAATTTCAACTTAGGCCCTTTTTCCACCCAAATGGATCGTGCTCGTTTTCCTACTAAATGCACTTGCTAACCCCGAATTAATGATTAAATACCTTTAAAAGGGCTAAAATAGGGTCCTCAAGGTGTTTGTTTTTAATTTCTCAATTTATATGCTTCAGAATTAGCGCTAGAGCAACGACCATTTTTCGTCGATTATCGTTGCCTAGCAAACTACAAATCCATAATGGGGCGCATCTTGCCATATATTGGCAAGATTGATGCCAAGTGTACAGTACCAGGGTGTTCATTCGGCTTCGCGATCAGCTTATGACGTCAGAACACCCTGGGAACGAGGTTGGAGAATTTAGTTTTAATCAATGAGTAATCAATTTCGAAAGGTTCCTCGATAGTTAATTTGAACACAGATACCTTGTTTATTGATAGTGGTGCATCGAGTGTTGAAATGTTAATTTTGAAAGTTCAAATTTGCTGTCTTCTCTAAATCAGAGCTTTGGCGTTTTGGCCTGAGCACATTTTTGTAGCACAGCAAATAAATCAACAATATCCATGGGAAATTTGAACAAAACTTGGATCACATTGCATTATTTTTGCAAGGACTCATCCATTATGCAACTTTTTCTTTTTCTTTAATCTTAGTTATAAATTTCGATATGCGGCAGGAATTTTCTTTGGCCAAAACGCCAAAGATCTGGTTTTGAGGTAGACGCAAATTTGAACTTCCAAGATCAGTATTTCACCTTTCAAAGCATCAGTATCAACAAATGAGGTGTCGATGTTCAAGTTAACTATCGAGGAACATTTTGGAATTGATTAACCATTGATTAAAGCTAAATGCTTATCGCTGAACCAAACCAAACCTGAAGGCATTTTTCTGGGACATACAGTTACATTCAGTTTAAAAAGTGCCTTGTCGGCGATTCTAGAGTGGCTGATTTGACAAGTCTTGGGAATGAACCTTCTTACAAGATCTTTTCTGGTTTTATTTCAGACAAAAAGAGATTTTGAATGTGTGTAATGTCGTCGTCGTCAGGTGCCTTCTGCTCTGAGCAGGTTGGCTGTCACGGATGCCCAGTTCTCTCTATGCTGTGCCTTTCTTGTGGCTTCGGCATAGTTCATATGTGTCCATTCCTTGATGTTATCAAACCACGTTGATCTTGGCCTGCCTCTTCCTCTTTTCCCGTTGAACTTCCCTTCAAGGAGAAGCCTTTGAAGCCCGTCTCCTCTTATCAGGTGCCCAAAATAAGCACATTTTCTCTGCTTTTGTGTATAATGATTGTTTCAAATTCAAAAAATTTACTTACACTCCACACTGGGAAAACTATTTTGTCAGGCATTATAGTGCGTCTGACAAATTTGTGATGCAGACATCGCGTCTTGCAAATGAGCTGCACGGTATCGGGTGTCCCAAAAAAGTTCTCCTGTTTAAAAAATCACCAAAAATTGATTATCAAACCTTTCATTAATTTTCTTTTTGACTTGTTTTGTCAAAGATCCAAAAATATTTCTTGATGCTAAAATGTTTGCTTTTTTGATGCAACAAGGTAGAAAAATTACACGTTGAAAAACCATATTTTGAGCTATACTTTTTAAGCAAATACTCAATCTTGCCCTACAGTCAAAATTTTCAGATTTTTCATCATAATCGAAGTCTCCAATGGTAGTATGCAATTCTTTCTATCATTTATGACCAAACTAGAAGCTTTACAATATATGCACAAAGAAATTGATCTGGCAAGCATAAATGCTTTTTGCAGTATGATCCAAAACCAGGTAGCCTTAAAAAGAGAAAAATTTGTTGATTTTGAACCAATTACAAGATCAGCAATGTCTGGGAAAATAGTTTGGTCCTTGGTCTACTTGGCAAAGAAAGAAAGTCGAAGATCGGTCATGTAATCAAATTTTGGTGATTTTTCTAACGGGAGTACTTTTTTGGGACACCCTGCATGTTTCCCAATTTCCATAATCCTGCAAATTTAGCTACATGCTTCTCTAGCCTATGCGCTATGCCTATGCTTTTACCTATGCAAGAAAGCACTGCCTTCACAATAACGAGGCCCTGTTAGGGGGGTAGACATTATTTCATATTTCATCATGAAAAATTGCCATTATTTCATATTTCAAATTTACCAAATCCAAATATTTCAAAATTATATTTTGGCTTAGAATACTTCTACTTATTCTGCTTATGCTAGCTCGCCTGTGTCCCACCCAGTATCACCTAGCTAGCCTGGTTCATAGTCAATATGCCTGGTTCCAATTTTTTTAAGAATGACCATTTTGCAGTTGTGTAGCCTGGGTCCTCTTTTTGGGGGCAAATGTGGGGTAAGCAAGGAAAAGTGGGAGTCTGGGGATTTGCCCCTGGGAAAAGTTTAGGGGGTCATACCCTTTAGAATGCTGGAGACGCTCTTTTTCAGAACAAGCCGCCTAGGCTCATGCCAGAATCAAATTCAATTATTTCAATTCTCGTCAACTTCAACTCGTTTTAATACTCTGATCAAAGTTGTATAAAGAGAAACAATACTCATGCAATTTAAGGTGGAATTTGCTAAACATATAAAACATAAAGAGAGAGCGAGGTAAAAAGCGGAAAATTGTGAGAAACGCACTTTATCAAACGCACTTATATTATTTGCCAAAATAGAGGCATACACAAAAAACCGGTTCATTGTATCTAATAAAGCTGCTTGCTTAAAAAGTAAAGCTGCATGCAAAAAAGCCAGCTATATGATAACAAGCCAGATGGTAGTAAGATGTTATACTACGATCCATGTGTGGTACGCTGCGAGCGAAGCGAGCAGAAAATTGTTGGCATACTTTGTTGACTTAAATCTTTCCAAAGCCAAGAGTTCATTCATTAGTGTTAGAGTGGAATTTCTTTTTCCTTTTTGACATTCAAAAACAACGATGCTGCAAGTGTTGGAGGGACGAAAATAAAGCTTGCCTCCCTTTTAAGTTTCTCATCAGATTTGGATGAATCATCAAAGCCCATCTTTTTTGGGTACGATTGGGGAGGGGGCAACTACCCCTTTTCCTCCTCTCCTCGCTACGCTAATGCCATTTTGATGTGGATGGACCTTTTGGTATTTAGGTGATAGATGCAGCTGGTTACTAGAATTGGCTTCACATACACTTGTGGCTGTTGATCCGCCATTCTATTTAACTTCCATGCCATTGGCTGGACTTCTAGCCTACGTGTAGGAAGGGGGGGGGGAGGGGGGTCCACACGTAGAGGCTACTGGATGCAAAGAACCTTTTTATGTTCTGAATCACACTCCTCCGCAGAAATGATCATTCTTCTCTTTTAGATGTAGTTATGAACTGGGCTTGCTTTGAAATATTCGAACAGCTCAATACTCTGTTTTGAGTGGCTGCCTCTATAAAATGAATAATTTTCATAAAAATCTAAAAAGATATCTAGTCATTTCATTATTTCATATTTCATACTGGGAATCAACGTTATTTCATATTTCAAAACTAAAAAACCTAAATATTTATATTTTCCCCTCAAAAATCTCAATTATTTCATATTTCAAATACCCCTTATAGGGCCTCAATAACCAGGAGAAGGAAAGCGATCTTCCGTTCTTATTAACTGTCGAACACTTAACAATCAACGCAAGGAGCATCTCGGAACGGCTGTAAAGTTCATTTATTTTTCATTTCTAAATATTTATACAGGTTACAGATTTCAGTAATAGATAACTGTTTTACAAATTGACCTGTGCAAAAACAGGAAAGCCCAAATTAAAGAAAATTAAAATATGTACAATATTTAGATATAGCTTATATACTATACTTATGAT
Source organism: Aurelia coerulea (assembly GCA_039566865.1). NCBI lineage: Eukaryota > Metazoa > Cnidaria > Scyphozoa > Semaeostomeae > Ulmaridae > Aurelia > Aurelia coerulea. The sequence continues at coordinate 19,471,373 of CM076955.1, forward strand.
ATTGAGAATAACAAAAGTAAACAGAAAAATAAAATATACCTCTCATATGGAATTTTTAAAGGTAGCCAGGGATGGCGCCAATTTAGTTTCCGTATTCAGCTCATTCCATAATTCTGCTCCTCCTGTGCATATTCTTAACAGAGGTATCTGCAAATTTTTTGTTTCGTTAGAGCAAAGATTGCGACCAATACTCTCTGAGGATTTAGTGAAAAGTTCCCCTAAATATTGAGGAGCAAGTGAGTTCAATGCTTTATAGGTCAGCGTTGCTGTTTCTTTTCTGATAAGATCTTTAATTGATGGTCAACCAAGATTTTGGAGCAGTGCGACAGCAGAAGCAGCGCAAGGACTATTCGTAGTTATTCTTGCAGAGCTATTCTGGATCTTTTGGACAATATTAAGTTTGGAGAAAATGAAGTTAAGGCATTCGGTACAATGAAGTGCGAAAGGTATGATACCTCCTCTCAAAATTGAAAAACATTGCAAGAAATTGCTAAATGTTCAAGCGATGCTTTCCAGTTTCGAGATAGCATCTTGCAGACCTCACCACGATAACTATAGCTTTTCATGGCAGTTGCATGATTTTGAATTTAGTCGAAACTTTAGGCTTCACTTATATTCATTGAGCGATAGTTTATATAAAGTCGTTAAATTTTGTAGTTTGTTCTTTTGCAATTATTGTTCATGTCCAGACGAATCTTCTTCATATTTTTCATTTTAAATTCTTTATACACAAAAACCCTTCAGCTTACGAACGCAATACTTAAATAAGAAAATAAATATCCTAGTTACATTGATATAATCTATATACAGTTAAAGCAAAATTATGCACAGTAACCTATCTAATAGCAGCTGCTCTTCCAGGGCGTCGTGTTTTAGGTTGTGTTCAGCTCATATAATAACTTTTCAATTGCTTTTTGAATCTACTAAGTGTAGGGAGTTCTGTATGTCATATAATTTAAAACGAAACAACGTTGGTTAAAATTGCTTGGAAAATAGGTCTATCCATGTTCAAGATAAATTTGATTCAGTTAAAATTTAATTGTCCACTTCATGAAGAACATTTTCACGCTAAAACTCTTTTCCTACCAGTTGTCATATACTTAATCGATTCTCTTCTACAGATGCACAATCAGCGTATACATAAATCTACAGGTTATAAACTTGAGTGCATTGTATCAATACTATTCAAAACAAGCGACTGTAACGATTCTAACTCACGAAGAACAACAAGCAAAATGTCTCATACCTTTTCATAAACCTTGCAGTCTGCAAACTTCTCTTCAAAAATCACGACAATTTCGGACAGAATTTTGCATCAGATCGAGAGCTTTCCAAAATGGACGCTACTTGTCATTCGAAAGCGCAGTTGCAACTGTTTCAGTTGCAACTAACCGACTGTTTCTGGCCATTGACTCATTGCGTCGCGATATTTATGCGAACGAGGCAGTGCACAATCTCTGTGAAGGCGCCAACGCCAGACGTCTACAGAATATCATCAAAACCGCTAGTTACTGTTTCATTGTTTGCTGGTGTAAGTATCACAAGTAGATATTCTTTACTGCAGGGCTTGGTGTAACTACCAGACCATGGAATATGGACCGCAGAACCCAGAAATATCTGCCATTCCTTGAGGATTTCATCTGTGACTGATAATGTCATGTTGTCTGTAGATGTTTCGGGTGGTTAGACACCGCATTTATGCTGCTGCGGAGAAAATTTTATATCGTTCTGCGGAGGAGGTTTTGAGGTAACTTCTCCGTAGCAACGTATCATGCAAGGAAACATGTAGCGCACAATCTAAGAATACAAAACTTATGCAAACTGCCAATAATCAAAACAACTTATATGCCAATAATTAACTTTGGGCTTTGGACTCAAATCACTGTCCTTTAGATGTACTTTCCTCCAGCATAGGTTCCAAATCTTTAAAAAGGTTGTATGACCTATTTCTTTGAACTGAATGGCTTCAAAGAAACTTTTGCTATTTTGCTATGATTCTACCGTTGGACTTTTGTGAAATCTTCAATATTTTCAGAATTTGAGTGTTTTTCTTCTTTTTCGAGAATTCAAGAAAAATGTTCAAAAAAACTTAAAACCATCGTAATTTCTAAATTGTTTGACGCAACATGAAATAATTTCCAAGAAAAGCATAGTTTATGGATGTTTACAATATGGTATCAAGCAAAAGTCTGTCACTTGTGGCCTATGATTTAGAAATTTGATGACGTCATGTTCTCAAATGAGCTGAAATATGAAATATACTGTAGTTTAAAAAAATATTCAAAATTTTCGAAAGTCCAACGGTAGAATCATAGATAGGTAGCTAAAATTTGTTTTAAGCCATTCAGTTGGAAAAAATAGGACATAGAAGTTTACACCCACCTTTTTACGCTGATTTAAAGATTTGAAACCTGTGCTCTTTCCTCTAGAACACTCTCAATGACAGTATTAAACAAGCAAGAACTGACAAAAAGAGGATCAAAGAACTGCCTGGAGATGAATGCACCTGTAAAATATGTTGCTAATCTACAGGGTGTCTCAAAAACATGTGCGCCGTTTGAATGGTTACTGCGGAGCAGCCATCAATCCGATTTGCCCGCTTATAAAACTTTTCAATAGAAGAGATCTCAACTTAGAGTTTGAGACCTTGTTTGCGTAAATCTGAGAAGAAATTGCTGATTTATGAAGTAAGGAAATAAAAATTCAGCATTGAATTGAAGATTCCATGGTCCGATAAATACTCGATGCAGAAACGGACACTGTTGCTGCCTGCAGCTTTAAAGTCTGCGCAGACAATCCGTTTAACTTCTGTTCAGATTAACGTGAGTGTACACATTAATTCTTTATTGTCTTGCAAGTTAGTATCGATAATTTTACAAAGCTTCTTGCATAATCAATCTAATCACCAATTAACCCTGTTAATATTATCTCAGCGACAAATCCGCTAAACACTGAGGCTGTAAAATAAGAGACTGTTTTGTAATTTAAGCGACGGAAAATGTTTAATTTGATTTACTTGCAGTTTGTTTGTGTTACAGATGGCTAGCTTAGTTCGCCACGCTTTTACAAGTAAAAACAACATTGCATGCATAGGCAATAAGAAATGCGGTTACACGAGACGTGAGTTTTCATGCTGTGAAACAGCCGTTATTATGAGAGGCAGTGTGATGCCTAAAAAGTCGGATCCAATTTTAGCCATTATCATCAATACGTTTAAAATTGGACGGGTAGATTGTCGCATCCGAGCGGTTACACGAGACATGAGTTTTCATGCTGTGAAACAGCCGTTATTATGAGAGGCAGTGTGATGCCTAAAAAGTCGGATCCAATTTTAGCCATTATCATCAATACGTTTAAAATTGGGCAGGAAGACAGTCGTATCCGATTTTTCAGCGGTTCCGTTGTTATTTTGACTGTTCAACGTTGCTCTTCATTGCAGCTAATAACTCGTTTTCTTTCCTTTCAGGGTTTCAGGTTTAATTCGTTGTTTCCCTTGCAGGATTTAACAGTTTTCTACCTTGTCACAGGTACATTTGGTTGTTGTTCCTTTATGGGAGCTAACAGTTTCTTTCCACAGATTACAGTGGCCAATGTTGCGTTTGTAGGTTTATTTTGATGACCCCGTTATTCAAGGCCATTTCTTGGTCCCCTCCCCTTGATATCAACCAGCTGTTATCACGAGGAAATGGGGTATCATTAGAGGCAGTGTGAATATGTGATAAATGTACACGTAGATTTTGATTATAAATATAACATATAGCCTTGAATATAATAATATAAGACGTTTCGGGCATAACCCTTCATCAGTAATAACGAAGAAGGGTTATTTGATGAAGGGTAATATCGTTTCGGGCATAACCCTTCATCAGTAAGTACGTTAAAGTGCATATGAAACGAAATTTTTTATTTTCTATTTTAATAGAACTTTTCATCCTCTTTTTAATGGTGCAATCGGTTTTTTCATCGAACTTATAATTTTGGAGATACAAAGCTCCAAAAGTGCGAAATTTTTGTCAAAAAGTGGTCCAACAAGAACGCGGTCAGACCGTTGCGTACCAGACTCCAGTGACGTTATAGGTTTGTCAATTCTCAAAGGCCTCATTGAAAGAACAAAGGTTGCTCCAGTGATCGCAATGGACGCACTGCAAGGCTCTTCATGAAGCTCGCTTTCTAGTCGGGTTTACAGGCACTTGCTTACGTTTTTGCGACTGAAGGTGGAAAGCAGTATTAATCAGTGATCATGAATTTGACTTAGCAAGCTAAACTTGTCGTCTGGAAGTGGTGAAAATGAAGGACAGATTCCGGCCTTGCGTTGCTTATTATACCTGGCCAGGCGCCCAGGGACGTAGGAAGCATCTCAAACTTGGAGGGGCACGACACTTCGAGGGCACTTTTTCCATTAAGCTAAAGGGGCATTTCCTGAAAACAAAAAGGGCACTTCTTTGTTTATTTCAAAATCTTGGGGGGGGCACGTGCCCCCAGTGCCCCCCCGGTTCCTACGTCTCTGCAGGCGCCTATACACAGCACCGAAGCAAAGTGAGAAGCGGAGAACTCTCGAATGAAAGGGAAATTGAAGCAACTTATCTCAATGATGATCCCTGCAATTATTCAAAGCATTTGTTGGTGAAGAGCTCCGATCCTTCAGGTAACCATTTTTGCAACAAAATATCCTATTATCAGTTATCACGCTTTTGAAGAACGAGAGTTGGCCTCGGTATCTTGTCTCTTGATACACAACAATTTCACGATGCACAGATCTAAAAACAAAACCGACGTTTCAACTGAGCTTTATCCATGGTTAGATTTAGAGGGCTGTCAGAAAAAACGGTTTCCTTGATCTCGAAATTCCCTTTATCCTATTTTGAAGGTGAAGTTGAAGTTTGAAAACATGTGCCTAATTGCCGTATGAATATGAACAGCAAATATTGTATGTAACACCCACCATTCCTTTGTGGTTCCATGTCGTTGAAGCTTCGGAATTTATTCTCTGATCAATCATAATAGCATGCTTTTATCAGTTCTGACATGGAAGAGGATATACACGTAGGAGTAACGGGTTTAGTTTATGAACTTTTGTTTCGTCAAGTCTTTTCTACAAACTCTTGCTAAAGTTGTAAACTGACATCCTTTTCAGTGTTGCATTGAAACATTAATGCCCTCGAAATTCAGTGAAAAGCAGACTCAAATTGAAACTGAATTTTTTATTTTTAGGCCAGGAAGACTGACCAGAGAGCAGCTTTAGGACATGCACAGAAACTACCAAAAAGCAAGCGAGACTTTATTCACTGTTACTGTACTGTATATGTTGAGGAACACGTACTTAAGAACTCATGGACTCAAAGACAGACTCAAAGACATTGTGTTTTGAGCAACGTTTTTAAAACAGTTGAAGCCATTTTTCTCATCTTGAAATTGGCGCAATAAATTTTTAAACCATGGTCATCAATAGTGCTCTATTACACGTACTTTTCTTATAAATTAAGAAACTAAGAATTTGGGCCAGTACTGGAAGTCTCTTAAAATTATCTGATCTGTACCCTCTTGAACACTTCAACACAATGTGTTTTTTGAAGCCTTTTCAATGTTTAGACATTACTCAAGTACTTTTCGAACAATATGATACAGGAAACAAGTGAGAATAAAGAAAAACATGTTTGAGTTTCTTAATTTTTAGGGGAGTCCGAGTTTCTTATGAGAAAATACTTGTGAAAACATAACTAAGATTAATTATTTCGATAAAGGAATTTCTTGACAAATATTTACTTTATTTTTACTTGTTTCCTGTATCATAGTATTCGGAAGGTAATTGAATAATGTCTAAACATTAGAAAGGCTTCAAAAAACTTTGTTTTGAAATGTTCAGATTGGAACAGGGCGGAACAGGGAGTAAATATGAAGATTGTTATGGAACCTTTAGGAAACTAGTAAAAAACTCTTCTTAGTTTCTCATGAAAAAATATGTGTATGCAACAGATGACAACAAATAGAATCCAGTCAAAGAGGGAAAAGAAATTTCGTATCTGATTATACTATTACAGAAAAGAAATGTCACCAAGGTTCTTTAGGTGTTGCTCATCCACCAGGAAAGTCCTTGCATCCAGCCTTTGCTGTTTGTGTCATATTTTGATATGCAAACATCTACAATTTCAGTGGCTGGAGTTTTGAGTAGCTTTGATAGAGTGTTCTAGGGGATAGGAATTAAGATAATGATCACAATCAACGAGTTACATTTATCTTGATATAATTAGTTTCTGTTGCCTAAGGTGTTTATTTACATGTTTTGAAGACGGTGTTATTTTTGCAAACTGTTTGTTTACCTGCCTCCGCTGTATTATCAAACTTCTACAAACAACCTTTCTCATGGGAAAAATTATGTGATTCCACTGTTCAAAACAAGAAACTAAAGGTGATAATAGTCTGAGTTAGAGCTTTATCCTTCAATACATTTTGAACAAGGAAACATTCCCAGAAGAATTGGAGTCTTTCAGCGTTGAAATGAGAGGCGTTTACAAATGAAATTGACCTGCAGTCGCAAATAATTTTGTCAGGCCCATCAGCATCGCGCGTTGACAGAAATGACGTCCTGACTCTCGCCCCGACTCGCATAACGCGAATAAAATTATTAGGCAATTCTACATAAGTTGGATAACAGTCTTATTCGCTATTCTACGTTTTCACTAAAGTTCTTGCTTCACTAAAATAAACTTACCATTTGCTAATATGCTGTAAGCAAGACCAAGCAAGTCACTTCGACATAGCAATCATATTGGCCTGTGTGTGTTGTTATGGCCAGCCACTTCAATCGATGAATCTTCAGCTAATGAAGCCAAAAGCCATGGTAAAAGACTCAAAAACCAATCATCAAGAGTCGAAGGTTGTTCTTCCATAAAGTACTGCTTTGATGCTTTGGATGTCAAAAAATTGCCTCTGAAAACCTCAGCAGACTCGTCCAGAACGTCGAAGTGCAACAGGCCACTGACCGGCACTATTACGGAAAGCCTTTGTTCTCGCGACGTTCTTTGTGAACTGACAAACCTATTACGTCAAAGCACAACATCGGTACCAGACCCCTGAACCACTTGAATCGCAGCTTTGAGAGCTAATAACATAGTAACGAATTGCTTTTCGAAATTTTCAGCCACATGTTCGTGATCAGCGACCTCGAATTTACTATTATCGAAAATAAAAAAATTCGTTTCATATGCACTTTAAGGTGTTAGAATAGAAAAAGAACGATTGATAGAACAGGTGATAAGTGGAATGCAGAATAGAACGCGACGCAAGGATGCAACGCAAGCGAAGGAGTAAAAGATTCGAAGAGAGATGCTACGACAAAGTGAAATTAACACAGATGCTAGGACAAAAATGAAAACCGTTTGTTGAGTCCATGTGGCAGAACAGTCCCTAATTTAAAAAAAGTCCCAAAACTGCCATATCGCCGGTAGAATGTCCATCTGAATTGAAATGCCTGGACACATTAGTGTCCGAATGTTCGATTTTATGTTCGATGAATATGTGATACCTTTGAAGTCGGATGGAGGAAAATGTATGATCCTGTTGGACAGATGCACCATCCCGACGACGGATCCGATGTTTGACGAGCATAAGTTCCAAATCTTTATCTCAGCGTAAAAAGGTGGGTGTAAAATTTAATGACCTATTTCTTTTGTTTGAATGACTTGAAAGAAACTTTAGATACTTACCTATAATTCTACCGTTGGACTTTTCAGAAATTTTGAATATTTTTCGAAATTACAGCGTATCTTACATTTCAACTCATTTGAGGATATGACGGCATCAAATTTCTAAATCATAAACCAGATGAGTGACAGACTTTTGCTTGATTCCATATTGTAGGCATTCATAAACTATGGTTTTCTTCGAAATTATTTCATGTTACGTGAAACAGTTTAGAAATTACGATGGTTTTAAGTTTTTTTTTTAAATAGTTCTTAAAGTCTTGAAAAAGAGGAAAACACTCTAATTCTGAAAATATTGAAGATGTCAGAAAAGTCTAACGGTAGAATTATAGCGAATTAGCAAAAGTTTCTTTGAAGTCATTCAGTTCAAAGAAATACGTCACTGAATTTTACACCAGGCTTTTTAAAGATTTGGAACCTTTGCTTGTTTGACGGGTTTTCGTTTTACAAGGAATCGTCCGCATTGATTGGCTATTGTTTAATCGAAAGCAATCTCGTCCCCAGAGTGAGTTCGTTGCTCTACCTCTACTCTGGGATACATCATGCCGTTCTGCAATTTGATTGGCTATTCAAAAACAATAGCAACATAACTCATTTTTCGAAAACTTCCTAATTAAGCAACAACAATTAAAAAAGTTTGCTATGTGGGACAGGGTATACTTTTGGCACAGGCTGTCATGGGACATGGTTGGGGGGTGAAAGGGTTTTCCACACACCACCATAATTTCCCTAGCCAAATAGCCCCAGGGAGCCAAATGAATGCTTAATCCTTAAACTATACTAAGTCTCATGTGGCGTGATTTACCGATAAGCGATTTGCGATTAACCAATCAAAACAAACAAGAGTGAGCCAAATTGGAGTCATTGCCTCGTGGTTTCGAATGATTACTCTAGCTGTGATTTTCTACTCGTGGCCTTCTCTTCGCGTGCGTTGTGCAAAACTTTAGGTACCCTAAAAGCCCCATGGCCTTTGATACCCTCCCAGTTACGTCTCCTAAAGTTTTGGTGGCCCAATTAGAGTCTGTGATGGCCTAATGTAGCGATTGAATGCACCATCAAAACGTAAATATTGTTATTTGCAAGAGGAAAATAACACTGTACCATCACATTCTCGTTGCCTTTTCTTCTTTTCGCATGCGCTGTGTCAACATCTGGGACCTTAAAGCCTCATGAGGCTTAGCCTCATGGTTTCGATACCCTCGCAGTAACGTTTGTTAAAGTTTTTGCTTGTGGCCTTTTCTTCACATGTGCTGTGTCAAAATCCGGGACCTTAGAGGCCTCATGGTTTCGATATCCTCCCAGTTACGTTTCCTAAAGATTTAGGTGGTCCTGTGGGGGGCCCTCGTGCATCGATCAAGTACACCAATAAAACGAAAACATGACTGTTTGCGTCTGACAAAAACATTGTGGTAGATCTATGCTCGTGGCCTTTTCTCTTCCAGACCTGTACAGATAAACACACAAAGACCGTGCAGTGTTGGGTTAGGTACAACAGGAAATAGAAACAAACCGTTAAACTGGCGACTGGGATGAAATCTCATGAAAAGGACGATCAATTAGTCTGCAGGATAAAATTCGTCATTTTTCAAACATCCGATTCGTGGTTTTGTAGAGAAAGGTCAGATTTGAGCGATTGGAAAATTTATCACAAACATCAGAAAAACAAGTTAGTAGCGGGCCAAAATGGTAATTACGATGTTAATTAATGTGTTACTTAAGCGATGCGCATATTACGGTAAATCTGTTAAAATCTGCATCTTTTAATTAATAAATCAATGTCTTGAAAGTTTGTGAGTTGTGAATGAAGATTTCCCAATCTAGGGCTTGAATCAAATATGCTTCAGGGTGTTATCCTGCTCTTAATTTGTTGCTTACATCACGGGCAATAACTCACTGTTTTTGTATCATCATAGTTTTGGTCAGCGATCAGCGCGCTTGCTTAAAGCGCATGCTCTCTAGCAACAGAACATGCGAACGAAGCTGACGCGCTGGTCGCCGACTGAAACTACTGCAAGCGGAGGTAGGCCTTTTATACTTCTCCTTGGTGCTCTTCTCAGCTTTCGACATGACCTTACTCAAATATGCTCAATCAAATTATAAGTGTCTTTCGCGGCTCTGGTAACGGTCAGTTCCTGTCCTGTGCAGCATAGGTTCCATTCCAAATCTTAAAATCGGCATAAAAAGGTGGGTGTAAAATTCTATGACCTATTTTTTCTTGTTGAATGGCTGGGTTGAAAGAAACTTTAGATACTTACCTACAATGCTACCGTTAGACTTTTCAGAAATCTTCAATATTACAGCGCATTTTATATCCTAACTCATTTGAAGATGTGACGTCATCAAATGTCTAAATCATCAACCAAAAGAGTGTTAGACTTTTGCTTCATACCGTATTGTAGACACTCATAAGTTATAGTTTTCTTGGAAATTATTTTGTGTTGCCTTAAACAGTATAGAAGTTACGCTGGTTTTAAGTTTTTTGAAAATTTTTCTTGAATTCTTGAAAAAGAATAGAAACACTCCAAATATGAAAATATTGAAGATTTCAGAAAAGTCCAACGGTAGAATTATAGCGAAGTAGCTAAAGTTCTTTAAATTCGATCGGTTCAAAGAAATAGGTCATTAAATCTTACAACAGCCATTTTAAACATTTGGAACCTATGCTTTCCTGTGCAGAAATGTTTCTCGTTTCAAAAACGCGCCTCGCAAGGTGTTGATGAACAACTGAAGCTGACGATAGAAAAATCAAAGCAAATTTTCTCATTTCATTGATGATTTTATTTCTCCTTCAAAGTGGACAGACCACCAATACTGTATAATCAACAAAAAGACAAAATGCAAGAGGTGAGCTACCCTGGGTACCAAAGCCAACAAAAATAACAATCTTCTTTCTACTGATTTCGGTGTTTTGTTGCGTTTATGGGTTTAATATGATGAGTCCGTTATTTAAGGCTATTTTTAAATCTTCCTTTCCTTAATTTTGAGGCTCTGGTACCAAGGGTAGAGGTGAGTCAAAAAATTATCAATTATTTCAAAAATCGTAAAAAATTAACATAGCAACCAATTTGCTAAATTTTTAATGCAACATCTTACTGATGCTTCAACTTAATTTTTGAGACTGTTCTAATAATTTCAAGTGCATGATTGCTTTCTGAAATTAGGAAATGGCCAAAATTCATATACCTCCTTATGCCCGAAAACAGCTAAAAATTGCCTGTTCACTAGAGTGTACATGTTAACATTTTGATGGCATGATTTGATCTCATGATTTGAACCCACTAAAGAGTTTTGCTTGTGACATTTGTTTCGAGTTATTATATCCCCAACCTGACATCTAACATTAGACATTCTCCATTACAGTATTTATCGTTCTTCTCTTTTCAAATTGTGTTTAGCATTTATGTAAAATTATCTGTGGTTTAAATCTTTTTTTACATTTAACGCCATGGAGTAGTCATAGTCTTTTGGTCATCATATTATAGTTCAAATCATTGAGAAATGTATCCAGTCCAGCTGGTAGTTTGGAGTTTTTGGCAAGGCCCACGGAAGCTAGTTTCGGGAACCCTTCATTTGAGATTCAGATAATGCATCGTTGATTTAAGAAAATTGTCAAAATTGGATTAAATCCTCAATCAGGCAACAGAGTTGTAATTTTTCAAATTGGTGTTCTAGTTTTTGAAATGCAAGTTTTCAAACACTGGATATGAAATTTGATGACGTTTGCCTCAAATTTAATAAATGCTGCCATTTTACGAGATATCAATAAATTTCGATGAGAGATTTACAGTAAAAAGCCCTAATTTCTTTCCAAGCCATTTATTTCAAAGAAAACTGTTATAGAATTTTACACCGATCTTTCTAAAGATTTGAGCCCTATGACGAGTAAACGAGCCCAAGTCTATCTGTCTAGTCCGTCTTAGTCCCCTTGGATCAGCCATTCCAGCATTCCGTAAAGAGAGCGAGAGACACGATTTCCCGCCTCTTTCCGGAATGTTGGAATGGCGGATCCAGGAATTACCGAAAAAGGAACGGTAAGACGGACCGAAGAGATGGACTTGGAGCAAGTTTATATGATGAGTAGATACGTTTCTCTAACTCACCCATTAATGAAGAAGATAGATTTCTTCAGAGCAAAACGAAGCCTATGAACAAAATGTTGCACCTAAAGATATAAAAATATTAGCTCTGTCCGCTTGTAGCTACAATGCGTTAATACATTTTCTATGAATTAAATACAATTTCTGTGGGGTTGGTATTATCAAAATTACATTAAAATCGTTCAAAAAATTTGACACGAAAATCCTGCTCGTTAACTAATTCTCACTAAATCGTACATACATTAAGTGTTTAGTAACTTGAAGATCTTATTAACAATCACAAAAATATTTTAGCTAATAAATTCAACATTCTATAATTATTTTTCTATAGTATATCTTGATTGAATTTGAAAAAATTAGAAACGTCCTAAGGTATTTGGCGTAAAATGTACGAACCTAAAATCAATACACAAAACTTTCGAGCATGGTTCGAGTCAAGATATACCCCCAAATTTGTGGCTCCTTTATCTGGGGAAGGTGCAGCGTTACCCTGGGTACCAGAGCCTTAAATACAAGAGAAAGATAAGGAGAAGAAGGAACTGCATATCAAGCTAGAAAAAGGACCATGTGTCACCTTCTTTTTCTTGTCTCTACTTCTGTTTTCTCATATTTAGCACTTTTAATTACGAAAATCGCATTTGTTTATGTCCCTCTTTAGTCTCTTTAGTACTGCCACGTTTTTACATTTTTCGAGCTCATCTGATTCGATATCCTTGGATAAGAACAAGCTAAGTCTCTTTATAGCGGAGTCCACATTAGGCGAAATTTGGCTATTTCTTTTTACGGGTTGGTCTTTGAGGCTGAAAATAATTTCAAATATTGAAACAAAGTATATCTCGACAGATTCAATTCACCCTTCCGGCAGTTACCTATAGAATACGGATTTCTATCCAAATCTTATTAGGTTGTAGATGAACAACTCGAGTCCTTATTTCAGCTTCGCTTTGTCCAATTGAATTGCAGGTTTTCGCAGGTAGAAAATGTTCCAATTCAGTAAGCAATGGGGAGATAAGGAGCTCAGGTTTTAAGTCTAATCAAGCTTTACTCTTTATTTTACATTCATTGGTCTATAGAGTTATCGAATTGAGATATATGCTTGCGACAAGGCTGTTTTAACCCCATCTGACCTGGGGGGATGCCGTCCCCTAGTATATTTTTGTTTACACGTTTTGTCATGTATGCAGAAGGACTCTGAGATTTCGTAAGTTTAACTTTGTATCATTGAGCAATCAAATTGTAACATTCTACCACGTAGGAGCCTCCGCATTATTAAACTGCCCGTTTAAAGAGAATTAATTGCGATATTTCAACGTTATATCAAGGGCGTCCTTTCACCATCTCTATCTATTGAGTTTCTTGCTATGTATTCTTGCATCTCTGCTTGCAAAAACAACTGCCTGACATTCAATTTCATATTGCTTACGTAGATCTCCACGCCACTGCTTCTCGTCTCCAAGAAAACAACCGAAAGTTCGTTTAAAACTGTGAAGTCCATGTCTGTTACCCCAGAAAAATCCAATAGAATCATCAACGGCCTTTCTGGTGAATTGATCAAATCTTCGATATTCTCCGCCAAAAACTCTACCCCGCAGAATGAAATACCATTGTTGACTTTGAGAACCGTTATCTCTTTGATATCGAGGTCTACACTTGGGTAGAGTTGAGGGTAGAGCAAAATAACCATAGATATACCAGCCCCAACAAGTAGGCCGATTTCTAATGAGTAGAAGCAAGCTAGAAACGTACAGACAAGAGGAATCAAATCAAGCCTTTTTACATACCAAATTTTTCTGACGATCGTGTAGTCTACCATTTGTATGACAGCAAGGATGATGATTGCGCCGAGGCATGCTCTGGGTATGTATTGAAATGCTGGTGTTAGGTACTTTATTGCCAGGATGACGATTGCACCAGTGAAAATACCTTGAAGGAAGAGGAGAATTGAATTCATCAGAGAAACCATAAACATTACAACCTCTAATATAGCAAAAACTGCAAGTGCTGGCAGCGAACGATACCGGGAGTCCCAAAAAAATGTATACAGATTTGGTTGACTCCAGTGATGTGAATTTAGTTTTAATCAACGGCTAATCACTCTCAAAATTTTCCTCGATAGTTAACTTGAACACAGATACCTCGTTTGTTGGTATTGATGCTTTGAAAGCAAAAATATCAATCTTGAAATCTCAAGTTTGCGTCCACATGGAAACCAGAGATTTGGTCTTTTGACCCAAGCAAATTCCTGAAGCACATCAAAATTAAGAACTGAAATCAATGAAAAACTAAGAAACTTCGCAATATGGGTGATTGGGGCGTGACTTTTGAATATTGTTCAAATTTTATCAAGGCTATCGTTGATGTATACGCTGTGCTTTGAGAAATTGCTTAGGCCCAAAGGCCAAGGCTCTGGTTTGCAGGAAGAGGCAAATTTGAGCTTTCAAGATTAACATGTCTGCTCTCAAAGTACAAATATCAACAAACGGGGTATGTATGTTCAAGTTAACTATCGAGGAACATTTTTAGAGTGATTAGACATTAATTGAAGCTAAATTTACAGCGCTGGAGTCAAACTAAATCCGTATACATTTTTTGGGACACCTGATAGTTTTACGAAACAGTAAAGAACAAGGACTGCGACAATGATCATTTTCACATTTCATATTTCACTCACAGTTCAGCCTAAATTACACTTGAAAAGAATTTCTAATCTTAGATTGGCATGAAATAGGCCGATTTTGTACACTAGAATCCAGAGGTTCGTGACGCAACTCGTACCCTTGACAGAATTCAAACGGAAAGTAAAAACGCATCAAATTATATACGTTGTAATTGTATATTCTGTAACAGAAATGTACATAATTTAAGATTTTATAAATATATATTTATCTGATAGTATAACCAGGATCTAAATAGGATTGTCTAATTTTCATTTATCGTTGGTAGAAGCTTAACCAAGCAACTCTTCACTGGCAAATAGAAGGCTTTTGTTCAATTTCGCGAAGTTACGGAAATCTTTGCACATACTTCGGCGTTCAGTAGGACTTGTCGCATGCTAATTACTAATAAATTATCATACTTTATGTTAATTCCACCCCTGACGGGGGCAGGGGGCGTCTATGTGGCATTGCAGAGTATCGTCACGCCAACATTGAATAAGTAAAACATTATTATTATTATTAGTATCCAGCCAAATAGCCGTGCAAATACGTCAAGGCAAAGTACAGTAGTCATCAGTTTCTTGTACATATATGTTTGTTCTAGAAATATATCTTCTCGAATAGGGCCGTTAATTTGGGAATTCCAAGCGTAGTCATAATCATGTAGAATATCGCTCCATTCTTCTTCCTCTTCTTCCGCATTTGAAAGAGGTTTAATTCTAACGTACAGTTCGTATCCACTTTCAACTGCGTCATCTATGAGCCTCTTCTGTCTGGATTCAAAACAATGTTCTAAAATCTGTTGATGAAGGCTTCTGTCCATCGTTGGGCGGCCGAGAAATACAACCATTCTCTTTCGATATGATGCTCTTGCTTCGAATTCAAAGAGTCCATGTGCAGAATCACCATCGTCACCAAAAGGATTCCTTCGCGATATGTTTCTAGAAACAAAGCCAGGCTCTCGTTGATCAAATCTTCGCAAATCGTTTACTTTCCGAGGAAGCACGACAGCACGCATCCAAGAACTCCAGCCTTTCCCATCATTGAATGCATTGTCAAAAAGTTCCCTTTGTTGTCTCCCCATTTTGCATAATCTTGGTGAGATTTTTGGACAATTCTGCTGAAGAAAATACGTTCAACAGCTAGCCCTAAGCGAGCGCGAGTACTGTCTGATCTTGGTATGACAGTTTGCGCGCCAAAAAACGAACGAGCAAATCTAACACGCTAATTTCAACTTTACCACTTATACTGAGCATCGCCCAATACGCATATTGCGTTGAGGTCACTAATGTGAAGTCAGATTAGATTGTGAGGTCATAATTTTGAGGTCAGATTATTCTCCTCCGCAAAGGCTCTTATTTGGTAATCCTTGAAGGTGTTGTGTCGCAGTGGTGTAATCCTCTGACTTTGCAGCCAGAACAGTCAGGAGGACAGGGTTCGATCCCAGGTAGAGCCCCATCACTTCAGCGTCATGACAAGGGGTCGCGGACTCGATAAGCGCTTAGCTACTTCTGCGATCTCAGCGCTTGGCGCTAAAAACCGCAACTTCACCTTCACTTCACCTTCCTTCACCAGTAGGGTGCCGGCGGTGGTAATCGGACGCTTAAGGAAAACTAAATATTTTCATAAGAAACTTTAATCAAAGAACGAATCCAAAAGTACCAGGTGAATGGACAGGCATTTGAACTCTCAGGTCGCCAAAAAATTAAGAAACTCCAGTACTGGGAAAATATAAGTTAAGAAACTATTCATTTTGATAAAGGAAATTCTTGCCATATTTTTACTTCACTTTCACTTGTTTCCTGTATCATATTACTCGTAGGGTACTTGATAATGTCTAAACATTTGAAAGACTTCAAAAACTTTGTTTTGAAATATTCACAAGGGAACAGGTAGTGAACATGAAGATTGTTATGAAAGCTTTAAGAAACTCGTAAGAAACTCCGAGAACTCAAAATCTGACAATTTTAAGAAACTTTCAGTACTGGCCCAAATTCTTAGTTTCTTATAAAAAAAATACGCGTAATTAGGCTAGAGGCCTTCTTGGCTGAGATAGATTTTCATAAAAAAAAAAAGAAATTTTTCAATACTTGTAATTACCGTACAAACTGAACAACTTACTGATCACGAACTACTTAAAGAGCATATGTCATGAAGCTGATTGGTTAATGCAATACAATTCCCTCTATTGTTTATTACAAAGCACAGGATCGAGGCTGAATTTTCATTGCAATGAAAATTCATGAAACAGAACTAAAAAGTCTCGAAACACTGGAATTCCACTCCAAACTTGTTTGTTGTATTAACCAATTGCTAATGTGACATATGTGCTTTTTAAATGACATTGTAACATTCAACGATGCCAATAATTTGCATCAATACAAATTTTCGCTTCAGGTCAACAAATTTATCAATTCCAGGGTGTTAAAAACCACGATAGGAGTATTGTTTAGTGTCTGTAAACTCCAGAAAATCATAATCGTCAAAACGACACTCAAAAGTAATTATTTACTATGGCTATAATAATAACAATAATAATAATAATAATAATAAAACGAATATTTATACAGGATAAACACCCCAGGGGGGGTACTCATTGACTTTCAATACATGCCAATATTTGGGGTCCGAAATTTTATGTTGAATTAACATTTGGGGTCTGTGAATAACAACATGGACAAGAATTCAATATTTGGGGTCCACAAATCTGAAGAAAGGAAAAATCAAGCAATTTGGCCCTGAAGTTGCGAATCATGAAATGAATGTCTTGGTATTATTCAAAAACTGAGAAAGATCGAGAAGCTCAAATTGAAATCATTCAAAAACATTTCAGGGACCCCAGAAATAGATAACAATATTTGGGGTCTCCAAAACGTTAGACTCAATATTTGGGGTCCCCAAAACATCAGGCTTAATATTTAGGGGTCAGCAAAGAAATAGTGGCATGGACCCCCCCCGTATTGAAAGTTAGGGAGTACCCCCCCCCCTGGGATAAACACTTCAACAATTACAACATCGCTGTTATCACTGTGTGTCCTGTGCCCTAGACCTTAAATGAAATTGAAAGAAAATTTATTACATTAAAAACGTTGATAATATCTTACAAGAATAGAATCTATAATACCTAATAAAACCTAATTTCACATCGAAATAAAATAATGTTTGTCACTGTCATACAAAATGATTTTTAGCAAGGCTTGAAATGCAACTTGGAACTGATGCTGACGAATGTCCGATGAAAAATGATCCTGACAAATGGAGTGATGCTAACCGATTCACCGTGGACAAAACTTTTTCCATAACATCGTTATCAACAACAGCACAAATACGAAGACCGGCACCCTCCAGATGGTCGCAAAACTCCAGCCAAAAAGAGAGGTAAGGGAAGAAACAATCTGTGTAGGTATAGCAGCAATTATCCCAAAACTCCAGCCAAGAAAAGAGGTAAGGGAAGAAACAATCTGTGTAGGTATGAAAGCAATTTTCCCAAAACTCCAGCCAAGAAAGGAGGCAAGAGCAGAAACAATCTGTGTAGGTATGAAAGCAATTTTCCCAAAACTCCAGCCAAGAAAGGAGGCAAGAGCAGAAACAATCTGTGTAGCTATGGCAGCAGTAATCTTCAGCAACCAGGGCAAAAATAGGAATACAACACAACCAATCATGAGAAACCAACCGACACCGTAAGCGCAATAGTTAAGGAGAACCCATACGAAGTACAACCATGCTTGCTTGAATAATACATCTCGAGCATGGTCATTCCAGGCATAGTCATATTCATCTAGGATATCTTGCCATTCTGCTTCCTCTTCTTCTGCATTTGCAAGAGGTTTAATTCTAACGTACAGCTCGTAACCATATTTAACAGCGTCATCTATGAGCCTCTTCTGTCTAGATCCAAAGCCCTGCCCAATGCAATGTTCTTTTATCTGTTGATAAAGACTTCCGTAGGTTGGGCGGCCGAGAAACACAACCATTCTGTTTCCATATGGTGCTCTTACTTCGAATTCAAAGAGTCCATGTTGAGAATTGCCACCATGACCAAAAGGATTTCTTCGGGATATGTTTCTTGAGACTAGGCCAATTCCACGAGCATCGAATCTCCTCACGTCATCTACATTCTGAGCAGGAACCACTGCACGCTTCCAAGAACTCCAGCCTCTATCATCACCAAATACATCCTTGCAATTTTCCTTAAGTCGTTTCTCTTTTTTGCTCAAACTTGGTAACATTTTTGGACGAATGAATTCTGCTGCACATTTGCAGTCTGGTTTTGCTGGACAGTTTCATTTCACTTTCCAAGAAACAATAGCGGAGTCATAGCGGGAGTCATAGGTGAGGTCAGGACAGATTTCAAATCTAAGACTAGCAATTAGTGCAGAAACATATGTATTTGAGTATTTTTTGGATGTAAATTTGTGGTAACATACTTTTCTCTGTTCTTTATGATGCCAAGAAACATAAAAACATTGGTGCCAATTCTTTTGAACAGTTTAATGGCTATTTTATCGAGTTTTTGTCCTTAGGGAACACACATCATTGAGAAGTATGACATTTTAAAAACAGGCCTAAATTTACAGCTCTTTACAAAATGCATAACGCTATTTTTTGTTTGTTATGTTCCTAGAGGATCATAAGGATCTTAGGAACCTTGTTATAGAATTTATAGCTTTGGTGGCCTTTTATAGAAAGTTGAGGTAAAGTTGCAATTTGTGTATAGACAAAGGAGCCTGAGGGGGGGGGCTAAGCTAAGACCTTAGTCCTCCAAGTTTTTCGAAGAAACTAGCAGAAGAAACAAACATTCTCAGGATCCTGCTGCACAGTGATCCAGAACAATAGAGCTAATGGAAGAAATACCAAAAAATGAAGTTTTCTATTTCTGACTACTGATCATACCACTCAAAACTAGATATGTTGGCCATCAAAATAAAAAAAATTTCATTGAAATCGAACATGCGAGCCCAGAGAAAATCGAGGTCAAAGTTTGGTGAAATCTACAAGTGTCAATTTCATGGCAATTTCATCAAATCTTCCTCTAATTGGTTAATTAATGCCAAAATTCAAATTCTCATTTCTTGGCTCAGAAATGTCCGATTTGTATGAAATCAACTCCAGGGTTCGATCCCAGGCAGAGCCCCACCACCTGAGCGTCATGACAAAAGCAGAGTGAGGTCCGAAAATCTGAGTCAGAAATCATATTCTTTAAAGCAAAGAAATAGGAATAAAAACGCCGTGAATGATTACAAAAACTATGAAAACGGCTATGAACAAAAGGAATGATAAACCAAAGTGATAGATTTGATGCACATACCAAGGCATGATATTTGGTAAATAGGTGGAAGTCCCAAAAAAAATTGTAAAATTTTGCTCGTGCTATTTCGCATTATTGTCACTGTGACCTAACATATGATATGAGAGAGACTCTAGTATTCATTGATTTGCAATATTTACGTGTACTTGTTTGCAGTTTAACATTTTTCATTCAAAGGCCACAGGGAAGTCTTTGTATCTTGATCCCTTGGAGGTATCGTCCTTATGGTATTGTACAGTAGTTTGTAGTTAGTGTAATCGGTAATATGTTTAATAAAAATTTTAAAGGAATATAAAACATCGAAGTGCTGATTTTTTACTTTTCAAAAGTCATCGAATATCGTTGACAACGCTAACCGGTATGAGGGTGAAGCCTGGCATTATATGGACGGCTCTTAACAGAGATACAGTAGCATTGAGGCAACCTCGTCCTCAGAACCTTTGTCATATTATGACAAAAGACCCTGGGGACGAGCTTGACAAAAGGTCCTGGGGACGAGGTTGGCGTCGAGGCAGAAAGCACACATAACGTATTCCAAAAATTTTATGTTTCAACACAAGTTCACAAAAAGTGTAGGCTAAAGTGCTACATTACAAGCTATTAGATTCATTCTACCTCTACTTTTTTTAAAAAATAAAACACTTTTTGGATCCACTTCTCAGATTACTAAAAAATTTTCATAAGGACAGGTTCTGCTTCTTGATAACCTATCAATGCCATAACATTACGAATGTCCTCTACCACACGATTACTGTACGATAAAAGATACAATGACAAATATAATCTCGGCCAAAATACTTGAAACAAATTACGAAATTGCACTATTTGGGCCCCCTTCGGCCTTAATTGCGTGCCCCCAGTCCCCCTGTTTCAATGCAGCTTGAATCAAACGTCATTGAACTGTGGCAAGATTGAATTGAATTGGAGCTACATTTTCTGTTTATCATAGGAGGTCCTGCTTTTTTGGAACATGATTGTAGGTACATAGTGAAAATCTGTTTAATCAATCATAAATTAGCCTAGAAATAACGAAACATACAATCGTCGAAAAAGATAGGTAAAGGGTCTTGGGTTACATGTAGACCTGGGATCTAGTGTTGAACAATTTATGAGATACCGGAGCTACCTTCTTTTTTTCAATAATCTAATTTTTTATTTGCACCACATTTTTAAAGAATTGGGTATCTATTATGTGATCCCTACCCTACGTCAAGAGGCATACTACTACTACAAATCTCGTGCAATTTCTATGAAATCATATCTATTCGCACTTTTGAGGGTGACCCGTCACGCGTTCTAAGAACTGCATAGCCTGTCTTCCAGACCACTTTCCTTTCCTTTTCAAGTGGTCTGGAACACAGGCTAAGAACTGCCTCACCGGACATTTCAATTCCAAAAAAATCTCGTACACCTTCGGCAAAAATCCTAAAAATTCTGGTAATGGGTGTTGAATGTCCCCATTGATTCAGAACAGATTTGTTCAGCTTGCAACCATAACAGAGAGGATACCATTTCTTTCACCTTGAAATTGAATGCTCCTTTAAGGCATGTTACTTTCTCAAAATTCTGGGATTGGGTATCAATATCTGACCTATGCACAGTGTTCCAGGGCATGTAATTAATGTGAAAAATGAAAGTATCAGAATTATACCAAACTGATTTTTCTATTGTTCACCGTAGCCTGAGGTATATCAAGACGCAAAAAAATTTCAAATCGGACAATTTAGTGCTGAGAAAACATCATTTCAAGTTGGGCCTAAAAAGTGTACGTAAGTCTTCTTTCTAAGCACAGCAAGGCCACAAAGTAGCACTAAGTTTCAAATTCAAATTTCTTGGCTTGCACTCACCCGATTTTCGTGATTTTTGTTTTGTTCAAAAGATTAAGCCTTGCAGAGTATGTAGTGAAAAAGTGGATAGAAAATTTTATTTTGGGATGCGGAAATTTTGCGAATTCATACTGGTAACTAAACGTTAAATAAACTAAAACTGAATCACGAAGCACTTCTTCAACATTAAGAAAGAAGAATCTATGTTACAGAATTCTCGGAAAGTCTATTGTAGAATCAGGTTTAAGCTATTGGCAACACGTTTGCAAAAGGGCTTAGTAGAATAAGCTCTGAAATAATTTTGGCGAATTTTTCACGAAGACCAGTTTTGCGCCTTTTCAGAGTAAAAATTGCATT
The DNA here is from genome assembly GCA_039566865.1 of Aurelia coerulea. Lineage (NCBI taxonomy): Eukaryota > Metazoa > Cnidaria > Scyphozoa > Semaeostomeae > Ulmaridae > Aurelia > Aurelia coerulea. The sequence goes on from CM076955.1 coordinate 19,493,318, forward strand.
TTTTTATGACGAAAATCTATTAGCAAAGCCATCATATCTCCACAGTTTCAAATACATGCTTTTTAGCAATAGAAGTATAAAGTCTTTTTACATAATTCACTAATTTTCAAGGTTTTGAAAACATGCAGCCAATTCTACAATGATTTGTTATATCCCAAGGTGAAAAATGCACCTAGTAACATCGAAAAACAGAACAAACACCAAAATAGATACCTAATATGATTAGGGAATTGATCTCTAACCTCCTTTTGACTATAAGCTGGAAATATTTGTTTCATTGAACATCTAGTCCAGTCTATAGTACAGTGGCAAATACAGACATAATTTGCTAAAAAAGACTTCTTCTTCACTGGCCTTCATGAAAAATTCGCCAAAATTAGTTGAGAGCTTATTCTACTTAGCTCTTTTGCAAAAATGTTCCCAATAGGTTAAACTTGATTCTGCAATAGGCTTTACGAGAGTTCTGAAACATAGATTTTTTGTTTTCAATGTAGAAGGAGCGTTTCGTGATTCAGTTTTAGTTTTTATGAACGATTGGTTACCATTATGGATTTGAAAAATTTGCACATCCCAAGATGAAATTTTCAATCGACCTTTTAACTACATTTTCTGCAGGGTTCAATCTGTCAAACAAAACAAAGATCATGAAAATCGAGTGAGTGCAAGCCAAGAAATTTGAATTTGAATGTTAGTGCTATTTTGTAGCCTTGCTGTGCTACAAAAGAAGCCTGCAGTACACTTTTTAGGCCTAACTTGAAATGATATTTTCTCAGCACTAAATTGTCCGATTTGAAAAATTTTTGCGTCTTGATATACCTCAGGCTACGGTTGAATATAGAAAAATCAGTGTTGTACAATTCTGAAATTTTCATTTTTTGGCATTAATTACACTAAAATGGAAATCTGGATCACAGTGCTATGTTCTGGGATAGGGTATCAATATCTGACCAAAATTCTGGGAATAGGTCCTAACAAAAAATCCTTGCAGCGCACACCCCTGTATAAATTTATAGTGAAGTACCCCCCTCCCCCCGGGGCCAAGATTAATTTTCATGTTAAAAAGAAAAATATATTTTTCAGTGCTTCCAATTACCAACTATTTAAAATATCACAACACTTTAAGTGACATTTTGTATCACTCAAAAGTGCTAAAATTTGCATCAATACAAATTTTCGCTTGAGGTCACCTTCAAGACATTCAACGAAGCAACCCTATTGACAAAACTAAATCAACTCTACACTTCCGGCATTGAAGATATAAGAAACGCGCAAGAAACTTTTGGCAGCAAAATGGCCCAACAATTTAAGAAACGGCCTGCCAGTTTCTGTTTCTTATAAAAAAAATACGTGCAATTCAGCAGTTGTGTAGTCTAGCTGTAGCTGCTGTAAAATCCAGAGTATCACCATCGTCAAACGAGACTCAAATGTAATTGTCAACTAAGTCTATTGCCAAGCTTACAAAAGAACTTGGAACCATTGGAACTGATTGTAACAGGAGTCTGATGACAAATTTGAGCACGATCTTGAAAAGTGGAGTGATACTAACCGATTCACCACGGTTGAAAACTTTCTCCCATAACATAAACATCATCATCAACCACAGCACAAATGCGAATTTCGGCGGGGTATTCCATATAACACTCCAGCCATAAGCGCAAGAGTTATTAAGGTGAACCGAAACGAAATACACCATCTTGTATAGCCATGTGAGCCCTGTTTGCTTCTCAAATAGTAAATCTCGAATAGGGCCTTTCTTTTGGGAATTCCAGGCATAATCATATTCATCTAGAATATCTTGCCATTCTTCTTCCTCTTCTTCAGCATTTGCAAGAGGTTTAATTCTAACGAACAACTCAAAACCAAATTCAACCGCGTCATTTATAAGCCCCTTCTGCCTGGATCCAAAGCAGTGTTCTAATATCTGTTCATGAAGGCTTTTGTCCGTCTTTGGACGGCCTAGAAACACAACCAGCTTGCTTCCAGCACTTCCAGGTTTTCTCGCTGCGAATTCAAAGAGTCCAAATCGGGAATCGCCATGGTCTCCAAAGGGATTTTTTGCGATATGTTTCTTGAGACTAGGCCAATTTCACGAGAATCAAATTTCCCCACGTCAGTTACATTCTGAGCAGGAACCACTGCACGCTTCCAAGAACTCCAGCCTTCATCATCATCAAACGCATCCTTGTAATCTTCTCTAAGTAGTCTGTACATTTTGCTTAACTTTGGTGACAATTTTAGATGTGTGAATTCTGCTGAACTCAATACGTTCAACAGCGCTGTTTTGGTTTCGTTGCATATTCGTTGCAACGTTTACGCGCCAAAATGAAGAACAAGGAAATCCAACACGTTCAGGTCCATTGGTCCAACCACAATAGTAGAGTCATGGAAACAATGGTTTGGTTTGAGCTAAGGTCAGATTTAAAATCTAAAATTATACAGGACCGTCGAGAGGGGGGGTTGGAGGGGGTAAAAGGTCCGGGGCCCGGGCCTCGAAGGGGCCCGTAAAAATATCGTTCGACAAAAATTAGTTATTGCTGTAAAATATCTTTACAGCAACCTTTATGGCCATCTACCTGCCTAACATAGACATAAGTAAATAGTTTTAATATTTTTGTGTCCGTGCTCTCAAAGTCACCTCGTAAAAGCGAATCTCTTCACTGTTTACCGTAAATACCGCGTCCTTAATAACTTTTTCATGGAAAATCTAATCAATTTTTCTAAACTAGTTTTCTTAAAAAGGGCCTTTCCCTCATTCTCCGAGAGTCTGGAGGGCGTGGTCCCGGAGAATTTTCTTGGGGGCTTCGCCCCCGAACCCCCCTTTGAGGCCCGATCCTAAGAATCGCTCCAGGGCCCGAGCTGGCTCTCGACGGCCCTGACTATAAATCGGTGGGAACCGGCACACCCAGAGGTTCTAACGGGTGAATCAATAAAAACAACCCCGGTTTAACAGGCTACTACTCCCTAAATCTATAAGCAATGACATTTTGCAATATCTGATTGAATAGCGAACATGTTCAATTATTTTTAGAATTTTTCCCGGCTGAAATCGGTCACTCCGTTCAGATTTTATGACTTTACAAAGGATTTCCCGGAGGAAGTCCTTGCTAAAATCACGAGCAACTATTCCTCATATTGTCACTACAGCAATGACTTGAAAACGCTTTATCTCGTGCTAGTGTCTTCGGAGGATGAAAACATCTTTCCCCTTGTAAACTCATTCAGGTATTCAGGGGAAGGAAATTTTGCCCGCCGTTTTCACTAGTTTTGCACGTTTTTGAAAGGGGTTTTCTGCAAAACTGTCCCATATCAACGGGGAGGAATGACCCATTGAAGGGCCATTGAAGGAGGGTAAATTACTCAATGTACAGTCTAGTAATTGAACATACTGGCAATGAAACAAGACAGTCTGCAATGTTTTTGCTTTGATATTAAGGGAGCAGTATTTTTTCAAAGGAAATTGTTTTTATTGACTCACCCAGTACCTTTGATAAAAACAACAGGGATGTGTCTCAGGGTGGCACCAGGGGAGGGCGGGGGCTACAGCCCCCTGTCAGAAGCATCTAGCCCCCTGTTGGAGCAAATTTGGTGTTATTGTCGGAGGAAATTTGGCAAAAAGATATACAGTATGAAACCTGCATTTTTTAGCCATTTCATACCCCCTGTCAGAAGCTCCAGCCCCTCTGTCGGAAGATTTCTGGCGCCACCCCTGATGTGCCTGCCAGAAAACAATGTTACAACCCTGTCCTGAAATAAATATTTGAAAACATGATACCTGTCCTGGAAAATAGCAGTTTCTTTTGCAAGTCATTTTAATTTTTTCACATCAAATTGAACCTGTCCTGGAAAAAGTAGCTTTGATGGACATATCTGTGCCAGAATAAAGACACAAAAGGTATCATCCTGCTGTGGAATTTTCAGCTGAAAATGGGACCCTATTGGCATGGATGCTCAATGTATCAAATAGATCCCAGAGCTGGTACATCTGAGAAATACAGGATCAGAGAAATGTAGTAAACTGTAAGAACCGTCTGGGACATAAGGGTACATTTACAGAAACAAACATACCTGCAGCAGGAGTCCGAACTCCACTTTGAGAATTCACCGCCGTTCTTGAAAAACTGCCAGTGATTGGATAAGCTGATACAAATGAACTTAGAATGTTTGCCAGTCCAAGAGCAATCAGTTCTTGTGTAGCAATAATCTTATATCTGTTGACTCGACTGAAAGCTTTGCCGATGGCAATTGCTTCCATGAAGGAAATCAGAGGGACAATGATGAGACCTGAACCAAAAGTTTCAAGCATGTCCTTTGCAGACACTGTGTCATTACCAGTTTTGATTGAGAAATACGGGGCCTGGAAGAGAAGAAAGTTAAAAGATTACAAATACATTTGGCCCCTTGACAGATGAAAAAACTTGTTCAGTAATGCCAGGTGATGAAATGAAAACTTCTTGGATGAGGAGAACTATAGATACAAAAAAATTTTATAATGACTGAAAAATGGGCTTGTATTTATACAGTCTGCATTTAGTTTGCAGTAGATTTGTAAGTTTGTGCAAAATCCTGTGCGACTTTGTTTCAGGTAAAAAATATTTAAGAAGTTTGCAACTTATTTGTAAAGAGTTTGAATTTTGCACTAAACCATTTTGCAATAAACTGACAGCAAAGTTTGTGCAAATCATATTTTTACCAAGGGTAGTCAAACAGCTTCAATTGTAGAGCTCCATTGTACAAGCGTTTTGGCACAGAAATTACCTTACCTCAAAAGGTGGAAGACCAAAATCAATATCTTCTGACAACGTCAATATATTTCTATCATGCTTCTTGACAAGTATATATCCAATAATTATTGAAATAAAGACAACAACAGCATTCTTGGCAGTGGCAAGGAACCAAAGAATTTTTGAAACCACAATTTTGATCACTGACATTCCCTCAGTTGGAGGATCTCGGACCCAGCTGACTTTTGACAAAAACTTCAATAAGATCAACAGAATCATGCAACAGATACCAAATATTATGTCCCAAGGATTCACGTCTTTGATTTTCTTTCCCGTTGTTATTATACTTTCTATGAAATCTCTTGGAATGTCATGAAGGCCTAAAATGTCTTTCAGTTGGCTCATCGCTATGACTATTGCAGCTGCTGATGTGAAAGCACTAATCACCGGTATTGAAATAAGTTTAACCAGAAACCCAAGCCTAAATAAACCCATGGCAAATAAAATGACACCAATGTAAAATGTAAATGCAACTGTGTAAACTGGGTTTTCTGGTTTCCCATAGATGTTCACCATGAGAGACAGAATAGCAGTTGGGCCAAGAGTGAGGTCTTTTGATGTTCCAAAAAAGCAGTACACAAAACATCCCATAAAACTGGAATAAAGTCCATATTGATTCTGCAATCCTGCCAATGATGCATATGCTAGCGCCTGTGGTACTACCATTAATCCAACTGTAACACCAGCAATGAAATCTGCAATCAAATGGCCAAGTCTGTATTTTGGTAGCCATTCTGTAATTGGCATGTACTTGTTTAAAAATGGAATAATCTTTTTCTTGTAACACGTTTTATCTTCCATATCTGAATTAACACTTTTTCTCATTTTGTCATCTTGAAGCAGTAGCTGACTCCTGCTCGTCATAATTCATGCAACTTTGTCTTTATTCTTTGATTGAGTCTGAAAATGTTTTTGAATTTTCTTCCACGGGCATTTGATAATCGTCAGGTCTTCAGTTCGTCTGTCTGGAAGCATGTGAAATGTCTTGCAGTTTGGTGGACTACTAGCTAGTAGTGGTCAGCATGTAGTGGTCATCTATCAATATCTTTTAGGTAGGCCTATGTATGGATGGCCTAAAAAATGGGCCTAATGTTTTGGTTTCCACAACAACTTCTTCCAACAAAGCCAAACCAGCTCAAGTTCCATCACATCAGTCTCTGCAAATCAGCCAAGTCTTTTCTCTTGTGTATTAACATGCTCTTTCTTTATGGGACTTTCTGTTGTTATTTCGCAATTAATTTCCTGGTAACACTTTCGATAGGCTGCCTTCTCGCGTGACATTTCAATGAAGTCATGTGAACGAATTACCACCTTAAATCACAGGGAACCATGGATGATATTGCCTGATTGGATGGCCAGGTATGAAAAATCTCAGAGGTCAAAGGAGGGGTACTTCGGGGTTTGCGGTATTGCGGTATCGGGGGTAAATTTTGTGCGGTATTGCGGTAATGACGGGGAAAACTTGCGGTATTGCGGTATCGAGCTTTCACAGCGCGGTATGCGGTATTGTACGAACATTAACATCCAAACTTTATGTAATGCCATTTTCCTGTTGAAGAACAAAGCATCTTCGAGACGAATTGACAGAGGAAAGAAAAATGAAGGAGAGGGAGGTCCCTTATCCCTCTCTCCTTGTGCCTGCTCCACCTGCTCAACCTTGAAAAGGTACCTGCGGAGGAGAGCACGCAACATTTTTATCTGAAGAAAAAGAATCAAAATATTTGCACGAATCAAAACTTTAGATGTGGGAAAATCACCCCTATTTTCAAATCAGGCAATCCGGCAATGTTGGACAACTATGCGCCTTTCACGGTAATTCCTGCTCTATCAGATCTAAGTTATCTGATCATTTATAATCAACTGTCCCAGTACCTTGAATCGAATGGCCACATCAGTTTCGGTTTAGACAAGGGAGATCTACGCAACATGCAGGTACCTTACTGTCAGAAAAGGTTAGACAGAGCGTTGGAAAAGGGCTACTTTGTGGTGCTGTCTATATTGACCTCCGTAAAGCCTTCGACACAGTACGTGTCATGTAACCTTGCTGGAAAAATTACCAAGTTATGGCATAGATGATGTGGAATCATTACAATGGATAGATGATTATCTCTTTAATAGGAAACAATAAGAAATCTTTGATAACACCAGCTCATGCGAAGAAACGTTACATGTGGTGTACCACAAGGATCCGTCATGGGGTCCCTTCTCTTTGGGCTGATAATTAACGACATCCATATTCCGCTCACTGATGCTGGCATTATATTATATGCCAACGATACTGTTTATATTGTGCAAGAAAGAACTAAAATGAAATAGAATATTTACTTAAACAGTGAACTGCAGAAAGTTGCAGACTGGCTTGATGAAAATAACCTGTTCATTAACTTGAAAAAAGGTAAAACTGAATTTGTGCTATATGGATCACATCAAAAGTTGTCCAAATAGCCAAACGTGGACATCAAAATCTACAATCAAACTATTCATGAGACAAAATCATCCAAGTACCGTGGTGTAGATTTGGATAACCATATGAACCTATATCGACATTTGGAAAATGTGTACAAAAATGCGTCAGCCAGAGTAAACTTTTTATCTCGTATTCGCCTTTATGTAGCAGAATCGATATTCAAAACAATGATATGTTCTACCGTGTGACCCAGAAAAAAGCTCCCACTTTTGAAAATTCATAGGATCAAGAGTACTGGATGGGTTGGAATGAATCAATATTTGCTTGACAGCCAAAAGATCGAAGTATTTTTGTGATTTTTCTCGCCTTGTTACAAGCATTGGAAAAATGGTAATTTCAAATTTAGAAAAAACTTGTGGTTGCAAAATGACTGAAAAAGGCCTGAAATACGTGATCAAATTATAAAGGACTACAACATAGAAAAAGCAATTTCTCATGGGTGAGAGATATCGTCTGCACATTTAACTAATGTATTATTGCTCTTGACAGAGGTGAAGCGCTCGTGTGTATTGTTCTGGATTAGGAGAGTTCCAACGATTTGATCAAGTGTTTTAGGCCCCTTTTCAGTCATTTTGAAAACATGAAACTTTTGTAAAGTTGAATTCACCTATATTTTTGCAGTGCTCGTAAGAAGACGAGCAAAATCACAAAAATACTTTGATCTTTTGGCTTTTAATTAGAACTTGAATTATTCAAATCCATGAAAAACTTGTTGTGCTACGAATCTTCGAGAGTGGGAACTTTTTTCTGGCTCACCCGGTATATATTCATAATTTCTGCCGTCAATGCAGTTTTACTGAAAGCACATCACGTCAAATTTTGTCTGTAAAACATCTAACTACGATTTGATAGACGAAACTACAAATTTGATGAAGGAAGGTGGATTTAGGTCGGAATCAAACTGCTACAGATCGGTATACTGTATTAAGAGCGCTGTTTTTAATTTTCTAGCGTTTGCGGTATTTTGCTATTTTTTGGTGCGGTATTGCGGTATTTGGTGTCTTTTTCGTGCGGTATTGCGGTATCGGGACCCCCCCGAAGTACCCCTCTCAAAGATGTCGGAACTCAAACTTTTTTACTTGACCCCCTCCCCCCATATGCTCTCCCAAAAAAGATTGAGCTTCAGTTTTGTTTACATCTGAATAAGAAACTTCAGCACTTCAAAAAATGTCCTCTTTTTCAATGGCAATCCATTGCTTACGTTTGCGCATTTATTTTATTTTTTGCTTTATTATAAAGTCGGGTTTTTCACTATCCTCGTGAAAATTTTACAAACAATTTCATACCTTTGAAGTAGTAATACAATACAAGAAACAAGTGAAAATAAAGTGAAAATATGCTATATGCTATGGATTGCCTTGAATGATTGAATAAAAAGAAAGTTTCTTTATAAAAATTCTTCACGTGAATGTGACGTGAATATCTTATTGTTTATATTTATGCAATAAACATCGCTGATCATCATGGTGTATTTAATTTCTGAATTTGGACTTTTGATTCTTCAGAAAATTGGGTTGAACAGCCCCAATTTGTTTTGAAAAGTGGCGGCAATTTTGCGCGGTCAGACCGTTGGGTACCAGGCCCCTGTGACGTAAAGTCATTGGGTAAAGACAACACCGTACAATGTTTGACACATGAAACAATAATGAAACGCTGGATAACGTTTTACTCCTGGTTTCTTGAATACTTCAAGAACTAAATTGACAATAATTTACAGACGTGTTTTTCTATCGTCAAGGTGGTGAAAAGGCCATTTAAAAAGTTGTAAAAACGGCACAAAAAAGCACATCTCTCAGCAACCTATATGAGAATTATCCGACACACAGCCAGCCCAAGGGTTTGTGATAAAAATTAATATTTGGTGTTGCAAAAATGTTAGACATTTGTTGCTTTATAAAAGAAACAATTTTGGTACTCCATGGGACAAAACCGAAGGCCATTCAACGGCGAACGAAGATTGACTGCGCTTATGAATTGCTTATGATATTGATACTCTTAGGAGGTTCTTGCTTCCACACTCACTTCTATCTCTACCAGACTTGTCTTTGGTTTAGGCTGATAGCATCAGCAACAAAATTAAAACTTACCAGAAGCAACGTGTTGTTCTCAAGTATTTATTAGTAGCTTTGCTCCTCATAAAACGTTGACGAATACGAAACAGCTTTACTGCTGTACGGAGCAAAGCATGCGAAGCCTAAACCTGTAAACTCTCCATCGCAGGCTAGTTGAAATGCACTCTCCAAATTTGCAAATTTGGGCACACAACATCATGTTGAATTCTCTTTCTTTCCCTTCCTTCCTTCAACCAAGATCCTATAACCAAGATCCTTACGTTATCTCGCTACAGCCTGGGAATTTGAGGCACTCTCTGAAACCATATTGAAACAAAATTGAGGAGTCCCTTCTGTTCCTTCTTCGAATGCTACGATGTGTCTGTTTATGATATCATATCATAAATCATATCACGAGGAACCACACATGGAAGTATTTGTGATAAAAGGTTAAAATTTGCCATTGTATTATATTGACTACTATTCAATTTTGTTAACAAAGTAGCCTGCACTTTTCCAAAACTTTTTTCAATCAAAACAATAGAAAGACTGCGCGGAGGCTATTAACAAGCAGCTATTCTTACAAATTTTTCACCGATCAAATATCTCCGACTTTTTTTAGGAGAGCATTGGACTTGCTCGAAGTCTCGCTCTTGATCAATAAATACGAGAGGGGAAAGGAGGAAAAGGGCGAGGACACGGGGAAAGAAAGGAAGAAAGAAAGAAAGGGAATCGTTCCCCTTTCTCTTCCCTTTCTTTCTTCCTTTCCTCGTGTCCTCCCCCCTTTCCTCCTTGTCCAGGAGATAAAAGCGTCGGAGTTGAGAATCAATGTCGGAGAAACTTGGTCCGACATCTCAGAGTTTTTTGCATTGCTCAGGGACATCAATTTTCGACATTTTCAATACTTTTCTTTTTTTCGATGAGCAGTGAATAAGAACCTATCGCATGATAGAGAGGATTGGTGGAAATCTTCAAAACGTACAATTTAGCGATAAACTATTAGAACTGAAGGGGAAGCGGAAGAGGTTATTCTTTCATTCTTTGATCTTTACGATCAAACAACGATCTCTACCGCAGAGGGCGACGGCGACCTCATCCCTGGGCATGACAAAAGGCCCTGGGGACGAGGTAGTCTACCGTTTCCTGAACTTGCATTCTTTTGGGAACAAGCATTTTTCTCTGTGAAGTCTACCGTTTGCAGATGCAAAAAAACAAATAAGTTATCAGGCAGGGCGAAAAGAGGGGTCAGGGCGCAAGAACGCAACAGTTTCAAATCCAGAATTTTCACGAAAAATTGTGCACGTGTTGCTTACTGGCCTCGATCCGGTGTTGAGCCGTGCGCATGCGGGTTTGCCGACGTGGCGAACGGATAGCTCTTTGCAGGAACAGTGGCTGTTTCATTGTGAGCTGGAAAAATAAAGTGCAATAATTTTATGATTCTGCTCTTCAACTCAAGCCATGAATGTTTTCAGACTAACGGGGGATCTTTCCCACGTCCTAGCCATCCTTTTGCTGCTCTGGAAGATATGGAAGTCAAGGTCATGCGCGGGTAAGAAAGAATTTACCGGGCACAACTTTATTTAGGCCTGTTCGATTTTGGCCTGGGGCCTTTGTTGTTTAGTACAAGTTGATGGCGCTTTTTCAGGTACTTGAAAGCAACTGCACTTCAATGAATAGGGTAAAATTAAAAAGTATGTATATGAAGTAACTGAGCATATTCAAACAGGACCCAAATGTATTTCTTTGCAAGTAAGAAGAAAGAGTTTGGCGGAAGGAAGTATTGGTCCTAAAACTTTCCAGGCAAATTACCCCCAGATACAATAGGACTCCCAAAGGCGTATTTTAATCTTAATTTCAAGTGCTTGTCTAGAATCGCAGGTTCCGAAATAATTCTTTGTCTTAATCACTTTGATGTTTTTATTCTTTTGAGGGGTTTTTCGATCTAATTAGATCTTAAACTTATTGTTAGGAGAAGTTGTCAAATCAGTCAAATCACAGTCAGAACCCAACCAATTTCATGTATGACAAAGGAACAACAATAGAACCATTCTTCTTAAAACAATAGCCAGGTGCGCGTCTTCCGTGCGCACTTTGCAAACTCACTAACTGAGCAGAAATATGACTCGGAGTTGGTTGTGCTTTTTACTTGATTTTCAAAACAGTCAACTGGAGCACTTAATGAAAAGTATGGCACTTCTACACCCAAGATGTTGCCAATAGTTGCCCATTTGTAAACAATTTTCAATCCAGGCCAAGATTTTGGTGAAAATGACATTTACTTTCTAGATGCTAAACCTTAACAAAGCCCAAAACTTTGTTGGAACGTTCTCACAAATGTTGTTGAAAAACATGTTTTTATTCCATTTTTGGAAGCAACTTGCTAGAAATGCATTTTGTTCATTTAAGATGCTACATACAGTATTTCCTGCATGTTTTTTTCTAAGAAACTTGGATCAGCACTTAGTACTAAAAGTTTCTTAATTTTGCATGAAAATTCCGGTGTTTTAGTAGTAAAAGTTTCTTAATCAGTTTCTTATTTTTTGGGCCTAAAATTGCGGTATTGTTCTAAGTTGAGCCTTCTTCTCGAGAAAGGGCTTCCATTTTGCATTGACATTGTCATCAAGAAGAAGCCATGCACATCAAGGCAAAAATTTACCAATTTTGCAGTTAAAAGTCAAGAAAAGACGAATATACCTTTGTTAGAAAGACATAGAATAAGAGAGACACAAAGAAATAAAGTTTTAGAGTTTCTTAACTGTTCTTGAGCGTAGTACTAGAGTTTCTTAGTTTTTTGATCATCGTAGTACTAGTTTCTTATACACCAGTTTCTTATAAAAAAAAACATGTATTGGTCTGTAAGCTCTTTTTGCACCCTGATACGTCCTGTTGACTGGTATGGTGTATCCTGTAGACGTTATAAATGATGCACCCACCCAGGTGATCATAATCCAATGAATATTTGCTAGCACTCTTTTAAAGGGCTAACAATTTCCAGGGCCCCCTATATGAAACAGTCATCTAAAAAAAATTAGTCATTTGATTTGTTAAGTTAAACAAAGATTTACATTGTTTGTGCAGGCTGTTGCTCATTTGAATAGGGGATGACATGTTGATATTTGAAGGAAACTGGATTGAAGCCTTCTCATAATATACTTGATGAACGTTCACATCGGCGTAGGGGGAGATAAAATTTGGGGGGTGCCCGATAACAAATCCATTGTTTAAGAAAATTTTGCCCGACTTTAAGGCGGATTTATGCCCGATTATGGTTGATTTTTGCAAAATTTTCCGAAATGGGGAGGGGGGCTGCAGCCCCTGTTCATATTGATTGTATGCAAATTATGCTCTATAGCTTGAGAAAACTAACAATACAAGGTGTGATGATAATAAGACTCCCAAAGGCGTACATGAATCTCAAATGCTTGTCTACTGTAGGTTCCAAAATATTTCTTTGTTTTAATCATTTTTATGTTTTAATTCTTTAGGTAGCTTAGATGAGGGGTCCTCCTTTCATATTAACAATATAAATGTTTACATAAGCTGCATAGCAAACATGAAGCGAGTCAAAGTCAGCATTTACTGTTTGGAAAATCTTAGTGCAAGACTAGCCAACTGATTTTACTGCATGTGCAATACATTCCCGATCAAAACATTTTTTTATTTAGTCATCTTCTTTTACAGGCATTTCTGGAAAGAGTCAGATAATGTTTGCCATGGTCTTCCTGACTAGATACCTAGACTTGTTTACATCATTCATCTCAGTTTATAACACCGTAATGAAGCTGATTTTTATCACAACATCATTGGCAACCTGTTATCTCATCTATTTGAAATTCAAGGCAACTTATGACAGCAACCATGATACATTTAGAGTAGAGTTTATAGTTGTGCCAGTTGCAGGCTTGGCAGTTTTGGTGAATCACGAGATGACCCCTATGGAAGTGAGTATTTGTCTCTTGTTGTTCTTGAGATAGTAATATCATTTTGCAAAGCATTTGATAAACACTTTATATATAGAAATATGTTTACTTATCAGTCATTCTGCGAAAAAAATTTTCAGTCACTGTGAGAACAGATCAAAAATCTTCTTGTTGTGTGCAGTGCAATTGCACAACAAGATAAACAAGTGAATAAAGTAAACTATGATAACGGGCTATGCTCAACACGTTGTTCTTATTTCAATTTTCATCAGAGTTCTTATATTTTACTTTATTTACTTGTTTAACTGTGTGACCACTTGCGGATAAAAAGGCTAGTTGTGGATTTATTCTTTGAAGCTTTTTATAATCCATAAAAGACTTTACAAACATCTATTAACAGTCTAAGCACTACAGAAACGATACCATATCAAGCAAAGGACAATGACTACCCTGTTTGGTCATTCCATAGAGAAAATAAAACCCTCTGGGCAAGTCAAAAAAATTTGCACCACCTGCCAGCCAATCAAATCCCAGAGAATACCCAACCAGGTTTTGGTGCCTTTATCGTGATTTGTCAAAGGTGCTATCCTTCCAAAAAGGCAAAAGATACCATTGGGGAAATACACAAGTTAACATATCTGCAAAAATGATTGGCATGCATTTGATCTTGTACATGCTTCATATGGGCATGCAATTTTGGAAGACTATTGATAATTAAATTGGGAATTTGCAAGGGCATGAACGTTTTTAGAGAAAAATTATATGGGAAATCAAAGGGTGCAAACATTGATTAGAAAAGGTGCATATAATAAACTTTTGTCCACTTTCTTATTAGGTTCTCTGGACCTTTTCAATCTACTTGGAATCAGTTGCCATTTTGCCTCAGTTATTCATGATCACAAAGACAGGAGAAGCGGAAAGCATTACAAGTCATTATCTCTTTGCGTTGGGTTGCTACAGAGCTCTGTACATCTTGAATTGGATGTACCGTTACCACTTTGAAGGATTTTTCGATCTCATTGCTATTGTTGCTGGATGCGTCCAAACTGTCTTGTACTGCGATTTCTTCTATTTATACATAACTAAAGGTAATCTTTTTGATGTCATGACTTTTTAGAAATTTTAAACAGATAACTCAACTTACAGATTGATAGATTTTGCCCTGCAACAAGGTGTACCATTTTCTCAAAAAGTATACAAGATTTCTATGTGAAAGGATATTGCTGTAAGACTTCTCAGGAAGAGAAAAACATTTCTGTTGATAGTCTAGGCGAAGAAAAAGAAAATGACTACTCAAAAAGAAGATAGATTCGGGCCTAAATGAACTAAAAATCTTTTTGTTGGGTAATATTTCACTTCTGCAAGAACCAGCTTTCTCCCTTTTTTAATTTTCTCTAGAAATTTTAGCAAAACCTTTTCAAATGTAGCCTATATGCTTGCATAACAGTCAAACTTTCTAAATTAGCACTTTTAATAAAATGTGCATCCAATCTGCTCAGTTACTGTTAATGCTGTTTCCAACATAAAAATGTATTTCTAAGATTTTATCATATGTAAAGATCAAACAACTATGTTTTCTTCTGTGTTGTTCAAATTGTTTTCAAATGATTGTCAAGCATCAAAATGTATTTATTGATTAATTTTGTTTTTTTAGTTATCAAAGGAAAGAGCCTGAAGCTGCCTGCATAGTCTAAGTAAGGACATTGGCATAACGATATGTTCATTTCACACTTTAAAGACTGTAAATTCTTATGAAATAACATCATTTGTGCTTCCAGATAGAAACATTACATATGTTGCATTAGATAACAAGTCTGTAGGGTTGGGGTCTACTAATGATGGTATCAAATGTTTGAAAATTAAACGCGGCCAAATGAGCAAACAATGTTTGCCAAACATTTGAGATGACAAGTATCTTCCTGTTGCTAAATTGTGCGTGACAGAATTTTTTTGGCACTATTTTTGAAAAAGTCTAAAGATATCAACATAGCAAAACAAACAAGCATTTGGCAAGTCTCAAACGTTTGGAAAACATGTTTCGATGTTTGGTCAGGGCTTTGAAAGAAAAGAACATGGGGGAGGAATTAATTTTTTAATTCAACCTCCAGCATTTTGACAATGTTTTAACTCTTTATTGGGTGAAATAATTGGGTATGGAATAAGCAATGGTTGAATCAAAACAAACCCCCAAATTGGGCCAATTTCCTCTCAGAATTGAGATCGTACCTATCTTTGAAAAAATTCTTTTCCCAGCCACATAGAACAGCAACCATCTAACCTAATTTCTCGGAACGCATCCCAAAGTTATCATTTTAGTTGACTTCTTAACATCTTTTTAGTACACAAAAGACCCAATCGGCTAAGGTTTGTTTGCACCTATTTCAAGTCAAATGACCAGTCTTCTAATAAAACATTTTTTATTTCTTTAACATATTCCGTGCCATGAAAACTTGTGCCTTGAATGCCAAAAGTAAAATAATAGTGAAACATTCCAAGATTATGGTCACATGACTTGAAATGGGCAGCCTTTGCTGATTTTGTCCAACTGCAGAACAGGATTGCTTTGTTTGAAGTCAGTCAGGCTAAATATATTGAAAATAGCTTGAGACTCTTTTAGAACTATTTATTTCTTTTGAAAGGCATTAGGTCTAGGGGTACATAGCATTACAGTTGAACCATGAGAACACAAACCGTGAAGGGACAAACAAATGATATGGCGAATTGAAATTAGAATAGTAAAACATTTTAAGGTATCCAATTTACTTGAATTTATTTTTTTGAGTTTTCAAGGTTCAACTGTACTTATGAGTGTAAGTTTTGATCAATCTTAATTCGACAAAATAAATAAGATGCAGTTTAAATGCAAAAATGTCAACTTTTCGTGCGTAAATTTAACCAAATTCGCTTTCCCTGAAGTATAGAAATTGTTTTTGAATAGTTCTCTTTTGGTTTTCAAATGCATTTTTCTGTCATAACTGGTTTTTTCTTGATGGTTACCTTCAGCTGTCAACGTTGAAAAATAAACTGAAATAAGAAAATGTAGATTCATTACATAAGTCTCAGCATCGCTTATTGAATTGCGTGGATGAGAGAAAATTAAAGTCAGATTTAAAAACATTGAACAAATACAAGGAATCACGTCGCAAGTCGAAAGAAACTATCGTATGGCTCAAAGAGATTGCACCTTCAACGCAAACGCAAACGCAATAGACCTTTTAGCTATTCTGAAAAGGAGCAGAATCGAACGATATCTTTCTACATTTTATAGAATTGTCGAATGTGCACAACAGTGATAGAAGCTCTAACGCCATGGCCACTCGATCGAACGTCGCGTATAAAAATGTATAAAAACAACGCTCGATCCAGGCTCTTGCAGAATAGCTAAAAAGTTGAATTAAAGACCAATCGCTAACGGTGATTGTTTGAGGTGCCAACAACTTTGACGCCTGCGGTTTGATTGTGTGGCGAAGGAAACAATGGGTTTGTGGGCGTTTATTCAGCCTATTTATAGCAGCTTGTCGATATAGCTATGTCTATTCCCTTTAAAGTCTGTTTTTCTTGCTTTTCACTCAGCGCACATGGTTGACATTAGGTCTTTAAATACCGTGTACAGCATGTGCCGAATAGCCAGCATCCTCTAATACATTCGAGGGTTTCGGATCAGGCCTTTCATTCTGAACTTATGAGGAATGAGAATCCCGATTCTAGTTTCTTTCTATTTCTACTGTCCATATTTTGAAAGAAATTTTCAATGGAACTATGAAAGAAACTGTTGCAAAATCACTAATCTTTCGATTTTTGAAATGATGTTGAAACACATCCTAGGTTTGATATTGGCCGTTTTTCATACCAAGGCCAGGGCCCGGTTGTTCAAAACTGGCATTAGCCTAATACCGGATTAAGACTATGCAAATGACTACAGAATCATGCCTTAAATCTAAGATTAGCGCTGATAGTGGTTTGAACAACCCGGCCCAGAAGACAAGACCAACAGATGGTGTTGGACAAGTCCTCTGGTGCGAAAATTGGAAGGAAAAAAATTTTGACGTACATGTCGTGTGATTTGTCTGCAGTGGCGTACACTTTGCCAAATATAGGGATTGCCAAATATAGGGGGGCAAAGCGATTGTTTCAGTTAAAAAGCATTGTTTATTTCTATTGTTTTCGAACAAAAGATGTTTGTTCTAGCCAACATTGGGGGTATTCGCACCCCTTGCCCCCCAAGTGTCCGCCACTGTTTGTCTGCCTATTTTCTTGTCTATCCGGACGATTTTTGAAAAGACGATTTCTTTGCCTACACAAACAAGTTGTCAAAAGTGTAACTTGGATTCACACCAGAAGACTTGACCGTCCATACGATTTGGTCGCCTTCTATCTAGCGCGAAAAAAGCGAAAGTTTTGTCTCAAGTGAGATGTCACGTGGGATTTGCGATAACGCTAAATTCCTTGCGCAAAACACTTCGTTGTTGTTCACTGGAATTTTCATGTGACATCTAATTTGAGACGGGCTATAGTTATAAGAGCAATTGGGGAGCGAATCTGCAGAACGGTGGAAAGATGCTCAGAAGAGGTGGGCGCAAAGAAGCTTACACACGACGTTATAAATCCGCTGAGTTATGAGGCAGACAGGGTATGTGATCCTTTGCTTAGCGCTAAAACAGCAACTTCACAGTCTGCGCTCTTTAGAACCAGTTCAATAACACCATAAGTCCTGTTAGTTGTAAAAAATTCATATTTCGGAAATTATGGTGATCATTTAACGTGTTTAAACTAGTTTGATAGAGACTTAATCATTATCATAAAATTACAAACACAAACGGGAGAACCTAAGATTCTATGAACATAAATATTCGTGGAACGAAATTTTTAGAAAATTGTTTGTCAAAAGGTGGTTTTATTTCTTCCTCGGCTTCTCATATGACGGCAAAGATCGGATTTGTTTTCCGTATTTGTTTGTAAGAATTAGAAATTCAGCTTGGTTCTGAAAATTTTCAAGAATTCCCATCATTTGTGATGAAAGTTTCTTCGTGTCACCAAATATTCAAAAACGTTGTCATGAAACGTCGTCTCTGTACTAACATTGCTCGACCCCCCAATTTTAGAAAAATTATCGAAAATGAGCCCCAATCGGCCAAAAACTGCCATCAGTCGGGCAATAATTATGGTAAACAATGGACTTTATGTCAGGCAGCCCCCCTAAATTTTTTCTTCCTGTACGCTTATGTCGATTAGGACCGGGTATATACAGTAAAGAACCGAAAAATAGAAACCATTTTTTAAGAAACCTCAAACTGATTTTGTTGAGAAATGGTACCCTCATCTAAGAAACTTCTATCGTTTCTATTAGTTTCAATGGAAGACTAATCAGGCTTTAAAAAAATGGTTCCTATTTTGCTGGTTCTTACTTTGGTATGGGAACGAAGCAAATAGGTTTCTCAAACCAAATGAAACAAATTCTTCAATCATTTTTTCCTGGAAGTTGTAGTTTTTTCATATTGTGATTCTCTGGAAAATAAGGATCTGTTTCGAAAATTGAAATGTAACAGGCCTTTATCTAATCATTTATCAATGATGGCCTAAAAAACAAGACTAAACTTATATATACTGGCAGCTTAGCTAACTAAAGATCTATATTATAACGTGGGTTTAATTCTGTCAAAACGGTTGTTGACCAAAACGCTTTGTGCCTAAAATTGCCACGACCTATGTGAAACTGTGGAACTCTCTAGACAATGTTCAATTACCTTCCATTTAATGCAATACAAGAAGCAAGGGAAAATAACGAGAAGATATGTTATCGATCCGACGATCCCCAAGACTGAAAGCAACACTTTCTTAACCTAAATAATCTGAGGTTTAAGTATCTTATGGAGACTTTCTTGTAAAAAGTCGTGCAAAATTGGAATTCCTTTGATCAGTTCCAGGAAAAGGGGCTTTTTACAATTGGCCTCATTTTCACAGAGATTTAGTAAAAGTATATTCTTGTGCAACAATTATTTTGTGACAATATTTATTCTATCGATTCTATGTACGTCGTATTTGGTCAAAAACTTTTTCGACTTTTTCTGATAGAATGTTCAACGAATTTACCAATCACCATCACCAGTACTGAAACTAGAACTGTCAGAACTGCTAATATCTCCATCATCGATTTCCATATCACCCTCTTCTTGCGTATCATCTTCTTGATCCTCGCTCTCAGACCATTCTGAATTGTTCCCTGTGATTTCAATCACAGATGATCTACGTTGGCTGTGAAGTAATCGAAAACGGTTTATCAAGGAATGTAAAAGTAAAAGTTCGTTTTCATAAAAAACTAGCATGGGTGAATTTTGTAAAACAAGTACAAAACAACAATTCTGTTTTAGATAAAGCGATTTGACAGCCTCAAGAATAGATTTCACACCTTCAAGCCGATCATAGTGTTTTGCTTCTAGGTGTAAAGGGGCTCCGTCGTCAAACAGTAAACAAATCCGTAAACTCACACGTGTCACCAATTATCCATTGTTCATCCATTGTTCTCTGCAGTTTGTTTGGTGGCTTCACCCAAGCCACCAAAAAGTGACCGTTAAAAATCCACTTATATCCGAGCAATCGTAGAAGATATGAATGTTTGGTTTGTTCCTTAGTGAAGTACAATGATTAATGTCCAAACAGCAACTTTCATTTTGAAAAAAATACGAAAATCCCGTGCGATATCACCTTTCAAAAAACTGCAAAAATCATCGTTTTGTTTACATTTTGACGATGGGGCCCCTTTAATTTGATTTGATGGAGTGTGCTCAGAGGTGGGAAATCTATTCTTCAGAAAGGTAAATTGCTTTGTCTTTTTGGAAACCTGAATCTCTTGTTGTACAAAAAAGACTAAACAAAAAGTCTGTCTCAAATTAGATGTCACCTGCGATTTGCGATAACGAAAAATACTTCTATTGTTGTCAGGGATGGAAAAAATATTTTAATTTCTGGGACCAAAAACTGTTGAAAAAATTTCTACGAGAACCAAATGTGCCAAAAAGGTCCACTTTGTGAGAGGCCATTATATGTAATACATTAAAAAGATTTTGAATATTGATTATAAATTTGTCATTGTAGTCACAATTATAAATTGCACTTTGGTAATGGTTTCTCTGGCAAAGTGGTAGAATCTTAGTCATAAACAGTGACTCAAAACTTCTTTTGTCTGGAACAGTGGCAGAAACAGTGTCTTCCTTTGGTTGAGCAACGTCAAATTTTCCAGAGACTTGTTTGAAATGCAAAGAGAAAATTGAGAAGTTTACATTGTGTTAGAAAATCAATTTCCCCCTTTTCTCATTTTTCTTTCAGAATTCCATTTCCTTCTTCTTTGCATTCCTCTCTCATTTCTTTCTGGTGACCTGAAAAACTTTCAGGGGCCATTGGTGCAGTGGTCTGCTATTTTTTCCACCCCTGATTGTTGTTCTTCACGGGCATTTGCAGGTGACATCTAATTTGAAACAGACTGTTTGTTGCATGATATCAAGCTCAGACTTGACCACAAATGAAAATTTAAACGCAAAAATATGAAAATGTTTGGATCATACTTTCTAAAGAAATATCACCTTTGCATTTCTGTCTCCTTTGCTGAACTGTCCTAGGAAAAAAAGAGTATCAAATATCTTGCAAAGAACCTTAAATATCAAATAATAACTGAGAGAAAAGATTGATTCTTATTTTAAATATGTACATAGTGAGAAAGAAAAAACGATCCCTGTGTGAAAGGTCAATGCTTTATACATATCACGATGAAACTATTGGCAAACAGAACATTTAATGGTGGACATGTTCAAATTCATTTCAAAATTTACCTGACTGAAATCTGCAACTCAGTTCTGAAACTTTGAGGGATTTTCTCGAGAAAGCCCCTTGAAAAACTATTCAAAACAAGCCTAAAATCGCGACCAAATTTTCTGCCTTACAGCAATGACTTTTACATGCCTTAGCACGTGTATATCCCCTTGGAGGATGAGTGTCACCCTTGGGAGCATAGCAACATTATCTCGAGCTATTAGATCCTCCCAAGAGCATAAAACATGTTAAAACACGTTAAAAATTAGACCTAAAGTCATGACCAAATTTTCTGCCTTACAGCAATGACTTTTATATGCCTTAGCACGCGTATATCCCTTTGGAGGATGAGTGTCATCCTTCGAGGCATAGCAACATTATTTCGAGCTATTACATCCTCCCAAGAGCATAAAACGTGTTTAAACACGTTAAAAATTAGACCTAAAATCGCGACCAAATTTTCTGCCTTACAGCAATGACTTTTACATGCCTTAGCACGTGTATATCCCCTTGGAGGATGAGTGTCACCCTTGGGAGCATAGCAACATTATTCCGAGCGATTACATCCTCCCAAAAGCATAAAACGTGTTTAAAAACGTTGAAGTCAGGCCTAAAATCATGACAAAATTTTCCTTATATTTCTGCCTTCCAGCAATGACTTCAAGCCATTCCTGTAAAGCAGAAATACCAGGAGATTTGGTCATGATTTTAGGCCCGTTTTGAAGGTTTCTTGAAGGGGCTTTCTCGAGAAAATCCCTCAACGGCCTTTACCGCCAGTCCAGGGACACATTGAAATATGAAGATGATATTACCTTGCAAAATGAAGCACATGATGGTGCGTTTCTCAAAAGATCCAAGGCTTTGTTTGGAATGTCTATTGCCAAGCCAATTGCAGCAATGTTATTTACGGCCTAAGGGAGAGAATGAAATGAATCAATAACACAAATTATGTAGGGGTACTCGCAGAGTTCAGAAAAAGTCACGGCTCCACAGCTGTGAGCCGGAAGAAGGTTTTGCTTTTTTAGTGTCACATTCAATTTTATAATAAACATTGGAAAATGTTGGGTTTATTTTGGCAACAGCAACTTTTTTATCAATTCTACAGTTATAAACGACGCGATGAGCTAGAGAAATCTGGTTATTTTAGCTTGACAAAATGAGCAAAGTTTAGCTAACGAAATCGGTATACCCGGAGCAAGGCTTGACCTTTTTCTGGACTCTGGCTACTCAACAAATTAATCTCAATTCAAGAAGGAATGGATGGGAAAGGCTTGCATACTATACCTGAGTTAAGCGTTTTCGGAGCTTATCTTCCGTAGCTAACTTTGCAACGAGCTCTTCAGCGATGCCAAGATCCTGGAGAGAAATCCATGTCATATATTGATAATAAAATTTAATTTGAAACTCTGAATCCACTTTTTTCGAAAACGCAACAAAATACAATCTTAAATTTTCAAATGATATGTGCAGCCTTCGACCCAGTACACATACACACAAATTTCAATTCAAAATATAGCTACCTCTTTCAATAATCGTTACAAAAAATTTGCAAAAAATTGTCAAGTTTATGAAACGTTCCTGTTAACCAGAATATATTGAAAGAATAGGGTACGTCAAGGAAAATAACAGAACAAACTAACGAAATCTACCTGTGCAACGTTTTCAACAACAAGGAATAATTCTGATAAGCCTCTTAAAACTGGTGACATCAAAGCAACACTTGTCCCTGCAAATAAGAAATAGCAAACAATTTATAAGTTGCTTCGAAAAGTATTAAACTTCAACAGGCAACGAATACAGTAAAAACCCGCATATAAGAACCTTACACTTTGAAATCACCCTGTTTAGGTTCTTATGCATACGATACTATTCTTGAAAACAGGGTGCAAGGTTCTTAAATAAGTTCTTATCAAAAGAATTAATTACAGATCTTCGGAAATTTAGGCCAAAGATAAGAAAACAAGGTTTTCACGTACTCACTATCCAGACACGATTTTATAAAGAACAACTTTATCTACCTAGCCTTATCTGTATAAAATCCATTCACACAAGGAATTTTCTACATATGCTTTGTATCTACTTAAGTATTTGGCTAAATTTCTTGAAACATTTTATCACATATTACCAACCAGTAGTTTACATTTATCTTTTTTTAGGACAAGAACCTTCCTTGAATTTCAGGATGAATAGGTTCTTCTGTAATGGGGTGAAATTAGAACATTTTAGGCCTCAGGTTCTTATAAGTGGGTGGTTCGTATATGCGGGTTTTTACTGTAATCTTGACCAAAGATTGCCAAGACTTAAATTACGGTTGATAGGAAGTTACGTTTTACTATTTATTATGACATCTTTTTGCCTCATGCAAACTTAGGAACGAGAAAGTTCTCGCTGGCTACATACCAGTTTCAGCTACCATTGTTTTCGTATACAATGCCCACAGCGGCCTAAGTAGACTCAGATCTGGCCAATCTTCTGATTTCAAAGGTTCCATATTTTCACCAAATAGTAACGGGTCTCTGCAATAAGATTATGACACTTGAAATTATTTCTTATATTAGATGAATCCAAGCAGGATAACAATAAATGGGACAGGGTACCTGGAACAAGTGAGGAAATTTTAGCCTGTTTCCGTGATTTTTGAATGACTTTGAGAGGACCCTTTAGATACAAAATATTTCCATGTCACCTCTTTATTACGCTAAATAAGCAAGCTAGCTTGCACAATGCAGTTTGGTGCAGTTTCATTGCATCTTAAATGAGTGTCAGCTACGATCTTAACATACCACACAACAAAACGATTTGACAGGAAATAGAATTGAACCATGGGTAGTTAGACACTGCTGGTGTGCTTCCATGACTGAACGCGTGCCCTTGCTTGGTTTGCTTCGACTGTGGGAGGTTATCTATCACAACAGACAATAACAACTGCTCTTTTTTTTCAGGGATTTCCTTCCTTGTTATTTTAGAGTCAATGATTTGAATAAAGGTGATGATGAAGTTGCGGTTTTTAGTGCCAAGCGCTGGTATCGCAGAAGTAGCTGAGCATTAAACGAGTCCGAGACCCACTGTCATGATGCTTAAGTGGTGGGGCTCTACCTGGGATGGAGCCCTGTCCCCCTGACTGTTCTGGCTGTAAAGTCAGACTATACAGCGCCAAACACCTTCGATTAAATCAGTCACAGGAAGAGATAACTCCAACTAAGAAAACTCCAACTCACCCAGCCGCTATTTGCAAAATTCTTAGAAGCAAACCAGTTGCCATTAACCTTTGTTGACCAACTTGATTGCAAGCAACGACAACAAGCCAGGACCATAATTGTTTCAGGGGTAGTGATCTGTTCATAAGAAAAAACAATATCATTTAAAGCACACAAAATGTAGCCTGCGCGCAGACTTTGATCACTGGGGAGGAGAGGAGAGAAAGGAACGGTCATGTGATCAAAAACAAGGGAATGCATGGCGTTGCGCAGACTTTGTAGTTCCTTTCTTCCTTCTCCTCCCCAGTAACCAAAGTCTGCACGCAGGCTAAAAAAATGATAAACGGAGAGATTTACAAAAATTAGTCAAAAAATTAACACAAAGATATTGAAAACTAAAAAAGATTTAAACATTACCTTGCAAATTCAATGTCTTGAGCTAGCAAACCGTTCAAAATACCACAACCAGTTTCAAACCTATGAGAAAATAATGAAATCTCAACACTGTGCCTTATTCAGCCTATGCCATGAGTATTTTTCGCAATTTTTTTCGGCATGGTAAATTTCCAAAATCAAGGATTATGAGAAAACGGGCATGCCTGAAATCCTCAAAAAGTCGTCAAAAACAGGGCATCGATTTACAGCCATTTCAAATCTTCAAAACAACGTGGAGCGTGTTTCATTTCAAGCTGGGAATAGGTAACACAGTCGGAAGTCTTCAGAGCAAGTTTATAGTCCCTAGGTACTTGAAAATATTCTCAGGCAGAATGAAACACGCTCCTCGTTGTTTTGAAGATCTGAAATGGCTTCAAATCGATCCCTTGTTTTTGACGACTTTTTAAGAATTTCAAGCCTGCCCTTTTCCTCAAAATCCTTAATTCGGAAACCTTCCCGTGCCCAAAAAATTGCGAAAAATACTCATAATGTAGGCTGGTCTTTTAGCGACAAAACAACGTTTGAAATATTTCAATCTGCCACTTACTTTTTTTTCTATAACAGATTGCGTTGGGTCACTTTTTTCTGGGTAACCCGGTAGACAAATACCGGGTGAGTCAATAAAAAGAATCCCAGTTTGAAAGGTCACGGCTCCCTGGATATCAAGACGATTATATCACCAAATATATAATTTATTGGTAGACATGTTCAAATTTACTTTAAAATTGACCTGACTGAAATCAGCCGCTCCATTCTGAAATTATAACGGATTTTCTCGAGAAAGCACCTACTTCAAGAAACCTTCATAACGTGCCCAAAATCATGAACAAATTTTCCTAACATTTCTACCTTACACAGGCCTTACAGCAATGACTTCTGCACTCTTTAGCACGTACTATCCTCTTGGGAGGATGAACAAGTCTTCCCCCTAGTATCAATAACCTATTCAGGGGGATTCCATTCTCCCAAGAAGACAAATTATATGAATACATGTGAGTGTCATCACTTTTAGGAAGGAAAATCAAGGAAACCTTGCTCGTTGTTTTCACTCGTTTTGCAGGTTTTGGGTGGGGCTTCCTGCAGTAAATCTCCCATATCCACGGGAAGGAATGGCCGATTAAAGCCGGTTAAATTACTGAACCTAATTGAACATATTGGCAATGAAACAAGACAGTTTTCAATATCATTGCTTTGATATTCAGGGAGCTGTGGCCTTTCAAACGGGGATTCTTTTTTCATTCACCCGGTAGCCAGTAAGCTGTACGGTGATCGAGCTACAACGGTCGTAGTGTATCTGAGATATGACAACGGTAATTATTGGCTGCCAGGGCTGCTACTTAACGCTCATAACTCACAGATTTTCATCTTTCCAACTATAAGCTGGCACGAAAAACTTGAATTTCATTTGCACAATACATAGTAAAACCCACGTATAAGAACCTAGTCGATTACGAACCTACAGGCTGAAATTGTCAAATTTTCAATTGTTTCATAAGAACCAATCCATTATATTCATTGTTTAAGAACCCAGGCTGATTTGCAAAATAGTACGTTCTTATGCGCGGGTTTTACTGTATAGCAAGCGGTTCGAGTCTAAAAATAGGACCCTTCAACCAAATAAAAATACAGTAGTTTCCCTTTCTGTTTGTTAAGCTCTACAGTTGAAGGATGCTTAATTTGTTGTAGATATTTGTTGGAATGATGATGTATCATAAAAATTTTGCGTCACTGGGTGAAAAAGAGAACATTTTAAGCAGCTACTGTGGAACTGAGTACAACAAAATCTACATCCACAGGCGAACTTGGCCTTGAATGTCTTGGAATCTAACTCGCCCCTAAAGATGATTGAAACTAAACGTACAAAGCCTACCTTCCCAGTTGCCCACCAGTCACCGTGAATTTCCACCCCCAATCATTATTGCTCGCATCTGATGTGAATTTGTAATAAACTGTATCACCTAAAAGATGAGCAAATTAAGAATTCATTACGTAGATTAGATTGTGCAGCTCCATTGCAACAAATGTGGCCATGAACACTTCTCTGGCTAGATATCACGCAAAAACATCCGCGAATAAAACAATCAAAGAGTTTGGTAGGAATCATTTTGCGTTATCGCAATTCTCACTTGAAATCAATGTACTTTACAAACAGAGCAAATGTTTTAAAATGAAAGGAAGATGTTGGTTATTACTCTACAATTTCTTGCTTTTACTTCTAAATCATCAATATTATTGCTTTTACTTCTAAATCATCAATAAACCTTTAGCTATTCTACAAAAGCTCAAAACGAAACTTTCTTAAGAATATCGAGGCTGGACAAAATTTAAAATATTTTTATAAAAAAAAGAGTGTACACCTTTTAGCTATTCTACAAAAGAGCCTGGATCCAGCGTTATTTTTATACATTTTTATACGCAACATTCGATCGAATGGCGTTAGAGCTGCTATCACTACTATGCACATTCGAAAATTCTACAAAATGTAGCACAATTTCGTTCGATTCTGATTCTTTTCAGAATACAGAAAAGCAAAAAGGTCTGTTGCAACAATTAATCTACAAACCTGGCATTTCACATTCCTGCCAATACCCTGTGCCACTGTAAACTTTGCGATTATGTAAATAATTTTGCGACGAAGATAACATCAGAATATCACAGTTATGTTCAGTTGCACACCTAGGGAATAGGGTTGTATGTATCATATGTAGAATTGATAATAATTGTTTGAAAAATTACTAATTCTACTCAAAAGAAAAATTTCTAATTTACAATTAAATACAGCGGGTACCCGCAAATAAGAAACCACTTTTTAAATTGAGGCCTCATAAAGTTTCTTATCCAAAGGGACCTTTTCATGATCAGGGTCAAAGTTTCTTATACATAGGTAATCAAGTCAAGTCAAGGTATACATGCATGTGTATTGAACATTACTGGTACATTTTACATTCTTACCATGTTACATTTTTTGTGTGAAACTTTAATTTTGAAAATGCATTCCGTTTTGAGAATGCTACATTATATTACAGTCATTTATGGGAATATGTTTTGGCATTTAGGAGCAAACTGTGACAAACTTGAAAATAAGAAATTTTTAAATTTCAGACCTAAAGTCGTTTCTTATTGAAGGAGACCCTTTTGAAGAAAATGAGGCCTGTTTCTTATACCAGGGGGTTTCTTACTTGCGGGTACTTACTGTAACCTCCATTGGCATACAAGATTTTTCGATGAAGATGCTTGCTAACAACATGGCTAACGAAGTAGAAACGAGTCTTTGAATTGGTTTTCTATCAAGTTTGTAAGAGAAAAAACTTGCTTCGTTGATCTGCAAGTTGATCTGCAAGTTGAAGTTGCTAAATATAATATAATATAATATAAGCATAGTTCTAATATCTGCAATTCTTGTTATTTCTCCTCGGCCAACGAGAAACAAACTTGCATTTTATAAAAAGAACAGGAAACTCACTTTTCATCAAATCGGATGAATAAGCTTGTAGCATCTGGTATAGTGACTTTATCCTGATGAATGAAGGAATGAAATTATAGGTGATGGTCTAGAGTGATGACATTCGTCTAAGTTTTGCTCCATTGAATTGAACTATTTATTGTAGGGGTATCATTTGGGGGGAATGGGTGGTAGCAGCAAAATTTGTGTTAGGGTGGTAGCAGTGGCAGAAACTTAGGGGCGAAGGGGCGCGGTCGCCCCCAATTTTGACTAGAACAAAGATTTTTTTGAAAAAATCATGATGAACAATGCTTCTATATTGAAAAAATAGCTCCCCCAATATCTGGTAAACTTTCCGCAGGTGGCAGAGTCTTCTTGCCTTTTCAAATCAGCATACAACAAGACTATTTTAAGGGAAGAACCTCTCCTTTAAAAATAATCTTTACTTGCTAGCTAACTGCTGACTTCTATGGATGAAAATAATAAAGGTGAACATTCATTACCTCTATTCTAGCATTATGCTTATATTTGTGTTCAGATTCCATGACCACTGAAGCCAACTGAACCTCCCCCATGCAATGGACAGCAGACAGAGCCAACGGCTGGACCAATTCTTTGTCACACAGGCGAACAAAATTGAAAACCACCTTTTGAAGATAAGAGATACAAAATCACTCGTAAATCTACTACTTCATGAGACGTGGAAAAAGGCTGAATAAGAGACCTTTTAGCAATTTCACAAAGCATCTGAATCGAACGACATTTTCATACATTTTGCAGAATATTCGAATGTAAATAGTCATGTGATGAAAGCTCTAACCCAACTCAATTGAAACTTTCGTATCAAAATGTACAAAAATATCGCTCGATCCAGGTTCTTTTGTAGAATAGCTAAAATGTATATCATCTTGTAACACGTGTTAATAGAATGGATTTTTCCTTTTCTTTTTTCCCCTTCTTTATCATACTTTTCGTTAGTGTTAACGTTAAAAAACAACTTCGTATTAATGACTATCACCGAATGTTAGCTTGATGGCAACAGCTCATAAGATTTATTTCTTGGTGTTCTAAGCTATTAATTGTTATCCAAGCGGTAGAAAGCAGTTGAAAGCTAATATTCTAAATTGTGTTGATATTCTTAACTGTAACACAAATTTTGATGAAATGAAATGAATGAAATGAATGAAATGAATGAAATGAATGAAATGAATGAAATGAATGAAATGAATGAAATGAATGAAATGAAATACTAGACATTGCAAAATCATCTTTCAATTGACTACGAAGCCCATCGGTGCACAGAAAATATGTCTCTTGATTGTTAGACATATACGTCGAAAGAAATTGATACGTCAAGAACAAAGATCGAGAAAATCATGGACAGACCATCTGCATGTTGCATCTGAGAAAGTAATACATGTAAGTAAATTCTTTCGATATATCCTACAATTAAACAATTAAACTGGGAACTAACATATAAATTACCTTTTCAAATTGCTCTTTATTTTCCGCTTCTTGAATCAAATCCAGTAGGCCTACGACTTTTGAAGCATCGATATTATTCAGGTAGTTTCGTGTTATCCTTTGATCCTTAGGCCATAACGAAAAAAGCCAAGCAACGAGATGTCGTGCATAACCAACAGAAACTGCGTGATTGACCTACGAAAAAAGTCGCATCAGATTATGTGGGTAGAGTCGACTTGAATGGGTTAAGTCTGAATCAAGTCGGGTATGATCGGATTAGGCCAATTCGAAAGGACATGTCATTTCTCCAGAAAGTATTCAAGATTCTTGGAGAAGAAAAGGTTTGCAGATTTATAATTTTCAAACCAGGGGCAACCGTACTGAAAATGTCGGGTGGAGTCGGCTAGTGACTTTGCTCCAATCTCTACTGTCAGACCTTGCCTCATTGCAAGTCAGGTCAAATCAGTCAGATCAAGTCAGAAAGATTAATCACTGTATTTGATTAGCTATTTCGAAAGAACATATCGAATGCTCAGGCAAGATTGATATCTTGAATACCTTTTTGATGAAATCCCTGGTATCTGATCGTTGCCTTTTCTCAAGCTCTTCTCGAAGAAGTTCCGCTGATTTCGATCTCCTTTGCTGTGCTCTTGTCTGCAAAATAAAAACAATTTCAAACAGGATTTCAAATATCCCGTTTTCCAACACAAAATAGTTTTCTCTTGACGGCAAGCAAGTCATGGTCAAAATTTAACTCGCATTTCTCACCACTGTAATTCTATCTGTGAGCCCAATGTTCTATTACTCTTTTTATTGGCAAATAGCTTTTTGTATGCCAAGAAACGTTCATATACAGTAAAAACCCGCGTATAAGAACCTAGTGGATTAAGAACCTACAGGCTGAAATTTTGCAATTAAACCCCAATTATATATGAACCCATTCAGCCTGGAATTTGAAATAGGTTCTTATTTTTAGAGAGCATGGGGGGTCGTATTCACAACAGAAGTTTGTGGAAGAATAAAAAATGTTTATATTACCTGATGAGAAGCTTTGAAAGATTTTCTCTGGGTTATATAAACATTTCTGATTCTTCCACAATTTTCTGTCGGGGAATATATCTCATAAACTCAACTAATGTGAACTGACAGTAAAAAATAGGCCTGAAATTTGAATCTGAAGAAAAGAAATTCCTGAAAGCCCTGAATAAAATAAGAACCAATTTAAGAACCTGAACAGCCTCATTTCCCACTAAATACCCAAAACATAAGAACCTAGTTAGGCTGACTTGCAAAATTGTAGGTTCTTATACGCGGGTTTTTACTGTACAGGGTGACCCAAAAAAACTTCACGAACTAGATCATAATTAGCTCTCTGAGTTCAAAAGCTATGGTCAAATGCTTTGTATCACAGTTTAGTTGAAAGGCTTAGCTATCTTTTGAGATGCTGCATGGTCATTTTAAGCAATGATTACTTTCCGGTAGAAACGTTGAAACTTAGAAGCACCCTCATAATTCTTGCATCCGGAATAAGAAACAAATTGAGAAACTTTTAGTGCTAAAAAGGACATTTCATTGAGGGTTGCTCCTAACTTCTTACAAAAAACGTGTACCTCGTTTCCACAAAGAGACAGAATGAAGAGGACTATAAAGGCCCAACGGAAGGTTCCATACCTCATATTTCTCTGCTTCTGTAAGAGATGTAATGAATTTCTGAGTTGTGTCTCCAGATTCTGGTTTCGCTCGTAATTCTCTTGTGTCTTTTAGCTGAGGTGAAAATTTCAAAACTCCAATATCAACTGACGTATCTTTTCCTTCTTTTCCTTCAGCATCAGGTGATTCCCTGGAGAATAAAATTAAAATGAGTCGAACAAATGTAACTTTTATCATTTCCTTCAGGGGGCTCTGGGTGAGATGTTGAATGTTTATGACATATTTAGATTTGCTGTGAAATGTTTGCATTTAATTTTCTGCATTATACATTACACGTATTTCAGCGTTGCCAGACAAACAGTTTAATTCAACAAAGCAGAATTGTCGTCAAAAGAATTGAACTGAAGATTTGGGGGATGGTTTACAGACACATGTATTAAGATACTGGATGAGGAACCTTTGAAACTAACAAAAATCAGAGAGTATACAGTGACGTTCATAACTTGCACATACATCAAGTGTCTCGACGAATCTGAAAATCTTACCACTTTTTCGCCTTCTCACGAATTTCTTCGGAGACACGTAAGGCAACTCCATCCCCATCAACCAAGCTAAGGAATTAAAAAGAAAGGGATAGTTACAAATCAAAAAGAAAATCGGGCGGGAGGTGATTTTATATTTCATAAATGGGCCTAAATCTGTTAAGCTCTATATATGGCTTAAATAACTGTTCAGTCCTCCTGCTTTCCGTTGTAGCTTCAAAAAAGAAAAAGAACGCCAATTGGCCATCATAGTGTGATATGTGATACCAAACCAACCAGAAGCCATTGTTATGTTAATTCTAGTTACAAATTGTGGCAAAAAGACAAAAATTTAAACTTTGTTGTTGCTATCGTCTAATATGTTATTTTCAGCCTTTGGCTAGCCTTTTGCGTACGATCATAACAAGAAACGGTCTTCACCTCCCTGAGAGGTGAACATTGCCTTTTATGTGTTGTTGTATGTCGTAAATAACAAACTAGGGAAGGGTGGATGATTCAATTTTCTTAAAATTAGGCAGTAAATTTTTTTAACTGTCTATAAATCTAAGATGGGCAGGACTTTTACCTTAAATATAAAAAAAGATCGAGGCGGCATTAAAATATGATATGAGCACTGATGAGAATCAAACAAATTAATTTTATATGGCCTAAAGGGGGCAAAAAGACGACAGACGATAAATAAAAGGCAACTAACAAGAGGCAATAAAAGAAAAAGATAACAATAGAAAATAGAGACAGTATTTCTTCTTTAAGCAGAACCTGATACAATAGAAAATAGAAGTAAATGAGAAAAGACTTCATTTAACCTTTGAAATATCATTGCTATTGATACATATAGTACATACAATAATTACGATGAAGAAATGATGGAAGATAGACAATATACAATAGATACGAAACACCTGTTACTTGTAACTGTTGGAACTTACTTCCGCTGTACTTCCTCCCTCAGTTTATCATCATCACGACCACAGTTCTCATACATTGCTCGTAAAATTGCATATGAACAATTCAGTGCATCGTGGATATTCTGCAAAGAAAAGAATTTTGTGAATCTTATTTCTTGGAGATTGAAATCGAACAAAATTAATTAGAGTGGTTTGCCTAAAACCCTGTTTTCGGGTTGAAACGACATTTTCAGTAAACCAAGTCATGGAGAAAACTTTAGCCTATAAGCTTGACCTAAAGGTGTGTTTGTAATTTTAAACCTACCATATTCTGAAAGTAGTAGAATTCGGTAGACTTAACAGAGACGAAAATATATCTCCCAATCAAACACGAAAGTCGTAAAAACTAGTTTCGGATTCACCAACAGGTGAAAGCAAAATCTCTCAAAAGTCGGCCAAACCTTCCGCCTTTTGGAGCAGAGAGCTCAAAAGGCCCTCCAAAAACAACAGTAGACTTCGCTGTAGTCTGACAACAGTACACTTCGAGGAGACGTAAACATGTTTCCCAATCAGATATAATAGTCTTTAAAATAGCAGGAGTGAGATTCATCAAGGCGAAAATGAAAATTTACCAATGAAAACAAGATTCTCTCAAAAGTCTGCCAAACTTTCTGCCTTTGGGGGAGAAGCGTCAGAAGGCCTTCGAGATCTACCAAACCCACCGCTTTGAGAACTTCGGAGTCAATCAGACACAAATTGCGAATCTACTAAGTCTACGGCTTCCAGAATCAGTACTAATTAAATACACCCAAAAATGTTGCAAGAATATGCGGTTATTAAACGATTACAACGCCAATGCTGGAAAATATTTGGACCGAAGTTTGACGTACGGACCGAACGCAGTGAGGTCCGTGGGTCCGTACAAGGAACTAAGGTCCAAATATTTTCCAGCATGGACTGAGTAATCGTTTAATAAAGGCTTTATGATATGACAGAACCATCTGAGAACATTGCTTAGATTATTGAACTTTTCTATCGTGTTCTTGATCCTGTGCATCACTGTAGTCGTTCGTTTCGACGTTAACTACATTAGCATTTTCTTCATGTATGATTGATGAAGTTCGTCTTCAAAGTTTACACCAAAGAAGTCTTCCAGCAATGATTTAAACTTTGGCTGACAATTCTTGCGGCCTATGTCTACACAAAAAGCTCCTCCCTTGTTGTTGATTTTTATGGCAACGCCCGGTCCAATACGGCTTTAAAAATACGACTTTTGCGGACCGATCAAGAACCAATCAAATTGCTCCGTTGCCGGTCCGAAGAGCCGTCTTTTCGAGCGCCATATAATAAAGGCGAATATAAATAAAGTTCATTACCACCATTGCTTCTCTTGTATCATTGCTAAGGCCTTCCAATGGGTCTTTTAGATCTTTTTCTTTGACTGGCGGAACTACACTGTGTACTTGCTTGTACAGTTTCCAAGATAATATCTAGCAAAGAAAGAAATAGTTAGGATCTTCTTACTTTGCTGTATTTAAAGGAGCTGTACAAGCTAAACTTCCAAAAAACCATGACTTTCTCTCCCTAATGCTGACAAATAGCAGCAGCTACATTGCAAATAAAGATATTTTCTATTGGTCTGAACTGCGTAGAATAAGCAAATGCAATCAGATTTTTCATACCATCAACGATTATGGAGATACAGCTGGATTCTGAGCGACAAGTTTCAGATGTGCTTAGCCTTAAAGCCCACTGTGGGATTAAGAAATTGGACGGCACGTGCCGTTTGTTTACTAAACTCTTGTACAGCCCCTTTAAAGGGGCTCCGTCGCCAAACTGTAAACAAAACGTGTCCATTGTTCTCCATTGTTTTCTGCAGTTTGTTTGGTGGGTTCACCCAAGCCATCAAAAAAATGCATGTTAAAAATCCACTTATATCCAAGCAATCGTAAAAGATATGAATGTTTGGTTTTTTCCTCTGTAAAGTACAAAGATTTATCTTCAAAATAACGCTTTCATTTTCGAAAAAACAGATAATCGATTGTGTGATATTGCCCATAAAAAAATTGCAAAACCACCGTTTCGACCGAAATTTGGAGACGAAGCCCCTTTAAGTTCAAACAATGAAATGCCAATACCATCATGATGCTTTTGCATGTTATCAATAGCACTGCATTTATACCTATGTGTACGTATCCACTTTTACCAATATTTCAGAGCAAAACGCAGCAATATATTAGATCTGCAGGAATAGCCTATTTCCTACAGCGAAAAGCTGTGATGTCTGCCTAAAACTCAAACCGACAAAGATGTTCGACTGACAAATTTCAGGAGCTAAGATGAACAGCAAAGAACGGGTCTCTCTCTACCAAGAGCTGGAACCAAAAGTCTCACGGTATTTCCTACCACCAATATCATACCTCCTTGGTTCTCCTTGTACCCCTAAACCAATGTATGGTTTTGTCTTGAATTGTATTAAATATGATACAATCAAGAGGCAGATCTTAACCATATGCCTAGCACTTCCAGGTTTGGGATTTATCCCTCGATTCAATACTCCTAAATTGCATAGCTACCTCAAGATCTCGTAGAAGCCATTGCTTAGAAAATCGAGTTCCTTGGCATGCTAAGTTGACAACAAGGGGTATAATTCCACTCTTCATAATTGATAAAATATCACCAGAACTGATACCAGCCTTAAAAATAAAGACATTTCAAGTACTTAGACATTGTAAATAGTTGTTTTATATCACAAATAAAAACAACTAAATCCAACGAAATATAAATATTCTGTGGCTGCCATAGCTGGAAAGGACATGATGTCATCGAGTTCCAACTACGGCAGCCACTTACATCAATGGAAAAATATGCATCAAATTTTAAGAAAAGAACAAGAACAACACAGGCGTCTCAGAAAGAAGAACTCCCTCCACTTTACAGCAGTTGCTTGACTCTCAAACAAGCACAGATAGATGAAACACCTAAAGCTACCGCGAGGATTATGTATTACAACATATCTGCTATTCGTGATACAAATAGGAGTACTTCTTTGCAAGACACCCGCTACAAATACTACAAATAAAATGAAACTGTTGCTGCAGTTTTAGGCCTACATTTAATTTGAAAACCTTTTCGTATTTTTGATAAAAGAAATTGTTGCTTCAAGGATAGTTGTAAATCGTTGGTTTCAATCAATTTTTAGTAACTATGTATATACCAACTGTAAATAATGTTATGATGATGATGATACTACTAACGGAGATAAACAGAAGCTTGTACCACGATTAGAAGACAACGAATCCATAAGGAAAATCAAGAAACTCGATTTTCGTTAACTGATGACTTGAAAAACAATAACTTAGTCAAATCTTAGACCCCGTTTACACTATGCCGGTACGAAATGAATACGGCATGAAACTGTGCCGTATTCGTTTTTCTGTCAAAACGGAATCGCCGTTTACACTATACCGGCATGAAATGAATACGATAGGTTTTGACCATGCGCAGAGCGAGGATTTGTCAAGGCGCATGCTCTCATTTGCCAGATTATCGCCTCGATGTGAATCCGACATGAAATGATGCCGTATTCGCCGTTTACACTATGCCGGTAGAGCGACGAAGCCAGTTAGCATGCCGTATTCATTTCGTGCCGTATTCAAGTGAAAACTATGCCGGCATAGTGTAAACGGGAGGCCAATACGGCACAGTTTCATGCCGTATTCATTTCGTACCGGCATAGTGTAAACGGGGTCTTAAATGGAAAAAACCAATTTGTGCATTGGTAAAGTGTCATACCAACCTTAAGATTTCCTAGCAGAGATTTGAGGACCAATGCTCGAACCCATTTCTGTTCCACTGAGCCATGTAAACCTGCAAGAAAATTGAACCAACGTAAAACATGCAAAAACACTGAACCAACGTACACAAATCTTCGAAATAGCCTTAATCTCATCTGAAGAAATCCGATAAGATACAAATCATACAAATGTTGGAAATGTTTTGACTTGTCGAAACAGTGCTCAGTGCCGAGAAGGCCGAGCGAGTTATAACGAGAGTAAGACAACAAGAAAGGCTACATTTCGTTGTTACTCATATCATTCAGTTGTCTGATGATCGCTGTATAACGTGAAACTCCGAGTAAAAACAAACAAAATAGCCTTTCTTATTGTCTTACTCTCGTTATAAGATACAAATTACGGTTACAAGCTACGTTAAGGAATTCTGTACCATTATATTCAAGGATGATGTTGAAAATGCAATCTAATACGAACCTTTTTTACTTGCAAGCACATCTTTGATGATCTCCAACAATACTGGTATTCTGTTAGCATCAGTTCCTTCAGACCAGGTGTCATCATTATCAATCAAATGTTCTTTAATCTGAAAGGGCGATAAAGAGCATAGGTTCCAAATCTTTAAATCGGCATAAAAAAAGGTGGGTGTAAAATGCTAGGACCTATTTCTTCTAGTTGAATGATTTGAAAGAAACTTTAGCTGCTTAAGTATCATTCCACCGTTGGACTTCTCTGAAATTTTGAATATTTTTCAAACTTACAGCGTATTTTATATTCTAACTCATTTCAGGATGTGACGTCATCAAATTTCTAAATCATGAACCAGAACAATAAAATACTTTTGCTTGATACCATATTGTAAACATTCGTAAACTATGGGTTTTCTTCGAAAATATTTCATGTTGCGTCAAACAGTTTAGAAATTACGATGGTTTTGAGTTTTTTCCGTAATTTTTCTTGAATTCTTGAAAAAGAAGAAAACCCTCTAAATCTGAAAAAAGCAGATTTCAGAAAAGTCTAACGGCAGAATTGTAGCCAAATAGCTAACGTTTCTTTGAAGTGATTCAGTTCAAAGAAATAGGTCATTAGATTTTACATCAACCTTTTTAAATATTTGAAACCTATGCTGCGACAGTTGTAAACAAAAGTCACTCGCTGTGAGGAAATTGCTGGGAACGCGAAACTGGAAAAATGAAATTAACAAGATCTGTCCAGGTCTTGAAGATTAAGAAATCATCAAAGACCCTAAGGAATTATTCATCTCTGCATAAATCGCCTTTTGTGAAGCTGGGTTGGTAGGTTTTCTAGAGCCATTTGAGATTCTAACAACGTTCTTTTTGAATCACATCTACAGTAAGAACCAGCAAAATAGAAACCACTTTTTAAGAAGCCTCTGATTTTGTTAAGAAATAACAGAAACTTCATGTAAGAAACCCTCATATAAGGAACTTCTTATAAGTTTTAATTGGGAAACTAAAAAAGCTGTTTTGAAAAACAGTGGTTGTTATTTTGTGGGTTTTTATAGCATATTTCAGGTGACTTCAAGGATCATTTACATTATTTTTTCCACAGTCTTTGGCGTTAATCATGGTGTTTTGAGGAGAGCGAGAAACAGCTTGAGTCTGACATTCAGTGAAATCCTAATACGAATTTAACAACGGTTTTACCCACGGTGAAGGCCACAGTGAGGCGATTTAATGATTCCAAAGAACCTGGCAATTCTATTTACATCACTACCATGAAGTAAATCATGGTAGTAATGTAAAGTTAATTAAACCAAAAGAAATCAAAATATACCGTTTGTAGTTTCCTTGATTTGAAATTATATGCAGATGCAACTCCTCTATCTTGATTATAATCAAATATCACAATTTCCTTCGTTTCGCCAGCTGTCTCGGTCGCTTTAGCAAGGGTACCCATTCGGTAGACCTGCAAAAATAAATATGGCGGCTGATTTTGAGTCTCTTTACAGATATTTTAAGAAAAATAAGTAATTCCTACAAAGGAAATTGACATGGGAACTGGAAATGAATGACGAAAACAAAACAAAATCTTTAAAAATCTATCGGCAGAATTGTCAGTAAATGTGGAAAATAAATTTGGCAAAATCTCTACCAACAACAAAACGACTGCAACTGCCACTTTTAGAAAAAGAAAATACTTGACTATAATACAGGCAATAATGAAGGAGAATCAGGCCCCGTTGAAACTGCTCTATTTTTGTACAAAAATGGAAAGAAAACCTCCGTTTTTGTAGAATTGCTCACACTGATCCACACAAAAATTGCATGAAAACGGAGGTATTCGAAAACGCTATCAAAAGTGGATATCAACAAAATTGGAGGTTTTTGAAAACGCAATTGCTCAATGTGAATGCATAAAAATGGAGGCTTTTAAAAACACTCCAATATACAACAACGAGTTTCACAAGACCAGAACAATGTGCACGCACAAAAACGGATACTCTTGGCTCCGTATTATTCATGTGGATCAATGTGAATGAACAAAAACAGATGTTCTTCCCTCCGTTTTGTACAAAAACTGACCACTGGAACGAGACAGAGCGGAAACGATGCGCGCCTGCGCACTAATGTTGCCTAAATCGAAGGATGGAAGGCAAAAACTCACGCCGTCGAAATTCTGATCGAGCAGTGAAAATGAAATGTTTTCGATCGTAAAATGCTTCTTTGCGGCAGTTTATAGAGGGAAAATATTGATTACATGGAACACATCTCGTTCAGTTTTCTTTCGTCTTTCTGTTAAAGGTAAAAACATTTATGTAAGCGGAATATATTTCTGTCAAAATAGCTCAATGAAATTGCAAGTGAAAGCTAGGACTGGCAATTTCTCAAGTGTCGCCCCTATGAAAGTCCCAAACATAAGGCCGTTTCTTAACACATAAGGGATTTTATGCTTTTAATCTAAGAGGTGGGGATGCCTCCACCATATATCAAGAGTTCTCGTGAATCCAAGGTTGTTCTTGCTCGCAACACCGAAAGAAAGTCGAGGTTTGATTAATTTCGAAAATTTTCAACGCCCTCGAAATTTCACAACAGTGTTGATTCACGGCAGGGACCTTATTTGGTGGAAATTGCTTGAAATCACTTACCAATGAATGAATTCTTGTTAAAACCAGTTGCAAAATTTGTGTATCCTCCAAATACAAGAATTTTAGTCACAAATTGACAATTATTTGCGATGGATACCGGCAATGTTTCAAATAAATCCAGAAGTCTTGCCTAAAATGGGCTCCTTCCATGTTTCTAGTCGCTGGAGATGCTTCAAGTCGTCACTGAAACTCGACTGACGCGTAAAAGATATACTCTGAGTATTTAAAAATCAAAGGCATGCCTTTTCTAGAAAATAATAAGCTTCTCCACAACTTCTTCTTGCCAAAACAATGCCAAAAAAGTTATAAGAATTTCGCAAGGAGAACATGCTATTTCTCTGACGCGACAGTGTATTCGAATTTCGAATAACAGAGGGGCAAATATAAAGTTTTACAAAGGTTTCATCATAATTTTGAAAAATATTTTTCAAAGAAGCCAAATAGACAAATATTTTCGAAATTCAAGATCAGGATGGAAATTGATTTTCATCCATACACGTATTTTTTTCATAAGAAATTGCCCATAGTATAAGAAACTCAACTCTCGGAGCGCCAAAAAATTAAGAAACTCCAGTACTGGGAAAATATACTATTTATTTTGATGAAGGTAATCCTTGACATATTTTTAAATTACTTTCCTTTGTTTCCTATATCATATTACTCGTATTAAGAAAAGGCTTAAAAAAGCCTTGTTTTGAAATATTCACGAGGGCACATGTAGTGAACAGTTATGGCTCGTGTTATGGAGCCTCTAAAGAAAGCCGTAAGAAATTCTGAGTACTCAAAATCTGATAATGTTAAGAAGCTTTCAGTACTGGCCCATATTCTTAGTTTCCTATGAAAAAATACGTGCAATGTGTTTTTGATTACACTCTGCTATGAATTTAGAACGGTTTTCAGAAAAATGGAGAAAAAGGCCACTAAACTGACATATCAAATTTCTTCAAAAAGTATTTGAAATCTACCCAGCTGCAGTTTTGGAATGAGCAATAGAAATCTCGCATGCTTGAAGATCGTTCCGGATTGTTCAGTAACGGGACTCAAGCAACGGCGAGTGACGGGGCGGAATATGCGGAGGAAAGGAGAGATAGGAAAAGAGAGATAGCCTATGGGACAGTTGATACAATGCTTCGTTCCTGTGAGGTGTGATCATAAATAAACACGACAGAAAGTTGTCTGTGACATCTTTTCATCCTGCTCCTAAAATAGGAATTTTGATTTTATTTGTTCAGAGCATGTCAAGGGTTCTTATCCCTCCCTCTTTCTGTCTTTCGTTGCTCGGACTTTTGTTCCTTTTCTTTGCCTCTCAATTCTTTTGGTTCTGGTACCCAGGGAAATAAAACTTAAAATGGTTAAGACTACAACTGTAACTGAGGTGTCTTGGCAAGGGAAAAGATTATCATATTAATGTTTGTCAAATGCTTTCGATTCTTTAATTATAACCGCCCGTGTTTCAGGCATATTTTTCAGATTGTCTAAGCAAGTTTCTGCAACAAAAGGGCACGTACCAAAGCCTACTAAAAATTAACTGCGAGAAAGCTATTCATTTTACGCTAAAAACATTTTGTTCAAAATAGTGCCTAAAGTGCAAAAGAAATATTAGTTTGGCCGGAAAAATATAAAAGGTGTAAAAGGTCGTACAGCCAGGCAGACTTTCACTACTTTTTCGGGAAAACTTGAATGATCATTGGTAGAAAGTTTCTTGATTTTTTTAAATGTTTCCTAACTTTTTGAG
Source organism: Aurelia coerulea (assembly GCA_039566865.1). Taxonomy (NCBI): domain Eukaryota; kingdom Metazoa; phylum Cnidaria; class Scyphozoa; order Semaeostomeae; family Ulmaridae; genus Aurelia; species Aurelia coerulea. The sequence goes on from CM076955.1 coordinate 19,534,595, forward strand.
TGAATTCTTTCCTTTCTGATCTTGACTTCTGTTTGTTATTTCAACTGCTATTTACTTGATTCATTTCGAAAACATTGGTCTATTTGGCTTCTTTGAAAAACATTTTTCAAAATTATGATGAAACCTTTGTAAAACTTTATATTTACCCCTCAGTTATTCGAAATTCGAATACACTGTCGCGTCAGAGAAATAGCATGTTCTCCTTGCGAAATTCTTATAACTTGTTTGGCATTGTTTTGGCAAGAAGAAGTTGTGGAGAAGCTTATTTTTTTCTAGAAAAGGCATGCCTTTGATTTCTAAATACTCAGAGTATATCATTTACGCATCAGTCGAGTTTTAGTGACGACTTGAAGCATCTCCAGCGACTAGAAACATGGAAGGAGCCCATTTTAGGCAAGACTTCTGGATTTATTTGAAACATTGCCGGTATCCATCGCAAATAATTGTCAATTTGTGACTAAAATTCTTGTATTTGGAGGATACACAAATTTTGCAACTGGTTTTAACAAGAATTCATTCATTGGTAAGTGATTTCAAGCAATTTCCACCAAATAAGGTCCCTGCCGTGAATCAACACTGTTGTGAAATTTCGAGGGCGTTGAAAATTTTCGAAATTAATCAAACCTCGACTTTCTTTCGGTGTTGCGAGCAAGAACAACCTTGGATTCACGAGAACTCTTGATATATGGTGGAGGCATCCCCACCTCTTAGATTAAAAGCATAAAATCCCTTATGTGTTAAGAAACGGCCTTATGTTTGGGACTTTCATAGGGGCGACACTTGAGAAATTGCCAGTCCTAGCTTTCACTTGCAATTTCATTGAGCTATTTTGACAGAAATATATTCCGCTTACATAAATGTTTTTACCTTTAACAGAAAGACGAAAGAAAACTGAACGAGATGTGTTCCATGTAATCAATATTTTCCCTCTATAAACTGCCGCAAAGAAGCATTTTACGATCGAAAACATTTCATTTTCACTGCTCGATCAGAATTTCGACGGCGTGAGTTTTTGCCTTCCATCCTTCGATTTAGGCAACATTAGTGCGCAGGCGCGCATCGTTTCCGCTCTGTCGGCTGATATACTGTGAAAAGATATACAGTGAAAAATGTGCTGTGAAATGAGACAAGTCTGAAGATTACGCAATCCTCTGCAGAGTGATAAGTCCTACCTTGCTATCTTCAGCCAGGCCTTTGAGGCAAGCGTTTGCATGTTGCGTAACACTATTATGCCATCTTCCAGTGCAAGTCAGTTGCTGTAGTAACGTCTCCAAGCCGGATGCACTATCGAGGTCAGCTCTAAAAAATAAATAGAAATCTTTCAGATGTAACCTTCACAGATACGTTTGGTTACAATTCGTTTATCGTTTTGACTATCGTCTAGATGGCTACATTCAACCACGAGGCTGTATTTTCCATTGCCAAGGAACACGTCTAAGGTAATGAATTTTAACCCGAACAAAGCTACACCCAAGCACAATAACAGTGCACGAGGCAGAAAAGGAAGGATAAATATGAATTATAGCGCTTTTGGTACATCCCTCGGAAACAAAGTAAACTAGGGCACTTAAAGTTGCCGAGAAGGTATCAGCAGTAAACAAGAAACTTGGCTCTAGCACGCATAATTTCCTCAAATGCGTCATTTGTAATTCATAATAGATCTATAAGTTTAGTTCCTCATTTACACATAGACACAACCATATTTTGCTATACATTCTTTGAGGAAGTTCTGGTAAGGAATTGACGTCTCCTAGGCCCTCCTGGTAGACCTGATCACCCTTTTATTGAACGTAGATAAGTAATAAACTGACCATGTGATTCCTTGTCTTCGTTCAGCGTTTTCAATCTGATGTTTATATTTTCACTCATACAAGTCATATATTTTCACTCATACAAGCTTAATTACTTAACTGAGTTTTCACGGCAGTCTGAAGCCATAAACATCATCCAATTCAATGCGGAAAAATGAGACTCGTGTAATCAATCTAGTTAAGTAATACCTTTCTAAGCATTCAGCTCCAAGTTTGAATAATAGCTCAACAGTCTTCACTCCCTCTGCACCTTCAGCATTACTCTCAGTTTTTGATTCCTGAAGAGCTTCAACTCCTTTATCAGCAACCTATGGGCAAGAAATTAAGACACCATTATAATTTCATCATTTTCCAAAAACGTTGCATAATGGCTTCACGAAAAGAGTTTGGTATGCAAAGTGCTTGGAGTATTTACTTACTTTTGGTGGTATGCATCGCAGTGTTTTTGATAGCACACCAAGAGCGATGATCCGAACCTTCAGTTCAACTTGCTCAGATCTTAAAAAGAAAGAAAATTCAATCATTTCATGTAACTCATCCTTTATGAATTTACTTATCCCATGGAATATACAAGCGGTTAGCTTCTCCTCACATAGATAGGTAAACTACAGCACTGCATAGAATTAGGCTCAATGAACTACAAAGTATATAATCGCACGTCGACGTCGATAATTATTTCGAAAGTAAGACATACCACCACAACACCCTTCCCCTCCTTTGGGACCTTGATATTTGATGATATTTCAGATGTGATTTTGTTTGGGAGCTCGACATGTGGCTGAGATTCACTAGACTGACCATAATATACTGTAACATATAAATGATTCGTTGTATTCTAGCGTTAGTTATAAAGTAGTGTTGATAAGTAAATAAAGCTATTTTTGATTGAGCAAAACGAATGAAAAAATAGCTACATTTTGTGGAAACTGTCATCTGTACGCCTTCTCTTAATAGCATGGGAAGACATTTAGCAATCGCTTTCTTTACATAAAAGCTAAACTTGTTTCGAATTTTACTTACCTCAAAAGCCGTAATATTACTGGGATAAGCCTTGATGAAATGAAGACGATAAACTGCTCAGAATTTGGATATGATGTCAGCTGAAAATAAAGGAGTGCCATTTTAGAAACAGTGAGCGCTACCACGAGTATAGGATAGAACGATGGAAGAGAAAAGGTCAGGGAACTGCTCAAAATATTCTATTTTAGGGATGACGTTGACGTCTAACTATATTTTAAGAACATGTCGAGTTTTCTGACCAAAACATTAAGCTGCATCCAGATGAGGGGTAAATCACTCCAAAAGTAGCGAACGAAATTTTGGGATCTTGAGAAAGATTTTTCAAAGACTTCTGAGATTTTTCTAAGATTTTCTGATTCCATGAGAGTGTAGATTTTCGAGATGCAGCATGATTTTTAAGGATTTAAAAGATTTCATAAGAATTTGTTTCATTTTTTCTTGGAGATTTCTGGGATTTTTTAAATCTTCGAAGAATTTAAAGATCTTTTGGGATTTTAAAGATTTTGAAAGGTTTTCAACGATAGTATACGAAACCTTTGGAGTGACTTGCCCTTCGCATCCAGATATTGATCCCGCTTAAGATTGGCTAAGCAAATCAAATAAACGGGAGAATAACCAAATAGGCGGCAAGATATATACAGCTGATGCAAACGCTGAAAAGTTTCACTTTATTAATCGTAAACCAAACGACTTTGTCTCTGACCACATGGAAAAATTAACCTCGTGTGGTCCTGCCTTTGAGCTGTAATATCACGAGTCCTAGTTTGAGCGTTATGGGAGGTATAGACGATGTGCGAAATTTAGGATGAAGTTAAAGTGTGAAATTGAGGAAAAAATGCAATACCTGTCTGTTCGGTGGCATAAGAGATCCAATCAAACCAAGTATCCTTTCTTGAGCAACAGCAGCAAATAAATCACTGTTCGAAATAAGACCTTTTTCTCCATTTTCTCCTCCTTCTTCGCCATCCTTTGTACCACCTGCTTTCATCAGCGAGCCACTCGCTGTTCCTGAGCCACTCGCTGTTCCTGCACCACTGGCAGTACTAGCAGCACCACTTGCACCGTCAGTTGCATCAGCTGGAGGGGATGCCACATCCATATCCATGCTTGGAGTGGCAGCACCATTCTGTCCATCTGTGCCTGATTGTGTTAATGCCAGAGTTGGGGCTTCTTGGTTAGGAACGCTTGAGTCCTCCGTTTCCATTCTCATCTATACAAAAGCCGAAATAAATTTGCAAAAATGAAATCATCCCGACATGAAAGTTGCAAAACCCATGGTTTATCTCTGGCACACAGAAAAAGGCGTACCGCACACATACAATGAAAGCGAAGAAGGCCAGCCTAAGGCGTGCAGGAAAAATTTAAAAACTGGTACTTTGTATTGTTTTAATGACGCAAAGAAATATTCCAAATTCATTGTGATCTATAACAAATGGGGAAGTTTTTAAACCAAACTTTAACAGGTTGTCTCGCCAGAAATCAATTGGTTTGAGACTTGGCCTAATACTTACTGTAACACAATGTAAACATAGCACACGGGCCGTAAATGGAGCCCCAGATCTTTAAGACAGAGAAATTTAATAAAATTCAACAATCCCATTCAGCCTTTTGCTAAAAAATAAGCCATGAATCTTCAAAATCGGTCCAGTGTACGATTTATCGAAATTGGACAGTGATTGCAACTGCTACAGAGTTTCGCAAAAAGCCACTTGCTGAACTAACGCTAGTGCAGCGGATTGCAACTGATCGATTTCTAAATCCACAAATCACCACTATAAAATCTTCCCTTGGTCCACTCGACTCCAGTCTTTAGAAAATTTGATTGACCATTTTTTATCATTTTCAGTGTATTCAAAAAAGAAAATTTGAAGAAAAATTGCTCATAGCTCTAGAATTGTAATTGCAAAAGTGGAGACAAATCCTAGGATCCAATTCAGGCTATTTGCTAAAGATTAAGTCGTAAATCTTCAAAATCGGTCCAATGTACGATTTATCAAATGTCAAAAATGGATAGTTTTTGGCGCACCCAGTAGTAAATATAAAAGTGGGCTACACCAGGCGATGAAAGAAATAGCATGGGCAAGAGGGCTCCTCGGCATGTTACAAACCTTTTTAGCCTCTGCATCAAGATCTTCAGTGTAATCTTCCAGCTCATCAGAAGCATGCTGTCGTGTAAGAACATTACGCGATGGTGAAACTGGTGATTTCGTCTCCTTGCTTTCATCAGTAACGCCTTCTACAGGATCTAAACACAGAGGAAATGGAAAATTAGGTATTGAGAAAGGTCACCCATTATTAGCAGAAATTTTGCTATGGCCGTACCTGTCGACTGTTGTTGCATTAAATTCACTCATTTTCATTTGAATGCATTTGGCGCGGATTTCCTAACATCAAAACTGATTTTCGATGAGCCCCCATCCAAATTCAAACGAGATCTACATTATGTACAACTATCTAAAACAACGTGCTTTCTATTTGAAACCCATCTATCCTAAGAAAAGAGGTAATTGCAGTCAAATCAAGGAATACTGTTCATAATTATTAAGAGAGTAGGTTTGCTTGCATTTATTTGCAGGGTTATTCCACCTTGCAGCACCTCTAAACGATTTTACGCACCTGGAGTAATTTTCACTGTGTCGAGAACGTCAGCTAATGAATTCAAGCAACTCAACAGCAAATCAGCAGCAGCTCTGGAGTATTCAGCATCTACCCCTGTAAAACAACATAACAAAAATTAGGCACGGCACGGCGAGGTACGGCCTACAGGCTACATGCAGTGGTTAATTACAATGCATGCCGTGCGAATTAATTCCTGGCAACAACAAGCTTTGATATTTTCTAACCTGGATATTTTGTACGTTTTTATGTGGAGGGCCACTTGAAAATCAGCCACGAGGCTATCAAATATCATTCAAAGGGTTCTGGGGTGGAGGGAGGTGGAGGGAGGGGGTGGGAGGGGCAATCATACAGAGAAAAGTTGCTGTCGACCAATGAAAAAGTCACATTTGCTCAACCTTCTTGCACTTGTGTTTATAATTACTTTTTCGAGGGTTCAAGGGAGTGGGTTTCTGGGGGTGATAATTACACGACATTTTGATTTGGCTGCACTCATTCATCCTCCACAAATGATTTGATATTTCTTTCTCGTTGATCGACCCTCCAGATGAAATTACACATTGGTTAGATTAGCTTAGTCTATATTCAATTAGATTAGTTTCTTTTATCCCGTAATTAGAAGCTAGATATATTTATTCGAAACAAAATAAGTTGACAACAACAACAGAGCTTCTACAAGGCTTTGCGAGTGCGCTTTCTTTGGATTCCTGCGTAGGGGTAGCAATCCTTTTTTTAAATACATCTCTACCTAGCATACGAAGGTAGTTTTAGGACGCTGAGAAGCTGAGCTTATCGATTCTTCCTCTCGATGTGACCACACCTCGTGATTCCTTTAGCCTGGAATTAAAGGGAGTTGGCGACTCTCCTCACACTTTGTAGCAGGCTCGGCAGGGCGGGGAGTCGAACCACCAACTTTCAGGTTGGTAGTCAAGAGTACTGCCACTGAGCCATCCTTGCAGAGGTAGCAATCCTCGATTCTTGAACAAAACTGCTTACTGTTTCCTTTTGTGCTGTGAATAAACATATTTATATATGTGACGAGATAAAAAGAGGAAGAGAGCTTCTCACCTGCAGATCTTCGTTCCTGCAGTGCTTCCGATAAAGAAAGCGCCAAAGATGCAAACTGTAGCCAACTGTAATGATGTACGTAGGTCTGCAAGGAACCCGAGTTCTGAGGTCTGGTATAAATTGCACCTGTGAAAGAAAATAGGTGTCGTATGAGTTAAAACTGAGAGACCTTTATCATCGTCGGACTGCGGCACTACAGATGAGCCGCCAGGGACGTAAGAAGAATCTCAAACTTGGAGGGCACGACACTTCAAGGGCACTTTTTTCATCAAGATAAAGGGGCACCTTCTGAAACTAAACAGGGCAATTCTTTTTTTATTGCAAAATCTTGGGGGGCACGTGCCCCCAGTGCCCCCCCGGTTAATACGTTTATGCGAGCCGCAGTGACACTTTAGATCTTCCACTTCATTTATTAAGCTAAAAAACGGTGAAGTCATATCGCAAGCGATTTGATTACAAATGCCATATCAAAATGAGCAACAAGGAAAATGATACAGAGAAAGTCATCACATCTTCACATGAAAAACGACATATGCAATAAAATTTAAAAGTGACGTACTCAAGTTCATCGTATGTTTTGTTGTGCTGTGTGTCAGCTCATGTCTGCAAATAAGAACAACAAATATCATGGAGGAATAAAGAAGACATTAGACAATTCTTGATCTCGACAAATGACTCTTGATATAAGAGTTTAGTCGGTATAGTTTGTGCTTCACGCTCCAAGCTTTACAAATTTAGAAGTTTATACACGCCCTCTTGGCATATACGAGGCCCTAAACAAAACATTTTGTGTGCAAACAAATACAAAATTTAGCAATACATTTAAACTTTTTTGGAAGAACTGCAACGCTGATTTTTGGCTGCTCATCACGGGAGGAAACGGAGAAAACTCACAAAGAAACTCACAGTTTCAATGAACTGAATTTTAAACATTTCTAAATTAGGTGATTCTAGCAGTATAATTTTTCACACACTAAATATGATTTTAATTCAATCATTACGAATCCGACAGTTGAGCAGTTATAAGCCGGAAGAAGACAACGAGGAGCAAGAAATGAACTTACGTAGAATCAACTGGAATACATTGCTTCTTGTAACATCCCAAACAAAGATCAAAATCTGTACATTCATTGCAGTGATAACGAGTGCCAACGATAAACGCTTTGCAGTTGTCACATGTGAACCTACAAATCAATGAATCAGTCAATCAATCAATCAATCAATCAATCGATCAATCGATCGATCAATAACAACAACAAACAGCAACGGATTTTCAAAACGCGTCACAACAAGACATCATTAAAGAGCTTACTCTAAACATTTCAAGCAAAACTTCAAGCCACGTTTCAAGTGAGAGCTCGTTTCAAGTGAACTTGATCGATCGAATTCTCGGGCAAGTTAACTGATCACAGTCTCTTTTCAAGCAAGAAAGAATTGGTGCAGGAAATATACGTTGCTTGAAAGCATTGTGACAGGCAACAGGATATTCATATCACTTTGACAATGAACGACAATATAATCAGGATATAATCAGGATATAGATAGGGTCTAAAGTTCTTTGCATTGATTGCAGGTATATGTTCTTAGCTAATTAAAGAAGTGACTTTAGTTGATAATTTGAAAAGAAATGAGATACCTTAAATCAATAATTTCATGTTCTTCTGTATGCCCTTCTGGCTTCTCACCATCTGTGAAATGAACAATGCTTTAAACTCAAACTGATCACAATCAGATAAAAAATCAAGATCAGTGATTCGTCTTTGTCAAAGAAAAGGACAGACAATGTTACAATAGGATCCGCTACACCTAAGCACAAAGCCATCAGCGATTGCAGACAAAAGGAATTTAATGCCTGGTCGGTCAACTTATAAACAACACTGGCTCGTTGCGCATTTCAGACTTGGTTTTTAAGAGCAAACACGAACATAAATCCAAAGAAGAAAGATACATGTAAACTTCTACCTCGGGCATTTTATTTGTTTGGTTCAGAAGCTGAGCAGTGTTTTAATTACACCCAAAAAAGGAGAATTGAATCGCCTCTCAATCCTCTTCTGAACCAAAAAAATAAATGCTCGAGGCAGAAGTTTACATGTATCTTTCTTTGGATTTATGTTCGTGTTTGCTCTTAAAAACCAAGTCTGAAATGCACAACGAGCCAGCTAGCTACCTGGGTTTCAGAGCAAAGCTTGCGGTTTGAATTGTTTTTGTTTATGAATTGACCAACCAGGCATAGAATTCCCTTTGTCTGCGATTGCTAATCGCTGTGTACTTGGGTGTCAAAAAAGTAGCGGGTCCTATTGTAACATTATCTGTCATTGTTCATGCCAAAGAGCTTATCTGGTTATTGCTCTGTCAGTACGGACTAAACTATAGGTTCTATAAACTTGCTGATAAACTTGGAAAATACCTGAATAGCATTTAGCACATAGATCCATATCAATACAATTAAGACATCGATATCTACGGCCTGATAAACTTGTTTCACAACCATCACATGTGATTTGTACATCCAGATGTTCAGAGAACCTCGCAATCAGTAAATTGATACTCTGTAACAAAAAGAGAAATCAAAATAGTTTCAATCCCGATGAAATTAAAGAATGAAGAACTGTCAACATTCAGATATGAATCCAAAATACCTTTGGATAGGGCGCGATGGTTTTATCATAGCCCACTGTTACGCACGCAAGGGGAGGTGGCTACTACAGTACAAAAGCCATTATCTGCCTCACGAAGAAAAACATCCACTGACTGAACTGGGGGCAGAAGCCAGATAGTTATCGAAGAAATTAGTCTTTTTAGGAAGATTGCAATTTCCAGAGAACATTCCTAATCTTTAGCTAATTTTACGGCAATTTCTCAATATCTTCGACTCAAACCTTGTTTTTCCGTCTCTGAATAAAATCTTTAAAATAAAACGGCTAAGAATTATACAGGAAATGTGGTCATAATTCATAATGGTATCCATAAGAAAACAGAGCCTTATTTATAAATTGCATATCAGTACTAATCCTCACCCTTTGGACGGACTTCGATGCCGTATCCCTGTGTCTTTCACACCAAGAATTGATATGAGTTGATCTAATTTCTTTGAAGTTTTTCAAGTGTCTCTCATACATTTCCAATTCAAATTGCTCCATGTCATCGCCAGGATGGAAAGCAGTTTCTGCAGAATGAAAACACAGTTCGGAAACAATTATTGGGGAATACAATCATTAGAAATAACTAACCATATTATGTATCAGATTTTGGAGCAGCCTCCAGGATTTAGTTTCATGCTGTCCATTTCATTTCAATCCATTTCAGGATTTAGTGTCAGGATTTAGGACCCAGGAGCTTTTATACAGAAAAAGTTAACTTGAATCCCATAAATAACCAGTTGAAGTGAATGGGGCAATCGTCAGAGATGATTTTGGTGTATTTTTTTGCGCAAGTTGGTCTCAAATGCTTGACTAACAAATAGCAAAACTTGCGTAAAATTCGAAAAGTTCTCAGTTGCAGAAAAGATAAAGTCTCAGTAAACTTCCAGGAACACCAACAGATACATTGCGTACAGATCAACAACATGAGCACTGTACTCACTTTTCGATGCATCAATTAACAGCCTCGGCAGTCCTATTTCAAGCAAGAACGAGTGGTCATAAGGCTATAAGAGAAAAACACAGCATTGGTCATTTAGTTAAACATTGGATGTAACTTCACTATGTCTAACAGTAATTGTAGGTGCTGTATGAGGGCAAGGAGCAATTAAAACTTCGATCTGCCAGATCTAAAATTGCGTCAAAAGAATGTCAGCGCTGAACCCAACAAATGCAGTTAAAGTTAATGCAGTGATTCATGCTAGACACAATGATACTAAAAAGACCACAATGCGAAGTGTCTTCTATAGTAGCAAGGACCATAAGGGCGAGTACTACATAATGAAACATAATGCAAATAAAAACATTTTCAAAACAAATTAAACAAAGAATAATAAACAACTACTAACTTAACTTAGATTAGGACTACCAACATACCGTGATGCTATAACCAGCTATAACCAACAAATGTTTATCCCATACATACTTAGCCTCTCTGTTGAATTTTGAAACAGCTACATTGTACTAGCACTATGTTCATTCAGATTTTTAGTTTTATATTCCCATTTTAGTTAACGGCCCAGGCTTGATAAGCTATGCTTCTCCGGGGTCGTATAGAATACACATTTTTAATGATAACCTTGTATTAGGGTGTATTTCTATGAATAAAATTGAATTGAAAAAATGAATTGAATTGAACGGAGTAAATTCAGTGAAGGTCAATTCCTGTCAAACTGCTTTTAAAGTAACTCTTGATGAAAGATCAACTGTAACAGTGGTACAGTCAATGATTGGCAATTGCTTCCAACTCTGGAAGCGGCTAACTGCTATTATCAATATAATCCATGATTGGCAATTGCTTCCAACCCTGGAAGCGGCTAACTGCTACTATCATTATAATCCATGATTGGCAATTGCTTCCAACTCTGGAAGCGGCTAACTGCTACTATCATTATAATCCATGATTGGCAATTGCTTCCAACTCTGGAAGCGGCTAACTGCTACTATCATTATAATCCATGATTGGCAATTGCTTCCAACTCTGGAAGCGGCTAACTGCTATCATCATTATAATCCATGATTGGCAATTGCTTCCAACTCTGGAAGCGGCTAACTGCTATCATCATTATAATCCATGATTGGCAATTGCTTCCAACTCTGGAAGCGGCTAACTGCTATTATAACTATAATCCAAAGCTAATAGAAATGCTACACAAGGAGATTAAGTGGAATTGGCGATTGCTTCCAGCTCTGGAAGCGGCTAACTGCTATTATCATTATAATCCAAAGTCAATAGAAATGCTACACAAGGAGATTTAGTGGAATCTTAACTATATTAATTCATATTAGATATATATCACGACATAATAAGATATTAATTCAATGGCTGTAGCATACCTTCCAGTCAACTGTTAAGAAATGCAGTAAGTATGCTCTTGCACTCTCAAAGAACGATGTGCTGAAAAAGGAAAATTTGATCGTCACTATCGACAAGCATTGTGTTAGTCTTATCCACAGGCACAGATGAACACTCTTATGTAATGTCTTTGATTTTTAGTGGGCAGGAAGTATTTCCAGCTACTTAAAACTAATTTGAGCCCACTATGCATGCCGCATCCAGGCATGGGACCCCTAGTTTAACGTCCCTTAATGTATGTATAAAAGTTTAAAGTGAATTACGAGGTCAAGCCTCCAAGGTCACCCATCCGGAGTTTGACCTCACTCGACCGAGCTTAACTTCAGTCACCTGACAGAAACTGAGCAAGCCGCTCGGCCACCATTTAATGTCTACTATCATAATTGACATCGTGTAAATTAGATTACCGTTATTATGTAGGACAATTGATATTTTAATTTGTTTTGCTTTGTAATTAACTTCATATTGTAGTAACTTAGTTTGATCTTACAGTTATGTTTGTTGTAATAAGGTTAGAGGCCGTCTTGGCCTAGATACTTTTTTGAATAAAAAAACAACAATACTTACTTAGCTGTACTCTTCTCTGATTCCTGTATGATGGCACTGCAAAGATCTCGAACGAACATGTAAAATTGTTTCCTGACTTTGTTTTCATATTCCAAACCACACCCATTCAAGAAATCACAATAATGTCTTGGAAAGTTTTGCTGACAGTGCAGCAATTGTTGTAGGAAGAGAATCACATGGGGCTACGAAAAAAGAGATTTTCAGATTAGAACGACCAATTGATGAATGTCTGTTCATAAATTGATGAATGGCTGGGCCGTTCATAGTCAGAGCCAGATGACGTCTATTTCTATGTCTATTTCTGCTATGGAAGGCACAGAGTATTGTATTTTTTTGTCGTTTTACTTTTAACAATGATACAAAAAATGATGAATGACTTGTAAATAGAAGCGATGATAAATGCCATATGAGTCAAAATATGTACCCAATGCTGAATCAGAAATCATATAACAAAGACAAGCATCCAATTTGTGAAGTCCTTATTAAGGGTTTTTTTGGTCCACACCTTTGACTCATGTGCAGGGGTGTATATTCGCATAATGAGACCCTAATATTGGGCGGGGGCAGCCAAATGACTACCTTTACACCAAATTAGCACGGTGCAGTAATTAACGCTAATTGAAAGATTTCGCGTTAATTAAAACCATGTTGACTTGCGTTAATCATAGCACACTTTAGAAACTAGCTTCACCATTCGCGTTAATTTGTGATCGCTTAAAATAATACCCGTGCTAATTTGGTGTAGTAAGGTAGAGCATTGATTTTGGAAAAAGCACAGTGATACAGCAAGTGTAATAAATGCCGAAAAATGAAAGTTCTCAAAAACAATCACGCTGTAGCTCATTTGAAAGAGCAATGATTGGCACTCAAAATAAAAAAGGAATTATTAAAATCGGACCTATGAGAGCCAAGAAACAGATTTTTAAAGTTTCAAGAAATCACAAGTTTACAAATTTCATATCGAGAAGAAAATTAACACTTGATTTAGGCTAACTTCAAAATTCAATTTCTCTGCTCAAACAGCTCCGATTCTTGAAATTATTTTTTTATTTTGATCGTATACATCTCAGCATTATGTGTCTTTCATTTCATCGAAAACGAGTTTAAAATTTTCGCGAATTTTGCGAATTACTACAAGTACCATATTTGAGGATAAAAACCGATATTTAGGTAGAAACAGTTGAAAATCTAAAAGACGGGGTCAAACGGTGTCTTAGCAAAAAATATTACAATTAACTAGAACATGTTTCGAGTGCGTATGCCAAAGGTTATCTTTGGGAACCTTCTGCAAAAAATTCTATGGCCGTTTTAGAATGAGTGGTCATTTCTTGAAAATGACATGTGGTCGTACTGAAACCAGTGTTGTTTTACATTAACTGAATTGATATTCTAGATAATGCCCTAAACTCATTTCAAATTAAAGACAAGTCATTTAGCTGAGTTCTTGAAACTAAGATGAATTGAAGAAACTAAAAATCAAAATACACTAACGTATAGTGGACTGAAGAACCAGGAACTCTACTCTTTGTGACGTCTGAACCCGACACTGTATCAATCATGTCAAATTCAATTCCGAAGCACCACGTTCTTTCTTATCACTGTCAGACTAGACCTAATGCTTCCTCTTGAACTTTAATGTCATAGTTGTAGTTGACTGAGTTTGGCCGTACTTTCTTCAGAACGAGAACAAATGGTTATTGATCTGATTGATTTGATAGTTATAAGGACAGGGCAAATTTTGCGATGCTGTGGTGCCACTTCGACGTTTGCCTCGCAGTTTCTGAGACTACAGACACCAGAAACACCACTAAGACTGTCAGCGTTGATAGACTGAAGCTTTTCACCTATGGTATGATGCTGCACTTAGCAATACATTTCCACTCGGAAGAGAATAGATTTCCTTACTATACACCAAATGCTTGCCCATAACTAGGAAGCGGAGCTGCTTGAATTCTCAAAAAAGGCTATCTGATAGGTGTATGGTTTGAAAGCAGTCCTAACGCCTGGAACAAACATGTTCACAGCTTCCAAATTGACCCAGGATTCAGAGCAAGACAAACGTTTGTGCAACATGACATCCATGGCGTTTTGTCAGAATGCTCATAACATCTGCCCAGAATGTAGCAAAAGCGAGCCATATTCTACAAACTACGGCAAAAGTCAATGAGATGAATTATGATACTAAAACTCAAGAAGAAGCATTGGAGAAGTCTTCGTATTTATAACTGTGATAAGAAAGAATGTTATGCCTCTGAACTGAATTTGATATGATTTGATGCAGTATTGAAACCAGACGTCACAAAGAGTAGAGTTCCTGGTTCTTCAATCCACGATACGTTAATGTATTTTGATTTTTAGTTTCTTCAATTCATCCCAGTTTCTAGAATTCAGCTGCATGACTTGTATTTAATATGAAATGAGTTTAGGGCGTTATCTAAAATATCAATTCAGTTAATGTAAAACAACACTGGTTTCAGTAACGACCACATGTCATTTCAAGAAATGACCACACATTCTAAAACGGCCATATATTTTTTTGCAGAAGGTTCCCAAAGATAACCTTTGGCATACGCACTCGAAACATGTTCTAGTTAATTGTAATATTTTTTGCTAAGACACCGTTTGACCCCGTCTTTTAGATTTTCAACTGTTTCTACCTAAATATCGGTTTTTATCCTCAAATATGGTACTTGTAGTAATTCGCAAAATTCGCGAAAATTTTAAACTCGTTTTCGATGAAATGAAAGACACATAATGCTGAGATGTATACGATCAAAATAAAAAAATAATTTCAAGAATCGGAGCTGTTTGAGCAGAGAAATTGAATTTTGAAGTTAGCCTAAATCAAGTGTTAATTGTCTTCTCGATATGAAATTTGTAAACTTGTGATTTCTTGAAACTTTAAAAATCTGTTTCTTGGCTCTCATAGGTCCGATTTTAATAATTCCTTTTTTATTTTGAGTGCCAATCATTGCTCTTTCAAATGAGCTACAGCGTGATTGATTTTGAGAACTTTCATTTTTCAGCATTAATTACATTATTTTGCCATTCTGGATCACTGTGTCATTTAGAAAGTCTGAAGTTAAAAATGATAATATCACTTCAGGTATAATTTGTCAACAAAAAGTATTTTCAAACTATTTTAGCAAATAGAATATTACCGTGAAAATATCAGAGCGGTCTGATTGCTGAATAAATTCCCTTGCAAATGAGTAGATGTTCGCAACATTTTCTGCATACTGATGCCTCTGTTTTAATAGATCTTGTATCCTGAAGAAAGATGAAAGTAAGATGTCCATTATCAGAAATCGTTCTCACTGTTCAAACCAGGGCTCAATAAAGCGAAGTAGCGTGGTAGCACTGCTATAAGGAAGGAAATTGAAGTGCTCAGATTTCCCAGGAAGGAAGAAGGAAAAAGTAAAAAGGAAACTGAAGCGAGGGAAGGAAAGGGGAACAAAAGAAGGAAATAAAAGAAGTGGGATAGAGTTGGGCAGTAAACTGCGAAAGAAGAAGAAATTACATGAGAAGAAACAAAGGTACTTAGCTTAGCTTTAAACTACAAGCTATAAAGCGTAAGTGCGAAGGCTGCAAGAAAAGTTTCATTCAAGATGACACACAATAATATGCAAAACAGCAAAACAGGACTAAAATCAAGACTAAATTCTCCCAATATTTCTTCTGCCTTACAGCAATTACTTCGACGGGTTTTAGCATTTGCTAGCCTCTTGGGAGGATGGACATCGCTCGGAATAATGTTGTGCTCCCAGAGATGACATGTTCATCCTCCCAAAGGGATAACATTTGCTAAAGCATGTAAAAGTCATTGCTGTAGGGCAGAAACATTGGGAAAATGTGGTCGTGATTTCAGGCCTGCTTGGAAGGTTTCTTGGAGGGGCTTTCTCAAGGTTACTGTAACCGTTCAGGCGGCGATTAAGAAACTCCGTTTACCATGGCCGTTCGTCAAAATATACCAAACAAACTTATACATCATTCGACGCAGAATTAAACGCAGAATATCATGAAAATATATTCAGTTGATTCAATAAAATCACGAATGATTTATTCTAGATTTAAGGCAAAATCGACCACCCTTGCGAAAAAATCTTTGTGTACCATAATGATGATCGCTGGACCACTACTTTCCATTTACCAAAGATTTAAGATAACATCCCTGATAATTTCGGAACGGAGTGACCGATTTCAATCAAATAAATTTTAAAATGGATTTGAACATGTCCACCATTAAATGATATATTTGTCAATATTATCGTGTCAATATCCACGGAGCAGCGGCCTTTCAAACAGGGATTTTTTGTTCTTTACTCGCTCGATACAGCATAGGCTCCAAATCTTTCAAAACATTGGTGTAAAATTCAATGACCTATTCATTGAACAGAATGACTTCAAAGAAACTTTAGCTGCTTTGTCATAATTCTACCGCTGGACTTTCTAAAATCTTCAAAATAGTTAGAATTAGAGTGTTTTTCTCCTCTTTGAAGAATTCAAGAAAAATTTCAAAAAAACTTAAAATCATCGTAGTTTCCAAACTGTTTGATGCAACATGAAATGATTTCGAAGAAAACCATAGTTTATGGATGTCTACAATATGGTATCAAGCAAAAGTCTGTCACTCTTCTGGTTTATGATTTTGAAATCTAATGACGTCACATTCTCAAATAAGTTGAAATTTAAGATACGCTATAACTTTAAAAATCATTCACAACTTCTGAAAAGTCCAACGGTAGAATTATAGGTAAGTAGCTAAAGTTTCTTTCAAACCATTCAATACAAAGAAATAGTTCATAGTATTTTACACCCAACTTTTTACGCCGAGTTAAAGATTTGAAACCAATGCTGCCCGATACCAGTATGGTTGATCCCCTGATAAAGATTAAGTAAAAAAGCTTACCTCTGCGGAGACAAAGCTTCATTCAGAACAAAATCTGTGACCATTTGTAACGTTGGATATTTGTCGTAGTTAGATACATCTTCGCTTGGGCGACGACTCTAAAATTCAATTCAATCTAATTCAATTCAATTTTCCTTGTGGAACACAAAATCGTAATACAGTGCATAAAATAATAAAGCTGTATTCTACACGACCCAAGGAAAGCAGAGCTTATCGAGTTTGGGCCGTTAACAACACAATAATAAGAATAACAAAGGAAATATATATCTAATTCAAACATACAAAGTTGGAGTATGATACCTAAATGTACAAGAATACAATACAAATGAGGCAAAAGCAATTTTCTGGTCAAAGCTTGGTTGCATTTTATGAAAAGTAACTACAATGAAAAGTAACTACAAGGAAAAGTAACAGGACGAAAAATTTGAAGATAAGGCAAAACTTTCTTTCCAACTTTTGGAAGAAAAACGAGGCATTCGAGGTAACCCTAACCTTAAATATTCACCCTCCTGATCCCTAATCCCTAACCCCAGGGGGTTAATATCTGAAGGAATTTAAAGGTATAAAGCCTCGTGGCCCAGAAAGAAAACAGCCTTGAGGAACGAAGCAATTTTAGTCGGAAACTGGTCACAACAAAACATATTTGGGGAACGGTTCCGCTACTCAACGCAATCGGAGTTTAGAAAAAGTCATGGCTCTGCTGTGAGCTGGAGGAGAAGGTTTTGTTTGAGGAAAGTTTGGTAATTTTGCAAGACACCGAGGGAAATTTCAGGCCTATCGGGCAACGGCAACTGGCTTATGAATTTTTGGGTCATAAACAACGCGAGGAGTTCAAAAAATCTAGTCAGCCTGACTTGATAAAACGAGGATGGCTTAACTAACGAAATTGGCATCTGGACGAAAGTTTCACGATTTTCTGGCCTCTGAACGCAATTTTCAAGAGTTTGTAGAAATTACCAATTTATAGTCGCTGGAATCCTGCTTGTTCCATGATCTTGAACGATGCAATGAGTTTGCTCTATTTAGAAATCCACTTTCAGTCTACAAAATAAATGATAATTGAATAAATGACATACATTCTCTGATAATTTTTGAAGAACACGAAACCGAAAGCGAATTTCGATTTGTATAAAGCTGACCATACGAAAAAGTGCTTCAAAGGGATTGGACATTTGCTATTTGCGGCTCCCATGTGTAACTGCGCAGCGATGCATTGTTATTTGATGAAATGGCCGAACAAAGAAAGGGCGACTTATGATTCTATCTCAAACGCGACAAGAAAATTTTTAAACTTCACACTGAAAATGCCGGTTACTTTTTCCGCGCAAAGATAATAATTTTTATATCAAAAAGACCCGCCAAAACTACTCTGTTCGCCTCGATGTGTACTTTTTTGATATCGTATACGAGGCTTATACAACATTGCAGAGTTTGGGGCATATCCTCGAACGAACGAACGGACGCCGTACTGAAGTACTCACGATCGCAGATGAGTTGTTGTTTTAAAGTCAAAATAGCCGGTTCGAAACTTGCAGAAAACGGAGAAATAAGTCATCCAGTGAAATTATAGAGAGTTTGTTATGCCAGAATCATGTGTACTTTTTCGATTTATGCTCACAGTTTTACTCAAAGGATGAAAATTGTAAGAAATTTGCTGAAAATGATCGCTGCGGCCTATTCAAAACAGTGGGAGTTGCTGGTGAGTGAAAGCTATTATCTTTTGTCCAAGATCTTTTCCACATGACAAGGGTTGTATCACTCGTTAAAAAGAGTGCATGAGAAATTTAAACGAAAGAAGTTTCAGCGCTTTTCCAAGGCCTTTTCTGAAAAGATATTTGATTTTGTTCCAGACGTACTAGATATTCGAGGAATAGTACACATCTCAAGCTGAAAATTTCAAAACAGGTAATTGATAACACGGAAGACACAACCCTCCCCCCCCCCACCCCAAAAAAAGGACCTTTCCTCGGCAGTAGCGCTCTATGACAATAATACGCATCAAAATGCAAGTTAAATAGTTAAAGATGTCCGTACCTCTTTCAATTTCTTCGGCAATTTTGATAGCCCAGCAAACTTGAGGAGAAACAGCGCCTTTTCTTTGCATGAAAGCACTGCAAAAAAGTATCATAATGTCAGAAATCTTTTCAATAAACTGGTGTTCTACATGTCTTCTCAATCTACTGTCTAAATGTATCACAACAGACAAATACTTCCACAACGATGACTAAAACTTTACAGGGAACATGGTGGTGTGGCCAAGTGGCAAAGACGCAGTGTTTCGAATCTTGGTGGTTCGAGTCTCATAGTTGGAACTACAAGCCACGAGCCATCATCCAACTAAGCTGTCCATCCTTCCGATATCGGTAAATGAGTACTCGGAGGTAGCACTGAGAGCACATACCATTGTACCGCAGGCCCACATCAGCTGTATAGCTATCAGAGGCCTAGCCTGCGTTAACAGACAAATGTTGCTTGTTTGCTTGCTTGCTTGCTTGCTTGCTTGCTTGCTTGCTTGCTTGCTTGCTTGCTTGCTTGCTTGCTTGCTGCAGTTCATGGACTAGAGTGCATGGACCATGGTTGAAATAAAAACATCATATATGATTGGATGAAATACGAAAAATGAGATCAATCTTACAAAGAGATCATCATAAAAATACGTTACAAAATGCAGTACCCATAACTACAAGCCTCTAAAATCATTCATAGTTACCTGGGGCCTCGGGATCTCTCATTTCGATATCTTTGTTTTCCTCTCCTTCTTTTGCATCTTCCACCAAAACAAACAATTTTTGCCTTTTCTCGAGCTGCAAAAATGATAGAAGCATCTTGCAAACTTGAATTCAATTGCAGAGTTATCAGCAAGGAAGAAGCGCATACAAGAATCAAGATTTCTGCAACTAAATTGGCACTATTTTATCTCGGCCTAATTAAGACAACAGCCTTTATCTCAAAATCAATCATTATTATCATCACCATCATCATCATCATCATCATCATTATCATTAATCTACCGGGTGTCCCAAAAAAAGTATGGGACAGATTTGGTTGACTCCAGCGATGTGAATGTAGCTTTAATCAATGGCTAATCACTCTCAAAATGTTCCTCGATAGTTAACCTGAACAAAGATACCTCGTTTGTTGGTATTGGTGCTTTGAGAGCAGAAATATCAATCTTGAAAGCTCAAATTTGCGTCCACTTGCAAACCAGAGCATAGGCCTTTTGGCCTAAACAAATTCCTAAAGCACATCGAAATTGAGAAATGAAATTAATGAAAAATTAAGAAACTTCCCAATGGGTGACTGAAGGGTGACTTATGGAAAACAGAATAGCACAAGATCTAATATTGTTAGAATTTTATCAAAGTTATCGGTGATTTATACGCTGTGCCTTAAGAAATTGCTTGGGCCAAAAGGCTAAAGCTCTGGTTTGCAGGAAGGGGCAAATTTGATCCTTCAAGATTAACATGTCTGCTCTCAAAGTACCAATATAAACAAACGAGGTATCTATGTTCAAGTTAACTATCGAGGAACATTTTCAGAGTGATTAGACATTGATTGAAGCTAAACTCGCAGCGCTAGAGTCAACCAAATCCGTATACATTTTTTTGGGACACCCGGTATTTAACGTAGGTTACCTTACAAAAGAAGAATAGCTAAATTACAGCTAATTCAGGCCTACTTTACAAAATTTCTTAAATGTAGTGCAAAACGCAGAAAATTTAGAAAGAAAGGTGTTAGAAACAAAACATAGGCTCACAAGAATCCTCCTGACACCTTCCGCAGCACCAAAAGCAGCCAGAAGACATGACGGAACATCCTTTGGCGTCTCTCCAATAACTGACGGAAAGCAAAAATTGACAATTAGAAGTAATTTTTAGCAGCGAAGTCTGTCTCAAACAAGATGCCACGCGAAATTTGCGACAACGCGTGATAGACTAGCCATCAACTCTTTTATAGACCAGTAATATTTTGGGAGCGGAATAATGTATGCTACAATTGTGACTTCAGCTTTTAACAGCTGTGATACGTTCCAATAGAAAGGATCTTAAATTAAAGAACGGGGCTATAGAAATCTAGTCTAAACATAGTACAACAGAATAGCCGCATCACTTATGTCCCAATTATTTTCATCGATCGAGAACATAAATACAACATGCCAATTTAAGATTGACCCAGGCCTCCTAGTCAACCTACTTTAAACCCTGCTGACTTTCTTTAACTAACATGAAAACTGCGAAAAAAGCCAGTGATGACTTACTGTATGTAGAAATAGCTTCTCTCATTTCTTGCGTATGCCAAACCAATGCAGCAAATACAGAATGAACAGCAGCATCCATTGTTTCACCGCCAAGGTAATGGCCATTGCGAGATGATCGGCATCTGATATTGAATTCAAAAGATACAATTTAAGTTGTTTAGAACCGTGCAGCATAGGTTCCAAATCTTTATTTCGGCGTAAAAAGGTGGGTGTAAAATTCAATGACCTATTTCTTCTGATTGAATGGCTTGAAAAAACTGTAGATACTTATGTATAATTCTACCGTTGGACTTTTCAGAAATGTTGAATATTTTTGGAAATTACAGCATATCTTACATTTCAACTCATTTGAGGATGTGACGTCATCAAATTTCTAAATCATAAACCAGATGAGTGACAGACTTTTGCTTGATACCATATTGTAGGCATTTATAAACTATGGTTTTCTTCCAAATTATTTCATGTTACATCAAACAGTTTAGAAATTATGGTGGTTCTAAGTTTTTTTGAAAATTTTTCTTGAATTCTTGAAAAAGAAGAAAAACACTCTAATTCTAAAAATATTGAAGATTTCAGAAAATTCCAACGGTAGAATTATAGAGAAATAGCTAAAGTTTCTTTGAAATCATTCATTTCAAAGAAATAGGTCACTCAATTTCACACCAGCCTTTTTGAAGATTTGGAACCTATGCTGAACCGTGCACAGAAGGTAACACAGTCCACGATTGTTTTCCAAAGTCACTGTATCCAACTTACATAATCAAGCAAACGTAAACACACAATAAATTAAAGGGTGTGTTTTATTGGTACAAGTAGTTCTGAAAACGGTAGACTTGGTAGACTCAGAATTCATGTTTGATTGACTCACAAATTCCGAAGGTTTGAAAGGCCTGCTGAACCTTCTGCTCCAAATGGCAGAGGGTTCGGCAGACTATGGAAAGATTCTCGTTGTCATTTGCGAAACTCTGAAAACGAGGCGCATTTGCTCGCGCTGCTACGGTAATCGAGTCAGTGCAAATTTTTTACTCTTTGTTGCCAAGCACCAAACTCGTCTTCGTGTTTTTCAACTCAGAAAGAAATTTTATGATAGGTTTCATAAGCGAATTTTGGTTACCCTTTTAAACGGGATACTTTTTTGGGACACACGATGGAAAACCCATATCTTTCTAGCTCAATAGATCTGTTAAGCGAGTGACCAAGGTTTAACACTGTCTACAGAGATAGCAATATTGCTAAATGTTTCATCACTGTTCTTCTCATACAAGCTAGACCTCGTTAGCTTAATATATATATGAAGACAAATACAGGGATACCTTTCAAAAAGCTCTATTACTGATTATTCATTTGTTAAATTTGACATATCACACTTTAACAAATTGTGGTCTCTTTATGATCTTATCATCATTAAAGAAACATATTAATAAAAGTTAATATCTCACCTCTGAATAAATGCTTTCGCTGGCTCTTCTGAATTGTCAATCAGCTTAACAAGAAATGCATTTACATCGGAATCAGCCGGACTCGATCCCTGCACAATCAAAATAAAACATCAAACGAAGAATTTTCCAGTTCATTGTTTTTGCATATTATGACAAACGAGACTGCAACACGTTTTGGCAAAACCTTCACAGGTAAAAAAGGACCTACAACGTAGTTCCAACACACAGCATCAACGCTAAATTAAACTAAAATGTTTGTTTATTTAACGGAAAATGACAGGCTTCTTTGTCTCAAGGTATTTGTTCCCAGACATTAAATCATTTTATCAAGGCCTAAAAAAAACCATAGATACACACAATATTTTCTGAGATGTTACTAAATCCTAAGTCTCGTTCGTTATCGTATTCGGGCTTACTCGGTTGGCAGTGAGCGGCGAAAGTGCAGCGAGCGAAGCGAGCGGAACAGGCAGCGAACGAGACATGTGAAAGGTGGGTGCTCATGAATAATTAATGAGATTTTTAATTGGTAGCGGTCAAGATTTTGACCGGTGCGGCAGCTTTTGAAGTTATATCTAGCCAATCAAAGATGTCATAAGACAAAAGGAAATCGATCGTGGGAGAGAGAGCTATTTTGGACAGGGGGATACTTTGCGTGCGAAGCGAAGCGGATTCTTGGGCCAATCTTCAGAACATTGTAATTTCTATCCACAAGAAGTCCATAGAAGTTGCGAAATAAGTCATGAACATCGAACAGCTTGGCTTGTTACAAGGAAAGGACGTTGTGTTGCATTGCAACCAGCTGCTTCAGGAAAGTCTGTCGTTTAATATCCTAGAGATCTAAAATCTAAATTGTCCTAAGCAATGCAAATTTTAAAGACGACAAGCGTCTGAACTGTCAACTTCTCAGTCTCACTACACTAAATAATGTTCTTGAACTTTTTCTCTTTTTTAATAGGCTCAAACTTTTACCCGGTTGTTTTGTGGCTTCAAATTGTTGTTTATTCTCATTTGAACCCGTAGGTATTCTCTAAGGATTTTGTAAAACTCATGTTTCTGTCCGGTTTGATGAAACCAATGAAACAAACTCTTTATATGGTCTTTAGGTGACCTCTATTCATTGAAATAAAATGATCACTAAAACTTCGTTCGTGCAAACTGTAAACATAGTTTTTGAAAAAAGCCTCCTTCCACAATTGACAGACTGACATTCAATAGCCTTTTAGAATATGCAAGTAATCCCCTTTGAATTTAAACTAAACTACGTCATTCGTTCAATTGTAATTCATATTTTCATTGAATAACAGAATGTCATGATTTCAATGAGAAAACTCTCATAACAATTGTTGGCTAGTGCAACCCCCTGACGCTCTTCGCAATTCAATCAGCCTTGGTTACATCAAGAATCTCATTAATTATTCATGAGCATCCACCTTTAACAAGTCTCGTTCGCTGCCCGTTCCGCTCGCTTCGCTCGCTCCACTTTCGACGCTCACTTGCTGACGAACCGAGTGGGCCCGAATACGATAACGAACGAGACTTGGAGCAAGTCTACTAAATCCCTGAAAAGTTGCAGTAAGGGGCAAACTGTTATGAACAAGATTTTCTACGTACATAATAGCCGGATAAGGATCGTTGCAGCTTCCCGATACGATAACCACCTCTGAAAAGTGATGACCAAAGTTCGCTGTGCAGGAGCGCCAGTTCACCTTCTCCTGCCTTTCCTGATTGTGTTTCAAGTGCTGTAAAAAGGCAACATCTTAGCTAAGACTATATGATACAATCAATTGAACATTAGATTGCAAATCACTGTCAAAAATCGTCTTTACCATATATGTCTTCTTGTTCATATCTACATCCATCTTATACGTAATTATGTGTTTGATTTCACAAGAAAGACAATTCTAATTCCCTCACATTATGAATGGAAAAGCGCCCAAAAATCTTCAGGTCAAAAGGACAAAGTTCCGACAAAGTTTTAACTTACCTCTCCTACAGTCGAGTGAATTACTGCATAAAATTCCAAACAATCTTGAGATGTTCAGTTGCAAATCGAATATCCATGTGACAGCAATATCTGGACGTCCTAAGGCAATCACCTGCCAAATAGAAGGAAATAGTTCGTGATACACTTCATAGCCATGAAAAATGTAGAAAACGCTACTAAAATTGTTGTTTGTTCATTCTTCTAAGAATCGAAAGTCTGAGAAGCCAAGGTTATTGAAGCAATGTCCTAGTCCTTCCCCTCGATATGACCACGCCTCGAGATTCCTTCAGCCTGGAATTACAGAGTCTGCGATTGTCCTCACTCTATGTAGCAGGTTTGCCAGTGCGGGAACTCGAGCAGCCAACCTTTATTTTTGTAGGTGAGCGCGATATAACTGATTGCTCCCTGTGGAAATAAAAATGTTTCTGGAGCTACAAAAACGGAGGTTATACGGGACATGAATCTCAGATCTAAAATCACATCCCGGTTAAAGTTGTGTCCCCACTGACCTTGCATTTTCAAAAATAGTTCGCAAACTTTTCTTCAAAGGGAGTACAAAGACCAGCAGCCTTTGCCATCGCTTGTCTTTGCTTTTGTGAATTTCGTACAGTCATTTATTCTGGAAGCTGTGCAGAGCAAGTCACTGACTTCGCGAAAGGCATGCTGGTCTTTGTACTTCCTTTAAAACAAGGAATGCTCATAGACGTACCTTGAATTTGTATCCCCATTCGTTATTGCTTCCGTCAGAATGGAACAGGAAATGCAACTTTTGGCCAGCTTTGAATTCAACAGTCTACGACAGAACAATACAATTTTGATTTTATCTTATCAGTTATTATTTCGTACACAAAAGAAATCCTTTTTTCTTTTGATAAACTATAGACATTCAATCAGAAAACTGACTTGAGTGCGTCCATTTCGGTGCATGATTGGCACACTCTTAAATTGAATTACCCTGGGTAACAGATCCTGAGGCGATGAAGAGGGAAAACTGTTGCATGGAGCAGTGTGAGAGAGGAGGAACAGTAATTTTCCATCCACTTCTTTTGATTTTGTCCTTTATTGTCCTGGTATCTAGTGTAAAATAAAAGTAGCTTTCAACAACAAACTTATAATTATCAATCTTCTACCACGACATTACAAATTTAAACTGTTTCAAATCTGTTTTTAGAATAACTCTAGCAACAAAATTAATTACCTGAGGCCAATCACTTGTTCCAACACGTGAATCGAACCTCCTTTTTCTTTCTTTCGAATCCGTAAATTCCAAGTAGTCATACCTATAAATGAGACGATTACTCGGTCAGTTCCTAGAAACATAGGGATCCATCTAGGCTAGATAATGTCGACGCGACAAAACTCACAGTCGTTACAAACAATTGCAAAATCTCTATTAAGGCCCCTCTCTAGTAAGCCCTCTCTCTAATAAAGCCTTTCCCTTTTAAGGCAAAATTTTAATAAACTTCCTCTCTATCAAGCCCCCCCCCCCAAATTCATATCATAAGCCAGACGTTATCAGATATTTTCCATTTATTTAGCTGAACAAGTTTGCATGTTAACTCTGATATGGTTTGGGATAAAAAAAGTGCCACATTTGTGTATTTGACACGTAAAATCGTATGTTGACTCTGCAAATGTGAAGTAAAAGAACTGAAAAGCTATCATTTATATCCTTGTCATCTGACTTCGTGAATAAGCCCCCCCCCCCCTCCCCCTCTAATAATCCCCGTCTTTTTAAGCCTCTTCTGGAGTCTCCAGAGTTAAATAAGCCCCTGGGGGCTTAATAGAGCTTTTACGGTATCATCACACTGACAGAGTTTGTGCTAGGTTAACAGCTTACATTTGCCAGGAAAAAAATTTGTTAAACATCTCATTGAAATCGAAGTTGACCATGCTCGAAGAACAATGCATAGCCAAAGAAAACATGCTTTCGTCTTTGTCTTTGCTTTCGTACTTTCTTTGTACTTTTCATAGACAAGCCTATAAGCCTTCGCCTATCCCCCTTAAGTGTGCACTCTACATGTAAATATATTGCTTGATCATGATAATCAAAATAATGAAGAATTTCAGAGAAGATATTTGAGTAGTTCTAGAGTCTACGAAAAATCGAAAAATAACGCAAAATGTTGGAAACGTACCTCTTCTCAGTTTCACATTTCGGATCAAATTCAACTTTGAATTCTGAGCAACCAGGGCAATTGAAAACCTGCAAGAAAATTGTATAAAATGATGTCACTGGCGGTTAAATGATGCAAAGGATTCATGAAATAAGGCGGCATTTCGACCTGATTTTATCACCAATCATACCAACCCCGGACTGGTCCTTTAACAGCTGTGTGTTACCCAAGCTGCTTCCCAAGTTGTTACCCAAGTTGTTACCCAAGCTGCCTTCTTTTAAAGTAAATGAACGGAGATATAGCGACATGATCTAAACATAGCACAAAAGAATGGCATGAGCCACTTATGTTTCTATTGTTTTCATCGATCGAGAACATCAAATACAATAGGTTATATTTAGACTGACCCAGTCCCCTAGCTAAGTTGCTTTTAACTCCGTTGAATTACTTTAAAGGGGCTGTACAGCCCGTCCTCTCTGCGTGGCTCTGCGTGTCAAATCATCGAATGTGTTTAGGCTAAACACAACATAGCTAATGGCGATCTTGCACAGAGAATAGTAATCTAAAGTATCTGCGACAAACTTGGTGATCGAAGCTTTGATGCAGGATTTGTTCTATTTTTCTAACGCCGAATATTTGAAAGTTTTAATGGGTATCAAAAGTTCCATCACATTTAATGACATAGACAAGAAAACACTGCAATGAAAGTTATGTAGAAGCTGCGATGAAACTAGTCGCCATTAAAAACCCAAAGCTTTAGTCACGTGCGCGGGTCGTCCCGTACTTTCCGATTGTTTACAAAAATCTTGTACATCTTGCATAAACTTAGTCTATATCAAGATTCAAGTCAGCAAAGTCAAAAGAAGGCTATAGATTATACCGGGTGAATAAAATAAAAACAGTTCAAATATATGCAAGCCTGCCGTTTGCTGATAATTCATGAGATTCCTTCAAAGTAATTCTTATTGAGTAGGAGACATGTCAACTTAGATGATAAAACTTAGTTAGTTAAATCGGTCCAATTGCTTATGACTTACATGTGATTTTATAAAAGTGCTTTACCTCAGAATCGTTCAAAACGGGCCTAATCTTCAGGATCAAATTTTCCAACATTTCTTTATATCACAAATATAAACAACTAGACTACAATGAAATATAAATATTTTGTGGCTGCCATAGCTGGAAAGGACATTATGATGTCATCGAGTTGCAACTACGGCAGCCACTTACATCAATGAAAAAATATGCATTAAATTTAAGAAAAGAACAACTCAACAAGGCGTCTCAGAACCCCCTCCAACTGACAGCAGATGATTGACTCTAACGAATAAACACAAATAAATGAAACACCCAAAGATATCATGAAGGTTGTAGTATACCAGATCTGCTGTTCGTGATACAAATGGGAGTGCTTCTTTACAAGAAACCCGCTACAAATACTACAAATAGAACGAAAATGTTGGTGCTGTTTCGTGCTTAAATTTAGTCTGAAACCTTTTCGTATTTTTGATAAAAGAAATTGTTGCTTCAAGGATTAGCCCCTTACCGTCATCAAATGCATGTTATTGTCGTAATTATGCTTCGATTCCACATCCCAATTCCTGAGGACCACATTCTCTTGTTTCTCATTCCAATCGTCATGCGTTGATTGGTGGAATAGCTCAGGCAGATCATGTGACACTTTCTTCAATTCTGCGTTCAGCTTTTGTAGAGTACGCAGCAACGTGACGCATGGTGTGTTCAAGGTTGAGAACACATTCAAGAACAGTACCTAAAGATAAGACACACATTAGATCTCTTCATAAAACAGCGAATTAGGTGGTTTGGACATGCACTACGCCTCCCTGAAAATACACCATATAAACAAGCAATAAATGAATTCAAACGAGCAGTAACAAGACCAAGAGGCCATCCCATCACAACATGATACAGCCAAGTATTAAGTGAACTCAAAGATAAAGATGTAGATATTAACAAGCTCAAATAAATCGCAAATGACGGAAGTAAATGGAGAGAAATTGTTACAGAATTTAACTAAATGTAATGTAGTGCTACGTAAAACAGGTAGAAAAACTAAAATGAAACTACCTGGGACTAAAAAAATTCTTCCCCTGGTATGAATAACTCACCCAGGGGGATTTCATTGTCCCAAGAGGACAAAATACATGCTAATACACGTAAGTGTCAATATTGTTAAGAAGGAAAACCAAGGAAATTTGCTCGTCGTTTTCACTCGTTCTTGCAGGTTTTAGAAAGGGGCTTTTTGCAGAAAATCTCCGATATCCACGGGAAGGAACGACCGATTAAAGCCGGGTAAATTACTGAATCTAGTTGAATATATCGGCAATGAAATAAGACAGTTTCCAATATCATTGCTTTGATATTCAGGGAGCAGCATTTTTTTAAACGCCGGGCGTTCTTTTTTTCCCACCCAGTAGTTTTGTAAGCAAAAGACTGATGATAGCTTACCAGTTGTCTCATTGTTACTGAGATGAAAGTGTGCTCCAGACGGTCGACCACTTGAGCCTGCGACGAAGAATTGCGTACATATAATATGCGTTTCGTGTATCTCTGAATCTCTGAAAATTTTTTAGAAGCAAACCAAAACTGTTACTTTTTGCTTTCAAGATTATCAGAAAGACACGATTTTGAGATCTTCCTCAGTCAAGCTGAAACTCTAATAAACACTTAAAAAATAATGCAATGCATATTCATTATATCAAAAAATTTTATTCATATTTCAAAATCCATCATTACTGCGTCTCACAAATATTTATCTGATTAAAGTTGGAATTCACTTAGTTTTAAAGGAATAAAGCTAATTTACACTTAAGGTATAAAGCTAATTTACTTCCTGCAATAAACCTAAAGTAATGCTTATTAGTTCACAATTAAAGGAATTCATTGTCAATTTACAAATCGTAAAAGGCAATTGGCTCCATGTGAAGTATCAATTTCCTTTTTGAAAGCTGCAACAAACTCTATATTCACTGCATCATCATCAAGGGTATTCAACACCATACCATACCTCCCCTAAATCTCAATAAGTTTTATGGGAGACTATTGTGTGACTGGCTCCATCTGAAGTATCAATTTCCTTTTGAAAGCTGCAACAAACTCTATATTCACTACATCATCATCAAGGGTATTCAACACCATAGCTCCCCTCAATCTCAGTGAGTTTTATGGGAGACTATTGTGTGACTGGCTCCATCTGAAGTATCAATTTCCTTTTGAAAGCTGCAACAAACTCTATATTCACTACATCATCATCAAGGGTATTCAACACCATAGCTCCCCTCAATCTCAGTGAGTTTTATGGGAGACTATTGTGTGACTGGCTCCATCTGAAGTATCAATTTCCTTTTGAAAGCTGCAACAAACTCTATATTCACTGCATCATCATCAAGGGTATTCAACACCATAGCTCCCCTCAATCTCAGTGAGTTTTATGGGAGACTATTGTGTGACTGGCTCCATACGAAGTATCAACTATTGTATGAGACCCCTGACAGAGTTTATATAAAAATTGCTTGCGTAAATTTACAGATTTGTTTGGAAATTCTCCTAGAGGAAATTCTCTCACTAGTAATATCATCATCATCATCATCATCAAATTACGCTATTACGTCAGTCCCTGACATTGCGAGCCTGATAATTCCACTCCAAGTGTTTCTGTTATTTGCTAGTTCCTTTAATTTGTTTGTGTCTTTTACATTCAGGCCTTGTCCTCCTAGATCTTTATCAATGAGGCATAACCAAGTGAGTTTTGGTTTGCCTATTTGTGGCTGGTGTTTCCTCTGGCAGTCTGAGCAAATGTCCTAGCCAGCTTAATCTTCTCCTCTTAATTTCCTAGACTGATGATATGGTCGTAGTTATCGCTATTGAAATACTGCCGGACGCTCCTAACTACGACTCATAATCAAACGCCATTATTTTGAAATGACTATGACTGCCTCGTTTCGATAAGGGCCTAGGCAGAAAAGCACAAACATTTGTAGTTTTCAAATGAAACACATTGATTTGAAAACTTCACAATAAATCAGTTAATGCTTAGCGAAAGCAGCAAAATAGTACCTATGTACAAAATTTGATATTGTCGCCAACTGTTTTCATGGTATTCTTGTTCGTAAGACTTTGTTCTGTCTGGCCAAGCTCCTTGAAACTCTGCTTTGAGCTTCGAGTTTCCGTTGGTCAACATCAATCAATCGAATTTGCAGAGATTATAATGGCGCTGTATTTGTTGTATACTTTGTACATGACTGTGTATAGCAGCCTCGTTCCCAAGGGCGTTCAAAAGTGAAAAAAGTCAGTCCAAAAATATTGCCGTAATAATATGAGTCCCAGTAAGAGCGATCTCGGTCTGGTGTAATAGCCTCGTTTTGAATAGCGATTACTGGGACTCATTGTAATCAGTCTAGCCATACACATCACGGCTGAAAACACCCACTTTTTGGTAACTTAGAAATGGTTTCATCTCTTTCGCTTGCTTTAATGACCACTCCAAAACGTTGATGAACTTGCCGGGTAAGAAATTTTTAAGACGGGCACTCTTAATTTGGCTCTTGGATTTCTTTCAGATTTTGGAAGCAATGGTAACATTGACATGTCTACATTTGTTTCATTTTAAGACTCTTAGGGTATCCGTATGCAGCCCAACTTGTAAAGCTGGCCTGATTTCATGCTGCATGAAATTAATTTGTGGTGCTAAGTCAGCAGCACGTTGCTGCAGCTCCAAATGCGGCCATAATTTCTCCTTACATGCGTTAAACAATGGACTTAAATTGAATGAAATCATGAAATCCACAAAACACAAAACAAAGGATCGCAATGCATGCTGGTTACCCAAAAGTCTTTAATCCCCTTCTTTAACAAATGAAACTTACATTCGTAAACAATATAGTTGCCAACTGATTTCGCTCCTTCGTTGCAGCTACTACAATTTGTATGACACCAGTTCAGCAGGCTCTTTTGCATTGCGCTGAGAAGTTGAACAAGATTTGATGGCTTTTCCGCAGCGTTTCCTTTCGTTACTTGAGCGATGCACTGGAAAGTAAGAAGGCAATAAATCACAGCAAAGACTTCGGGTTCAGCTGTGGAAGCGCAACCGCAAGTAAATCATCAGTCTGCTTAAACTAGAGCTGGCTGCCTTTTGAGTTCCAAGGTACAATGATCACATAAAATATCACGTGAAAATAGCAAAGTTTCTCTACTTACATGGACACATAACCTTTAAAGGGGCGTGCTCTATAAAATCCCTTTGTAATTTCGGAACATAGCGGCTGATTTTAGTGAGGTAAATCTCAAAATGAATTTCAACATAAAATAATGTATTTGTCAATATGATTGCCATGATATCTAGGGGGCAATGGCCATGCAAAAACGGGGGATTGTGTTTATTGACTTACCCAACAACAACAACAACAATCAATAAGCTTTCACTGCAGTTCCATCTTCAATCTTGTGTCGATCAATGTTACATAACTAGCCACGACCGAATTTCACACATGATACAAAGACTATATACAACTAAATGATCTAGGCATCCAGTTCAAAGGCGTTATGGCGCAATGGTGCAATCACCTGATTTTGCAGCCAGAACAGTTAGGCTGACAGAGTTCGAGCCCAGCATGTGCCCCACCACTTGAGCGCCATGACAAGGAGTAGCGGACGAGATTAGGTCTTCTCTAATCCCAGCACTAGGCGCTAAAAACCGCAAAATACACCTTTATCTTCACCTTCATCCACACACTAAAATATCAGGGTTTGAATTTTCAACTTACTAAAATAATGCATTATTTTCCCTAAGATGTACGAATTTTGCTTCATACCTAAGTGTACTTACCTCTCTGTATGCAACTGAAACCAATGTCTGCATTACATGAACAACCGAATCTTTATCGAAATCGTCCTGCAACAAAACAATAGATATTCAATAAGAAGTAAATCTAAGAATACATAGAGAAGAAATATACCATGAGGAAATATAAAAACATTCTTAAAAAGGTGGAGATTAATGGAATACTTTTTACAGTGATAAAAGACAGAAAATTGAAAAAATTATTGGTCGCTGCCACGAAAGGAAACCTTTGCATTTTATGGACCCTTGCATTTTGTCGATCCTTTGCATTTTAAAGTTCCACCGACGATCCACAGTACCTCCATTGTCATCTTTTTTACGAGCAAACGCTAATAGAGCACTGTTGTCACAAAATGACATAAACTAGGTTTCAAGTGCTACATATGCAAGTCTAAAATTAGCCGTTTACACTTAATGATTTTGATATATGTATGGATATTGCTAAGCAACAGGAATAAGATCATGTGTAGGCATTACCCTTTTCCATTTCATAAATTGCCTCTACTTAGCTCCATTCATTAACTTTATGTTGGTAAATTTTCGACAAATGGAAAAATGGAAAAAGTGTGACGAGAGTCGCGAACTCCTGCTATCTAGGCTTCTAGGCAGATGTTCTACCAATTGAGCTATCCTGACACGCTCGTATTTGTAAGCGTGGTTCATGGATACCCAGATCAGTGTGGCGACGTAACCTGTATAATGTCTAGCCCACGCGACTCAATGTCCCAAACGCAGACCGGCTCAATGCCCTCGATGCAACCCTAACAGAATCTTGCAAATACGAGCGTGTCGGGATAGCTCAATCGGTAGATCATCTGCCTAGATACCAGGAGGTCGCGAGTTCGAATTTGCTCTCGTCACAATGTTTCCATTTTTCCATTTGTCCAAAATTCATCAAAATAAATGTGATCAATTCTACCAAATATACATTAACTTTAAACACATACACTTGGCAATGAGTCAGGTAGTCCAAGCAATCCACTGGCATCCCTATTGCTAAAGAATCTGCATAAAGATGCAAATGTGTAGCCAACTGAAACTGCCTTCTTTTCTTCCATGACTTGGTCAACAAGTGACAGCAAATGCTCTCTCCTCGCTTCTGCATCAGGGAAGAACACTTCCGCACCTGTGAAAAGAATATTCAAGAACATAGCATAGGTTCCAAATCTTTATTTTGGCGTAAAAAGGTGGATGTAAAATTCAATGACCTATTTCTTCTGATTGAATGGCTTGAAAGAAACTTTAGACACTTATCTATAATTCTACCGTTGGACTTTTCAGAAATTTTGAATATTTTTGTAAATTACAGCGAATCTTACATTTCAGTTCATTTTAGGATGTGACGTCATCAAATTTCTAAATCATAAACCAGATGGGTGACAGACTTTTGCTTGATACCATATTATAGGCATTCAAAACTATGCGTTTCTTCAAAATTATTTCATGTTACGTCAAACAGTTTAGAAATTACGATGTTTTTAAGTTTTTTTGAACATTTGTCTTGAATTCTTGAAAAAGAAGAAAAACACTCTAATTCTGAAAATATTGAAGATTTCAGAAAATTCCAACGGTAGAATTATAGAGAATTAGATAAAGTTTCTTTGAAGTCATTCAATTCAAAGAAAAAGGTTACTCAATTTTACATCAACCTTTTTAAAGATTTGGAACCTATGCTCAAGAACACATAAACGCTGTCCACAGAAAAGCAGGGAAAATCTGGTGTTTGGTAGACTGGAGGACTTTGTTTTGTTATTCAA
Source organism: Aurelia coerulea (assembly GCA_039566865.1). Taxonomy (NCBI): domain Eukaryota; kingdom Metazoa; phylum Cnidaria; class Scyphozoa; order Semaeostomeae; family Ulmaridae; genus Aurelia; species Aurelia coerulea. The sequence continues at coordinate 19,568,996 of CM076955.1, forward strand.
TGAGATTGTGCAACTAAGTTTCGACGCGCTCTGGTCCACATCGATTTTACGAGGCTCTAATCGGTATTCAAATGTTGACTTTATAACGGTTCATCCTCTGGTAATTGTAAGCAACAAACCCATAAATTTCTTTCAAGTCATTAAATTCAAAGAAAAATATCATACAATCTTACACTCGCCTTTTTAAAGATTTGATATATATGAGCCTTATAATGGCTCCGCAATTCAAGGCTACTCTAAATGTGATATGCATTGTCTACTGGCACTACGAAAGGATATTCGAATAAGAACATGATGCCAAATTTCGTATAATGTTTCAGAAGCATACATACCATCCAATATGATACTTTGGGCAATTTTTTCAACACTTGCAGAGCCACTCCCTTCATCAACAAGATCGCAGAGATATTGAAAGACCTCTGAGGATATCTACAAATAAGTGACAAAAAATGTTCCACACGACATTCAAATCGAGTTTAAAACATGAATTCCATTTGAAATAAACTAATTCCGTAGAAACTGTATGCATCTATTCATTTGGAGAACCGCAATCAATTTGGTTTTCTAAGAATATTCTCCAGTCAGCATCCCTTGTGAATGATCCACTATATTTTTATGCCCATGCGTTCTTCAGTTTCTGTCCACCAAGTATTTGACAGCGGGCTTTAAGCCTGTCTGGAACCTTTGTGAGTGGATGAAACATAAATCTGTCTTTTTTTTTATATTTAGGCACATCATAAGCCAACAATACTGTGCGGAAAATTCCCAAATTTTTTCACCAATAAGTTTCTAATCAATTTCTCATACTTCAATGATATCAATTTCTTATAGTTCATAAAATATAAAGAGACAACTGTTTGAATGAGAGCCGTTTCGATAATAAAACCTTCGTCAGTTTAACTAAAACTGGGACAGCTGAGGGAACAAGTATAAATGTATAAATACATGAATCTTATATTTCAATGATACATCTTGTCGTAATTTCTAAGGTCCTAACATTGCATCACAATTATTACCAAGAAAGTCTATACTCGTAAATTGATATATTTCCATCTATCATTATCTAACGCTCTGTGTATCGAAACGGCATATCGATAAAATCGAAGAACCAACATTGCGACGATTATCATTCTAAATTTCATTTTAAATCCTTCCCAATCATCATAAGATTGACAAAGTTAAAAAAGAAGAGACAAATTCAGGTTGACATTTCCATAAAATAGTAGTAGTAGACAAATCCAGCAGTTACTGACAAATCCAGTGATAAAAAAATTATTATTTAGTCAAAACTTAGCCATATCGATAAAACAAATCTCACTCACATTCGTTTGGTTATCAGAGCTTTCTTTTGTCGAAGAATTTGTTTTTGCAAGTTCTCTTTGCTTCTGGTTGGCTGGTTTCAGATTCGGTAGTGTAAGATGAAACAGGCTTAAGATCAAGGAACATGCAACGTCTTTCTCTTCTTGGTTAAATCCCCTGCAACGCAGAATGTTAAGGATTTTATAAAAGCTAACAAAATGAGTCAAAAGGCTCTCATGCTCTCAACTAGTAATTCAAAACAAACAAAGCCGCAAAAAGTTTCCCCGAAACAAGTAGGGCAAACCCTCGCCCTGGGTAAGCGAAAGGTGGTTTTGAAGAGAAGTTATGTGCTTATAACGAAGGAAGAAGGGTAAATCTAAAGATCTGTCTGGCAGATTTTGTTTATTTGATTCCGGAGCTGTTTTGTAATCGTTTCATTTAAGCCCTAGATATGCGAGAATTGCCTTCTGCTAGGCTTCTGTTGAAGATATTGCTTCTGATAAAATGCACTGTTCATTCATATCGTTTTCAAAACAAAAGATAAATGTTTTTTCCAACATTGGGGGAAACCGCATTCCCTCACCCCCTAATGTCCGCCACTGACTCCAGTGTTTATCAGTAGAGATTGTTTATGCGTAATTATAGTAGTAATCGTATCTAATTGTATATTTAGGTTTAATTTAATTGCTCGTCTTTATGTCAAAGCCATGGGGTAGTCATGGTATTTTGCTCCCCATATGGTATCTCGTCCTTGTAGTGTAGTAAAGTAGTTTGTAAGTGTTGTTATAAATAATCCTGTTTTTGTAAATTTGTATACTGAATATAAAAAAGGAATGTCAGCCAATAAGCTTGATACACGCCAACAACGGTACATGCAAACGATCAAAATACACAACAACATTATTTCATCACAACAGTATGTCATGCAACGGACTGTACAATAATTCAGACATTAAAAGTCATTTAATCAGTTGTGTTTAAATCATACCCTGTTCAAAGTACAATTTATTTTATGTTAAATGTTTATATTAAAAGTCAGCGGTCACTAAAGCGTATATTTACCTGTTGATGACCATCTTGTAAAGATCCCAAATTTGCTTCATTGAGACGTCGTGTAAGTCCAGAAATAAGTCCTGAGATATAACAAAAAGATGATGCATACAGTAAAAAACCGCACATAAGAACCTTTGTTTATCAAGAACCTACAGCCTGAAATCATACATTTTGTACCCAATGGATAAGAACTATTTCAGCCTGGTATCATAACTAGGTTCTTAATAAAGGGCTTTATTCATTCATTGGAAAATAAATGCAATCTGTTTGCCAATCAACTTCTTGAAATCCAAAACATTACTTACAAAACTGTGATAGGCAGGGCCTGCAGGGGTAAACTGGGTAAGCTTGGGTTGAAATGAATAGGGCCAATAGTGTAAATAAGTTTGGCTAAGATTTAGATTCACATATTTCCCTTTGTTAAGGACCTACACCTTGATTATTGGATGTGCCTCATTGCATAAGAACCTAAACAGGCTGAGTTCAAAATCTTAGGTTATTATGTGCGGGTTTTTACTGTAAATGAGTAAATGTTGGCAGTATCGATTGTAGCGAAAAACAGCCAACCCATTTAACCAGAGCCGGAAAAACGGGAGTGCAGGGTACTGAGCAACACATTACAGCCCTGAAGAAGTCCTGCATGGCAGGACGAAATATTGGCATAAAATTTATTCAACCATTTGCTGTTGTTTTTGTTGTATTGCGGTGTTTCTGCCTTTAAAATTAGTGAGCATAGGTTTCAAATTTTTAAATAAATGCAAAAGGTGAGTGTAAAATTCTATGACCTATTTCTTCCTAAACGAAAGGCTTGAAAGCAACTTTAGCTACTTGGCAATAATTCTAATGCAGGATTTTCCAGAAATCTTAAAAATTTTTCGAAATTACAATGTATTCTATTATTCAACTCATTTGACGACGTGACGTCATCACATTTCTGAATCGTTAACCAGAAGAGTGACACATTTTTGCTTGATACCATACTATCCAGAATATAGTATTTAGTAGTTTGGTGTATAGTATTCAATATGCATTTGATAGAAAATAAGTTTATTTTTGAGCTCAATTAATTAATGTCCTTAAGAGACAACATATTTGAGACCAAACAGATAAATGTCAACAGACAATTAAACAACGAAAAATACCTTATCCATGATGAGCTGATCTTTGGGACTTTGAGATTTCATATTTAACTGAAGAAGAAAAAGAGAATTATGCTAAGCGGAGAAATATTCGTAAAGCACAGAAGGTTGAAAAAGGATCAAAATGCAACATCTTGAAAACCATGCTGAATTTGCCGAAATATCCGAGTGGTTATGCTATGATATCAGCAGTTTAAATTGTTTGTACATCTCAAGAGAGGAGACATTTAAACTAAAAATTGCATTTGAAAATGATATGCTCTTCCTGCTATCAGAAAAATTTAAGTTCGTCCGAGTCTCGACTGATAAAATCAAATGAAACTGAAACTGTTTCGCATTGCAGGTAAAAACGATTTTTCAAATTGCTCAAAATCCTATTCTTGGCACACCGGTACGCCGTTGAAAAGAGAAGGTTTTACAGATCAATCTTTTTCCTTACCGTATCATTTGCCATAGCTTCTAAGAAAGCAAGAATATGCAAAAATAAGGACGTTCCAGAGACCGATACGATGGTGTCTTCTGGCGGAGCTGTATATTTGTCCTGCAATAAAATCAATTATTTTATTTGCTGCAAGGCTGCTTGATAAATGATGCCGAAATTTCATCAGTTTCGTAAACAACTTTTCAATACTCTTTAATCAAAAATCCCTCAAAACATTACGACCAACAGCTACACAATTACTTTCAGATCCCTTTGGAGAATTAAGACAAGACCTTTGAAACACAATATGATTGACTCATGAAATGCCACGCTCTGCAATGCAAATTTACACTGAAAGAAATCTGTCACGCTCTGCAATGCAAATGTACACTTGAGCAATTCAAAACAGAGCAAAGTTTCAGAGTTAAAAAATAAATACAACTGTTATCACAAAAAGGGTTTTTTGTACATTTGACAGAGACTACCGGGTGCGCCAAAATAAACTATGCACTTTTGGCAGGCCACGATAAATCGTACACTCGACCGATTTTGAAGATATATGACTTAATCTTTAGCTGAAAGCCTGATTAAATACTGGGATTTTTTGCAAATTTTTTCGTTGTCTGTTTTTAGAGCTAGAAGCGAGTTTCTTAAAATTTTAGTTTTCGAAAACACTGAAAACGATAAAAAAACATCGATCAAGTTTTCGAAAGAATGGACATGAATGGACAAAAGAGAGAACTTGTTCGTGGAGATTTGGGATTTAGAAATCGATTAGTTGTAATTTGCTGCACGAGAGTTCGTAATAAATCTCCAAATCACCCTGAAAAAGTTTCATTCATGTTGAGTCTTTTAAAATTTGATCGACGTTTTTGATCGTTTTCAATGTTTTCGAAAATGAACATTTTAAGAAACTCGCTTCTTGCTGTAAAAATTGAAAACGGAAAAATTTGTAAAAAGTTCTAGAATCTAATTCAGGCTTTCTGCTAAAGATTAAGTCATAAATCTTCAAAATCGGTCGACATTACGATTTATTGTGGCCTGCCAAACGTACATAGTTTATTTTGGCGCACCCGGTAGCATGAAACATTTTACAGTTCAAAAACATTACATCTTTGCTTCAAATTTTTCACGCTTATCTTCAAAGAAAAACAAAGGAAATATTGAATGAAACCAAACCATGCGTTGAAGAAAAAGAATTCCAAACTAAGCAGTGGAAGTAAATAAAGAGGCGCACAAATGAATTTTTACCAACTTACAAGTAGCATTTTGTACGCCAAATGATCTGAGCTCATCAAATAACCAAATAAATTCACACACATAATTCCAAGTCTTTCAGCATTTTCTTGTCTTGTTTTCAAAAATTTTACAACCACATACTGCAAAGATAAGCTTCATGTAAAGATTCAGCGACAGCAATGAAATACGTTAAACACAACGAAAATTATCCGCAAAAGCGTCAGCCTAAAGAGACAATATTCTAAAAAGCTTCAACAGGATGACTGTTACTGTAAATATTTCGTTGTCCATCGGCAGCTTCAGAGGGGGGAATTCAAACTTCAAAAGGCAAGTCATTCACAAAGATTATAGAATATGAGACCATGTTCACACTGTACTAACAGGGGCAGATTTTGTAAGACGATAGCATGAGTTGCTTTTGATTGACACGGCAATTCGACATAGGAAATTCCCTCAACCAGTTTCAAAACAAACACGACCGCAAAAGTTTGCCAGAAACCAGTAGGGAAAACTCTTGCCTTGTGCAAGCGGAAGGTGGTTTTTAAGAGAAGTTACGTGCTTATAACGAAAGAAGAAGGGTAAATCTAACGTTCTGTCCGGTGGATTTATTTATTTGATTCAGAAGGCGAGCAGAAGGCATTGTAGCGATCACAGACAAAGGAAATTCTCTCAGCCAGTAATTTAAAACAAGCAAAGCCGCAAAAGTTTCCCTGCAACCCAGGTAGCTAGCGCGCTCATTGTGCATTCCAGAAATTGTCTTTAAGAGGAAACATGAGCATATATCGCGAGAAGCAGGATATATCTACATATCTGCCTCAGGCATGTAATTTGTTTGGTTCGAAAGCTGATTGGGGGGTGATTCAATTCTCTTATTTTTTGGGTGTGAATAAAACACTAACTGCTCAGCTTCTGAATCAAAGAAATAAAATGCCCGAGGTAGATGTGCAGATATATCCTCTTCTGTCGATATAAATACTTATGTTTGCTCTTAAAAACAATTTCTAGAATGCACAATGAGCGAGCTAGTTACCTGGGTTTCAGAGAAACTTTTGCGGCATTGTTTTGAATTACTGGTTAAGAGAATTTCCTTTGTCTGCGATCGCTAATCGCTTTGAATTGCGGTGTCAATCAAAAGCAACTCATGCTATTGTCTTACAAAATCTGTCCTTGCTACTGATACAATGTCAAGAAGTCTGAATCTCTTACGTGTAAAAACTGTTTCACTTAGCCATCAACTGATGTCTTGACGACGTACAGTAAAATGTTTTATTTATATCGCAGCCTTGTTTACTGATCATGCAATAAGAAAATGCATGGCCAGTGATTGAGATTGCTTTTAGCAGATAAAAAATTATCCATGATTATCAACACTTTATAAATGATTGAAAAAATATACACTTACTCGTCCTGATTTCAACCTGTCAATCTGCACATCAGTGTCGTCCCTAAAATTAAATATGAAATCAAACTAAAATGAAACTCAGCTTTCTAGTCACACAGACAAACCTGTCTCTACCCCAAATCTGGGCGATTTTTCACTATTGTTAACAGCATAGGGCTCAAATCTTTCAAATCTTTAAAAAGGTCGGTGTAAAATTATATTATATTTTTCTTTGAATTGAATGGCTTGAAAGGAACTTATAGTATTTTGCTGTAAATCTGCCGTGAAAATTTTTTGATATCTTGATTTGTTTCAAAATGGCAGCATTTTGATTATTTTTGAAAAATTCATGGAAAATTTTGAAAAAATTTAAATCATCGTAAATCCTAAACTAATAGAGGAAACATTACATAACCTTCAAGAAAGCCATAGTTTATGAAGGTCTACAATATGGTGGCAAGCAGAAATCTGTAGCTTTTCTAGTTTAGGATTTAGAAATTTGATGACGTCATAGCCTCAAATTTAATAAATGCCACCATATTGAAACTAATCAAAGATATCGATAAATTGCCACGGCAGATTTACAGCAAAAAATGCTACGTTCCTTCCAAGCTATTTATTTCAAAGAAAACTGCAATAGAATTTTACACTGATTTTTTTAAAAGATTTGAGCCCTATGTTATTGTTAACGAAAGAAATACTGCGAGCGCCAGATTGTCGCTGTGCCTAAAATAGCCAGAGACCATTGCCAATGTTTTCATATGAGTTATTTGATAAGATAATGAACTGAACCAAGGAAAGATGCAAACATTTAGCATCCTTCTCCAGACTTCGGATCTCGCTCAAACGAATAAAAGATTATCACAAAACCTTTGAAAACATTGCAGACATGATTTACAATTCTGACATAAGTGTAGCAAGGCGATGGATATAGTTGCGTTGTCCATGAGAAGGCGGGCATCTAGCGGTTAGAACAACGGATGAAAATGGGTCAAATCAGATTAATACCGCATTCACACTGAAACAGCTAAACCAGCTTTATCTAAACCAAGTTAAATTTCAACCCCAATCAAATGCATTGGATATGTTGGATTGACCAATTAGAAGGTCCCATTCGATAACCTGGTTAAGTTTACGCTGGCTTAACTCGCAGTGTGAATAGGGTATAAATAAAGAACACAAACTCATTTGAAAGCGAAAAGCAAAACTTACCATTCTTTATCGAAACTGAAATATGCGACAGGGTCCTCATCTTTTGGTTCATAACCAGATTTGATTCTGAAGACAAAAAACGTAAATGTGAAAGTATAAATCTAAGTATCCAGAAAAGAAATCTGGAAAAATTTAAAGGCATATCTAATTGAATGCATATTACACTGAATTTAAATTCTTCAAAATTTCTAAATGTTATCATGTACGAGCAACATAATTATCGTGTCAATTCCCTAAGGGATCGTCTCCAAATATTCGTATCAAATTCGTATAGGGAATTCGTAGCGTTATACGATATTGATACGATATTTTAGAAGCCCTATACGAATCAATTCGTATACAATTCGTATGTGATTCGCATAAATTCGTATACAATTCGTATATGATTCGTATAGAATTCGTATATGAATCGTATACAATTCGTATAGCAAATTCGTATACAATTCGTATAGCTAATTCCTATACAATTCGTATAAGAAATTCGTATACAATTCGTGTAAAAAATTCGTATACAATTCGTATAACAAATCCCTATACAATTCGGGTTGTATACAATTCGCACGCAGCTCACCACGGGATCAAAGTTCAAATCTGATTTCGAATACGTAGTCTCTTTGAAAATTTTTGCGATGCGGTGTTGATACGACAGTATTATCCCGGTACAGTGAAACTCCAATAAAAAGTTCCTGATTTATCGAACTAGGGCGTATCAATAATGACAATAATGATTGATAAAAAACGAAGCGATTCAATTTCATCTAAGAATCAAAATATCGTAATGAACACGGGAGCTCTGTGAGAATGGACATTTTCTAAATTGAGTCGATATCTATGCTTACAAATAATGATTCGGCTGTTTGTGAGTGAAGATAAATCACCTCAGTTATGTTGAGAAATACGTACACCTGGCATCCGAAAAGTTAGGATCAGCTTTTTGTTAAAAACCTGCTAAAAATGAGGCGTAACGGGTGCAGTTTTGAATAACTGGTGTGACGAGAATTGAAATCAAAGACGTGAAACGGCGACCTTTGTGGAGCATGATTCCGAAAACAATCTGGCTCCCTTGACCTTCTCCTACCTGTAAAGCGCTGCAAACGCCAGACAAATATATTCAATGTGTGGCAAAGCTATTTCACAGCAACTGCTTGTTTATTTAGTTACGGTACTTTCTTGGATGAGAAAGCTCCAAATCAAAGAAATCGAAATGATCGAGTTTGTTTTCACCTGGAGACTAAAACAAATCGAAAACACTAATAACCGTGTTGATTGGGAAGGGGCTGATCTTACCGGCTTTATTAAAGCCACCATTCCTTTTCAACTACACATAACAACAAAACTCTGCAAACCATATCCTATTGTAGTGTATGGTAAAGTTCTGAAAACCGGGCGGCAGACCCCCTTCCATGTAAACGTATACGTAAACAAAAGGACGACGTATACATTTATCGATTGCAATTTTTCACTTTTTGGTTTGTACGAAAGTTGAAAGGAAGAAGAAAGGGCATGGATCATTCATTCGCACCCTTCTTGCGCCAGACGCTTTCAAGATATATATGCAATTGATAATTCGTACACGCAGTTTGCATCAAATCGTATGTATATACGCAGTTGAGATAAACTCGTGGGATTGATTCGTATAGGCAATTCATATCAAATACATATACGCCATTCCTATACGCAATTCGTATCAAATTCGTATACGCAATTCGTATCACATTCGTATACGCAATTCGTATCAAATTCGTATCGAAATCGTATCAAATTCGTATCAAATTCGTTTCATAATTCGTATAGAAATCAAACAATTCGTATGCAAATCGTATCGCTTTTGTGGCTTTACGAATTTAATCGTATAACACCTTATCCCGTATACGATTGAATTCGTATCAATTCGTATAAAAGCTATACGATAATTTGGAGACGATCCCTAACTGTTTTGCTATTTTCCAAGAGGCCATCCAAAGATGGTCCTACCTAGAATATTCTTGAATTAATCTCCATTGCGGTTTGTGAAAGGTTTTGACAAAGTTAGTAAGGGTAAAGCACTTCATAGAAAAGATGCCTTTGTTTTGATTTCAGATAATATCAACGAACAAATTAATGAAGGGTTTTGCAAAAGTAATTTGTATCATCGAAAGGCCAACACCCGACATCCGATGTGACACAGGCACCCTTGAATAATCTTTACTTTTTATTATTTACGAGAATTTTGATAAAAGGTAGGAAGCCATACGTACTTTCCAACGAGTTCCATGTAATCATGACTTGACCAATTATCATATTCCTTCAGTTTCTCAAATTTGTCCTCGTCTTGGTTTGATTCGTCACTTTTCTTGCTCTTGTCTTTTCTAAAATAATAATAACAGATTAATTCTGATTATTCCTTCAAAATCAAAAGGTTCAGTGGGATAACACTGTGCTCAAGCTTATTCCTCTTGTTAAAACATAATCAACCAGTCTTGACTGGCGGATTAAAAGCAACCTGAGTCGTCTTAACAGCAACGATTTTAACTTTTGTCAGTTTTTTTTCAAGTTGGCCAGAAGGGAACTTTGCATAGCAACAACAAATTCCAAATTGTTTTCATGAGGATGAAATAAAGATGCCAATCATGCTTGTATTTTACCAGTTACTCATTCGACATATCCAGTGTAATTAAATAAGGTAGGCCAATGGCCAAAGCTTATATGACTCAAACCATTTGAAGGTGTTGTGGCACAGTAGTGTAATGCTCTGACTTTGCAGCCAGAACAGTCAGGCGGCCAGGGTTCAATACCCGCTAGAGCCCCACCACTTGAGCGCCATGACAAGGGGTCGCAGACTCGATTAGGCCTTCCCTACTGCTGTGATCCCAGAGCTTGGCGCTAAAGAAATCCAACTTCAATTAATATTCTAGAGTTTTCCAAAACGTTTCGACTCAGCCATGACTCACTATCAACCCATGAAACTAGGAGTAAACAAGCCATTCATAATCAACTTGGTATTATCAAGATAGATGGAAAACACTCCTTAATCATGTATTTTAATTGTCTAGGGGGTTATTTTCAATATCAAAGAAAGCTATAGTTATCAAAAGAATAGTTATCAAAGAAAGCCTCCTTTGCTTACATATCCAAAGAATCAAGGACAAAAATCAGTCCCTCTTCTGCACCGATCGCACCTCTTGACACCTGAAAAAATAAAATTCGATGTTTAAATAAACTTTCATTGCAGAGATCACAGCGTTATAAGTCACGTGACTTGGTAGGGCAAATAGCAAAAATCTGTGACAAAACGAAGCAAACTTCCAAACATTTTTCCTTTGAATCCAATGAAAGTCAGTGGAATCACACTCAATCATAATCAATCATACTCAATCAATACTTAATACTCAATACTCAAGAATAATCAAATAATCAAATAATCAAATAATCAAATTATCAAATAATCAATCATACACAATAGACCATTTGGACATTGAGAAAAAGGGTCTGGGGAGAGCAATATTTTTGTGGTAAATGGCGGACACAATTCTGGTAAATGACTACCACAGGGCTTTCACGAACGATAAATTGAACTCTACAAATCTATTAGCTTCAAATTCACAGTGCAAAATAAGGAAACACATTGCCCAAAATGTTTCTGAAAAGCTGTCCTATGACCCATCAGCCTCATAACAGAAGGGAGACTCTCTCTCCAAGCCATGGTTTCAAAATGGTCTATTACACTCAATCATACGAAATTCATTCTCAATCAGTGGTGCAAAAGTATGCTTTCTTTTCTTCCGTCAAAAAGCAATCATGCAACTGACGAGACAGAAATTGATAGAAAACAAACGAATACCTTGACGAATGCTCTTGTCAGCGTCAAAAGAAACCCTGATTTCGATGAAAATGCTATGTTTACTTTCTGCTTTCCATTGCTTGAGAGGTATGCTAGAAATATCCAAAAGACGGAATATATGAATAGTGATCATTTAAAGGTCTGGGAAATTTCACAGAGAAAATAGACTCTGAAGTAGTGTTCTGGTAGCAAACGTTATCATGGATAACTGTTGAACCTAGCTGGTAAGATTTTTTGAAAGAGAATAATTCGTTCTGAAGAGCATTTAGCCTTCAAAAGGAAAGTGGTCTTGAAGATAGAACATTATTGAAATCAGTTCCCTGAAAAGATGCCCTTCTTACCTTCCCCGTTAAGTGCATCAGTTAAAACATTTGATGGGCCACTTGATTGTTCTTTAAATCCACCATCGCACCCTGCAATTGTCACATCCATCACGGTACCTAGAAATAGTCAGATTGAAAATATTCTATCACAGTCGCAGATCACTGTCTAGAGTTAATGGATCCTTCTACAATCAGCATAGGTTCCAAATTTTTAAATCGGCATAAAAAGGTTGCTTTCAAATTCTATAACCTATTTCTTCTAGTTAAGTGGTTTGAAAGAAACTTTAGCCACTCACCTATAATTCTACCGTTGGACTTTTCAGAAATTTTGAATTTTTTCGAAATTACACCGTATTTCGTATTCTAACTCATTTGAGGATGTGACATCATCAAATTTCTAAATCATAAACCAGAAGAGTGATAGACTTTTGCTTGATATCATATTGTAGACATTCGTAAACTATGGTTTTCTTGAAAATCATTTCATGTTGCGTCAAACAGTTCAGAAACTACGATGGTTTTCGGTTTTTTTGAAAATTTTTCTTTAATTCTTGAAAAAGAAGAAACACACTTTAAATCTGAAAATAGTTAAAATTTCAAAAAAGGTCTAACGACAGAATTATAGCAAAATAGCTGACGTTTCTTTGAAGTCATTCAGTTCAAAGAAATAAGTCAATGAATTTTACACCAGCCTTTCTAAAGATTTGGAGCCTGTGCTTATATGACCCATATCACTGTGCAATCCCATTTTAGCTGTACCACAGCCAGCATTTGTGGCAAAATTATACAATTAACTGCGTATGCAATTGTGGGGATGCCTCAGTGGTAGCCCGCTTGACTACCAATCTGAAGGTTGGTGGTTCGAGTCCCCGTCCTGCCGAACCTCCTACAAAGTTTGAGGAGAGTCGCCAACTCTCTGTAATTCCAGGCTAAAGAAATCAAGAGGCGTGGTCACATCGAGAGGAATGACCAGGACGCTGCTTCGATAAGCTCATCTTCTCAGCGTCCTAAAACTCCCTTCGGATGCTAGGTAGGAAAAACCAACAACAAAAATACAACTAACTGGTGTTTGCGAAGGGCACATTACGCGGAATTTTTAAAGAAAAAGCAAGATTATCTAGCAAAATTCCCAAGATTGGTACGAATGGTTCTAAATACACCTAATAATAAGTTTCAAGATGGAATGTATTTGTATCTATTCCTTCATCTGGGCATGGGCCTATATTGTGCAAACGAAAATTTGGCCGGTCTCATTCTACTAGTTGTAACAAATGACAAATTGAAAGTTTATACGTTGTCTTATGATTGAAAGTCTGAGTAAAAAAAAAAATATTGTCTCATTCTCGTTAATAATTTGCTCTGCCAATACAGCATTGAGCACTGTTTTGACCAGTCAAGACATTTGCAACATTTGTTTTAAGTTGTTGAAATAAAGCAAAGCTCACCATGTTTCCTCACAGATTTGTCTCTAACATCTGCAAGGCTTTTCAGCAAAGTAGCAGCGCTATACTCATCATCCAGTCGTTCTACAAAAGAGATTGTCTCAAGTTAAGTTAAGGGTGTATCTGGCTTAGGAAGCAGTTGGACAGATTATCTTTTCCTGTTAGAAGTAAACAGAAATTCGTTTTGTTTTTACAGAGTGCGATATATTTTCCCAAGCAACGTTCAAGATTCGGTAGCTTTGCAGCATCATCCTAAGAAGGGTAAAATTACGTAATTTCGCAAAAGTTAAAGAAACTTGGAAGATAACTTCGAAGCAAGCTCCAGGCTCTATTTCACCCTGGGGAGAAATGCCCATATAAAACTTCTCTGAAATACCAAACAATATCCACTATCAACTTTCGGCACAAAGCTACCTTTGTTACAAGCAATTTAAAAAGAAAAGCAGTCAAAACCAGAAGAAAACGTGGTAAAATAGTTCTGACAATATGAATGTTCTAACATTAGGCTTCCCAACTGGCGTCTTGCATATAGTGTTTTCCGGTATTGACAACAGTCATTTGCGCACTTCACTACCGGATCGAGATAATTTTCAGGAAATATAGCAAAAAAGCACAGATAAAGCAGCAGCACAATCCACACATCATGATTGCACAGTACAGCTTGGAATCAGTAAAGATGGTGCTGCACTATGAGCATTGGTAAGTTCTCGCAATCGGTGAGGATTGCACTGAGCAATAATCTGATTTGTCAATGCAATCATCACTGGTTCCGAGACTTTACCAAGGATCATGCGATTGCGAGCATAGGTTCCAAATCTTTAACTCAGCGCAAAAAGGTGGGTGTAAAATTCAATGACCTATTTCTTCTGATTGAATGGCTTGAAAGAAACTTTAGATACTTATCTATAATTCTACCGTTGGACTTTGCAGAAATCTTGCATATTTTTCGAAATTACAGCGTATTTTATATTCCATCTCATTTGAGGATAAGACGTCATCAAATTTCTAAATCATAAACCAGAAGAGTGATAGACTTTTGCTTGATACCATATTGTAGGCATTCATAAACTATAGGTTTCTTCGAAATTAATTCATGTTGCGTCAAACAGTTTAGAAATTACGATGGTTTTAAGTTTTTTTGAAAATTTTTCTTGAATTCTTGAAAAAGGAGAAAAACATTCTAATTCAGAAAATATTGAAAATTTCAGAAAAGTCCAAAGGTAGAATCATAGATAAATAGCTAAAGTTTCTTTGAAGTAATTCAGTTCAAAGAAATAGGTCACTCAATTTTACACCAGCCTTTTTAAAGATTTGGAACCTATGCTGCGATTGCGTTAAACGTGATAGGTACCGGTTGCACCGCTGTTTTACCTGTGAAGGAGAAGAGGTAAGCTTACCATGTAATATTTTGAGCACATTGATAATACTGCCAATGCTTCCTCTTGCAAGAGCAAACTCAAGTAGCATGCAGAGATCATTGGGGTCAGTCTTGCCAGCCATGCTGTAGAAAATGATACAGATATCTTAACAGTTCAAAGGCTTGACTTGTCTATGACAATCACTAAAAAGGCGCAAATGGCGGATACGTAAAGGCATGTTCAGCTTAACCCTATCCTGGTTTAAGTTCGCTAACAAGTATCATCGGCTCTGTTCAACGATGCTCATAACCCAGTTTATTTCGTCATGCCTTAACCTAATCTGATTTCTAAAGGCAGTTCAGTTTAAGCCTACCAGTGTCCAGGTTAATATTTCCTGGTTTAATATACCCTACCTTTTAAAGATATCAAGCTAAAATTTAGCTGTCCAGTTCAATCTATCCTGCTTTAGTGTAAGAAACTTTGTGAAAGCGGTTTAGTTTAACCTTTGATAGTAACGCGTATAATAGTTTCTGGTTAAATATTAACTATCTTCTAACAAAGTTTAATCTTCTAACAAAGTTTAAGTTTTAGAAACAAACCTTAGCCAATTTTGTCTATGGAGCACGGCGAATAATGACTGACACAGAGACAGAAACGATTTTTGCCAATGCAAAAAAGTTAGATAAATCCAACTTTATAGGGACAATTCCACCCAGATCATCGCCTAATTCAGCTCAGATTTTTAGATATTTGGCAGAAAGTAAAGGTGATAAACATTTGATTCAAACTATACATACGCTACGATATTGTGTAGAAATGCCTCCATCTGCTCCATGACATTGTTACTCAAGAATCCAGGCTTATCTGAAGACATTGAAGACAAGGCAAGTGGTTGAATATGCATAAGTGCCATCCTCGTGTGGTTGATGATTGAGTCTCTGAGACCAGGAGCAATCGGTAACGCTGCCTGTGCAGTTGATGCTAATACCGAAAGATACCACATTGCAGTTGCATCAACAACGGTAACACCTTTCGATTTGACAACTCTGTGGAATAAAATAAGTGCTCATCAACTGAAAAAAACTATTGAAGGACGAGGCAAGCGGATTTAATCATTTCAAAGACATTCCCGGTTACTAATTGATAAATCCTGATTACGATAAATCCACGTTACGACAAATTCATGTATTACGACATTCCAAGTGAAGAGACAAAAATATCAGGTTAGACTTTGATAAAAAATCGACTTAAACATGTTGCTATTTTCGAACCAAACTTGGTTCATCATCAACAAATGTAAATAAGATAAGAGGAAATGTTTATACCAAAACAAAGTAAGTCGAGGTAAATAAGCATGAGTTACATTTCATACGTGAATAGTAACCCGATCCCTTCGCCCTGATGAGTGGATAGGATGAGAGCAAATCAAAATAGAAGTAAAGGGATTAATGACTGTTGGGAATTAAGTTCCGGTCGATCACGTAAAATCAAGGATGAATTTCATAAGACAAAGGATTCAGCTCAGTCGAGAAGACAAAGTGATTTATGTCTCAAGAATTGATTTCACCCATAGAATAGGATAGATTGCATGGCAGCAAGGACACTAATATTTGAAAATCACAGAAGAGCGCAAAAGAGTAGGAAAGCGGTCTTCAAAAGGAAAGAGTTTGCTGAAAAAAGAAAACGTTGTTTTCGAAACAATCATTTCTTTTACTTTCATGTACTATAAATCAGCAACCACTGGTCATATCTTTTTAAAACAAGGTCTCAAACTCTAAGTTGAAGTCTGTCCTGCGTAATACAGAGACAGATTTAAGACTACCCAAGAAAAAGTCAAGTAATGGGCAAAAATGTTTTTCTTATCGAGGAGCAAAAATATGGAATGACCTTCCTGCTGAAATCAAACAGGCATCTTCCCTAAATAGTTTTAAACAGTCTATTTAGAAGTTAGTGTTTCTTTTCTTTTATCTTAAACTTTGTAAATTGTTATTAGGTTTTCAAAGTTATGGTTTTTATTGTATTTAATGATAGTGTATTTAATCTATTCCTTTGTAATTTTATATTGTAAGTAGTGTTTTTAAGTGGAGGGCCCCTTGTAAAACAGCTCCGGCTGAAGGGCAACCCTCCTTAAAAGAATCAAATATCAAATATCAAAAATATCAAATATCAAAAGTACCAAGAACGGAACAATAGAGAGTAGAGCTCCTCCCCAGCAGCCACACAAATGGAGCACACTTTTTCGGGATACCATGTATAAGTGCTTATGAGAATGAAATTACCTGTATCCAATGGCCTTCACTTGTCGTATCCTTGTATCGCATCCATCACTGTGACATCGCTTTATATTCAGTTGTATCACAGGGAAATAAGCCTTCATGTTTTCGACCAATGAGAAATTGCCAGTGAAATGCGCGGGAATCTTCACATCGCTTAGATCTGTAAAATGGTAGATATCCCTTCCAGCGGATACAACAATTTGTTGAGGCATATAGCTTTCATCTGATGAGGCAACGTTTATTGAAAGTTGTCGTATTACAACATTTGGTGCTATCTTCAACCTACAAAAAATCAAACATTGGTATATATATAGACTGGGGACTACAACAGGCTTACAAGTAAAGGCAGGAGGCTACAACAGGCAGTGGCGGACTGGCTCGGATTTTTGCACCGGCCATGGATGAGTTATGGGGGCCCTAAGTGGGTGTGGCCTACACCATGAGGGTGTGGTCATGCACAAAATTCGTCGCAATTCCTCGATTTCTTACCAATAGCAAAGCTAAACTCACTTTCTTTGAAAATGAGGCTTTTACCTTATTATGGCATGATTAATATCTTTACGTAGTCTCTACTTTATAAAAGTAACTCTGACCTTTTGAGAGTATTGTGGGCCAGATGATCTATAATGTTTTCGTTTCACAAACTGTTGAGCAACCCTTTCTCGAATCTCGCCCAGCAGTGTGGCCAGGGAAAATTTACTGATGGCAGCGGCGTGGCCGGGGTAAATGAAGTGGGGGGAAGGAAAATGAGGGGTCTGGGGGCGAAGCCCCCAGGAAAATTTTTAGGGCCACGCCCTTTACTTTGGCTTAGAATGCATTGCCCAATATCATGCTTGCCATTAGCGACAAGGAAACCTTGATCGTTTTGTAACAGTTATCCTATGAATCAGAGCAAGAGGAAAATTTTTGAAGAAAGATCCTTTACTTTGGCTTAAAATGCATCTCCCAATATCATGCTTGCCAGTGCTAAAATGGAAGATTTGACATTTCTCGGAAAATTCTTACCCAACCTGTACCCAGTTATTTTCTCCTCGATTTTAGAGGAATCTCGAGGATCATCTTTCGACAAAAGTGGGGGAGCAATTGCCCCCCATATCCCCCATGGCCACGCCACTGACTGATGGAGTATCAAAATGAGGGGTCTGGGGGCAAAGTCTCCAGGAAAATCTCGAAGGACACTCCCTCTACTTTGGCCTAGAACGCTTCTTCCAATCCCATGTTTGGAGGTGCTTAAATCAAATTTTTAGCAAGTGTAACAGTAGTTTTATGAATTAGCATCCACAGGGAAATTTTTTGAATAAATATCTGTTCTTTGGCTGAAATTTTCGAAATTATATTAGCAATTTTCTATCAATCAACACTCTTATAAACATTTTCGCGCAAATGCTTTTACATTGCTGCAGCAATCCAATTTTTGCGTACCCCCGAAGTGGAGGCCTTGACAAAGTTTTTCCCGGAAAATTTTTGAAACTGACAGCCTTATTTTGGCTTAAAACTATTCTCCCGGTCATTTTCTAGCATTTTTCAGAGAGGCTTACCCTACACTACCAAAAATCAACTATTTTCTTTAAAAGAATCTCTAGAACCATCTTTTGACAGAAGTGGACGGGGCCTTTACCGTATCTTCACTCTCGACTGTATTCATTTCTTTGAACAAGTTCACTGACATGGTAGGATTCAAATGTGAAGCGAGATGTCCATTATTCAAGAATGCAAATCTACTAAAGAACTTCTAATTTCGCAAAAGGGCCCTTTTCCAGCAAAAAGGGGGCCCTTTTTGCAAGATTTTGAGGGGGGCCCACCGGCCACGGGCCGATGGGCCGGTGGGCCAGTCCGCCACTGACAACAGGCCTCTTCATTTCCGAGGAGTTATAGCGACTGCTCTCCTCACAATAGACGTTTTAGCTTTTCTGAAAAGAATCAGAATCGAACGATATTTTGCTACACTTTGTAGACATTTCGAATGTATAAAAATAACGCTCGATCCAGGCTCTTTTGTAGAATAGCTAAAAGGTCCATTCAAGAGAGCTCTCTGCCACACCCCTTTGCAGTGTAAACCATATAATAATGTATTTACAGATTCCATTTGTTTTATCCTATACAAGAAAAAATTCAGCTAATGTTGCTTATACCCAGTGCAGATCTAGTGACCATACACTTGGAAAATCATCACTTTGTCTGTTGATGCAGTAAACTGCATCAAGCTTTATTATTATTATTATTATTAACAATTTCTTTTACGTTGGCAAGATAAAAAAAAAATATATATAGCTAATAAGCTAATTAACGCCAACAAATAAGTTAAAACTTAATTTACAATTTTTTACTTTAAAACCTACAAAAACCCTAAATCTTTAATGAAAACTTTGCACAATCTGCAGATGCAAGTATTTCCATGCCATAATTTTATTTTTCGCTTGAATTCAAATAATGTGTTGGAATCTTTAATTTCCTTTGGCAACGAGGACCACAAAAGGTGACCTCTGTACTGAATATTTTCTATTCCGTATGTTGTTGTCTTTATATTCGGCAACTGCAAATGATTCTCACTTCTCAAACTGTAGTGAATATTTCTCTCAGTAAAAATGTTTTTCATAAATGTTGGATTTAGATTGTTTTTTGTTTTGAATATTTCAAGCATTAGCAATTGCAGATTGTGCTGATGAATGGTAACATATTTTTTCTTCAACTTTTCTAGCTCTGATATACTATCTCTGCATACCAATCGCAGTGCTCTTTCGTGAATGCGATTTAATTTTGAATTAGTTGACCTATCATTAAACATCCATACAAGTGGGCAATAATTGAATTGTGCCCTGATGAAGGAATTCATTAAAATTTCTGATTTGATAGGATCAATGTAATTAGACAAGCGAGCCAGTGCGTGAAGCTTTTGGTTAGCCTTTTTATATAAATCTTCAACATGTTTTTTGAAACTTAATTTCTTATCAAAAGTCACACCTAGCAGCTTTTCATAATCACTTTCCTTAATTCTTGAATTTCCAATTGTGACCGTTGTTTCGGTGCTTTTATCACCAAATATCATCAGGTGGCACTTATCATTATTTAGCTTCAAAAAGTTGTCAGAAAACCATTTTACTATCACAGAGCTGTCTGCTTCTAATTGTCTAACAATAGTATCAAGATCCGCATGGCATGCAAAGATTGTGGTATCATCAGCATAGTTACATATCTTTGTGTGATATGCAAAAAAGAAGATATCATTTATGAAGATGTTAAATAGCAAAGGCCCCAGGACCGACCCTTGCGGTACTCCAACTTTAATTTCTTTCCAGTCACTAAAATAGCTGTTGATCTTTACTCTCTGTTGTCTTTTTGATAAATAGCTTCTTATGAGTTGAAGGGCGTCCAGATCAAGTCCATAGGCACTCAGTTTTGCTATTAAAAGCTCGTGGTTTACACAATCAAAAGCCTTTGAAAGATCCATGAACACTGCCCCTGCAAGTCCCTTGTTATCAATGCTGTTCTTACAATATTGCAAAAAGTTTAACAAAACATGCTGCGTGTTGTACCCTTGTCTAAACCCTCCTAATAGTGGTGAAAAAAAGCGTGCAGTAAATTCAGACAATTGTCTATGCATTAGTCGCTCAAATATTTTCGTGATTGTAGGAAGGAGACTAATTGGTCTATAATTCTTTTTGCTCATATTATCATCTTTTTTGAAGAGCGAAGAAACATCAGCATTTTTTAGATCATCTGGGAAGCGGCTTTCCTCAACAAGTTTATTGAAAAGCTCTGCAAGTGGAAAACAAAACAGATCTGCGTTAGACTTCAATATTCTTGCAGGGATTGCTTCCTGTGGGGAAGCCTTCTTGGGATCTAAATTTTGCAACTGTTTTTGCATTTCTTCGACTGTGATCTTCCTGAAGGAGAAATTTATGGTGCTTTTGACAGACGACTTTATTTTAAGGATACTGGGGTGTGACTGAAAACGTTTTATCATTGTTAAGCAGGGATCTTCTTCGTGAACATTCAAAGGCTCTTGATCGTCTTCATTAGCTATACACAAAGTTTCCGTTATATTTACAAAATAGTCATTTAAAATTTCAGCAACTCTACCATCATCTGATTCAACAACACCATTTTCTAGAAGGGTGATACAAGAGCTACTTTGAATCTTATTTGAAAACAAGGGTTTTACAGCTTTCCAGAACCTCTTGTTGTCACTGACAACTTTAGGATCAAGTTGAGCATAGTAAGACTTCTTATTTTGACGAAGGATTTTCATGGTACAAAGTGCTTAACTTGTATGAAAAGAACGTTTCCTCAGTGACGACAATCAACGTTAGTTGGATTTGTCTCCAGCTTTTGATCTGTGTAATTTATGGCTGTCGGAAAATCCACTTGCCGTCAGAAAAAAGTCCTTTGGCAATCGTCTACCTATAACCTTGCCAACAGGCATTTGTTTGGGATCGAGTGAGTGACCGAGCGGCTCATACAGTTTCCGTCAGGTGACTGAAGTTAAGCTCGGTCAAGTGAGGTCAAACTCCGGATGGGTGACCTCTCGGAGGCCTGACCTCGCAATTCACCTCGCCGGCCTTCGGAAGGGACGTTAAACTAGGAGTCCCAAGCCTAGATGCGGCATGCATAGTGGGCTTAAATTAGCTTAAGTAGCTAGGAATATTTCCTGCCCACTCAAAATAAATTACTGAAAAAAGGCGTGTTATTGATTGCAAAATCAAAAACTCCACCTCAAAGGCGCAGGATCGAGGTCTCGTTGTAACGTTGACAAGCTAGCGTTAGAACTTACAGCTGATTTGTATCAAAAGATTCTGAGGCATAACAAACAATTAATAAAATAACCTGATCCAGTGAGACCGTGCAGGTCCATCTGATTGCCAAAAAGATCTCGTGTCACCATCAGTAAGTCTGTAACATATAAAGAACACATTAAGAAATAAATTAGGAAGCGTATTCATATCAGCTAACAATGGTCAAATGCAAGGAGTAGACATTTCTGCTGCTTCCTAGTATTTTTAGAAACTTTAGAACAATGACCTTTTGTCCAATATTTTTCATCAAAAAGAAGCTGCGTACAACAAATACCTAACATACATGCTCCACGTCTATTCCATGGCCTATCAGTGCTCAAAGGACGTAATGAGTTCCGCGGGGGCGTACGCCATGAAGAGGACGCTGCGAGTTAAAGCTTTACTGTCACTATATAAAAATGTTGGTGACCAACAATTCAGTCGTTTGATGACTGTGCAGAGGATGGTCATGGGACTAGCGCGGTGTTCTTTGATATTGAGCTATACATAACATGTGAATCAAAGGGATTTGATAACCATCTCTCATGGCGTCACAAGACAAATGATAAAAGAGAGGCTAGGAATGCATTTATAATGACAGTAAAGCTTTAAAAGCGAGAAGAAAACCAATGACATTGAAGCGCCGAATACAGTAAAAACCCGCACATAAGAACCTAAGATTTTGAACTCAGCCTGTTTAGGTTCTTGTGCCATGAGGCACATGCAGTAATCAGTCTGTAGGTTCTTAACATAGGGAAATATGTGAATCGCAATCTTAGCCAAACTTATTTACACTCTTGGCCCTATCCATTTCAACCCAAGCTTACTCAGTTTACCCCTGCAGGCCCTGCCTATCACAGTTCTGTAAGTAATGTTTTGAAGTTCACGAAAGAGGTTGATTGGCAAACAGATTGCATTTATTTCCCAATGAATGAATGAAACGCTTTATTAAGAACCCAGTTAAGATATCATCCTAAAATGGTTCTTATTTATTGGGTACAGATTATAATATTTCAGGCTGTAGGTTCTTGATAAATGAAGGTTCTTATGTGCGGGTTTTTGCTGTATACCATTGAGGAAAACGGTGGAATTTCTCTCTAGAAGCGCCCCCAGCAAATGTCCTTGCGTTCTTTGTGCGATGATAAACCACGGAGTAGCCTTAGAGAAAATCTAATACCTCACGAAATGAACACGACAAATAACAAACAAACAACGAAAAAACATACTTTGAAACATCACTCCTGTTCGTTGAGACTTCAATTGACGTGAAACATCTTGTTATTGGTTTGAGTACTTCATCATCTTGTAAAGAAGGTTCTCGCTTCCTGATATCAGCTTTTTCTTTCATTGATGAGATGTGAGCTTGCAGAACTTTTAGTCTCATGTCCGTCGTGTTTATGAAGCTCTCCAAGGCAGTTAATGATATCGCATTGCTTGGGGAACGATTTCGAGCTAAAAACTGGAAGAAGATACAGCATGGCACGAGGAGACACTTCAGAAATCTTTAGTTGCCATACTGTTGCCAAGACTTTTTAAATTAGTTCAATTTCCCATGCCAAAAATTAGGTAAATTTGCTATCTATGAAAACAGAACTGTAAAAATGTCACTGTTAAAATGATACCAAATTGTAGATAAACCGAAGAAACAAAAGTTTTAGAATGACTGATTTAAAAAGATAAACATTACTAGGAAGGTGAATCAAAGGATACAAAAAGGTGCCGGTTTTTGTATTGTCTTGTATTACCTTTGTATTACCTTGGGATGTCTCAGCCCGTATGCAGGGTATTTCAGAAAAAACGGAACCCTCCTTTATTCGAGATTCTTCAGGAAACAATGATATTTGAATACATTTGACGCATACCATTTGAAAGTACAATCTATCGCCTTTTCAACGATATCCAGGTTGGGCGTATTAATTGAAATATTCATTACTAAATTTACATTTTCGTAAGTAAGACCTATTTCAGATACTGGAAAGTGATAGGGCATCCACATAGACGAAAACCCATCTTTTTGAGAGCTTATTTTACCATCCTTGATAAATGCATCCAATGGGAATAAATTTGCCTTTTTCGCTACTAGGGCATCCCCTGCAGTGCTTCTAGGCCTGAACCGTTTCGACAAAATCTGTCTGGAAATTTTTTATAGTAAAAAAGAAACTGATTTTGCTCTTACAGCATGCTGCATTTGAAATCGACCATACCTACTAAAATATTGATTAAATGATAAATAATTCCATTAATGCATCCAAACTGCATAATATTAGAAAGAAGAAAGATTGTGCTTTCAGATCGTACACATTACATTAACTAACATCTTTTCATTTTTTCAAGATTTTCAATTATACTTGGATTGCGTTTTTTCTGAAACACCCTGTAGATAAAGACAGCAAAGCCTAATACCGGGTGCGCCAAAATAAACTATGCACGTTTGGCAGGCCATAACAAATCGTACACTGGACTGATTTTGAAGATTTATGGCTTAATCGTTAGCAGAAAGCCTGAATTAGATTCTAGGACTTTTTGCAAATTTTTCCGTTTTCAATTTTTAGAGCTAGAAGCGAGTTTCTTAAAATGGTCGTTTTCCAAAACATTGAAAACGATCAAAAAACGTTGATCAAATTTTAAAAGATTCAGCATGAATGAACAAAGAGAAAACGTTTTCAGGGGGACTTGGGGGCTTAGTACGAACTTTCGTACAGCAGATTACAATTGGTCGATTTCTAAATCTCAAATTACCACGAACATGTTCTCTCTTTGTCCATTCATGTCGATTCTTTGGAAAAATTGATCGATGTTTTTTGATCGTTTTTAGTGTTTTTCAAAAACTAAAATTTTAAGGAACTCGCTTCTAGCTCTAAAACTGAAAATGAAAAAATTTGCAAAAAATCCCAGTATCTAATTCAGGCTTTCTGCTAACAATTAAGTCATAAATCTTCAAAATCGGTCAAGTGTATGATTCATTGTGGCCTGCCAAACGTGCATAGTTTATTTTGGCGCACCCGGTAAATAGGATCAATAACAGACCTTTGCAAGTTTCTTTCCATGTTTCGACACGATAGTTTTACCGTCTGTAAATGCATCGAGGAATCCTGCAGAGGGAGAACAATGCTATCACTTTGGTCACAGTAAACAAATCAATAAACAAATGCGCCACAGATGGCGTCAGAGAATTTTTGACAAATCCACTTTTTGAAGGTAAGAGGCGCGAAAGCGGAAGTTTTTTGTTATTAGAGATATTGCATTTTTGAGGCTAAAATCTTGTTCTGTGTACAAAGTTTAGCAAAGTAGCAAATTTTCACTTTCATATATGTCTTCATTTCAAAATCATGACAATTTTAAGAATTTAAAGTCACAAGGGCTTTGACTGTGAAATCAAATTTTGGACAAATGTTTGTCCAAACTCCGATTTCACGGTCAAAGCCCTTATGAATTCAAATTCTTTATATCATCATAATGTCTAAATAAAGACAGATATGAATGTGAAAATTTGTTTCAACACTAAACATTGTACGCACAAAAAGATGTTAGTCTCAAAAAAGCAAAATCTCAAACAACAAAATATTCCGCTTTCGCACCTTTTACCTTGAAAAGGTGGATTTCCTGACACCTTCTTTACCACAATCGTCCATTGCAGGTAAACAGACATGAAATAAATGTAGCTCAAAAGTTAAGAGATGCCCTTGAAAAGCTCCTGAGAAAACGCTTTCAACGTTTCTTCAGAAACAGCCACAGCAAAGTAGCTCAAGTACAAGGAGACCTCCCCCTTCTCCTCATCCTATATCAATGTTTCTACAATATTGCAAGCTGTCCAAAAAGAAATGTTTTTTATCAATTGTTTTATTACGTGTGCCAAAAAGCTAATAAAAACAATGTTATTATACGTCCTTGCATCAATACAGCAGCTATTTCCGTTAGTGTATTCCAATCCTGGTATTTTAGTTTAATCAACGCAGAAAGCTCTTTTAAAATATGACAGTCTTTAAAATAAGACTTGAAAATCGTAGCGATGTTTCGAGCTCAGCTCCAAGTAAAGAGCAGTAAAGAGCTTTGAATATTGCGTTATTGACGTAGTCGCTGATACTTCATCACTGATGTACACTTGATAAGGAAAGGACCTTGCATATTTTGGGAAAATTGGTTAATAACAACAAAATTTACCAGGATTGTAAGGGTATTCTTGAAGCAATCCATTAACAAACTGAAGATCGTTCCTGAATCCTATCCCATTGCTACCACCTGTGTTCACCAGAATCTGAAAAAGACAATAATAAATACATATTTTATAAATTAAAATGTTGGCAGGGAACCGTAGTTCCACCAAAAATCGAAGAACAAGGATTGCGACGATTACCATTTTATTCATATTTCAGTCTTTGCAAATCATATTCAGGTTGACAAATCTAAAAAGCTTGGATCTTGCAGTCGCGGGATTCTGGCTCCACTCGCTGGGCTCTCTGGTTGGGGCCTGGTTCGCGCTGCTCTGTGGGTTGGTGGTGGTGGTTTCTAGCGGAATGACAATAACGGAATGACTGTACAGTAAATAACAATTCAATTCAATGGAGCAAAAGTTAGACGAATGTGATCAGTCTAGGAGCGGCCTTGCTCTACGTGGTTTTCGTTGTACTCTAGTATAGTGTAGTGTTTTTCGGTGTAGCGTGGTGCGGTGTGGTGTTGTGTTCTTTGCCAGTTAAATTTTCAAATGATTGTTCGTATTCATTGTAAGAGTCATTCATAGTGGGCACTAGATGACCATGTGTCTTTTCCCTCTGTGATTGGCTCAGATTACAACATTGTAGTCTTTCTTAGTAAACCACATAAAAAAAACATTAAAAAGATATAAAAATTTTTGCTATAAAAATATCGCAAACCTCATAGAACTGTTCAATATCAACAACTCCATTGCCCTCAATGTCAAACTGCCTGAAAATCTATGAAGACAAAATGGAATAAAACAAGGTGCATATGCATATGCAAAATTCTATAACTGATTATAAATGATATGATATGAATAAATATTCATACACGAAAAATAAACCCTTCAGCATCTAATAATACATATATACAATCTTATATAACAAACAAACACAAATAATTTCAAAGGCAATGTAGTATCTAAATTGTTAATATTGCTGTTCTTCTAGGGGGTCGTGTTTTGAATTTAACGTTTTTGATCAGCCAGTAGGTGTGCTTTCAATTGTTTTTTAAAGCAACCAAGAGTTGAGGCCTCTCGTATATCAACAGGCGTACCGTTCCATATTTTTAGAGCCGAATATTTAAAGCCCTTTTTGCATGTTCTGTATTTAGTCTTGGGATCTGAAGATCATTGTATCCCCAATCAGTGCGAAAAAAATCCCCTTCTTGGTAGCAAGCAAAGCACCATCTAAGCCTTCCTTTGAGAACTATAGTTGAAACCGAACAATTTGGATTAGAATCAGCAAGCATTTATCATTGACACATTCATTTACCAAAAGGTTGAAGAGTAATAAACAAGATAACAGCGATATTTCTGCAAAGTTTGATTGCAGCAGACACCTCTAAAAAGTCTACTGCTAACTGTGACCTACTTAAGTTGAGGTCCTTCATTTCCTCCCTTCTCTCTTTTTGATCACTCTTTGTTCCTTGTCTTCCTTTCCCTTCATTTTTTCTTTGATTTTCCTTTCCCCTCTTCCTTCCTGAGAAATTCATGCTGGCACCGCTTCGTCCTACTTTGTTCTGAGTCCTGCCAACAATAAATTGTGTTCTATCTACCTTTCCTAGAAGTCCAATTATTAAATTCTAAAATGAAAATGAATCTAACCAAATAAGGAATCCTTTGATAACAAACAAAACTATCAATTAATTTACCTCTGTTGCCATCTCTTTGTAAACATCTCTGTTTGAAAGGTAGTCTGTGAACTGGGCAAGAGTGATTGTTTCCTGAAGATGAGGTAAATGAAGATTTACTCCCTTACTACTGCAAGACATGATGGTTGCTGTTGATACTGGGTGACCCAAAAAAAGTGAATCAATGGTTTTAAGTTTTTTGAAAATTTTCCTTGAATTCTTGAAAAAGACGAAAACCACTCTAATTCTGAAAAGTTTGAAGATTTCAGAAAATTCCAACGGTAGAATTATAGAGAATTAGATAAAGTTTCTTTGAAGTCATTCAGTTCAAAGAAATAGGTCACTCAATTTTACATCAGCCTTTTTAAAGATTTGGAACCTATGCTTTTGCGATCTCAATAAAATTAGCAATAAATAGCAGCTAACCAAAGGTGTTGTGGCGCAGTAGTGTAATCCTCTGACTTTCCAGCCAGAACAGTCAGGCGGACAGGGCTTGATCCCACTTCAGCATCAGGGGTTGCAGACTCGATTAGGCCTATTTCTACTTCTGTGATCCCAGCGCTTCGCACTAAAAACCACAACTTCAGCGTCATTGTCACCTTTGCAGCTGTGTAGCCTAGCAATTTGGCTACCAAACAACGTTTGACAATCATTGATTACAGCTGATCATTTTCATATAACAGATTTTCTCTCTTCAGATAAATGCTTCCTATGAATGAATACAGTAGTTGTTCAGATAAATACTTAAAGAATTCAAGGCCCGCCTATAACAGTAGTTATACTGTGGTAGAGCACAGAGCCATTTGCAAAGACTTCTTAAAAAACAAGATTTCTTGCACAGCACATCTCTGTCAATAAAGTACTGTCAACCAGGATTGGCTGAAAAACAGATGTGGAATTCCCACAGGTGATAATAAGCATACTAAGTGAGTCTGAGCAATGTTTCAAAGCAAAGGCTGACAATCATAGCATCCATCAACAATTTCAGTAGGGTTTTACAAAGTGGCAGATTTGTATCCAGCAAAAAAAGAACAGAATTCTGTGAAGGCACTAAATTTGTACATAACCAAATCTGAAATTTTGTCTAAGAATTCTTAAATTTCTGATTAAGAAATAGGAAGTGTTAAGAGTTCCATTAGTGACTTGCAGAAATAATCTTGTACAAGATAATATACAAACAATGAGCCAAAAGAAACACTTAAGTTGTGGCTTTCACAACATTCAATGGGCAAAGGAAAGAAGTGCATTTATCTTAGGAAATATACTGAAGATTTTTCACACCAGAAGGATTTTTAATCATTTGTTGAGGTTTTTCCTTGAAAGCAAAAGGATTTTTGTCAAATAATATGTGTGGGATTTTCATTGAGCCATGTGTCCCTTGGATCAAAGGTTCAGCTATGCAAGAATCTGTAATCTGTCTGCAAACTAAATTTTGGGCCATTAAGTGATACTAAAAATATTTCTTTGTTGGTCAATTTAATGTGAAGAAGCTCCAAGATGTATAATCTATATGATTGATTTCATTCATAAAAATCAAACAGATTTATTTTAAGTCAACTGATAGTGCAGCCTTTTATTGACTAACAAAGTCTGCTTGCCTTTTGGTACGTCCTTTTTTAAATGTTTCTACATTTCTCTTCCTGTTGGCAGAGGAAAGTTGCAAGGTAAGCAAAAACAGAGCATGACTTACATCCCCACGAGATCTTCTGTTATCAATCCACCTGACAAGCATGGTTTGATGTTGTTGAAGGAGGCTTGGACCTGCATCTTCCCTGGCAAGAAAGTTGAAGAAAGTTTAAAATATCTTGATCCTAAAATTTTGACTTTGTCATGAACCAAGAATACACCACAAACTATCAACTCCAAATATCTTAATATATCTTATATAAAAACATTTCTGATCGAAACTGTTAAAAACAACTGTTTCAATCATAAAATATTCATCAGTGTTTACATTCACAAGACAGCCAAGTATTTATAGGCTAAAGTTACAGAATAAAATTTATATAAAATTGCGTTAAAAGTCCCCCGAGGTCTCACTTAAAACATAATTATATCTTACTGTATAGAATTAACTGAAACATCTGTTGCACCAATCAATCTGAATATTAGTTTTTCTGTAATTTGTTACATATATATTACAAGATGTTTTCAGTATTTTTTTATGTCTGTTTTAGTGCAGTTTAAAAACTTTTATCTTGGTTGCAGTCTGTAAGTAATTGATTTTGATTTTATTGTATGTAGTGGAATTATAAAATGAGGAACTGAATTAAAAATGAACTGAACAGAACAACAGAACTATACAGTCAAGATAATGAACAGACAAAACTTTTTTGATAGCTTTGAGCAATGAAACAATTTGCATCTATTTTTATCCACAACTAGTCGCAGTAAATCATCAAACATAAAATCACTCTTGAAAGAATTTGGCACTAAATACAAAAAGGTTACTTACTTCAGCTTTGAAGAGACCTCTCTCAGTTTTTGCAGGTCAAATAGGACATTTAGGTCAAGATTTCCTTCAACGTCAAAACCTGTGAATGAAAGTAAATCGTATTCCTATTTTTTCAAATCTAAGATGGTTTCAGGGGAACATATTTAAAGAAATGTCACTTCATTACGAGGAAATGGTCGAACGAAAGGAAAATTTAAGCAATTATAACAATAAGAATGTTCTTAACAATCATAAAGTTTTAACGAGATAGGTCAGTCATGCGATTCTCCGTTATGAACATCGCAAAACAGGCAACTGCTGAAAAATGAGGCACAAATATGTGAGCTGAGGCTGAGCAATATTCTTATGATATTCTTAAAATTTGGATGATTCTGAGCCTGAATATTCTTATAAACAATATTCTTATAAAAAAAAAGAGTGTATTGATTTTGCAAAGAGAACGTGTCATTTTCTTCAGATTGTGAGAAATAAACACAAGCACATTTTCTTATGAATCACAGTTTGATTAAATGTAAGATAAAGTTACCTGCTTCATTCTCTTTTTCTTGAGCTTTCTCCTGAAGATAAAAATAAATGCAAATGATTTTCAAAACATAATCATAACCAAAATGTGAATAGCTCTTTTCAAAAATTGTTGCTGAAAGAAAAAGTTGTAGGAATTGAAGTTGAGAAGTGTTCTTGTCCAAAATTTGCACTTTTAATTCCCACAACAATAGAATTTTACCCGATTCCCAACTTTAAGTGAATTCCTGCATAAAAATTTTACAATTTGGCAACTTTAATTCAAGTGACTTTAAACAAGTTTTTTTATCTGCACCTCTTCTCATACTGTCATTTATTTTATATATACTTGTAGTCTTCAAAGAAAACTTTTCATGCACGATATGAACTTTGAGATTCAAACCAAGAAAATTAACATATTGTGAAATTTCCCAAATTTGTATCATTCCTGTGACTTTCAATTTTTCCCATTAACAACATGTGATTCCTGTTACTTAACTCTAAGAAACTTTTGGTATCAAAATAGTCTAAATTGTCATCAGTTTCCTATCCAAAAATGTGTATCATGTTGAAACTTTTAGATTTCTCTTATGTCTGGTTGCCACTGAATTGTGTATGCCAAAATTGTCTGCTTGTACTGTGTGGCACTTTTCAATGACAGAGATGTATGAACCAGGGGGCAATGGGGGTACAATGCAGGTCCACATCAGCTCTTCTGAGTTGCCTTAGCCAGACCAGGTCTGTGTTATCAAATAAATTTATGTATATGTATGTATGCTCTCAAGATTTTGCAATTATAGCAAAAGTGCCCCTTTAGGACATTTTGCTCAATGACAAATAAAAAAGTTCCCCTAATGTGTCATGTTCCCAAGTTTAGGATGCTTCCTGCTGCCCTATTCAATGAAATGGCTGTTGTGAACCGAAACGTTTTTTGGTTTCTCATTACATTGTTGAATTAATCATTTATCCCAAATAAACTATTGTTGTCTGGGTTGTGCAATTGTACCCTGCTTGCCACAAAACCAGCAGAGTCCGATAGAAACCAAACAAATTCAGCAGACTGAACACTTTTCACTTTCCAATCTGCAGGGGGCCATCAATAGAAGCATCT
This sequence comes from Aurelia coerulea, assembly GCA_039566865.1. Taxonomy (NCBI): domain Eukaryota; kingdom Metazoa; phylum Cnidaria; class Scyphozoa; order Semaeostomeae; family Ulmaridae; genus Aurelia; species Aurelia coerulea. The sequence continues at coordinate 19,600,624 of CM076955.1, forward strand.
CAAACTTGGGAGGCACAACATTTCAAGGGCACTTTTCTTCAGCTGAAGGGGCATTTCCTGAAAATAAAAAGGACACTTCTTTGTTTATTGCAAAATCTTGGGGCAGCACATGCCCTCAGGGCCCCCCTGGTTCCTATGGCTATGCCAGTATCCCAGTATGGAAAGTAAGGCAATTTTTAACGAGACCTCGGGTGTGCAAGTAGGGTCCTCTATTGTTTATCTATTGTCTGTTTTGAATACCCTATTGTTTTTCTTGGGTGTGCAAGTGCCACACTTTCCATACAGGCCAGTATCACGACTATCACCTGGCTGGACATTCAAAGCAATGTTGTAATAGAGCCAACAATTTCAATTCAGATACCTGTTTTTCTTTACATCTACCAAATACTGCCTGCCTTCTAAAAAGAAGATTCTGACAGGGTGACAGGCCAGAGTGGAAAGTCAGCTAATACGTTTGCAAAATTGGGAACTTATGATTTTTCTCAAGCTGCCCATTATGATTATGTGGAGGAAGTGCATCAAACTGTGCACAAGAGTTTGCACGTATTACATACTTTCCATTACTTTACTTTATTGAGTGACTTAAGTAGCCTATTCCCCCATCTAAATAATCCTTTCTGAAAAGAATTCAATGCAAGTTGGAGCGAGTTTTGACAAGCTGCCTTGCTGTAAACTATAAAAAATTTACCCCGAAAAGGTGAGGCCAGGAAAACATATTTTCATATTTCCAGGAGCAGGGCATTTCAGTTCATACATACCTCCACATCTTCTTGTTCACTTTCACTATTTTGATTTGACGTGCTATTTCCCATGTTTCTTTCAAAACAGCACACTACAATTGACTTTCCATCAAAGCTGTCATTGCACTCGCCGCTAGGGACAGCACCCCTCCCAAGCAAAAAATATTAGAAAGAGGCCAATGTGAACTTCATTATGAGGCTAATGTTGATCGCAATGGTGATCGCGATCTTGATTGCAACCCTTGATTCAAAGAGTGATTGCTGTGTCCATCAGAGATAATGGCAGACACTTCGCAGTTGGATGGTTCTTTTTGAAACATTTCTCAATAAATGTAATCGAAAGTATTTGAATTTCCTTATTTCTGGTAAACTGTGAAATTAATTTTTGGGAGTTTTATCACAGGTTCATTTCGCTGTTGATTTATCTCTTTTTGAAAAACAGCGTATTTTTTTATTGAGAATGCAGCAAAACAACAATCATCTCGTATTTTGCAGAACTTATGCTCCGTTTTGACTTTTCTGCGCTTCCCTGTGGTCTCTGCGTTTTCTCCTGGCATTTTCTCATTTTCTTTGCATTCCATTTTGGTCTTCGTTCAAATCTCTTCATAATAAATGGTATTGTTTATTTGAACGAGACAAAATAGTGTGTTACATTAATTTGGCTGCATTCTTTGTTTTATATTCATATACTTTCAATGACAACTTCTGCACGTTATGTAGGATTCTTATTGACGTCACATCTGTCAGAATTTCTTCCAGGCAGACTTTGCTGGTTTTTCCTAGAGTTATTTTTGTTGTATTGAATGTGCACAGGGAAACCCCAAAATGTGTTGTGCACAGCACAAAAGTAGTGAGACAATATACAATATATTGGCGCCTACTGTTGATATTTGTGATATTGTCATATCACTCAAACTGTAGCATGTATGCATTGCCATGCAGCCAAAGTAAAATATATTGACCAAGTGCTCTTGCACCAAAACTACTAATCCGTTAACATATCGTATGTAGTTCTATGTATTACGTAAAGTAGGTGTGATGTAGTGTGAGTATTGTGTATCTCCGTCATGGGCTGAGCCTTTTTGGAGAGACATTGTAGATTGTAGATTGTAGATTGCATCTAGGATTTTACGCAGCAAACAGGATTGTACTCTGGAGACAAAGCTTTGAAAATTAATCTGTAAGTTCAATGGGCCTAAACTGAGGTGAATTTTACTTAATGCACAAAATCTCGTACACCTTTAGCAACATCCTTTTGTTTTCAAGAAAAATCCATCACAACTTTATAGTCACATCACATTTGAAATGAAAGATGTCCAAAAAACCGTTAACCTGATACCAAAACGGGGAATAACAGTATACGCAGAAAACATAATATCCAAAATCCAAATGCTAAGCTTTGTAATCTTGTTTCCCCAGCTCCACTGCTATGTGTCTGCCATTGTTTCTGACGCACATGGCAATCACTCTTTGAATCAAGAGAGGCAATCAAGATCAAGATCACCATTGCGATCAACATTAGCCTCATATTGAAGTTCAACTTGGCCTCTTTCTAATATTTTTTGCTTGGGAGGGGTGCTGTCCCTAGCGGCGAGTTGTCATTGCAGCCAGCGCCATTTTGTTCTTCAAGAGTTGAAAGTGAAAAGAGCGCATGCGTATTTAAAGCCTCATGACGTCATTATGAGTGGATTGCGGAAGCGGCCCAGATTCCCAGGGTCGTAATTCCAAATAATGGATCCAGAATCCAGTTTCGTTCCACCCCAAATTGATCCAAACTTCCATAAAATTCCTTTCAAATTACAAACTTTCTTGAAATAAACTTGGACCAGCCCTTGGACTTGCTCCAAGTCTTGCTCTTGATCAATAAACAACAATTTCTCAATGAAGTAATTTCTATAGTTCCTGTGGGGGCATCGTGGATGTGTGTGTTGAAGAAAGAACAATTTTTGTGCAGATTAACTTTTTTTATGAAAACTGCTTGTGATAATTTGGAGCTTTAAGTTTCTCAGGTCAAGTCACTGAAAAATGTTTTGATAGTGTGCAGAAGCAACTGTTATTAATGCGAATTGTGTTATTAATTGCTTTGAGATCTTACCAGCGAATTTGGAAAGAGTCTTGTACATGCAAAAGTTTTCTAAAGTTTGTGAAAATCGGATAAATTTTCCGATCTATGCATTATATTAGGGGCTTGACTTGCTAAAAGTCTCTGTTTAAGTTCAAGGTAACTCTGCTTTCCGCTCCAGTGAACAGATAGATGCCGTTTCGCAAAACCTCTGTCCTCAGAAAACAATTCATTTCTCCAATATCATTCGGTCTATACAGGGACGTAGGAAGCATCTCAAACTTGAAGGGGCACGACACTTCAAGGGCACTTTTTCCATTGAGCTAAAGAGGCACTTCCTGAAAAATAAAAGGGCACTTCTTTGTTCATTGCAAAATCTTGGGGGGCACGTGCCCCCAATGCCCCCCCGGTTCCTACGTCTCTAGGTCTATAGAAAAGCAGTAAAAAGGATGTTGTTCAGTATAGTCTGGGCAATCGAAAGATGCATAAATCACTATGTTTCCGTCGACGGTGGCTTCGCAAATAATAATTCAAATTTCTTTGTTGATTTCAGAAAAGTCAATTTATCTCCAAAACTAGTCGAAAAATGTTCGATTTTTTCTCGCTCCATCTTTAGCTAGGTAGTTGATCTGCAACTTTGCAAAGTCTGATTGAAAAAGCTAGGCTAGATTTCCTGTAATCGAATTTTATATTTCTGTTTACTTTTCTACGTTGAAGGGGGAAAGCGTTGGTCAACTGATTAGTTCATGCAGAAGGAGTTGAACGCTTTTGACACCCAAAGCATGGTTTCATGAAGTTGCTGGTAAAAATCAGTAATTTTTGATCAATAGATGCAAATGATACTTTTACAAGCGCACTAAGAATGTATTTTGAGACCTGCGTATGGTATTCCCAAAAGATGACGTTCATTTGTTTGCCAATGGAAAAACTTCTGAAAGTTATTTCAAAGTCTTTCAAGCCTGAGCTTTTGCAAGCGTACTTCATAGCATGGTAATCTGTTGACCAAGGTTTCTCCCTTTCGCTGTCGAAAAGTGCACAGAAACATAAAATTCGATTGCAGGAAATCTAGCCTAGCTTTTTCAATCAGACATTACAAAGTTGTAGATCAACTAACTAGCTAAAGATGATGGTAAAGTGCGAGTTGCGAGTTGCAGTTGCAAGCTACATTTATTTTGCCAGTTATTGGGCATACTAGACATGTCGCAAAATATCTATCAAGAAACTTGACACATTGCTTACCATAAGTTGTTTTGTTGAGTTACGATTCACATCACATGGTGTAATCCTTCTGAGTCTTCTGCCAATCATCATGAAACACTGTTTCACAGCAACAAGAACAAATTTGTACAACAAAATATTCACAAAAGACAGTGATTCGCAGTGCACTCGACTCAAAATGAACTGAAAAAGCGAAACATTATGGTCTGTTGCGTTAAAGGTGTGAAAAATAGGTGTGAAATCTATTCTTTGAGGCCGTCAAATCATTTTGTCAAGGTAACTCCGCTTTCCGCTCTAGTGCACAGCGAGATGCCGATTCACAAAACCATTCTCCTCAGAAAACAGTCAATTTCTCCAACATCGTTCGGCCTATCGATAAGCGCGAGGGGTGCATCACTCTGTAAAAATCTCGTACACCGTTGGCAGAAATCCTTTTGTTTTCAAGAAAAATCCCTGAAAAATCCCTAAAAATCCTATTGTTTTAAAAAATCTCGTACGCCATTTCGGAAGAGTGATACACCCCTCGGATAAGCGACGAAAAGGATGTTGTTCTGCATAGTCTGGGCAATCGAAAGATGCATAAATGGCAATGTTTCCGTCAAAATACCTTGGCAAATTTTAATTCAAATTTTGTTGATTTCAGAAAAGTGGATTCAGCTTCAAAGCCGGCAAAAATATACTCGAAAATGCTCGATTTTGTTAGCTCCATCTTTGGCTCGGTAGTTGATCTAAAAGCCAGGATGGATTTCTTTCCTGCAACTGTAATTTTATGTTTCTGTTTACTTTTTGACAGCGAGGAGAGGAGAATGGAGAAACCTTTTGGCCTTGCTATGAAGCACGCTTGCAAAAGCTCAGGCTCGAAACAACTTTCAGGGATGTTTCCATTGGCAAAGAAATGAACGTGATCCGTTGGGAATACTATACTTACGTCTTCTTCGTCTCAATAGACATCCATGGTGCGCTTGTGAAAAATAACTTTCAGAGATGTTTCTATTGGCAAACAAATGAACGTAACCTGTTGGGAATACTATACTCAAGTCGTCTATGTCTCAATAGACATCCTTGGTGTCCTTGTGAAAAATAACTTTCAAAGATGTTTCGATTGGCAAACAAATGAACGTGATCTGTTGAGAATACTATCCTCAAGTCTTCTTCGTCTCAATAGACATCCTTGGTGCGCTTGTGAAAAATAACTTTCAGAGATGTTTCTATTGGCAAACAAATGAACGTGATCTGTTGGGAATACTATACTCAAGTCTTCTTCGTCTCAATAGACATCCATGGTGCGCTTGTGAAAAATAACTTTCAGAGATGTTTCTATTGGCAAACAAATGAATGTGATCTGTTGGGAATACTATACTATACTCAAGTCTTCTTCGTCTCAATAGACATCCATGGTGCGCTTGTGAAAAATAACTTTCAGAGATGTTTCGATTGGCAAACAAATGAACGTGATCTGTTGGGAATACTATACTCAAGTCTTCTATGTCTCAATAGACATCCATGGTGCGCTTGTGAAAAATACCTTTCAAAGATGTTTCTATTGGCAAACAAATGAATGAACGTGATCTGTTGGGAATACTATACTCAAGTCTTCTTCGTCTCAATAGACATCCTTGGTGCGCTTGTGAAAAATAACTTTCAAAGATGTTTCGATTGGCAAACAAATAAACGTGATCTGTTGGGAATACTATCCTCAAGTCTTCTTCGTCTCAATAGACATCCTTGGTGCGCTTGTGAAAAATAACTTTCAAAGATGTTTCTATTGGCAAACAAATGAACGTGATCTGTTGGGAATACTATACTCAAGTCTTCTTCGTCTCAATAGACATCCATGGTGCGCTTGTGAAAAATAACTTTCAAAGATGTTTCTATTGGCAAACAAATGAATGAACGTGATCTGTTGGGAATACTATACTCAAGTCTTCTTCGTCTCAATAGACATCCTTGGTGCGCTTGTGAAAAATAACTTTCAGAGATGTTTCGATTGGCAAACAAATGAACGTGATCTGTTGGGAATACTATACTCAAGTCTTCTATGTCTCAATAGACATCCTTGGTGTCCTTGTGAAATCATCTGGATCTAAAACTAAACTTTTACAAAAGCGGTAAACTCCTGTGTGTGCTAATTTGTTGACCATCGCTTTTCCCCTTCGGTGTCGAAAAGTAAACAGAAACATAAAATTCGATTGCATGAAATCTGGCATAGCTTTTCCAGTCAGACTTAGCAAAGTTGTAGATCAACTATCAAGCCCAAGATGAAGCTAAGAAAAAAAAAATTTTCGAGTAATTTTGTAGATAAATCCACATTTCTGAAATCAACAAAAAGATTTGAACAAGAATTTGTGAAGCCAGCGTTGACAGAAACATGCGATTTATACATCTCCCGATTGCCCAGACTATGCAGAACAACGTACTTTTTACCGCTTTTCGATAGGCCGACCAATATTGGAGAAATTAACTATTTTCTGCGGAGAGCGGTTTTGCGAAACGGCATCTCGTTGTTCATTGGGGCGGAAAGCAGGGTTACCTTCAACAGAACTGTATCCTTTGTTTTACAAAATTCACTGTGGAATAGCTAAAGCTTCTTTGAAGCCATTCAGTTAAAAGAAATAAGTCACATAATTTACACCAACAGTTTTAAAGATTTGGAACATATGCTCATTTCAGGGGGCTGTGAATGGCCGTGAATAAGAAATATCTACATCACAAAAGACACAATTATGAATCTGACGAGTTCTTTATCAAGTGCAAAAATATTTCATCTGAATACTAAGACGAGAAATCTAAGACAACTGCATATTTATGCCTTTTCCATGGATGTCTTAAAAACCATTTTAGAAGTGTTCTTAGGTCAACATCATCAATACATAATGACGAATGATGAACGAACCTACACGCAACAAGAGTTAAGGAATTCATGTCTAAATCTAGTAGGCTCTCTAGTAAGTAGTGAAAATCAGTCAATCTAAGGAGATTTGCTTGCCAAAATCCCCTTCTATTTAATGATAAAATTATTGTCTATTTGGTTAGATAAATGGTGAGGCTTTAGACGTCCCTTTCTTCTTTCCCCTCTCGATTTGTTTTGATTTGCTCGCCTGATTACTCGCTATCTCCAATGACTTCAATTTCTTCTTTGATGAAAAATTCGATAATTTCCTCTTCGATGTCAGTGTCAAGATACAGTTGATCAGTATCGATACCTTGAACAGAAAAAACATTTCAGAAAAACAGACAGAAAAAAGTATTTTAATACAAAATTTTGAAACAAGGCTTGTATTCAAATAAGGTACAGTAACAATCTGGATACAAAAGCCGTCATTTCTTAGCTCAGAAAAGTTGCATTTTTGCACTCCGGTAGAACACATCTTAAGAAAGCAAAGCTCGCAATTTCGAGCAAAGCTCGCAGAAAGCATTTTGAGGGTAAAATAGCGAGAAAAATATCGCAAAACTATTACAAAAAACAACTAACTTGGGAACGCGGTATGACGAAACAGTTGGCGTTTACTCAATTCAGTTAGAGTTTTTCAAGGTATAATTTTTCAAACAGTTCAAGGTTTTGAAAATTTTCTGCACAAACCTCTAGCCGAATTAGCACAACATTCAAATAACCTACCACAAATGTAATTTGATTTTGGAAAGAAGCCTTTTAGTGGTGGATGCAAAAACTAACTCTGGACGTAACACAAAAATAATGAAGCAGCCGACAATTAACATGAATCTTACCTCGTAGCTGAATTCGTCCCTCTTGGTAGTCCTCGTAAGCAGCATCAAGCCTTGCACGAATCTCGGAGAATTCTTTGTATAGAGCTCTTCTTTGATCCAGAATTTCCTGAAAAGTAGTCATGAGGATAAATATATATATGTCAAGTATTGACTTGCTCTGAAGATGTCCTAGTGGGCGAAACTAGTCAGCACTGAAATAAAATAAAAAGCGCAAAATACCAAATTGATGCCTGTTTTCTTCGAATGGTTAGGCCCCCTTCAACGGTACACTATATATATCAAAGGGAATAGGCATAGCTATATCGACAAGCTGCTATAAATAGGCTGAAGAAACGGCCACAAACCCATTGTTTCCTTCACCACACAATGAAACGGCAGGCGTCAAAGTTGTTGAATACAATAGATTATATTTTTAACTTGACCCGGGCCAGCTTTTAACAATGTCGATTCCCTTTAAGCACCTTTTTCCGGACATTTTTCGGAGCATTTCTAGACACTTTTCGGAGCATTTCCGGACACTTCTCGGAGCATTTTCTGACATTTTGTGGAGTATTTTCTGATATTTTCCGGGTACTTTCTGAGCATTTTCCGCAAAATAAAGACAAATCAGTCTTAAGTTTCTTATGAGTTGGGTTTTTACTGAAGTGCTAACAGTTCATGGATTTATTCTTCATGTTGCTGAAACTAAACCTTTGAAAGAAGCAATGCTGGTACAAAACTTGAAGAAAGCAATGAGCTCTTGCTCCATAATATAAATGATCATACTGGAAGCTTTTCGTCAGAGTCTAATCACCAAGAGCCACGCCTAGTGATGACACGCAAAGAAGTGCAGGATATTTTTAAACAGATAAGTGGCTAACCTACTGAGACAGTCCCTGCGAGAAAAAGAATTCTTTCCCTTTACCAAACATTGGCTTTCTGGGTTTTGTGAACCTATCACAAATTCGGCTGAACCAGTGTTGTTGGGTCGCAAGCTGCAAAATGCAGTTCTCTTTGTTGTATACCTATTTAAAATATTCCTTGGACCTATGGGGCTCAAGCTCAACAATAATAATAAAGCCATCTGGGTTCAATGCAATTTTGGCATCCAAATTTCCTAGAATAGTGTTGATGCCATAAGTATTAAAAATTGAGGTGCATACCTTCGATGCTTCGGTATCTTTCATGATATCTTCCGCTTCAAACATCTTCTGATATTTCTTGAAATTCTTCTTCACTTCCTTTACATCTTCATCAGAGAGTAAGGTTGGCGGTCTTGGTCGCCATAGAAACTGGCACAGTTGATCCATCGGCCTTGTCTGCATCAATCTACCTTGGAATGACCACACGTTGAAAGCATTGTCTACCTTGTGCCCCCACCAGCTGACGGAAGTTGTTACATATCTCCCAGTTGGGTCCCACTCTACGTCAGAAGCCATGAAATGTTCACCGGTGTTCATCAGTGACATATCACCAGTATCATAGAACTCAAGAATTCCGTTGAAACTGAAATAAGACGAGAGAGTTTAGTTGAAGGGTTATGTATGCTAAAGTTCCATAAGATCATGGTTTTCTCTCCCTAATAATGCATCATCATCATCAATGATTTATTTACAGTAGGCAAGAATTAAAAATAGCTAATTTACAGCTAATTAAGGCCTATTTTATTACATATGTACAATTTACAATTTAGGAGGGAAAAAAGAACTATTAAAATGAGCAATATATATTACAGGGAAAAAGCACAAGCCAACTGTCTACCCTGTTAGAAACCCAACTTTCGGGATGAAATTTTTGCAGAGTCTACAGTTGCATTTATTACCATTCCAACAAGAACCTGCGGGTTACCCATGCATGCAATGGGGTGAGTGGCGGAGGAGCTTATACAGTTTCCGTTAGGTGAATGAAGCTAAGCTCGGCCGCATGAGGTCAGAATCTGGATGGGTTACGTTCCAGAGGCCTGACCAAGCAACTCAGTTTGCCCTCCTTCGGAAGGGACGTTAAACCAGGTGTCCCATGCCTGGATGCGGCATGCATGGTAGAGCTTTAGTCCGTCTCAAATTAGGTGTCACCTGAGATTGCGACAACACACAATTTCTTTGCAAAACACTTCTATCATTATTATTCGCGGGCATTTGCAGGTGACATCTAATTCGAGACAAACTATAAATTAGCTTTAGATAGCTAGAAATGTTTCCCGCCTACTTAAAATAAAGTACTGAATGAAAAAAGTAAATAGCAGCAGATTTATTGCAAATAAAGATATTTCCAAGTTTGAATTCCGTAGAAATACCGATAAGGCACAATAGCAAAATACAGTTGTGGAACAGAGTGGCATTGTGTGTATGAAGGCCGACTGGCTATTAGTAGTGACAATGCTACTAATTGCTAATAAAACCTCATGTTCATCTAGCACCCATATTCTACAGACAAGCATTGGATACTTGGCTATATATCAACGTGTGCAGTATCAATTATTGCCACAATCCAAAGCCGACATGAGATGCAATCATTCTCCTCGCATGTGAATTTGAACATCATGGACACGGCACAAAATTTACCTCTTTAAACCAGCAAGCAGCACAAATTGGCCATTTGGTGACCAGAAAATACTGTTCAATTGTTTCTTCTCGTAAGTTTCTGTAGAACAATAAAATAATAAACTAATTAACAATGAAAATATTGTAGCTTAACAAGAGACAGTTAAAAAGAATTCAAATACCGTAAAAGCTCTATTTAGCCTCCTCTCTATCAAGCCCCTCCCCCCTGAGCCAACATTTTAAATAAGCCCCCTCTCTATTAAGCCCCCCCCCATTTATATCAAATCCCAGAAACTACAAAAGATTTTCCATTTATTCTAAACAAGTTTGCATGTTAATGTTAATATGGTTTCGGATATTACTGTGGTCAGCGGCAATCTCACGAATGAATCGCAACAATTCGCCTTGATGGAGATCAACCTTTACTTACTGAGCTGCACAACTTTTCCAAGACTTCCTTCTTCAATGTCGTAGAAGCTAGCTGAGATGCGAGGTGATTCTCCGTGAATGACAACAAACTTGCTTCCATTCGGTTCCCATTCAAAATCAATGATGGGCTCTGTTGGGGGAAAAAATTCAGAATAATTATTATGTAGCATAGGGCTCAAACCTTTCGAATCTTTAAAAAGGTGGGTGTAAAATTCTATTGCATTTTTCTTTTAATTGAATGGCTAGAAAGGAACTCAGTGTACTTTATGCTGATGACTGAAACCAGCGGTTGGTCATTTTGTCTTACTATTTTTAGTGACAGATAGCTTCATGTGATGTAAGAAATAGTTTCTGTGAGGTAAGAAATGGTTGAACTCTCTGAACATGATCGGAATTCTCACGAGAGCTATGACATTGGAGGCGGCTGTTTCATTTCATCCAGGAAGCTATTGTGATCGCCGCAAAATAGCAAGACAAAATGACCGACCGCTGGTTTCAGTCATCAGGCAAATTTGATCTTCTGAAGGTAATAGCTCCATCATTTTTCAACGGATCTGAAGAGCAACATCATAAAAAAGTTTTCCGAGAATCTTTTGCCATTTTGTCGCAATCTTTTGGCAAAAAACGGGGCACAATTTTTTTGGGACACCCTGCAGATATTGTTTCAAGCAGAATGTTGAATGCAATGTTAAAAGCATACAGTTCACAAAAACTTGCGTCATACCTTTTAAATCGAGAGTATCAACTGGTATGTCTTTATCTCGCGTTCTGAACAATTCCAAAGTACTAAACACGGCCTAGAATAAAGCATTACGTTAAATCAGTACTGTGGCTTGTCTTTTTTTTAAATCCTATGGCTTAAAGGTAATGTGCCCATGTAAGAACAGCGGCTTTTTCCGGGGGCATGCCAGTTTCAAGTGATATTTTATGTGATCACTTTGGTAACGAAGTTCACTCCGTGGCAAGGAGTGATCTAAGCAGACTGATGACTTACTTGCGGTTGTGCTTTCTGAGCTGAAATCCTAGTTTGCATGTGATCAGTTAGATTCTGCCAATCACTGCGCGCTCTTCTAGGCTCTTCTCTTCGTTAGCATTGTGTCAGCATATTTTGAAAAGAGTGCACAAGCGGCTGTACTTACGTGGACACATTGCCTTTAAATATATAATGGCAAATCGAGTCTAGAAGCTAATAGGGAATATCCTGCAGACTGATTACATGAGTCTCATTTTTCCGCACTGAATTGGATGATATTTATGGCTTCAAACTGGCCTGAAAACTCAGTTAGGTAATGAAGCTTGTATGAGTGAAAATATATGACTTGTATGAGTGAAAATATAAACATCAGATAGAAAATGTTGAACAAAGACAAGGAATCACATCATTAGTCTATATATCCTGTAGAAATAACTGGTTTTGAACATAAATTTTTTAAACATAAATCCCCTTTACTTACCTTTTTACTTTTTGTATATCTCTCAACTTTTACTGCCAGGAAATCACCGTGCTTCTGCCAATACATTCGGCACTAAAAATACAATGAATCTGTTTCAAGTGAAATGCTTCCTCAAAGGAGTTTTCGTACGTGTACCACGTACTTTGGTGAAACAAATTCAAGGAATACTCAAACTTCTGGCACTCGAATTTGGAAAAATTTCATATAATGTCATCAAAATTTACAAGCATTTTTGCATATTTAGCACGAGTACAATATCTTCACACCAAAAAAATTGTGCCCTGTTTGTCTGAAGATTGCTACAAAACGGCAAAAGATTCTCGCCAAACTTTTGTATGGTGGTGCTCTTCAGATGTTCAATTAAAGTTTGCCACCATCCCCATGAAAATCCGTTGAAAAATGATGGAGCTATGACCTTCAGGAGACCAAATTTGCCCGATCACTGAAACCAGCGGTCGGCCATTTTGTCTTACTATTTTGCAGCGATAAATAGCTTTATGAATTGAAATTGAAACAGCAGCCTCCATTGTCATAGCTCTCATGAAAATTCCGATAATCCTCGGAGAGTTCCACTATTTCTGACCTCACAGAAATTATTTCTTACCTCAAGTGAAGATACTTATCACTGCAAAATAGTAAGACAAAATGGCCGACCGCTGGTTTCAGTCATCAGGCAAATTTGGTCTTCTGAAGGTCATAGCTCCATCATTTTTCAACGGATTTTTACTGGGATGGTGGAAAATTTTAATTGAACAACTGAAGAGCTGTATTTTCTGAAGATAATACAAATATAAACGATTTAAGCACTAAACGGTGTCTTGGACCCACTATTATCGTTTAAGATATAACAGTGACAATCACAAATCACCTTATTTAATTCATTTACTGACAAAATAAAAAAGGAATCTTTTACTACCTAAATTCAATTTGTTAATGTACAAGACAACCTAATCTTAACATGAATTTTTAATCAACGGATTCACTAATCATAGATAAATTCATTCTATCCTTCATCAATCAATATACATTTCAAAAAGTGCCAGAAAGGTAAGGAAACTCACACTAGCAACATTGAAGAGATTCTTTGATCTTCGTTCTTGTCGACTTGGCATTTCCATCATCACTAATCGAGCAGGCGTATCTTTATCCTCTGGTACCCAATATGCTATCAAGTTTTGTGAAGGTGACCATGTGAAATCTCTTTGTGTGGAAAGAAAGAAATTAGATCAGAAATTAGAAATTTGCCTACATTCGAAATATTTACATTCGCAAAATATCGTTCGATTCTAATTCTTTTCTGAATAGCTAAGGGGTCTATTGTATATTTAGTTGTATTTTAGGTTTATGTCCTTCATGTAATGCCCCTGTGGTAGTCATGATCTTTTACTCCCCTTGGTATCGTTTCTATAGTATTGTATGGTAGCTCGTTTGTAATCTTCATAAATTGTAAATTTTTAACATTGAATTCATAAGAAAGCAATTTTTGTGGAAAGAAAGAAATTAGACACTGTTAAATTACCATACTGATTCCTGAAAGATTTTTAGAAGTATCTATCAGATTCAACATACGATGTTTAAACGAGGCCTAAGACCTAACGAGGCCTAATTACCATACTGATTCCTGAAAGATTTTTAGCAGCATCTATCAAATTCAACATACGATGTTTAAACGAGGCCTAAGACCTAACGAGGCCTAATTACCATACTGATTCCTGAAAGATTTTTAGCAGCATCTATCAAATTCAACATACGATGTTTAAACGAGGCCTAAGACCTAACGAGGCCTAATTACCATACTGATTCCTGAAAGATTTTTAGAAGCATCTATCAAATTCAACATACGATGTTTAAACGAGGCCTAAGACCTAACGAGGCCTAATTACCATACTGATTCCTGAAAGATTTTTAGAAGCATCTATCAAATTCAACATACGATGTTTAAACGAGGCCTAAGACCTAACGAGGCCTAATTACCATACTGATTCCTGAAAGATTTTTAGCAGCATCTATCAAATTCAACATACGATGTTTAAACGAGGCCTAAGACCTAACGAGGCCTAATTACCATACTGATTCCTGAAAGATTTTTAGCAGCATCTATCAAATTCAACATACGATGTTTAAACGAGGCCTAAGACCTAACGAGGCCTAATTACCATACTGATTCCTGAAAGATTTTTAGCAGCATCTATCAAATTCAACATACGATGTTTAAACGAGGCCTAAGACCTAACGAGGCCTAATTACCATACTGATTCCTGAAAGATTTTTAGCAGCATCTATCAAATTCAACATACGATGTTTAAACGAGGCCTAAGACCTAACGAGGCCTAATTACCATACTGATTCCTGAAAGATTTTTAGCAGCATCTATCAAATTCAACATACGATGTTTAAACGAGGCCTAAGACCTAACGAGGCCTAATTACCATACTGATTCCTGAAAGATTTTTAGCAGCATCTATCAAATTCAACATACGATGTTTAAACGAGGCCTAAGACCTAACGAGGCCTAATTACCATACTGATTCCTGAAAGATTTTTAGAAGCATCTATCAGATTCAACATACGATGTTTAAACGAGGCCTAAGACTTATAGGTGACGAAGGAAAGTGGCAAAGAAAAAACACTCAAAACATTATCTAAATGCTATGTTTTCAACAACTCGGCTATAAGCGCTTATTGGATAGAACTTATCGTTTGTATGTTGAACTGAAGTTAGCTTAAAGATTCGCTGGCTGATGACATATCTCAGAAGTAACTTCTCACCACTGAATATCAGACGGCAATTCCTATCAAAGACTTGAATTCATCATTGACAGTCATCGATACTTTCTTTCAGAGTGCATCTACCGAGAATAGGTTCTAAATCTTTGAAAATGCTGGTGTAAAATTCAGTTACTTATTTCTTTGAACTGAATGACTTAAAAAAAACTTCAGCTATTTCTTAATACTTCTACCGTTGGACTTTTCTGAAATCTTCAATATTTTCAAAATTAGAGTGTTTTTCTACTTTTTCAAGAATTCAAAAAAAAATTCAAAAAAACTTAAAACCAGCGTAATTTCTAAACTGTTTGAAACAACATGAAATAATTTTGAAGAAAACCATAGTTTATGGATATCTACAATATGGTATCAAGCAAAATTCTGTCACTTTTCTGGTTTATGATTTAGAAATTTGATGACGTCACACTCTCAAATGAGTTGAAATGTAACATACACTGAAATTTCGAAAAATATTCAGAACTTCTGAAATGTCCAACGGTAGAATTAAAGACAAGTAACTAAAGTTTGTTTCAAGCCACTCAAACAGAAGAAATAGATCACAGAATATTACACCCACCTTTTTGCGCGGAGTTAAAGATTTGGAAGCTATGCTCATCTACAGGGTGACCCGAACAAAAATTCATGAGCTAGATCGCACATAGTCTCCTAAAAGCAAATGTTATGAACAGAAACAAGGCATGAGCATGTAGCTGAAAGGTTGAACTATCTTTTGGGACGTTGTTTGGTCAGTTTAACTTATGCCTACTTAGACTTATGACGATGAGTCCCTTGTATCCCTGCGGTACCTTGCTCACAGGGACTCATAATGAAACAGTTAAAAACCTGACCCTATCTTCTGCATTCGATCGATCGAATCTGGATCGAACGACTGCTTCGGCTCTGTTTAACGGTCACTCCTCAGAAAGGAAATGCGATAAAAACCACGGTAAGCAGACACTTAATCAACAAAGCTTGGTATTCATCTGAAGAAGAAAGTTCACTTTACCTGGTGAGTGCAAAATAAGTCTTTTAATGCTGCAATTTCCATGTTTTTAAGACCAAGACATAGCAGAGAAATCTTCAAGTACCTGCTGCAGCAACTTCCTTCAAATTTAGTCAACTGCATCAATCGAATTGAAGGTTCGAAACTGATTGTTCTTCGCCAAATCTCGCAATCTGATTGGTATGCTAGGAATCCCAGCATATTAGGCCTAATAGGGTCAACTTTTTCAGAGTAATATTATGAGTCTCTGTTGACTGAAGCGCCATCAAGAAGTCAAAGAGCACAGGGAAACAAGAGACTCATTGTCATAAGTCTAATGCCTACTGTCCAAAAAACAATTTCAAAAATATGGCAATTTATTCATTTCTCGGATTATTCCCTCATATTTCAGTCCATGTTTTGGATGATGTGAAAAAAGCTGAATTCCACATTTGCTTTGGAGCGCGAAATTTGAATGAGGAGCAGAGATCAATCATTCTGCAATCAAACATTTCCCCTGACAACTTTAAATCCTTCGCTACGTTGAGTTTTCACAAAAGGTCGACCAGAAAAATGATGGCGATTATTTCACTCAAAATGAGGAATCCGGGATTCGAAATTTTCTTTGAATCTGGTGTCTCGGATGGTAATAATTGCTTAAAATGACGATGCAGCATCTCAAAAGATAGCTGAGCCTTTCAACTAAACTGTGATACAAAGCATTTGTCAATAACGTTTGATTTTAGAGAGCTACTCATGATCTAACTTTTGAAGTTTTTTTTGGGTCACTCGGGATGATCAAGCTTATATGAGTTTGATGTAGAAACTTTCAGCCAAAGTACTTACTTCATATTTGCAATTTTGATACTCTTCTTGTCCAACAAACCAAAACCCTGAGAGTAAAATAGCAAATTCAAGAGATGTTCCTGTGTAGAGATGTTTCACTCAGGAAGCAATCCTCACTGAAAACCGCCAGTAAAACAGCTATTTTGTGGAAGCTTCAGTTCAGTTCATTTCAGTTAAATTCGCAACATACTATTTATAATCCTAACAAAGAGGAGCAAAATAAATTGTATGGAGGGAATTATTTAGAGGAAGAACTCTCTCAATAGGTAAACTAATCGAGGAGAGAGCCCCCCACCCCCCCCTAGCTTCATAAGAACGTCCTTTGCAAACAGCATTCAAACACTAATAATCTTTGCAAAGGAGGCATTTTTGTGATCTTGCAAATAATCCCAATTGTGTAAGAAGCAGATTATTACGAGACTTTATTACCTGACTGACGTTTCAAAAATGAGGCAATACAAGAATCCCGCCAATCCCATTGGCCAATCGCACCTTTCCCGCGGTTTTCCTGTAGCCTTGCATAATACGATACAAGGACACGTTTTTGTCACCATAGCAAATGATTTAGGCCAAAATTTACAATAAACTCAAGCGACATAACAGTAACAAAATGCTTTTGACTAATGATATGAGTCAAAATTAGAAGCTATCAGGTAATAAAACTCATACTAACCGGTTTTGTAGTTGCACAGGAAAATAAAAAGCCCTCGGTCTCATTGCACAGACCTCGCAAGCTCGGGTCTGTACTCTAAGACCTCGGGCTTTATATTTTCCTGTACAACACAAAATCGGTCAGTAAGCGCATAGTCTTGGATCTGAAATCCCACACATGAAATTCATATTCAAATCTCCAACGTGATAAAATTGCAAGAACATACCGGAGTTTCATAAACACTAAGGCTGCTGCCGCTAATTCTTGCAAAATATTGTCCTGCATGGCTCCATCTGGAAAAGGAATACGGATTCATAAGCATTGAATGGTGATATTGGTTGCAACAATTTGCAATGCAATAGACCTGGCAGACTTCTATGAGACGAAAATAGTCAGACATGGTGGGAATTTCATACTCACTTAAAAACAGGCCATTGAGCAGAATCTCCTGGAGCAAATGCCCTCCTTTTGGTACCAGTCCATATGTCCCAAAATACAATAGACTGTGAAATAAAATTTGAAGAAATACTCAAACGTTGGAATGGACATAAAGTAATGTAATGACCTAACTACGAGCACAGAGAGTTTTCACAAATATGGATATGATTGAAACATCAAAATATAACAGCCTGGAAATAGCTCAAGTTTCAGAGCTTGCCTAAATGTATGTAAGATTTATTGCGAATTATGCAGCAATTGGAATCAATTGTAGATTAATTTCGTCTTCGTAGTGAAAATCAAATTCACTGAAAATTGGACGTTCTGAAGGCGAATTCCAGTCAGTGGAATTTTCCGAGCGGATGGAAATTCTTTTGTTTACAAGAGAAAATGTCGCTCTGCAATCAACAACCTAACTAAAGATGAAACGAAAAAAAATCGAACATTTTTCGAGTAGTTTTGGAGATAAATCCACTTTTCTGAAATTAGCAGAAAGATTTGAACAAGGATTTGTGAAACCAGGGTTGACGGAACCATTGCGATTTATACATCTTTCGATTGCCCAGATTATACAGAACAACAACCTTTTTACCGCTTTTCGATAGGCCGAATAATATTGGAGAAATTAACTGTTTTCTGAGGAGAGTGGTTTTGAGAAACGGCATTTTGCTGTGCACTAGAGCGGAAAGCAGAGTTACCTTAAAGGCCAGTTTCCAGTCAGTGGAATTTTCCGAGCGGATGGAAATTCTTTTGTTTACAAGAGAAAATGTCGCTCTGCAATTGAATAGAAATTTAGGGTTGAATGATTTTTTATTGTGTAAAATTCCGCCCGCGCGGAAAATTCCACTGACTGGAAATTGGCCTTAAAGTAATAGACCTTTTAGCTATTCAACAAAAGTGCCTGGATAAAGCGTTATTTTTATACATTCTTATACGGGAAGCGTTAGAGCTTCTACCACTATCATACCGGGTGTCCCAAAATGATGTATTATTGTTTGATTGCTTACATGTCCATAACAAATGCACCGATTTTCAAAAAACTTTGGTTTATTTAATTGCCTAAAGGCTAAATTGTATTTTGAGATGTTGGTTGTGGTCTTACCACGGCGTTTTTATGTCGAGAAGAAGATCGATAAACCTGCTCAAATTCAAGCCTTAGATGGCATGAGAAAGAAACGGCCTATTTTTCCAGTCAATATTTTTTTTGTGATACAAAAGGCTGAACTCGTATTCGTATTTCTAAACTCAGTATTAACTGAAATCGTATTCTCTGAACGACATACATTTTCTGAACAACATATAAGTTCAGCCTTTTGCATCACATCTAAAATAGTCGCCTGGGAAAGAAGGTCGTTTCCTATTCATGCCATCTAAGGCTTGAATTTGAGCAGGTATATCGATCTACTTTTCGACATGAAGAAATCGGCGTAACCACAATCAATTTCCTCAAATACAATTTAGCCTTTCAGCAATCGGATAAAACAAAGTTTTTGAAAATCTTTTCATTGATTATGGACATATGAGCAATCAAACGATAATACATCATTTTGGGACACCCGATACATATTCGAAAATTCTTCAAAATGCATCAAAACATCGTTCGATTCAGATTATTTCTTAGAATAGCTAAAAGGTATATTGACGATTTTGATTGAAACAGAAGAAAGGTTTTCACGCAAAGAAGACATTGCTACCTGCTACCTTAAGCATGGTTCGGTAAACAGGCCGTTTGCAAAAAAGTCCACCGTGAAGCAAAACAAGTGGAAACTTGCCATTTGTCTCTCATTTAATGAACAACCGCAACAAAAAGAAATGTTTGAGGGCCGACTGGCTAGAAGAAGTGTTTAATGCTTCTAATTGCTAATAGATCCCTCTTTCGTTATAGCATCCTTAGATTTACTTGTAACTCAATTACGTTCGAGTTCAAATATGAGCAGTAAGAATGCAATTAAATACGGACAAATTAATTCAAAGCTTGTTCCTGCTGAGGCTAGCATATGTTCGAAATCTTTAAAAAGGCTGGTGTAAAATTGAGTGACCTATTTCTTTGAACTGAATGACTTCAAAGAAACTTTAGCTAATTCTCTATAATTCTACCGTTGGAATTTTCTGAAATCTTCAATATTTTCAGAATTAGAGTGTTTTTCTTCTTTTTCAAGAACTCAAGAAAAATTTTCAAAAAAACTTAGAACCATCGTAATTTCTAAACAGTTTGACGTAACAAGAAATAATTTCGAAAAAAACCATAGTTCATAAATGCCTACAATATGGTCTCAAGCAAAAGTCTGTCACTCATCTGATTTATGATTTAGAAAATTGATGACGTCACATCCTCAAATGAGTTGAAATGTAAGATACGCTGTAATTTCCAAAAACATTCAAAATTTCTGAAAAATCCAACGGTAGATTTATAGATAAGTATCTAAAGTTTCTTTCAAGCCATTCGATCAGAAGAAATAGGTAATTGAATTTTACACCCACCTTTTTACGCCGAGATAAAGATTTGAAACCTATGCTGCTGAGGCTGAGTTCTCATTAGCCTGCATTGCAGGAAATAATGAGAGAGAAAAAAACATCTGCTTTTATATCGCGTTCCTGGTAGCCTACTGTGATGTTTTGAATTATGTAATACCAGAAGGTTCGTAGGCAGGCCTTAAAATGGAAATATTTGTTAGAAAGCACATCTTCATTACAAACTTAAATGTGAAAACCGCAACAAACCTTATTAAGAGAGAAAATAACAAACCCAAAATAAATTGAGGATTCATTCAAATGTTAGCAAATTGTCAATAAATTCATAAACACCTTAAATATGCAACTCTTGGTCAAGACAACAACAGATTCTTAAGTGTTGGAAGATTCAGCTGTAACACGCCAATCAAAACGACTTAAAATGACAAATTTATCCTCGATATGTTGTCCGTTCCAAAAGTCAGCGGAGTGGACATTCGTATTTTCTTTTTGAAAATTAAGTTTAGTTATGGAACCATTTGCTTAATATTTTTGTCTGACACTGGTTTCCAACGCCCGCCAGTGACTTTTCTTTGTCACTAACTTGGCCTGACATCTAATGTGAAACAGACATGAGTATCTAATCATTTTTAGTCATCAGCAATTATGTGTTTTGTATGTAGTTTGTTGTTGTTGTTGTCCTTTTTTGTTTTGCAAACTGTCTTTTTTATCATTATGTAATTGCCATGGGGTATTCTTAGTCCTTTGCTCCCTGCAGTATCCTTTAAATGCAGTATTGTAACGTAGGTTGTAAGTAGTGTAATCCGTAATATGTATTGTAAAATGTCCAAAGGAACACAAAAAAGATCATCAAAACTTACCAATGGGTCAGCGGGATCAAACTGAGGTGAATATGTAATGACATATCTAAAAATAAGATATCAAAGCCAATTATAATTTATAAGGCAAAGGTTTATTCAAGGAAGACCATGAGCTTTAGAAAACGTGACTTGATGTATCTGCAGCAGCTTTCTTCCTCCTCGTGTCCCTATGCCCAATATCTTTGTATCCATAGGCCTAGACTTGTGATCTTCGTCCTAGATATTGGTAATATTAACCATTACCTCCCTACAGCTCAGACTAGAAATCATGATACCACAGCTCAAAAACAGGGCTTTATACGCTCTGTCTTGTACACCGACAGCAGTTAGGCTGTTGAGCGTTTGACTGATAAATTGAAAGTTCTAAGTTTTAGATTTCTTCAACCCTTCTTCTACCCCATTCGATTGCTGGTTCGACTGATTGAAGACCTGGTTTATGAGTTGAAATATTATGGGTCCTAGTTTGAGTGGTAGGGAGCATGTGGTAGAGGTAGTGGTAGAGGTATCTAGGACGAAAAAAATAAGTATGGTGCCAAGTATCCTTATGCCCTGTAAACGTCAACAACAACCTTCATGGGTTCAACCATCATGGGTTGGCGAGGATGGCTCAGTGGTAGCACGACTGACTACCAATCTGAAGGTTGATGGTTCGAGTCCTCGCCCTGCCGAACCTGCTACAAAATGTAAGGAGAGTCGCTAACTCTCTGTAATTCCAGGCTAAAGGAATCATGAGGTGTGGTCACATCGAGAGGAATGACCAGGACGCTGCTTCGATAAGCTCAGCTTCTCAGCGTCCAAAAACTACCTTCAGTTGCTAAAAAAAATGTCTAAAAAATGGGTTCAACCAGGGCTCAGCAACCTTCATGTATCCACATGGAAAGATTTACTGCTGCAAAGAATAACAACAACCATTTCTCTAAAGCCAATGGGCAGACCTTTCAATGCTTATTTCAGTTTCCCAAATGAGATATTGAAACAGCTGCTGTCACATTTCTTAGTTTTCAGCCATGTGTTTTGCATATGTCATGAACTGTGCAAATAATTTCAACAATCAAAATGAAACTCAAAATGAAATTTGTGTTGAGTTTTATCCCTACTGAAATGCCTCATCTGATGTGGTTATATTGACTGTCTTTCAACGCTTGGGGGGATGGGCGACTGGCTACTCATCAGTTTCCCACTACTGAGGTGATTTTTTGATGGAATCAGAAATAGATAGACATTGACATACATTTTCAAAAGGAAACCTTTCCACAGGAAGCCCATATTACAGAGAAAGAGAATTTTCTTCTCTCTCGTTCTTCCGTTTTTACTTTTGACTCCCTTGTTTCCTTGTGCTCTCCCAAAAATGTTTATTTCACAAATAACAAATTGAAAAGGCGTAAGAAAACAACACACGATATTGTGACAAAAGGGGAATCTTTTTTTAATAAAATATTTTTTGAAACATTTTTTGAATTAACTGAAACATGGGCTTCCTGTGAAAACGTTTCCTACAGAAACTTCAGACAAAAAACTTTCGGAAATTTTCTGAAAAATGGGAGACAATATCCTTTTTGCAGCTTACAGAATTAGATATATACTGACATACACTTGTTTCGAAAGGAAATGATTCCTCAGAAGCTTCGGAAAAAAGATTTTGGACATTTTCTGAAAAATCGGAAAAAAGGCCTTTTTTGCAGCTTACAGAAGCAAAAGTTTCATACAAAAACTTGGGACAAAATACATTCGGAAATTTTCTGAAAAATCGGAGACAATATCCTTGTTTGCAGCTTATCGATAAGAATTCTCTCTTGAAATGGAGTTTAATTGCATATAATTAACCTAATCTTAACCAAACATAGGCACTGGATGCTTCAAATATGGAATGACCAAAAAAGTGCACTGACGAGGGCTTTCATGCATAAATAGCAATCAAAAGAAATCAGTATTCCTGTGATTCAATGATTGTTTGGTAGCTAAATGGCTCAGGCTACATCCCTATAACCTTGCTGTTTTTATCGACACAGAAATTTTGCAAAAATAAGGATTCAGTGACACAAGGCAGATCTAAAAACGCTGAAATCCACACAAAAACTGTGGGATACATTTTATTGGAGCCGGACAGTGATGAATACGCTTAGTAGCTTGGGAATAGCAATCTGGGATCTAAATTCCCAGTCCGGACAAAGTATTCTCAGTTACAAAAACAAACGCTCTTTTTTCTGACATAAGTAAAATTTATAATATCACAAGGGGATTGTTTGGTTGCACCCAATCTGGGTTACATATTCTTAGGTTGATATGCTCATCCTGTAGTTGTCCTGCAGCTAATTGGAATCAATCTCCTGCTTTCGACGGGTTCTAGAGGTACCTCTATTCACAAAATCCTTATTTTGCCAGTTTGCAATCTCGATAATAAAAGAGTAGAAATTTAACCTACAATCCTGGACATAAGGTGTTGAGAAAAAAGCGACTTTCCCCCACTTTTTAGACCTCACTATAAAAATTCTGTCAAAATATTCATTTCCCCCCCCCCCCATCTCAATGTTGGTTTTTTGTGATGAGTAGTCATTTATGGCCACTTATGGCCAGGATTGTGGCAATTCAACTACCAGACAACATTTGAATTATTAGTTTTGGCCGATTACATGAAGCTGCTTTGCAATGAAGTCCCTATTAAACTGCTTTCTATTATATTCCAATTTTGTTTTTGGGACTTACCTTTCACAAGGAGAGAAATCAATCAACTGGACACCAGAATGGTTAAACCTTTGTAATCTTCTGAAATCTGAGCCTCCCCAAATTGCAATACCTTTTTGATGAAATGTTGCTAAATATGTACCATGTGGGGACCACTGAACATATGTTTCTGTCCAACCCTATGATAAAACCAAAAAACAATTGCACTAACCACAAGAGACATAAAATTCCCCAACCATACCATAGATTTCATTTTTGTTTCACTCTATAAGAAAGTCCATGAATTTTTCAAAGAGTGATCTCTGTGACAATGTTTAAACAAGGTATTGCTGTCCTAAACTTTAAAGGCTTTGAAAATGCAGAGTTGCTTGGGTACATAACATTTTTACTGATTCTAAAAATAGAAATCAGGATGAAATTTTTACAAACAGAAACTGATGTTTTTCAAAGAATAATTGCCAGGACACAAAAATGTAGGAACTGGGGGAAGTGCCCTGCAAGATTCTGCAATCATGACAAAAAGTGCCTGTATTGCTTCAGTAAGTGCCCCTTCCGCTTAATGAAAAAGTACCCTTGCAGTGTTGTGCCCCCCCCCCAAGTTTAAGATGTATCTGCTTCTGCCCTGGCTAGGACAGGTTGGTTTAAATTTGTTCTTCAAAGTCAATTTCCTCAAACCGTCTTGAAAGGAAAGACAAAATTACTTGCTCCCAACAGCTCACAGCTCGCTAAATTCTCTCTGATACAGCAAACAGAGCACATATGTTACACAGGGGCGGGGCAAGGATTTATGGTAAAACTAGTCCAGTTAAGGAAACATTAAGCAAAATCAAAATTGAAAAATAATCAGCTCCAAACTTACAGGACGTAATTTTACAAGATCAGGACCATTTCTTTTATTTGCAAATATTGCGACTTGTTGTCCACCAGCATATATCACTGAGTATTGGTCATTGCAGTCTTTCTCAAGAAGCCATGATCTAAGATTTCCCTGTTTGAAAAGGAAGAAAAGATTCATTAAGTAATGAAAAAGCTCTCTGTTAAAAATAGTTACCATAACTTTTTCATGTTACAAAAAATTAAAATTTACTGGGTGAGTCATAAGCCAAAGACCTTGGCTATTTTCTGATGATGCTGAAAGCTGATCAAATACACCAACTTTTTACATTTCTGCTTTAAATTAGGTACCAATTTTGTGACTGTTGTCAACATTAGTGTGTTGGAAAACAACTTTATTGTACAGTCCAGTGTGCGTGAGAAAAACAACTTTATTGTACAGTCTGCTCACTCAACCCATGGACAAATTCATATATTGTATTAGTTAACCACCTTGGAATGAATTAATTCCAAGTGTGTCAATGAAATGGGAACTGATCCCAAACAATCAAAACAATATTGTTTGAGCTAACTTTGACATTAAGGAAACCTTGGAAAATAATGAGAAGACATCTTTATCATATTATGGCCTTCGTTCGCTGTGAATACTGATATGAGACCCATAGAGGGGCTATTGGCCTGGGGCGAGCTTTAGACAGATTTAATGATAAAATGTGGAGTATACATATTTCAAGGGTTTTTGCATAGTGAACGATGAAGAAGAGGGACAATTTCTCTATAAAAGCCGTTGTATTTATAAAATTCTTCATTTGCTCTGATGATGGCCTTGTGGTCGAAACTAGTAAGCAGATAACTGAATAAATGAAAAAAGCGCAAAAGATCAACTCGATGCCTGCTCTCTGTAGATTTTGTCGATCTTCTTCATCGTTCACTTTATATTTCAAGGGTTTTTAGATATACCAAATGTTTCCAAATTGATGCATGTAGTGACCAACCTCTAAGGTTTCTTTGATCAATATTTGGGTTTGATGCTTTACCACTGATAAGAACAACTTTACAAACCTGATCCACGTATGGTTGTTTTTCTGGAGGTGACCAATCTTCTGATACAGACTTACATCTAAATGAAATTAATAAAAAACTTTGAAATTGCAACATCATCTTTTGAATAAGTAAAATAGCTGTAAAAACTGGTAAGGTAAGTGAAACAGCCTTTTTTCTTTTTATCTGAAGCAGCATAAATTCCCAGAAGTGCCGTATCGTAAAACAAAAAAATTATGCATAGATGATGCAAGTTACTTACAGATCAAAATCAGAAAATGCATTAACAGCAAAGATATGCTTCTTGTCAAGTTGATATCCATTTGCAGTCTTTACAGCCTGTGTGGCATCTTTTGGATTGGAGAATTCAAGGAATATGTATCTAAAACATTAAAATGATGAATGAATAAATGAAGTCATTTGGTCCTGAAAGAGGTCATGCATGAAGTGAACCAGTATTTAGAAGCTAAGTATTCAGGATCTCCTGTTAGTGCAAGGAACAAAAATTTTGTAAGCCATTGAGGACTTGAAAATCATGCAGAGTAATGCTCACTCAGGTCATCAGATCAGATCAGATCAGATCAAGAAGAGAAGAAACAAGGATGAAGAAAGTGCACTAATAGGAAACAAGTCCATCAAAGAACCCATATCAGCCTAAAATATTGAAGTTCCTTCTATCTCTATTGCGAATCTTGCAGTGTCAAATGAAAATACTTGGATACATTTTCCACTTATTGACATAATTTCAGAATACACCAAAGGAAGGACAGCCCATCACATTAAAAACATAGAAAGGAGCTACTGGTTAGCTTTAATTTTCAATACGCCCTTGTTGCATAAACATTAAATGGTGAAAAATGCGAACATACAATTTACAAGCCACTATCTCAACTGCCCATTGTCTCAAACAAGTTTTGACTTCCCTCAGAGTTGAGCTGGCGAATGTCAACTTTACATGAAAATTAGAAAGGAATATCTTTCTTACCCCTTGGTAGTACCCTCTTCCTCTGGATAGTACTCTGAAACAATTTTACCAAATTTGTTGAAAATTTTTCTGATGACATTTTTTAACTTTTCAAGTCGGTCTTCACCAACTACAGGTACATTGTCAACAACAACGATAGAATCTAGGCTGTCTGCTTTCTTTGGAGCCTCTTGTAGAATGTCACCTATCAGTTCTAAAAAATAAGAATGAATAAATTTAGAAGTAAATAAATGAAACCGAATAGAAAGAGGAACTAGAGACTATTCATAAAGTCCATCATTTTCTTGGAATCTATGTGCTGCATGCAAGAGGGAACTTTATTGAAAGCACAAACTTAACACAATCAGACAAGAAACTTAACACAATCAAACACAATCAGACAGATCACCATGATTTCAGGATCCTTAAAAATTAAGAATCTTACCAAATGTGAAGAGGAGAATCAGTTAGGTTTTCAATCTAATATTCACATTGTTGATCATCAAAATTACAACTGTAACTAGAAATAATATCAGTCAGTGCGTGCGTGCGGCATTTTAGGAACTGAAAACAAATTGAACCAACATATGGAAACAAACATTGATAACAGGCCTTTCTCTCTCTGTTGGCATTACAGGATCAAGACTGAAAGCTTTGACAAGAGGCACCATAGCTTCTATGGCCATGGGGTTTTAGTATCAGCAATTCTAAATTATGCACCTGCTTACATCAATTATGTTTCCATTATGAGTAGTATTTTATTTTACATTTCCCCCTTTATATTGCATGCCATTCCTTCTTTCTTGAAATTGTGCATTAAAAAATTTCTTGAAATTGTGCACTAAAATTTTTATCCTGGCGCGAGTTAAGACAACCCAAAATTTTTGGACAACCAAACAAAGACACAGTTCTAGACGGGCATGCAGCAGTAGTGCAAATTTTTCAACCTTAACTTAACCCTAAAGATTGATATAACTGGGTTGAGTAATCCTAAAGCTCCTTTACAAATGAAAATCTTCACAGCTCCAACGATTTATGACTTGCCTTTCATGCACTATATTGACGCACACAGCGCAGGAAGTTCTTTTTTACTGGGCACAAGAAGAACGATGCCCCCTGAATCTTTATAGTTTCACAGTTCGTCAGTTCTCGTTGTTCATCTGAAGACTTCTAACGTATCTTTTGCATCAATAACCATAATAAAGCAAAGACTTAACGCCAAAAGTATCGTTACTGTAATCATTTAGGCCGGGTTTGCTCTTTGATCCATTGAATGGGCCTAAGTTAAAAAGTGCTTTCTTCATAAATTTTACTGGTACTTCAACAACTCATACCTTGATCAGAAACATCATCTACAAAGCCTTCAGGATCATCAAACATTGCATCATCGAGTTCTTCACCAACTTCATCTTTAGTTTCTCCATTTTCTTGAACAGCGCCATTGATTTTGGGTTCAATTTCTTCCCCAGTTGCTGTATGAGGGATTTCGTCCGCCATTGCCGTCACCATTTTCTAACACGTGCGCAAAAGAAAAGCTGCGCACACACTCGGGAATTTGAGCACACCACCCTTGTTCCCAGACTTCCAATTTACACGGCCAAACTCAAATAAAAGGACCCTTGCAGAGATTCACGATAATTTCAAAGACATGTTTTGCATATATTATTCTAATCTTCTTGAACATACACGCATGCAAAGGTAAAAACTTACAACGAGCTTAAAAAGAATAAAAAAATAAAAAGAGCATAGTAGAAACTATAATTAAATCACTTATTCTCAATTAGATTCTCACTGAGGAGGCTGCCAAAGGGCAGCGAAAATTCTGAGAACATAGCTACTCAAAACACCAATCAATCAGATGCAAAGAACGGGAAATTTTCTCAACACACTAATGCCCAAGGCCTTTCAATCTTATGCTATCATCAGAGCATGGCTGACTAACACGATAAAGAAACATAGTAACATAAGATTGAAAAGCCTTACTGTGCTGAGAAAAGTAAGACAAGTTTCTGCCGTCTTTTGCATGTTAAAGGCAACAACTTCATAATAGGGGTGCAACAAAGAGCATTCCGACCGAAGTATTGATAGGTTGGATAGATACGAGACGATTTATTTTATGACAACCGGTTCTAAGACGGAGAAAAGAAATCTAAACTTTGTTTAGATGTTTAATATAATATATGGAAATAAGTTGCAACACTTTTTCACATTTGTGATTAAAATGTAAGGTTAGAGGCGCCTTTTTAGCCAAAATCGGTTGGCTTTCGATAGCCTGGCCTTTACTGCTAAAATCAGCTATTTTGCAAGTGATTATTTTACGACCAACAAGTAAAGCTATATACTTAAGAGTTGCAAACTGCTTTGATGCTTTGAGTAACCAGGGAACACAAATCTGAATACGCTCGCCTTTAGCATTTCGTATGCACACTTTAGAATCTCGTGTGAGGATTTCCTGTGACCAGCGTCAAGTGAAAAATTTAGCAAATAGCCACGTACTAAATCCTTTATCAGGCAGAGTACACCTCCTCGCGTCTGTCTATCCCTTAGGCCCTTCAGACCAACCATGTCCCCAGGGCCAGGCCCTGTGGACGAAGTTGCCTTCAGACCTCACCATTTTCGATTCATACGATTTGAAAAAAGTCTGCCGGTTATATCTCATCGAATATGTTCTAATAAGAAGGAAATCAGTCCAATCATGGCATTTCTCTTAGATTTGTCATCAGTTTTTAGTCCTGTATGACTTCAGGATCACATTGCGTAACTGAACCATGTGCTAAAACATTTTCATTTGACACTGGTTACATCAAATCATCAGATATGATGTGAACGAATAACTGGGAAGGGTACTGATGGGATTTTCCAGGCAGCGAGATACCTCAAACAGTATTTGCTTTCTTAATATTTAAAATCATAAGGTTTCTAAATCACAACAGTCTTAGAGCTGAAAAGGAAAACTTCTTTTTGGTACAGGGCAGCTGTTGCCACTTGGTGTGCCATATGTTTCCACGTTCGTCCCCCCTTTACCATCAGGACGAATGATAACAGCATTTGTGGAACTCATTGAGGGATCCTCATCAAAATATCCATACGGACGGACGAAGAATGAGAAGCGATTTCCAGTTGTAACAGTGACAGGGATATCCTCTGTATTGGGTATATGCAGCCCCCCTAGAGAAACCCATGCAACCAGATCTTCTTGCTGTATCTTTTCATCGTCAGCAACGTAGTTATCGAAATCGAAAACCGGGGGGTCCATACCCCACTGGTTATGCATTGATGAGCCATAACGTTCGTCATCTTTATATTTCGTGATTGCTAGTTGATATTTCGACCAAGCTGCCGCTTTTGTGACAAAATATTCATCCGGGTACTTTTGCTTTACCATGGAGTCTAGTTGGAGACGGTAAGCACGGCTATTGCCATATTTATTTTTCTCCTTCTCGTTATAAACAACAAGGTATTTCGGGTTATCAAAATTGTATTTCAGCAGAGCCTCCTTTTCAGTTTTCTTTGTGTTCCTCTCAACTTGTTTCTTCATTAAGTAACCAACATCATTCCATGGACAGGTCACGTTTTTTAGCACAACATCAAGGGTTTCATAACTATTTTGCAGCCCAGCAACGTCAAGGTCCACTTTGAAGAATATGATATGGTCATGTATTGTTCCTTCGGTGCGGTAGAGGTTCTCAAAAGCGTATGGGGATTCAGTGGGGTAATATGAGCTTGCAATGATGTAGCCTGAAGTGCTGACCCTTGTTTCGACCATTCCCGTTTGGTAGAAAACATAATCGAGGACATAATCGTAGTTTTGCGGTGTCAATATGCTTCGTACGACCAAGGCACTATCCATTAGGCCTGCAACGAAGGAAAACTTCCCCAAGGAGTCAAACTGAATATGCCTCCGCAGGGGTATGCCATGGTTGATTTCAAAGACACAGACAGAATTTGGGTTTTTGACGGACTTCGCAGTATCCACAAAATGGTAGGTGTCCATGAACACGGCATCATCGGGGCAATCTATGCCTCTTACCAATTCGTAATTGGTAGAGCCAATCCGAAACGCTGAGTCAAGGTATTGTGCTGCGCTTTGACGGGGGTCGTTTGCAGAGTAGAAAGAAGTGGCTTCTTGTAGACTTAGTTCATACATGATTCGAGAACCATTGAAACGTATGTCATAAAGAGCAGGGCCTGAGCTTGATCGTAGACCAAAATGAAAGTCCCATCCCATGTAACCAATCTTCCTGCCATTGATCTCGTAGCGCCTCCCTTGCGGATTCACAAATGTTGGCTCTCGCATTTCTTTCTTCAGATGTGATTTGCCTCGTCTTTCAAACGAGGCTCCTAGTGCTGCGTCATCTCTCAGGAAAAACTTTGTTTTGTTGATGGTGCCTTGGTCATATTTCTGAGCCAGTTCTGATGCTGATGAGAAGTACTGGTTGTTGTAATAGATCTGCAAGAAAAAGGTGAAAATTTTGCATCAATGCCGCTGCGGTAACACAAACGCCCTTGAGTATCTTTGGCCTACCGATACAAGAAAAAGATTGGACAATTTTTCAAAATTATCAGACTGGCCATGTGCCCAACAGTGAGCTTAAACATCGATAAAGAAATTAACATAATTAACATTTTCTTGTCCGCAACAAATTTCAGGAACTTTTAACCTTAGAACAATTGTGGCCAAAAATTAACACCACATGTTTGTTAATTTCTAAGCGTAAAGATCGAGCCCTACCGCTCTGCCTATTTTACTCTCTTGAAATTCGTTTTAGTCAGCTTTCCTCGTAGATTCCCAGGCTGGCTACTGGGTTCGTGTAAACGCTTGAAGAGATTTGACTGGAGAAAGGCTGACCCTCTGCGGCGGGTTAGAGCTATGAGCCAACCCAGGCTAGTGTAAGCAGGCCCTCAGTTTGCGTTTTGTTTACCAAGTCTTTTTGAGTGAAAAGGCTGCAAACAAAACGAACAAACAAACAAGCTCTGCGCATCTTGTCCAGTCTGGTATTTTGCGAAACAAATGCATTTCTTGCGACCAAGTCCTTGTTGAGTGGTGATAGGTGGATGCTGTTCTGGTTGAAAAGTGGAGAAAAAGGCTTTTGTAGTAAGTCCAGTGCAATTGCTTTTCAGACAATATAATGATGTCGATAAAGTTAGTTTATTTTTCCATACTACTTAAAAGGTAAAAATCTACCTACCGCACCGAGCCCTCCAAATGCACCAAAAACTTTAAATTAACTCACTTTTTCAACTTTCCACTTTTTGGCATCCTTGTCTGCGTGGTTGAAGAGAATTTCAAAAGGTACAGGCAGCACGTCGTAACCAGGACGATCTCTCAAAAATATCATCCAAGTCTTTCGATGACCAGTGCGAAAATTTGCTGGAACCCCATCAAAGTAACAACGAAGGCAGTTCTTGGAGCAGTTATGATACCAAAAATTAAAACTTTCTTTCAATACTGCGTAACAAGTTTTTGAAACATTCTTAATCATCAAGTTCAGATTTTCTTCCTCAAAACCCGTCCATGGTCTTGATGCAAATGGGATTGAATCTGCTCGAAATGCAAGCTTCAATTGTGTATGTTTTGTTGGGTTGGGCAAAGGTTCCACTAAATACTCCTCTACATTGGGACTGGCCTTGCCTCCGTTTGTGATAACAACCCTGGCTCTCCTTGCTGGCTTTTTCCCCTTGGCATCTAAATAGCTGAGAACATTGGCCTTGTTGGGGAGGTAAAGCTCGATGAGGTAGATAAAGTTCGAGTCTTGCGTCGCTTTTGCATGCTCCTTTAGACTTAGGCCAGATTTTTTCAGCATGTAATCACGTACAGCATGATGCTCTTCAGGTGATAAGTCCTGGAAAACAGTTGGGTCCTTTGGCATTGTTGTGTCTTGCTTGTAAGGCGATTGGCAGGCTCCTGATAACCCATCTTTGGATCTTTTGCTCTCAGATGTTGGCGATGATTTTACTGACAATAGGACTACCAACGCGACAGCTAGTGT
Source organism: Aurelia coerulea (assembly GCA_039566865.1). Taxonomy (NCBI): domain Eukaryota; kingdom Metazoa; phylum Cnidaria; class Scyphozoa; order Semaeostomeae; family Ulmaridae; genus Aurelia; species Aurelia coerulea. Next base: position 19,633,299 of record CM076955.1, read on the forward strand.
TGCAATTATTAATATCAAGACTGTAATGAGAATCTTCTGAGATGTAGGGGTCTCTCTCTGTGAGGGTTTACCTGAAGAAAAGATACACAGAGCCATTAAAGTACCCAAAAGTACCGTATATGACTCAAAGGTCAAATCCGGCCTATCGTTTAGTGTTCATATTAGCCTCACTACATAAGGACCCTCAACTTACGCTCATCTAATTGAAGTGGCGTCCATCAGCCTATCAATAGCGATAACCTACGAACATATAATCAGTCTATGTTCATATTGGTAGCTTTAAAGAGTCATTGTCACCCAGGGTCCTTTGCGGGCACGCTGAAATTTCACACTGTCGAGATTAAATGTTGCCTAAGCGGAAACCATGGATCTGCATTGAACTAGTTGAACTTATAGAAAAGTTTTACTTTAGCCAAATTTTCTATCAGCTCCACTGCTGCAGTATAGGACTATAGTGTCTATAGTTTCCGTTTGGGCCAATTTGATTTTCAGACAGTCTGTGCTCTTTAAGGTTTCAAGGTATAAAAATTTCAATAAACAGAACCAGGGGTAGAAAATCCATCTACCGGGGGAAGAAATCCAGATTGCAACAGATGTGAGAATTTGGTAGAGAATCACTACTACAGAAAAACATCTATTCCAGTAAGGGTGAGAAATTTATAGAGAATCATTAATGAATTATTATATCAATGTTTCGATGCAGAATTGAATGCTGAATGCTGAGTTCAAAAACGTCACTTAGAGTTAGACTACTGTAACTGTTGCAGGAGTATATTATAGATATTCAGCTTTAATCTAACAGATTGCAATAGATGTGAGAACTTAGTAGATAATCATTACTACAGAAAAACATCTATTCCATTAAGGGTGAGATGAGAAATTTATAGAGAATCATTAATTGATTTGTTATAGTGATTCATAATTGAATGCTGAGCTCAAAAAAGAACATCACACCCACTAGCCTGCGCGCACACTCGACTGTTTACGCTGAAGTATAGTTAAAGACAAATGACGGAGATATAAGATGATTTGGATCAGGGGCCTCGGCAATCTAAATAAAGCCTATTGTATCCCATTGTATTTGATGATCTCGAGAGATTAGCAAATCAATTGGCCATATGAAAGCACTCAGCCATCTTTTGTTCTATTTTTAAACTAGATGCCATACATCCGTCATTTGTTTTTAAACCATCAAATTTACTTACTTCGGCGTACTCTCAAGTACCGAATAAACGGGGGGGGGGGTGAGAATAATCGGGGGGTTGGAAATGACTCAAAATAATAATAATCGGGGGGGCTGGAACAATCGGGGGGGTTGGAAAAATTGAGAATAGTCGTTTTTCGTTTTCTTAGTAAAACACGTATCTAACATGGGTACCACGTATGTAAAACACGTATGTAACACGGGTCAGACAAACAAAGGAGAATAAAGTTAATAAATACAGTAAGTACATTTGCTTGGCAGGAATTATTAAAAAAATTTGTTCACTATTACTTCTATTTTTCAAGAATTAATAAAAGGGGGGTTGGAATAAAAGTGGGGGGGGGTTGGAACCCAGGGGTGAAGCTACCCAAAACCGGGGATGGGGACTTGAGTAGGTCATCTAGGCAAGAGTACCCAAAACCGGGGAGAATATTTTGAAAAGACCACCCAAAACTGGGGTAACTTTTATGATGAAATACCAAAAATTGTGGAATTCCTGTAATCCTGCACCTACAACATATTTCACATGAAAAAACCTTTCTTCCTAATTCAAACTGTGTAGAAGCTCTACAAATGTGTTCTGTACAAAAAGTAATGTGCTGGAGCCAAACTATTATGGACCATTATGAGGGACCATTATGAGGGACCATTATGGGAACAAGGTTGCACTGATCTTTAATGCTTATCCCTGCCATTTTAAACTGGGGCTGTTTTTAGGTTCAATTTTTAACTTTTATATTATATTGTGCACTTGTAATTAAACTGATTATTTTTTCCTAAATTCATGTTACATCAAATTTTTAGTTCATAACAAGGCCAAATTCTAAAACATACATACATACATAGAACAAAACAGCAAAATTCTTGGGTCAACAGGTAATGAGCAAATGCAGAGCTTAATCAGTGGGCAACTTTGGTCAACACTGTGCTGTATTCGTTTTTTCTAATTGCTTAATTAATGTTTACTTTAGTGCTTTACTGCATATTATCTAAATGTCTAAATATCACAAGAAACACAGCAACCTGCAAGATTATTCCATGTATGTACAAAAACTGCACAAGAAATCATCATCAGTAGTGTGCCTTTCATGAATAAGCTTGATGAGATGGAGAGGGATTCACCATGCTGGCTGATCAAGATAATAACCATCTGTTATACCGTTTTGACTACAATTATTGAGCTCTCGCCTCTCTGTTTGCTTAATTAATAATGAGGCAAGATCTGGCAGCCAAAGAAATCTGAGGTTGAGGTAACGCCCAAGGCTAGTAGAGGAGGCCTAATAATTTACATACTTCCTCTTTTCTGTGTGAGTGTGACAGAAAAAATCCTGTTCAGTTATGGCATAATTAGAACTTATAATACAATAAAAGCGGAGACATACCCTCCCTGGTGTGTGGCATTGCTATCTTTCGCCTTTTGTAATTTTGCCATCTCTCCAGTTTTCAAGTTTTCAAAATTTACAACAACATAACAACAACAACAACAACAGCAAGTTTAGTTTCGCGCCCTTTAGGGTGAAAGCGAGGTCATTCGAAAATGACCGAGCAAAATTTTTCAGAATTTTTCACAACTGACGAAAGAAGGCTTTTACTGAAGATTTCATCTCATCTGATGTTATTTGATGGAGTAATCTTGAATATTTCAAGGAACTTGAAAATAGTGTGCATTAATAATACTATCAACCTGAAACCACAGTAGTAGAGACTTGGCTTGGCCTTTGGGGTATGTATGTGTCACACACACATATCCCATCCAGCATTGCCATTGATATGATTTCATGCCATGGTAGAAAGAACGACAACGATGGATGGCGAAGCATCAGACAGAGCAGGCAGATAACAGTCACTAATTCATAGTAGAGTGCAGATAATGTGGTGTATTAACAAGAGCAGAAATGCTCCAGGAGAAGTTACTACAAAGGCAAAGCAAAGACTTTGTATCAAAGAGAACAGGGAATATATGCTCCACTTCACCAGTAGTGTCAAACCATGTGATATTATGAACTTCAAAAGACTTTGAAAACTGCTTTATTAGCAAAAACAAAAAATGAATAGACCTTTTAGCTATTCTACAAAAGAGCCTGGATCGAGCGTTATTTTTATACACGAGGTTCGATAGAGTGGCGTTAGAGCTAATATCAATATTGTGCATATTCGAAAATTCTACAAAGTGCACTTTGTAGAATTTTCGAATTTGCACAATAGTGATAGAAGCTCTTAACACCACTCTATCGAGTATGTATGTATGTATGTATGTATGTATCATTTTGCCACAATATTTACAAGTTATATAATATAAAAATAGATACAATACAATAAATAATGTTAAAAACGTAAAGGAATAACACCCATAATCACAGTGGCAGGGATAGCATTAAAAGGTCAAGATGACCTTAATTCCATAATGGTCCCCTTAGAGGTGCTGGTACAACGAAAAACGTAAGAAAAAAAAAAAATATACTAAACTGTAGTTTGTTTTCGGTATAAAACATGGTTTATAATACCATACCATGATCGGGAGAGATGATGACAAGTCTTAATAGAAGACATATATGTCATCTTCCTCTTTTTGTATGTTTTGGAAAAAATTCTCTTTGATCTTATGTTTGAATGTGTCGATATTGTTTGTTGATTTAATCTCTGATGAAAGACTATTCCATGTTTTGGGCCCTAGATAAGATAGACATTTTTGTCCAGCAGTAGTTTTGCGAAATGGAATATCCAATTTGAACTTGGACCTTCGTGTTGTTTGGCCCTGGTTGACTGGACGGAATATCTCAGCACTGTATGCTGGGGCAGTTTCTCTGAAAAACTTCATTATGTTGACACAGACACATTGATCCATCCTGTTCTTTGTAGGGAGCCAATCTATAGACTTGAATTCTGTGACCCCAATATGTGCTGTGTTTTTTAAATCGAGGTAAAAACGAATGCATTTGTTTTGTGCCGTCTGAATTTTTTTAGACAGCCTCTTATTCAACCCTGGATACCAAGAAGTGCATGCATAATCAAAATGAGGTTGAATAAGAGCATTTAAAAGCAACCTGCGAAGGGATTTATCCAGGAAGTTTTGTTTCCTGTATAGGAATTTTAGCTTGCCATTTATTTTTCCAAGCATCTTAGTCGCCATCGACTCCCCAGAGAGATTTTCATCTAGGAGACATCCCAGATATGTGACTGTTGAATGTTGTTTAATCCTTATGTCACCTCTCCTAATGTCCAACTTTTCAAGTTCTTGCTTTTTTTTCTTTTTTTGTCCAAAGAGAATGGATTTGGTTTTGTCCTCTCCAAAGTGAATGCTTAGTTTGTTTTCTACAAACCAATCACAGAGGGAATTGAAATTTCTATTTAAATTGCTCTCTATTAGTTCAATGTTTTTGTCTCTAACAATTAAACAAGAATCGTCTGCATACAGAAGCAGGTCGCAGTCGATCGCTCGTGCCATGTCATTCACGTAAAGAAGGAATATGAGTGGGCCAAGAATTGACCCCTGAGGGACCCCACATGACAGACTACCATGATTTGAGTATTCCTTGCCAATATTGACGGCAAAAGAACGGTCCTGAAGGTAAGATTTAAACCACAAAATGGCAGATTTGCTAAAGCCAAGGCATGCCATTTTATCCAGAAAGATGTTATGGTCAATTGTATCAAATGCTTTTTGAAGGTCAATTAAGATCATGCCTGTAAACATTCCAGTTTCAAATCCTTGAAGGATCTTATCACTCAAGTAAGATAAGCAGGTATCTGTTGAGTGATGAGCACGAAAGCCAGATTGGTATCTGTACAATATTTTCTTATCATCAAGGTACTTTTGTACTTGACCATGAATTATTTTTTCAATAATTTTAGAGAGTTGAGGAAGCAAAGAAATTGGTCGATAGTTTTTGGGATCATCTTTCGATCCTTTTTTGAAAAGTGGTTTTAGTTTTGCTTGTTTGCAACTATCAGGAAACTTAGATTGTAAGATTGAGAGATTACATAGTTCGGTTATCGGCTCGGCTAAGGCGGATGCACCATCTTTGAGGAATTTCCCTGCTATATTATCCAAACCTGTCGCTTTTGAGGGGTTTATCTCTTCTAAGAGTTTGAGGACATTTTCCGAGGATGTGGGAAGCAATTCGTTTAGTTTTCCAACAATATAGGATTTTTTCTTCTTTTTAATCAAGTTTTGGACGTGATTGCGAGCTCTCTTGAAATTTACATAATCAATGTGAATTTTAGATGACCTAAATTTTGTCAGTAATTTGTCGCGAATTCTAATCCCCTCGAGGACTTCCTGGTCCATCCACTCCTGTGAGTTTTTTCTGATACGAATCTCCTTCACGGGGGCAATTTCATCAATGATATTTGTGACAAGTTCAACAAAATGGGAATAGGCAACATTAATATTATCAAAATCAAGGTATTTTGGAAATGTGATTTGGCTTAGTTTATCAAGAAAGAGCTGTTTTGTGTAATTCTTTAATGTACGGATCTTGATATAAGTATGATCATGTATTTTGGCGCGGGTTGTCTTTCTTGTGCAATAAATCAGTTGATGATCGGACAGACCCAAATCAAGAACCCCTTGTTGAGAAATTTTAGGAAATGAGTTTGTTAGTATGTGGTCAAGGAGGGAGGTCGATCTATCAGTGGTACGAGTAGGTGTTTTAATTATTTGCTTCAATCCATGGAGGGAGCAAAACTCTTTATATCTCTTAATTCCGTTTGATATATCATTTTCATTGTTCAAGTTGATGTTTAGATCTCCAAGAATGTAAACCTCTTGGTTGTCAAAGTTATTTGTTTTGGAAATAGCCAGTGTTAGTTTATCTAAAAAACCAGTTGTTGTTGGAGGCCTGTAAAGGATTCCAACGAGAATTGGTTTTGATTTTGGTAGCTGGATATCAAAAAATATATTCTCAATGTCTGTTGAAAAATTTTCTCTTGGATTGAATACTAAATCTGTCCTTATGTAGCAAGCTACTCCTCCGCCATGTCTATTTCTGTCACATCTTTTTATCTCATACCCATCAATGCTTACTTCACCATCCAGGACAGAATTATCTAGCTTAGTTTCTGAAATCCCAATGACTGCTGCATTGGTCTTATGGGCAATCAGACGAAGTTCGTCAATTTTGGATAACAGGCTATTTATGTTTAAATGGAGAAAATGTAAACCTCTTTGCCTAAAATTTGCCCATATATCTGTGTCTGTAGTTAAAGACAAACGACGGAGATATAAGATGATTTGAATCAGGGGCCTGGGCAATCTAAATATAGCCTATTGTATTCCATTGTATTTGATGATCTCGAGAGATTAGCAAATCAATTGGACAAATGAAAGCACTCAGCCATCTTTTGTTCTATATCATATGCCATATATCCGTCATTTGTCTATCTATAAACCATCAAATTTACTTACTTCGGCGTAACCAGTCGAGTCTGCGCGCAGGCTACACACCCCCATGATGTCTAACATGTGAATAACAGTAACACATAGGATTGTGACAAAGATCTCAAACAGTTTTGGAATTTATGATCAAACCAGTTGCAGTTGCAACAACACGCTAAAATCATAGACGAAAATGTAGGCCCTTCAGACTCAGACTTCATTTGACAGGTGCTTCAACTCCAGATTAAACAAAATTTAGCGATTGCATTTGCATTTGAAGGAATATTTATTTACACAAACCTGAGAGGAAACCATGATCAGAATCAGAGTCGGACGATCCCATTATCTGGTCATGTGGCAGGCAGCGGCCGCCATGCAAAAGGCTAACATCAAAGAGTCCAAACGTCACGATTAGTTCTTTGTTTATGTCTCGTTCAATTCCTACCTTGACCATCCCCCCCACCGGGCAGCCCGGGGTCAACAAAAATTCCTTGGTCAAATGCCCGGGGGCCGGGAAAAATTGCCTGTCAAATGCCCGGGGGCAGGGCAATGAGAAAATGGCATATTGACCATATTGTATAGGCAAAGGCTTGTGTTCTTGTCAAATGCTACTCAAATGCCCGTGGGCCGGGGAAAAATGTACGGTCAAATGCCCGGGGGGCGGGAATATATTTGGTGCAAATGCCCGGGGGTGTCCCGGGGGGGGGCTTGACAGGGTAGAAATTGAACGAGACATTAGTCTATCCATAGTGGTATTGGTTTGAGGTTTTGCGGTGTGGGGGATGAATAGTAATTGTTGCCTAATTTCTTCGGGATCTGTTGCAGGGAGCAAGGGCTAGGGGGACTAAGAGTTACGAATATTCAGGCATGCGCGCGCGGTTTCTGCTCTGCTCTGTCTGGGGGCATCTGGGACGTATCACAAATTTCAAGTGGTGAGAACCCTGAACCAACGTGGCTACAGTATAAGTTTGACGCTACCGACTCACTGGCACGAAGTTTACTTACTTGGGCAAATGCGAAATTCATTTGAGCAGCAGCAATAAAATAAAAACAAACATTACAGTATTAGTGTCAACTATATATGAATGATAATTTATTGCTGAATATTTGTAATACCTGAGCCAACTTTCTTGTCCATTTTGCAGTTGCAATGCACACGAAGGCCGAGAATGTTGCACTGAACCACTTTGACACCTTTGAACCCGCGGAACACAAGACAATAGTCGCACAACAATAAAAGACAGTCAAAATGATGTGGGAAAGTTGATGAAGTGTCAAATGGAGAAACTGCCCATCTATCAGATTGCCAAAAAAGTTAAGAAACTCCAATACTGGGAAACTATTGATTTTAATAAAGGAAATCCTCGGCCTTTTTCACTGTATTATGAATTTTCTCCTGTATCATATTATTCGTAAGGGACTTGAATGATGTCTAAACACTGGAAAGGCTTCAAACAACTTTGTTTTGAAATGTTCAGGAGGGCACAGGGAGTAGACATGAAGAATGTTATGGAATTTATAAGAAACTCGTAAGAAACTCTAAGTAAGTACTGAAAATTTGATAATTTTAAGAAACTCTTAGTACTGGCTTTGTTAGTTTCTTATAAAAACATACGTGTATGCTTTCTTGAAATCGGACACCACTGCTATGAGAACGGTCTCGTAGCACTGGTGGCACTGGGGGCCCTAGGAGCACTGGCCTTCCAAGATTTACACATTCAAGAATTACTAAAGTAACTGCAAATTACTAAAGTTCCTTAGCTTTTTAAATTCAGGTAGGGTTGTTTCTTAACAAATTAATTGAGTCTGCCGTTTCTTATAAGCGGTTCTTAAAAAACACGTGCAGCTATGTGGACTTACAGTATTCTTATAAAAAAAGAGTGTATCTGTAATACCTGAGCCAACATTCTTGTCCATTTTGCAGTTGCAATGAAGGCCTAGACAGTTACTGCCTGATGTTGCACGGCGGAACCACTTTGAGCCAACGGAACAGGAGACAATAATCGTACAACAAAAGAAAGTCAATATTTCGTGAAAAAGTTGACGAAGTATCAAATGGACTTGATAAAAATAAAACACATTACGCTTCCTTGAAATGGGACACTGCTACAAGTACGTCAGAGACCCGGTGGGGGGAGGGGGAGGGGAACTTCATTGTTGAATGATACAATACTGGCCGTGCCGCTCGTATGAGTGAGTTTTTTCATCTGAAATTCTCTACATGTGGGTCTTTTTTTAACCACAATTTTCGTAGATAGGTAGTTTTTAAGAATTTTCTAGTCAATGAGTCTCTGATAATCCGCACCAAATGACTGAAATGTTCCTTTCTTTCAAATCGACAAATTCATGCACATGGGTCAGAAATTTCTTGATATTCATGCAAATGGTTCGGAATTCTTGAATACAGTATTCTGTCATACAAATGGGCCCCAAATGGGCCCATTTCTCAAAGTCCAGATGCAGGTCGAACCACTTTCACAATGAAGTACCCCCCCGGGGGGTCAGAGAGAGACGTAGGAATTGGGGGGTACTGGGGCACTAGGAGCACTGGCAATCCAAGCTTTATTTCCAAAGGGATGCCAGCCTCAAAACGGTTCTACCTTTAGTCTGAATTTTTTGCCAATTTTCCAAATATACAGAGCTTTGCGGTAAACACACCATGCGTTCGCTGATCGTCGATTGGTTGATTTTTGTCTTTGCCTTATTTGGAATGAATTGAACGCGGAACGCATCTGCCAAATTACGCACAAGTTTCTACTGGCAACTCCACCTTTGTTTCAAACACAAAAGAACGAGGCCAATGTTGCTAATTGATTTATTGCCGATAATTGTTTTTGTTGAAAACATCGTTGGAATCATTAATTCACTTTCGTATTTTGTGAACAAATGAATAAACGTTTCGAAATCACGGAGAAAAGGTGGGTTTCTGCTTGTGACGTCAAAATAGGCGATGATAATAATAATGACAATGATGTCACCCTTCTTGGGACAAATTACGGACGGGACAGGGCAGCCAGCCGAAGCTGACCTTGCCTCAGTGTCGCTCTCATTTTTCGAATTAGCCTGAAATAAGGCTATTATTTAGAAAAAATTTGAATATTTCTATTTTCCTCTGGGCTGTTCATCACAAAAGGCTCAATGAGTACCTATCTACCTATAGTAAGTAGCCTGAGATCAGGCAAAAAGGCAGAAATAACATGAAGAAATAAAGGTAAAAAACAGGGGCGGATCCAGACCGTCTTACGGTACTTACGGAAGACGGTCAAATTCCGAAACTGAACTTTTCATAGAAACAGTGATTTATATTGCTGATTCATAATTTGTTTTATTTGTACGAGCAGCTATTTCACAGTAAATCAAATGAGATAAATACATGAATTTTTTCCTCCCCTGTCCCCCCAAACTGTCATAGTCGAGACAGGGAATGAACATCTCGCTAAAATTTTTGTCAACACATTCCCCATTTTGAAGCAGCCTCACTTTCCTTCTTTCGTTGCTATGCAAATCAACGCCATGCCATGCCAACAGACCCCTATTCTTTTGCAACACACTGCATAAATTAGTGAACAAAAACGCAAGACCAAAAGGCCAAAGATGATTGGTAAGACGGTAGTAATAAATTAAAACCTGCGCGGACACTCTGAAACAATCAAAATTGAAATCGTCACGTGATGGTATTGTTCTCGTAAGACGGTAGATAAGATGTATGCTAGGTACCTTGGCAAAATTACAGTGAAAACGTATAGGAAAATATTTGGAAGATGGTCGAGGCGATGGTAGGCTCTTTAACACCGTCTTACGAGCTTTTGGTTGCGCCTCGCCATATGCTTTCTTGGTGTTCCTCTGCGATCCCTTTCACCTTTCACCTTTGACTGCACTGACTGCTCGAAACATTTCGCGCCAAGGATTGAAAACAATTTATTTGACGATTTAGAGGTGGATTTGCTTGGAAAATAGAAGATCTAATCTTATCTGGTGGCGATCTTGGCATTCAAAGCTTTTCAACATAGCAGCTCATCAAATTAGGGAGAAATGTTCCTATCAGCCGTGCTGTTGTGGAGGGCCTAGCCAAAACGAAGCTGCTGTCTCACTCTTACCTCACATTCAACATGATCGATTCGGCTTTCAAACAGGGTGAAGCATTTTCCTAGCAAGGTATTTATTCATTTGAATAATCTTGATCATTTTGAATGACCTTTATCGAGTTTTATCGAGTCGGGCTGGGGGTGTAGCAAGGGAGAGTTCAATCAGTCCCTTTAACAGCAACCGGAGAGATATGACAATTATGGAAAGGGGTACTGTATATGAGGGGCTGATTTCTAGGGTAATTGGTATGACGGTTAGGGTTCACTTACAGTTAGGAGATTTGTTTGAAGGGTTGGTATTGGGCTTCAGAATTATTAGGATCACGGCTACAAGGTTAGGTAGCCATAGGAGTAGGTTAGGTGTCATGTATCTCAGGCTGATATTTAAAACATTGTTTGGAAAGATACGGTTATGGGAAGTACCAGTAGATGTACAGTTTGAGTTTTCTTTCAGATGATTATGAAAAAAATTATGTATATTTATATGGGAAGGGACCCTAGGGGGGGGGGGGGACTTCAGTAATAGATCATGCAAACATGTGCTTTGTTATCTACAAGACAACTGACTGGACAATTATTGCTTATCCTATTAAAAGAATATTACCAGAATTTCCTTTCCTACCTAACATTAAGCAAAAGCATAACATTGCTAGAAATTCTTGCTAAAACTACACCCTAACTCCAGAAATTCACAGAAGTAGACCCATTTCCAGAATATTTTGGCCAAAATCTATATCAAAACCAACCCACATTCCTCTGTGGATGGATATGCTCCTTTACCATCCATTCCATCCATTATCAATATTCTATAAAACCAAAAAAGGTGATTCTTGATGGATGTGCGCAAGAAGTTAATCTGGGGGCAGGGGCAGGGTAGTGTACAAATAATAGCATTTCTTTAGTATTTGTCAGTTATGACTGATTTTTAATGTGCTGTATTGAATAGCAAAATTATTCATAGAATATTCAAAACTGTTCACCAACTTGGTATCATTATTTTGATAATCTGATTTATGCTGTGATTTTTCATATTGCTGGCTGAAAAACTTTAGGAGGATGCTAAAACTCTTTTTTGGTCTTCTGTTAAAATTTCTTTCATTTATAAATCAATGTTGGATCACAAGAATTTAAAATCTTAGTTTCTGTTTTAGTTCTCTACTCTATTTAGTTTAGTTTCTATTTTAGTTAATGATGATACTTGCACAGCAATGAGGGCATGAATGCATGTCTGTTCAGTTTCTTAGTAGCCTGATTACTTTTATTTTGTTCTTGTAATTTCTGTAATTGGTTGTTAACTGTCCATCCCAAGTTCCATAAAATATCCACACTATTTGCAACAGATTTTCATTTCACATTTATACAGGGTTGCATCCAACAGAAACAGCTTATACAATGCCTGTTCCCTAGCAATTAATGGTGAAGAAGAAATGTGTCATCTGTTGAGAGCACTTACATCAGCAGAATCATATCTTCACTCTGATTTTTATGCATCTCATCCCCATTTGCTCAATCTTTTGGCAAGTTAAGAAACCTCTTAAGACCATGTTCAGTGGTTCTGTCTCTTATAATGTGGATAAATTGTCCAACATGAGTGAAAATTATTCAGATAGCATTAAGATTGAGGCCCTGAAGTGGCTTTTAGCGGCAAGGAAAATATATATGATTTAGAGATCACGTTGGAAAATAGGGCGTTTTCCGAGGATCTGAAGGGTGTGGCCCGAAAAATTTTTCCGGGGGCTGCGCCCCCGGACCCCCAAACTCCTCGCGCTTCGCGCTCGTAAGACGGTCAAAATTTCCGCTGGATCCGCCCCTGAAAAAGGCCCGTTAACAGGCTATACCTACAGTAAATCCTAGAGTCCCAGTGGATTCGTATGAATTGCGAAGTCTAAAAAAATGAAGAAAAAGGAAAGAGGAAAAGGATGAGAAGAGGGAGAAAGACTCTTTGTTTTTTCTTCCTTCTTTTTCTTTATTTTTTCATATTTTGCATTTTCCTAAACTTGCCCCAAGTAATTATTTCATCAAATGCAATAAGTCCTGTTGACGGAATAGACGGTTGCTTTGTTTATGAAATTCAAATTCGCAGCCATCATCCTGCCCTTCGTTTCTGTGGTGACAGACAAAAGCATTCATGTGAAAGGTGCTGCAATAATCTCATTCGGCCTTCTTTCTCATTCACAGAGTCTTTCGCCGGTTGAAAATCACCCATTGGCCGTAAAATTAATGACATGTGATCTAAGGGGGATCTTGGCTCTATTTTTCTGATTTTGTAACGGGGAAGATTTGCCTAATCCAATTTAGACAAAGGTTTAGTAATTTTTGCCCGTTACCTGTTATTATTGGAAGCATAGGAAAACTTAATTTACAAATAATTCACAACTTCGAGATGCGTGAAAAGAGAAACACGTTATCTATTTGTAAGAAATACACGTATCTATATATTTGTAAGAAATACAAGTATATAAAACACGTTATCTATTTAGAAGTTATCGGACTTTCTACCCTTTGGCACAACCCTTCATCTCTCAGTCCTAACCAGGTTAATAGACTAGTTAAGGATAAAGTTTTCACAATTTTTCATAACTTCTGGAAGTCAGAACTAACCTCGGCACATCAAGGCTCGTTACGACATAGCAAGTTGCGCACATACAAAACTTTCAAGTCTCAACTAAAGCTACAAAAATACTTGTCAGTCAGTATTAACCTTAAATACCGTAAAACTTTGTGCAAATTTAGATGAAGTGACCATACATTGTTGATTGAGACTGGAAGACACAGAGGATTAGATGTCAATGACCGTATCTGTGAAAACTGCTCCCAAACTGCTCCCTTGGTCTCGTTGAAGATGAAGTACATTTTCTCCTTGTATGTCCCGCCTATAGCACCCCTAGATCGGACCTTTTTTCACATACCTCGGTTGAGCCCTTGCCCCTTACAACGAACTTGCAATTCCAGGAGATAATGAGCTCTAACGATAATGAAACAATAGCCGCTCTAGCATCGTACCTCGTTCAAGCCAACCATATTAGGGAAACTCTGGCCAGATAACACCATATGGATGGATTTGTGCCTGGATATAATTTATTCACATATTTTGTTCCTGTTACATTTAATTTGGTTGATTATAGAGATTAGTTTTCTTTAAAAATTAGTTTAAATAAATATATATATAGATAGCTGCCATACATAATTTTATGTAGTGCATAATAGCAATTATGATGATGATGATGATGTAAGAAACTACCCAATAAGAAACTCAACTCTCAGATCGCCAAAAAATTAAGAAACTCCAGTAATGGGAAAATTTTGATAAAGGAAATCCTTGATGCATATCTTTTGTGTTTTACTTTCACTTATTTCCTGTATCATATCTAGAAAGGTGTTGTAAACCTTGTTTTGAAATGTTCACGAGGACACAGGTAGTGAAAATGAAGATTGTTGTGAAACGGCCAGGGGCGTAACTAGACCAATAATTTCGGAGGGGTGGAAAAGGTTTTTGCCCTGCAAAAGTGAGTGGTGCCCTGCAGACCTCGAGGCAAACGTTCGTCTATTGGTTGCTACTTAAGGTTACTGTAACGGTTCAAACAAGAATTTTTCGATTTTTCGTTTTCGTCATATTCTGATGCTCCAAGTATTCGAGTACGGTTTTAGCCACCTCACTTCACTAAACGAACCCAATTACTTGCAAATTTGAGCATTTTAAAAGAAGCACTCTCGTTTCTCAAAAATTGCGCGAACAGCATTAGGCGATTAAGGTAAACTCACTTGACCTTGCGAATGATTCGCATACTCCTGTGGTTTAGAAGGCAGTAGTTTTAATCCGCACGGATATAATATTTGCTCTTCGTTTAACAAAAACTCCTTTGCTTTCGCAACTGATTCATTCGCAATGGGGCGTTTTCGAAAAGCTGACTGGGCGCAGAAAAAACGACCAAAGTTTAGAAAAAGAATTAAAAAATCCTTTGAAAGAGAAGAGAAAACGAATCTTGCGTCATCAGATAAGGGGTCGTGGTTTGACCAGGAAAGTTTATATGCTGAGGAGGGATCAGAATCGGAGTTGGATGAGTCGGACGAAGAGGACACAAACGAAGACGGATTATTATATTATTATAACGAAAACTAAGGACGGAGTATACAGTATAGTATATAGCATAAAGTACTATCTTCGTTCGTAGTTTCTCTTAGTTCTTAGTTTTTGTACCCTTGTATTTTCATCGCATCACAAAATTCGTCCAGACTGACTTCGTAGGCTCCCTAAAAAGCAATAGCAAACTTGTTAACATACCCAATTCTTTATCCACGAGAAACAAGTTAATGAAGGGGGCTTTTTAAAGACCTGTGGGCACGAGAGAGATTTTCAAATATTTTCGTAGATATGCGCATGGTTGAGGCTAAACAAAGTTTAGTTTGTTCCCAAGGAAGAGAATATATAGAATTTCATTTATAAGTACTACGCGTATTTTTCATGAAAAGTACTGCACGCAGTCCTTTTAAAAATCAGTTTTGAAATTGGTTTCTTTGCAATTTCATTAACTTATTGATATTTACATCCTATGCCCCCCCCCCCCAACATTTATCAACGACGTTGTATGAGGCTTGCCGCTGGGGAATAATATCATGCTAAAGAGAAGTTAAATTAAAGTGGTAAAATGTTGTGGAGTGCCCTGATTTTTGAAAGAATTAGCAATGTTGGGGAGGGGGGGCCTGCCACCCTTCGGCCCCATGGCACGTACGCTTCTGTGGAGTGCCTTGACTGAAAGTAGAAGTTTCTAAGATGTTTTTTCCCAGTCCTCAAGTTTCTCAATGTCGCTAGACCTGATAGCCTTTTATAAAAAAATATGTGTTTACTTCCTTGATTTCCCCTTTGATGTCTCCTGGTACCATATCTCTTATCAAATCCAGCACACACGTTGGAAAACTGTAATTTGGGTTCTTTGGTCCAACATTCTTTTTCTGTTTGAAAATAAAAAATTTTTGGTAGATTAGAGATTCAGTAGTTCTCCTTGCAAAGGTTTTCCGCAGAGTTACTAATTTCAAAACGTCGCAACCTTCATCGAAGACTGCTTTTTATAGCAAGGATTATAATAAGGAACCAAAACATGAACATAAATTTAACCTCTTAGCACAGTATGGTTGGTAGTACACTTTCTGCAACTCATCTTTGCAACTCGTTAATGAAATAGGAAAAGTGTCTTTATTTCGAGTTGGCATATGAGCGCCTGAAGAGTTTCTTAACTTTCTTAAAAAGGCTATGCCCTTTATTGTTGGCGACTTCATTTGAAAAATGAAAGGGTTCTTGAAGACAGAAATATTTTCAACCTTTATTTTCGTTTTTTCCCTTTAACTTTTGTGTGGCAGGCCTGCGTACGCCTCAACAATCCTTCTCCGCGAAAGGCTGCACATTAGCATACAAAATAGTGTAATTTCCTGCTTTTGTACTACACGAGTTGATGAGTTTTTGGTTGTACCTTAGGAAATTAAACATCTTACCATTAAGGCATGAGCCCACCAACAGTAATGAAAGTATCGATTTTGTCTCGGTTTTTTCCCTTTCTTTCTCTTGTCGTGAACGCTTTTTTCAAGGTTGTTGGCAAATTCATTTCCATCGTATCTGATGAAAAATAGCAGTGAGTTAGCGGTTACGTAATATATATTTTACTTGTTGAAGGGAGCGAGAATTCGAAGTTTGTAAAATCGTGATAGTAACTTGTCTTACCCAATGCTTTCCATTTCCTTCAGCACAGTGGCGGACACTTTGCCAAATATTGGGGGGGCGAAGCTATTGTTTCAGTAAAAAAGCATTGTTTATCTCTATTGTCTTTGAACAAAAGACCTTTGTTCTAGCCAACATTGGGGGGGCGATCGCACCCCCTGGCCCCCCCAAGTGTCCGCCACTGCTTCAGCATGACCTGCAACATCCCTTGCTCCATTTTCACATCAAGCGGAATTTCGTGACAGCCACATTCGTAAATCCCTCGTTGCTGTTTTATTGACAAAAAAATTTACCTACACCGCGCTTAATCCTTATTGCTTGACCTGTGGTTTCATGTTTGCACTTACAAGCATAATCGTTTTTCCCGCACTTTTTTCCTGAATTTGATTAAAGCCTGATTTCTCGAAACAGGATTCTGGAGTACTGGTAGGTACTAAAAACTCTTTGTGTACCCAACGGACCAATGAAATGGCTTGAAACTTGGCCCACAAACTGAAACCTCTAAGAAATTTATAAGAAACTCTGAGTACTCAAGATCTGATAATTTTATTCTAAGAAACGTTCAGTACTGGCCCAAATTCTTAGTTTTCTTATAAAAAATACATGTATGTACTGTATATGACCTGATACTTTTGTACAATTGAGGGAAATGCAATGTACAGTATTTTCAAGTTGCTCCAAAGTAAGTGAGTTGAATAGATTGGCTATCCCTTTTTCATACATTTCAAAGAAAAGGAATTTCCACAATTCCAATTTAATCTATATTTGCAAGGCTCACAGAAATGGAAGAAAAATGACACAAAATATTCCAGTCCTTCGGCTTTCAATCTAACAAACATTGATTTATTATTGCATAACGATTTATTATTTCCAAACATGCGAGGTACCTTTTGGTCCATATGGTCAGAGACGATTGACCGGGGCCGTGGTTAATGGCCAGTGGCTGTGGTTATTGTTGCTACAGCCATCATCAACTACGCAAAGTATCTGCTTGCATGATTGCTTTCAATAAAATACTTATCTCACCACAGAATAGTTCAGATTTTTTGTGATTTAAAAACCGCTGAATTGCACCCTTATAACGGAGATAATCATACGATGAAATAGAAAGTGAAAGACTTTGAAGAATGCACTGAAGATTTGAATGTTGCAATTGTTGGATTGAAAGAGATACAAGGAAGAAAGTACAACTTTGGTAAGCATGTACCTCGGTCGAGAATTTGGGCCTAAAACTTCACTCACTTTTATCTTTTCAATGGCGCCGTTACGAATACGAATACAAAGGCCACAAGGAATGGTTTTGGGATTTGTATGTAATCTATGCGGTTTAAAACTATGCATTGACTTAAAAATTAAAATTAGATAGTTTAGTTTAGGTGGGCGAGAATCAATTTGACCTCCATATTAAGTTCAGGTAAAATGATAGGGGATCAAACGCAACGCGTGGTATTCTTGGTACAGTATCAAATTACTTATTTCACTCTCATATTTCACATCGTGACTGATATAACAGAACATGATACAAAATGTGTAGGATAACATGAACATTTATGGCATTATGTTTTCTCATAAGAAAAAGGATTACATGCAGTGATTCTTTAAGTTCTTCTAGAGGAGGGCGGTAATCTTAGAGAAGTTTTTCTTAAAATCTTTGCTCACGGTTTTCCTCTAGCTACAACCGCTCAAACTACCCTCCTTGGCATAATGAATGTTTATTTATCAGTTCATGATCTACTGTATGTTGTCCAGTAATCATTCAGTTCCCAGGGAGTATGGAAACTGTGCAACCATCATCAGTTGGGTGTGAGCAATTTGACCATGAAAGAAATTTCCCATTGGCCGTTTCTAAGAACATTATTTAGCAATTTTCAAGTACACTGCAGACAACATGATGAAATACAACTGACTTTCCAAAGAGTAATTATCAACCACAAATGCTTTAGGAACCAAACCAGGATGATTGATTGAACTTATATTGTTTGTGGTATTTTTGTGGTCCAGCTTTGGTCTGTTTTGGTTGAGTGTGATTTCTAAATTATGTGGTAAATGGACATCTTGGTTCAGTTTTTATTTTAGCATATTTTATTGGTCATCATCTGGCAAGGCAATTCTTAAAAAAGCCAATTTAAGCAAACAAATTCATTCATTTGATCAAATATTCATTAATAAATCATTGGAACAAATTGGAGGAGAAAAGCTGGGTACCTAATATATAAAAAGAGGTCTGAGACATTTACTGCAAATTTAGGGGTCCAGATAGAAAGAGAGGTTTGTGTGCTGGAAATGTCCAGTGCACAGAGCACGCAGTTTCTTCTGTTTTCACTGCTTATCACTGCAATATTGGGCACAAAAGTTTAACTTTTTATACAGGCATGGGGGATACAGAACATTTTTCAGGTGGAGTGGTGGATGTGGCACTCTACCGGTTCTTTTTGGCAGATATTCCCCCATAGCAGTGGGTACTAAGGCAAATTTTAGCAACTAGAAATGAGTCAAATTTAGAAGCTGAGAGGAAGAACCTTGTCCATCAACTAGGGGCAAATTACTCCAAAAATCTTGTGGAAGAAAGTCCCAAAGCAAAGCAATGTTTAAAATTTCCAAAAATTTGAAAAAAATCTTGAAAATGTTAAAATTTTCAAAGATCTATAAGAAAAATCCCAAAAAATTTTAATTGCTCAAAAAGTACAAATCTTGCAAAATCTCAGAAATCTCTTGAAAATCTTGGAAGAAATCTTGAAAATCATTGAACAATCTAAGGGATTCTTAAAATTCCAAAATCTCTCACCTACTCTTTTGTGGATGATCCATGGAAATAAAAAAGAAAACTACAACTTGACAAAAGTATCTAAGGCAACTTGACAATAAGTATTTTTTTAAACATATGAGGTTTCCAGGGAAAATTATTACATCATCTTACACATGTTTAGCCACACCTCAGTTCTTGGTTATCATGTGGTAGCAACATGGAATTTTATCTTTTAACTCCAAGAATTTGTTGTTTGATAACCATAAAGAAAACCTGAGAACGCTTTACAAGCAACTCATTTTGGGCATTTCAGCTGTGACAATTTCACAACCAAATTATGAATTAATGATGGCATGCACAAAGTTCCAAAGTAACCTAAATTGTCACTCCTAACAACCAATGACTCTGTAACAACATAATTCAAAACATTTTTTGATGGTCTAAATTTAAAAGCTGTGCAGACTGAAATTTGAGAATATAAGGAGAATATATCCCAGAGGGGAATTCAAAGGTCAGAATTGGTTGCATTTATAAGATTTATGTTTGAAGGAAGCAGATGAATTAGTGATAATTTACTGAAGGCTTTCACCCTGCTGAGATGTGATTTGAATTCCCTCCCTTGTCTGATTATCTCAACCATTTTATTTTTTCCCAGATAAACTGTCATGGAAGTTATTCCTACCAGTCAAATCAAGGAAGGTCTTTGTGGAGGAAAGCAAGAAACAGCTGATGAAATGACACAACACAGCTCTTATCTGAAGGATATCAACTGTAATATCCCAAAACATAATGGACTTGAAAATGAAGTAATGTCAGAGCCGCGCACAAGTCCTTCCTTACATCAGAAATCAAAGTCAACAAGTTTCTTACAGAGAATACGAAAGCTGCGAATACGAAGAAATCCATCAACAGCAAGTTATGATCTGGGGTCTGACATGTCCAATCGTTCTTCAATAAAAGAAGACTGTCTTTCAGAAAATGAAGACAAGTTTGATGGGATAGATAGTGGAATTGCGTCAGAGGCTGGAGATTGCCCACCAAGCTCAACTTTATCTAGCTGTACAAACTATACAGGTACTGTATATCTTCTTGTAATTTAATTTAATAGTCTCCTTTGATTTCATCACAGGTGTTTGTTTTGGAACAAATCTCTTGCTAGCAGGTTAGCATTAATAATGAACACCTTCATTTCTTAATGATATTTATAACAAGTAGGCTCGCTAAATAGGTCTTATCTTGTGAATCAGAGGCCGGGGTAGAAGGAGAGTTTTGGGATGATATGTCCTCCCTATTTTCTCCAAATAGGTTTCGGTTGTTAATGAAAATGCCAGGAACATGCATTGATATACCTTTTGTCCTCCTTAATTTGGAAAATGTTAAAGAGTAATCCTCTGCATTTTTTAAGCCTAGTTGGCCATTTATGTGAAGATAAATATTCAGGAATTTGTACAAATAGTTTTTTCCAGGTTTTCAGATTCTGATACCTTGAAAGGCTTACTTTTGGTTCTTAATTTATCAAACGGATCTTCCAAATCATAATCTAAGACGTTTTTTTAGATCTTTTTTTGCTAACTATACAAAAGAGAACAAAATTAAGTGATGTGCAATTTTTATTAGTTCACTTCATGTACATACGTACATAGCAGGCTTTTCGTGGAGATTTTGATGCTCTATTCTCAAGGTTTTCCTTAAGAAGCCTCTCAATATCACACTCCTTTTCCTCAGTTAAATCGCAAATTGTCACACTTTCACAATTTTCACTCCCTCTGCTTGCACAAAGACTTTGTCACATCCCCAAATTGTATGATTTTTGTTCCAAAGGGAGTGTAGAAAAATTATCATTCAGTTTCAAAACATTTTCTGAAGAATGAAACAGTTATAAGAATCCTTGGTGCATTATGTAACAAACTCCCATCAAAGTTTTCTAGGGGGTGCCAAAACAAGCTGTGCCCCCAGCCAATTTGGAGCCACCACGCCACTGGCCTATACTGTATACACTCATTTATTTATACGAAACTAAGGTCCAGGGCTGGTAGGCAATTTCTTAAATTTTTTAGGCCATTTGGCTACCAAAAGTTTCTTACGTGTTTCTTATATTTTTAATGCCTGCAGTGTAGAGTTAATTTCGTTTTGTCTAAAGGCCTCCCAAATTACTTAGTAAGATCTCAAAACAAGTAAATAACATGATTTGCACTCAAAATAATGTCCAAACAGTTACTATAACTGTACAGTGTCAAAACATTTTTGAGTGCGATAGGAAAATTAAAACTGTAAATTACAGAAGTTTCTTAGCTTTCAGGTAGGGATGTTTCTTAGCTTTCGAAAAATTGAGCCTACCGTTTCTTATAAGCGGTTTCTTATAACAAAATGAGTGTAATCTTATTTTCTTGAAACAGGCAGCAGTTTTGGTGATAGAGTTCCAGGCATCCTTGGAATCCACAATTTTGGAAATACATGTTACATGAACGCAGTGCTTCAGTGCTTGGCTCACATCGACCCAGTTGTGGAATATTTTGCAATGGACAAATATCGTGATGACATGAAACAGAGACGCAAAATTTTCAAATCAAGGAAATTAGATAATTGCGCAAAGGGAAAATTGACAGACCTCCTTGCAGAATTGCTAAAAAGTCTTTGGACATTTGGATATTCGAAAGAATTAGGCCAAGCCTTCAAAGATGCAGTTTCAAAATATGGAGAACAATACAGGGGGACATCACAGCAGGATGCCCAAGAATTCCTTCTGTGGTTGTTGGATTTTATTCATGAAGATTTGTGCAAAAGCCCTGGTTGGAGTTTCTACAACAAATCATCTGCAAACAAAGTATGCAAATTTAGTTCATATTTCAATCTATATTTTGTATTCTGGATCAAATTATGAGGGGCCATTGACGAGGGAAAGGGAAATCCACTAATCCAGTAAAATTTTTAACAAAATCTGTTAGAAAATCAAATCCAAATTATGTCCATATTTCTCTGCCTGAAGTTTGATCAGAAATTCATTGCAGTAGAAAGATTTGAAAATCCCAGGGAAATATTGTAAAAGCTCCTAAATGTCCTTGATTCGACAAGCCAAAAATCTCAATTTTCTGAAAAGACAGTCTCCAACCACAGAGGAGATCAATAAATATTATTGATTTTTCAAGATCCCTTTTGCCACAAGGATAGTGCCTTTTTACCCTCTTGATATTTATGGTTTATTTATCTTCAAGAAACATCTTTTAACAACCTATTTGAATGCTGCCTTCTATGAATTTGGATGCATCTGAAAAGGAACAGGTTAAGGATATGTGGTGGGTTCCCCCTTAAAAGGTAGAAAAAGAGATCCATTTTGGGAGAAGGGAATCTTTGAAGTTTCAGAGTCCCCCCATATCCCTGTCATGCTACCTTCTGTATTGGTGCTCCCCAAGAAAAGTGTGGGAAAGGAAGGAATTTATGAATAGAGCAAATAGCTAAAAGCAAATTGGATCAAAGACTTGGAGCCAGTAAGGAAACCCTGTTATTGTACCAATCCTTTGATGATGCCCTTGTGCAATATTCAAGGAAATTTGTATAGTAGGCTTCACAAAAGATTTTGTTCAACAGTTTCAATAAGAAAAGTAGTTCTGATGTGATTGGTTTTGAAAAGACAGCTAATATTTAATCTTAATGAACTTCCAATATTTGTGGGCTCCTAATATAGGTGTGAAAGGACAGGATTTCCCTTTGATTTTTACCTCACAAAACAATTGATAGTTTTATTGCCTAACTGTGGCACCATGATT
Source organism: Aurelia coerulea (assembly GCA_039566865.1). Classification (NCBI taxonomy): domain Eukaryota; kingdom Metazoa; phylum Cnidaria; class Scyphozoa; order Semaeostomeae; family Ulmaridae; genus Aurelia; species Aurelia coerulea. The sequence continues at coordinate 19,656,185 of CM076955.1, forward strand.
TCAAAAGAGGATTTTATGCCTTTCAAAATCATAATTTTTATGGGAAATTATTTTCTCACCCTCACAACTATAGGGATAACCAATTTTCATTACAGACAAAACAAAACAGAAGCCACCAAAAATAGTTTTCTGAAAAGACCTTTTTCAGGATATTTAATTTTGCTAAAGTGAAAACACCTCCTGGGGGAGGTACATAGCATGATAAGGGTAGGGGTATGTGCTGCCCATTTGGGTGGGTTTTTTTTGGGCCCCAAACTCTCTAAACAAGGGTCCTTTTTTGGCTGATTTTTCATAAATATGGGTGGGGTTTCGCTGAAATTGCCAAAAATAGTTTAAAATTGGCAGTTTTCCGCCAAAATTCATCATCAAAGTGGGTGCCAAGGCAACTTTCGGTAATTAGTAGAGGTTACCTTTCTGAAAACCAGGCGGCAAGACCCCCATCCATCCACAAGTCATGTACCCCCCCCCCCCGCAAACACCACCCTTGCATTTCAATTGGTTTTGGCAACTCACAAACTTCTTTAAATAGAAGCAACTGTCGTTCAATTCAATTAGTTTTATACTAGACTTTTGGATTTTAAAATCTGTGCCCATAAAAACAATTTTGCTTTTGGCCTCAAGTTTCTTTTATTTGGTTTTGGTTATGGAAGAAATTGTGTTTACAGTTTTCAAGGCCTTGCAAGTCAGAACAGGCAGGGAATTCTTTTGTCAAATAAACTCTATTATTAACTTTAGTTTCACCTTTTGAATTTTGCAAGTCAATCAGGTTCATAACTATTTTGATGTGAGCTTTAAATCTCTTTTGAAACGTATTTGGCAGTAACTTATATTATATTCAGTTGTAATACTTGAAGCTTGGATTTTAAAGCCCTACCCATGTAAAAAGTTTAATACTTTTCAAGGAAAGTTTTGTGAAAAGGAAATTTCTCTTTGGTCTATATCTTTTTTCAAAACTTTTATCATGTTTGCCCTACATTATTTCATTTCAATAAAGTTCATGCTGTGTAGAGTCTGGCCTGAAATTCTTTTGCTTGATGTGATAGAGGAGATAATGTACATGGTTTTCAAGTCCTTGCAAGTCCCAACAGGCAGGGAATTCCTTTGTCATATGAGCTCTATTATTAATGTTTGCTTCCCCATTTGAATGTTATAAATCAATCCTGTTCAAAGCAATTGTTACATGAGCTGTAAGTTCGTGTTCAGTCTAATAACAGACCTCTTTTGAAACATAATTCTGAAGACTTATTCTCCAGATTCTGATGTTGTAATTTTAATGAAGTTGCTAAGATTCTACCATGAGTCATACGATTGCCATGGTCACTGTGTCTGAAGATATCCATAACTTCGAGTTTCAAAACTTGTTGTGTTTGTCTGAACATGAAGCTAATCAGCTTTGCAAGACTGGTTGCCACAACTAAATTCAGAGAGGGACGATCCAACATGCATAACATTATAATCCTGTACCTACAGTTACCTACAGTTGCAAAAGTCCTTGACGTTCCTCCGAACCTGGATCTCAATGTTTCGATTTCCCTCAATTTTACTTTGTACTAATAACGCATCAAATACTTATCTACATCAATAAAAAAAGGTTCCATTTATCTTCCTATAATGCATCAGGGCCATTACGTGGCTTGAAAAATATGCCACAAACTAGAAAAAGAGATTCAAGAAATGGTTCTCACTCCCAGGAAAATATTGACCCAAACGATTTTTGGACCATCTTATGAATTCTATCAGTGAATCGTTCAGTGGCATAGCCAGGGTAAAAGAACGGGGTTTATTGAAAAGAAGGAATCTAGAAGTGAAGCCTCCAATAAAGTTTTTGAGGAAAAGCCTCTGCTTTGGCGTAGAATGCCTTTCCTGATCCAATTTTTGCCAGTACTAAAATGTAGCCTTCCGCACTTTTGTGACAGTTTTCTTTTGTGACAATTTTCTTTTGTGACAGTTTTCTTTTGTGACAGTTTTCTTTCAGTTACCACCATCTTCAGGAAAATTTGAGTAAACACTCTTTAGTTTGGCACAGAATGCCTCTCTCCTCAATCCAATATTTGACAGTACCAAAATTTAGGCTAAGCCCAGATCTTCCTCAAGTTTTTGCTCAAACCTTCCTCCAAACCAGGTTTGTAGATTTGTAGAGTTTTTGCGTCCCTGCCCGTACCCATTTACTTTGAATTTAGAACGAACCGAATATTTCAGTGATTCTGGCAAATACAGCTTTAGCCGACCGACACGAGAGTTGCTAGAATTTAAATGTAGGACGGCAATACTGCAAATTATAAAGTGGAAACTTTCTGGCACACGTCGGTGCACCAGGAAAACAAAAAGGGTTCACATTTGAGTGAAATTTGTTTGGTATTTCTGTTATTTTCCCTGCAGCAAGGATCTAAACGTTGAAGCAGCTAGTCGGTGAATTGCATTGGCGCATAACACTTTCAAAAATCATTGTAACACATGATTGCGACGACAATGATTGGGCAAATGAACAAAAAATTCTTGAAAATGCATTAAGATTAAAAACAGCGCATCACAAAATTAGTCAATTGAAATCTTACATAGTCGTTTAGCTAAGTAAGAAACTTGTTGTCAGTGCGTACTATTCATGCCTTAGACCACTAAACCTCGTCATAAACAGTCTAATCGTCTCGTTGAAACGGAAACGTTGTTTTTCAGTAAGAAAACGAACTTCCTTTGCGATTTCTGTAGCGGCCTAACTTCCTTTGCGATTTCTCATAGTTGGAGTAAGCCCTCTTCAAAGAGATATAGGGCCTTAGACCACTAAACCTCGTGATAAACAATCTAACTGATCTCAGCGTCTTATTGAAACGGAATCATTGTTTTTCAGTAAGAAAACGAACTTCCTTTGCGATTTCTGTAGCGGTTTTAGCATAGTTGAAGTAAGCCCTCTTCAAAGAGATATATCTTTGTTGGAAATGCAAAGGAAGGCGCCATTTTTGAAAGGAGAGGACGTTTGTCACAGATTTGTGGCTTTCTGATATTCGTTGCTTCTCTATAAGTCCCAAAGATTCTATGACAAGGCTGTACAGAACCAGACTTAAGCAGCTTTGTGGCTTTCTGATTTTATTGCTTCTTTGTAAATGCTTCACGTATTTTTTGCAAGAAACTGCTTATTAGATAGCCTGCGTGCAGACTCGACTATCCTAAAGTGTAGGATAGTCGAGTCTGCACGCAGGCTACTTATAAGAAAGCAGAGAAGGTCAACTATCAGATTGCCTAAAAATCCAGAAGCTCCAGTACTGGGAAAAATATCTCCAGATATATGGAACCTCGTAAGAAACTCGTAAGAAACTCTGAGTACTCAAAGTTTGATAATTTTTAGAAACTTTCAATACCGGCTCTAATTCTAAAAAACAAAAGAAGAATGGAATGTAGAAAGAATGAAGCTTTAAAATGAATGCATTAAGTAGTCAAGTAAAGGAAATTTGCTGACGTCAAGGTTGTGTGGCATCCTGTGTAGCATGGTCTGCGTGATGCCTCAAGTGTGATGAGACAATGAAATATTTACCCTTTAACCCTTGGTAAATTGGTTCTTATCGGTGGTTTGCCGAATTTGTTGATTGCATAATGTCGGTCTACCTCCATATACCTGCATGTGGCAGCCATGCTTATTTCTGCATCTCGTGGGGTGTATCACTCTGCCGAAAGGCGTACGAGATTTTTTGAAACAATGGGATTTTAGTGATTTTTCGTGGATTTTTCTTGAAAACAAAGTGATTTTTGCCAATGGCGTACGAGATTTTTACAGAGTGAAACGCCCCTCACTTTATCCCTCCTCTTCTCCTGGAACATTATAAGATCCTCCATTCTCGAGTAAGGCTAAGGTATTGATAACAAGAATAGCCTCACGTTCAGAAACCGTACAGGCTTCCTCACGTAAGGACGGAAATCTCTTTTTTCCACATTTCAATTATAAAGACAAATTCAAATTGGGTCGTTTTCAGCTCTCGTGCTTTCTTTCCTCTCTGCTCCTTTTTTGAACTCCTTTTCTATTGAAAGCTTTTTCATCCGAGCAGTTGTTAACCCCTACCAACTCTGAACCCTCTTTCTGAACCCTAACTGTGGTCTTATTTCCAGGATCACGAATCTTAGAAAATTGTATTTGATTAAAGCAATTACTACTGAATTCTCATTGAATAAAAAATATGACATTTGCAAGACTGCTAATAGTTGATGAAAATCACACTAATTTCGAAGCAACCCCTCTCGTGGCATTTTAGTATGCTTAGTTCTATCTGATAGCTATTGCGTAATTTTATCCTAGACTTACAACGTGATTCCTTGTATTCGTTCAACATTTTTAATCTGATCTTTTTATTTTCTCTCATATGAGCGATAACCATCCAATTCAATGAGCGATGCTGAAACTTATGTAATGAGTCTAACTTTATCTTTGCTTTTTCAGAAAAAGAAGCAATACACAGAAGAGGAACAGGCTGCAAGAACCCTTGCCTCGCACTGTCAGCAAAATAAGAGTTTCATCAAAAACATATTCCAAGCTCAGTACAAATCGTCAATCGCTTGTCCTAACTGTAACACGTGTTCCAGCACGTTCGATCCATTTCTTTGCATCTCGTTACCAATCCCTCAGAAAGAAACCAAGCCTATGTACATGACGATGATATACCCTGGCAACAGTAAGCCACCGAGTAAATTCGGCGTCAGTGTTCCGCATTGCGGCACTGTACGAGATCTCAAAGCGACAGCTTCAAAACTCGTTGATATTCCCGAAGACCGATTAATTCTCGCCTTGGTTTACGAAGATGGCGATCAATGTTCGCTACATGACGAAAGTATGGTTGACTCCATCCCAGAAATGGACGATTGTTTATTCGTAATTCAGGCCCCTCCACGAGACGCTTTGAAATCGTTACCCGAAGCAACTTCTACCGAAAAATCCGCATCTGAGGGACAGAAATTGACAGAAACTGCAAGGACACCACAGCCTAAAGCAGCAGTCGATGGCCTAGCAGCTAATTTCCAGAACAGAATGCAATTGCCTTTGCTGAGAGACGGTGATAATGACAGTGTTATTATTGTCGTGACGAATGTGGAGCTGAAAGGAAAGCGGTATCGAAGGTCAGTTAAGTCATCATTATTTCTGTTGACAACTTCTTCAAAACTGAAAAACCTCCCGCTTTAAAAAACAGAAAAATTTCCCGCTTTCGTTGACTTTTCAAGCGTTTTTATGAGCACTGGACAATAAAGGTAAATTATACTGTTAGGCCTTTTTCAGGCATTTCACAACCGTGAAATTTTCGTTAAAGGGAATGTAAGCATATAAAAGTGGCTCAAGTTGGCGTAGATCAGTTACCCAAATATGGTGTGGCACGTGTCATTGCCGATTGTCTTTGCGTGGCTTTTTTATCAAGGGCGTATATATGCTTAGATCCCCTTTAAGTCAAATTTACCTGTATTTCATGTGCTCATAAAAGTGCGAGAAAGAATACGAAATACTTCAATCTCTCGGCTATCAAGAAGAATTTGATTCATTCAGATCCATCAAGTACTTTTGGTGCTATGAATTTTCAAAACTGGGAACTTTTTTCTGGCTCATCTCTTATTCTTTGTATGGTCTTTTTCGTGCAGCTATAGGTACAATGGCCTTTTTCTTGCACTTTTTTTGTTTCAGTCAGCGCAAGGAAAAAGATCCAACTTCAGTTGTGCAAAAATAGTTATGTTCCTGCGAAGCAACCTCAACCTAAAATTCTTCCTTCTATTATTTTATCAATGTTTTCTTGTGCCAGATCTCAAAGCACTATTGACTGCACAACGCATATGAGCACTAGAAGAACAAAATCAAACATCGCCATTTTCTTTTGATCAGTCTTTCCTTCTTTCTTGCTTCCCTCTTTACATTTCCAATCTTTATTTTCACTGTTCATCCTGCCTTCTTTCCCCTTTCCATTTTTCGTTCTTGTTCTTCACCTCATTCCTTTTTCCTATTTCTTTCATTTCTTCTTTCCTCCCTTCTCGTTTCTGTCCAACTTTGCAGCCAGAACAGCCAGAGGTGGACAGGGTTCGATGCCCGGTAGAGCCCCACCACTTGAGCGTCATGACAAGGGGTCGTGGACTCGATTAGGTCTTCTCTACTTCTGCGATCCCAGCGCTTGACGGTAAAAGAAAAGCAACTTCACCTTCACCTTCACTTCACCTTTTCTTCCTTCAAGATAAACGAGCTTCCTGCGAAGCCGCTTCGTGCACTTTTCCACTCTGCCTAACTTTGTGATTAATTCCAGGACCGTCGAGAGGGGGGTTGGAGGGGGTAAAAGGTCCGGGGCCCGGGCCTTGAAGGGGCCCGTAAAAATATCGTTCGACAAAATTATTCATTGCTGTAAAATCTCTTTACCGCAACTTTTATGGCCATCTACCTGCCTTAAACATAGACATAAGAAAATAGTTTTCTTATGGCTATGCTTAAAAGTTTTGTGTCCGTGCCGTGCTTTCAAAGTCACCTCGTAAAAGCGAATCTCTTCATTGTTTACCGTGAATATCACCTCCTTAATAACTTTTTCATGGAACACTTAAACAACTTTTCTAAATTAGCTGTCTTAAAAAGGGCGTTTCCCTCATTCCCCGAGAGTCTGGAGGGCATGGTCCCGGAAAAATTTCTTGGGGGCTTCGCCCCCTTGCCCCCCTCGAGACCCGATCCTAAGAATTGCTCCAGGGCCCGAGCTGGCTCTCAACGGCCCTAGTTGATTCAGTTATTTATTTTACCTTCTTACTGATATTCTTTTCTCGTTGTCTGTCTTAGATTTGGCCTTCCCATCACGCTGCGAGTGTCACGAAATGTTAGTTTCAAGGATTTGCAGATTCTTATCAGAAGGGAAATGCCAACAGAAATCAGAAGTGCTATTAACACGGAGGTAAACTTTTTATCTGCTTTGTTTTATTTTTTGATATTTGGTAGATGAAATGCTGAAAATTGGTAAGGAGTTAGAGGCAAAGAAACGAGACTTTGAATCAGCACACTAGAAAAGTTAACGTTTTGGCTTGTAAGGGAGGTGCTTATTAGAAAGGGGGCTAAACAGATTGGGGGGCTAAATAGAGCTTTTATGGTAAGTTATCTTCTAAAACAGCATTAATTACTTCAATAAAATCTCGAGGTTGACGTGGGGCAATAGTTTCAGTTGATAAACATAAATTTCTCTATTAATTAAACTAAAATGCCAGGATTTAATTAGACTAAACGTATCGGGCATAACCCTTCATCAGTATTCAATACATCAGTACGTCATAAACACACATTGTTTTTCACGCTTTTCCAAGGGTGGTCTTAAGCTTATGGCCATAGCTATGGACTGAATGCCCTCTACTTCCTTTTTCCGTGAAGCAATATTCTTCACGGAGTTTCGATATTTTGCACACTAATCATAGAGGTGAATTATGCATAGATTGATGTAAAATCCTATGATCCAGCTGAGTAACACAATTTTTGGTCGGCAGAACCACTGTAATTTCCGAATCTACATGGAAAGTTGATCTAAATGAGCTTCAAAAGAGCAAAATAGGCAGAGTGATGGGGTTCCATATCGTTACGCCAAGAAACGTTGTTGACAAAAATATGGTCTTAATTTTTTGGCCACGACTGTAATAGAGAAATAAAGAAGATCTTCAGTCTTGGAGTTTCCTATACATAACCGCGGCAAAGATATTGGGATAAATTTCGAGGATTAATATCCGCCGGGAATCATTTCTTCCCCCCGAGCACAACGCTGGTAGGTCATTCTTTGATATTTCTTCATAGGCAAAGAGCTGGAAATTGATTCTTGGACTCCGGGTGGTCGGTGGACAACTAAACAACGATTACTTAAAAGAATCTGACGTCAGACCTTTACGGCAGCCAACCGTCGAAAGGTTAGTAATTTGATGAACTCTTCACTTGTCGCTCGTTCAGTGGCCAGTAGCTAGTCATATGTTATTTTGGCCTTTTTCGTCATGATTTATTTTTAGAAGAATTTGGGTGTGTCTGGGCATGACATGCGTTTTTCAATGTTTTTGGAAACATTTCTCCGGTCAATTCCCCCGCCTATGTGACCATACTGTTATGGTTCTCCAACGAGAAAGACAGCTCAGCTCCTTGCTTCCTTTGCATTCCAAGCCCTGTAGGAAATTAACGAAAATGAAAAACAGTTTTCTAAGTGTTCTATTCACAGCTAGAATTCCTCAAATGCGTGAGAATTTTTTCATTTTTTCACTAGTATTAATTTGCACTACAGTAACGGTAGATAGATGGGAAACATGACGAAAGTCTTTATTTTCCCACATAAATTCACTGTTTGTCGTGAATTCTCACAGTGTATTATCTCGAGCTACAAAACCTTTTGAAATTGTGTACAAAATACCAACGCTGTGATGTTGTAAACATTTTGTTCACATACACAAACAGCATTGCAAAGCAAGCAATCATGTGGATATCTTTTCTCAGTGAAAAATTCATCAACTCTTGCTGAGAAAATATTTTCTTCCTGCCAAAAGGCATCATTGAAATGTACGATTTCATTGTTTGTGAGATCGTAACTTTTTCACGTGGAATGATATCTAGTTTGACCTAGTTGTGAGAAAGAACAGAAGACCACCACTGAGAATGTTCTTTCTTTCTACTTAAAAATCTTTTGAAAAAATAATTCCTTTATATCCTGGTCTCATGAGTATTGAATACAAGCAACGTTCTGAAAAACCGTTTGTCGTAATAAGCCGATTTCATGTAATACGTTGCTCTAAACAATAGAATCTCAGAATTGCACATGGGCAGGTTTCGACTCGTGGGTGGGTATTTCCCTTTGGAAAAGACGAATGCTTTGAGCTGCCAGCAGGCAGATAGATGTTTCCAAATATAGCCCAAACGTCGATGAGAAGAAATCATGGTAAAACATTCCTGAATATTTTAAAATCTTCCGTGGCAGGGTGCCAATCAAAGCTACAAATAGTTCTGTCAGAACCGAAGAAATTACAGGATACTATCAGTGAAAGTCTTACAGATTCTTTCCAGAAGAGCTAGACTCCCGTTTAAGCGATTTGGATTCTGTGCACTAGCGATTGCAGGGTCATCGTCCTTTGTGAATTCGTGCATGCCGCAAAGCGCTTAGCCTGCGTGCAGACTATACCCAAGGAAAAGGTATAGTCTGCGCAACACCGCTCACTTTTGTGTAGTGTGTGCTTCAGCAATTATTTCGCAATAGTGATAACAAAGACAACTTATTGTTGTAACAGCCAATAAAATGACTTTCCCGCGAAATGAGGAAGCAATCAGATTTGAGAATGGCTATCATGTGATTAAATCTCAGGCTTCACTTTGTTCTCTAGGCAAACATCATTAGCAACACAATACTCTGGAATTTTAACTCCCCTACTGCAGACAATAACCAGACGCTAAGAAGAAAGGGCCATTCAAACTGCCATTGAAATGAAATGCTGACGCATACAATACACGATATTGAGCGGCGTTGCGCAGACTATACCTTTTCCTTGGTTAGGTATTGTCTGCACGCAGGCTACAAAGCGCTTTACCCATTCCTTTGATCAGTGAACCAATCAGACTCATCGTCTTTTCCATTGTGATTTACAAAAGGGGGAGTTCGCAGTATCCTGACTCGACTGGTTTCTTTTTAGAGAAGTTTCTCCTCCAATAAGAGAAACTTATCCTACTGGAGTAGGAACCTCTCTCACAACAAATCAGTCGAGTCTGCACGCAGGCTAAAAAAGTGATGATGATAGCTGCAAATTATATTCAGTGCAGTGGATAAACTTAAGGCACACTCTTGTACAAATGTGGGTCAAGTACCTCCCTCCTCCTGGGGCTTGGTGTAACCGTTTCATCTTTTCTGATAGGGATAGCAACTAAAAGATTTGTTCAGAGCGCAAATTTTTGCTATGGCTAATTGTTTGGGAGATGTATTGACGTTGGAAAATTGCTTTGCACTGCAGCAGACTTTACTTTGTGTGCTCTTAGCAACAACATAAATTTCGTTTCCAAACATTCTGTCGAGGGACAGATGCAGTAACAATTTACACCTGCCTTTTTAAAGATTCGACGCCAACGTTTGAAAATCATCATTGCTAAGTCACAGATTTCCGTGTCAATGTTTTTCTAATCAGCATTCTTTTAATCTCCTTTTCAGGGCACTGATAACTAATCTGAGTGCAGGACCGCCACATATTTCAATTGTTGCTGAATGGGAACCTGAAAGTCAAGAATGGTAAAGATCTTTGATATATAGCAGTGATTTCTAGATTTAACTACCTTAGGAGCTTAGCACACAGACAAGGCTATCATGTCTTCTGAAACTGTAGTATTTGATACAGTTAGTCATTGGGAATATTTTATATTTTCTCAGTCTGCCTTATGTGCCACAAGCGAGTGATGACCTCAGTTTTTTATATTTGTATTTCAGCTATACATTGGTTCCAATATGATTTGAACTTTACTGCGACGGGTTTACTGGTCTGGTAAAAAAGCCTTCCCGCTTTTAGGGCTGTTATTAACAATGATTTCCTGATCAAGACCAGAGGGGATGGGCCATGTATAAGAATATTTTGTTTGACAATCAAAATCCCAAGTGTTTAAGCACTTGAATTTGGTATCTTAATCCAAATACAATTGCTTTCTTCAGGTGTTTGGCCAAGTACGGACAAGGCCACGCTGTGGAACACGAAAGTGTCAAGCTGTTAGAGGAAGAATATTCTGAAGGACAGGATGTCACCCTGAATGATTGTCTCGAGCTACATACGAAGGAAGAAGAGGTAGATAATTTAAAACTTTACTCTTTGCTCTTCTTTGATGTGAGAGATTGCAATGTTGCAGGTTTTTACCTAGCTATGAAAGGCTCACGACAAGAGTTTTTATAAATACCGATTCCTCAATGGCACTTCTACTTGTTGACGTCGCCTTTCTTTATCAAACATTATTTCAACATAAAGCCAAGATTTTTTGGGTAGAATGAAGGTGAAGGTGAAGTTGCATTTTTCAGCGCCAAGCGCTGGGATCGCAGAAATAGAGCAGACCTAATCGAGTCCGCGACCCCTTGTCATGACGCTCAAGTGGTGGGGTCCTACCGGGTATCGACCCCACTCCGCCTGACTGTTCTGGCTGCGAAGTTCTGGTAGAATCTTCTTATTTCAATCTTGAGCTTTCTTCCCTTTCTGGATCTGGAATACCCATTACCATGTATTCTTCTCGCGTACCTTTGCGTTGTACTTACAACGCAAAATAGCCCCTGTCTGATACATTTGCAATTAAATTTGACATTGACTATTTTTACTTCTAGTTACAATACGAAGATTCTTGGACTTGTCCAAACTGCAAGATAGATGTAAACAGAACAACAAAGAAATTATGCTTGTGGTCGTTACCTGATGTCCTTGTCGTACACCTGAAAAGATTTCAACAGGTAAATCTTTAAAGATATTCCGAGAAATGCTTACTTACAAATTTAAAATAATTCGGTGAAATCCGATGCCTTGACCCTCAAAGTCGTTATTTCTCTACAAACAGTTGCTTGAATTTCTCTTTTTCGGAAAGGGCATGGTTTTCGACAATTTTTGCCAGAAAAAATTTCGTCAGTGTATTGAAGAACATTGTACACTTGAAGATATGAAGGTATGAGGACCCCTGAAGGTATGAGGACCCCTGATCAACAACTGCTCTAAAATTATAACGGGGCATCTTTCAACATACAAAATGGTGGGAAAGTCCCCACCAGCCCCTCCAATGTCCCCACCATTCATGCCCATTTTCCCCACCATTGAAGTGCCCTTTTAGTCAAAAACTGTGTTCAGAATATCATGAATGTAGGTTGAAGACAGGGTTGATAGAAGAACTCGATAAAATAACAAACTATCCATTTTTATAGCATCCCTTTGTATCAATTTTCAGTGTGCATCGATGTTGATCTGGTATTAGATAATTTTAGCATTGGTTCCAAATCTTTAACTCGGCATAAAAAGGTGGGTATAAAATTCAATGACCTATTTCTTCTGATTGAATGGCTTGAAAAAAACTTTAGATAATCATTATAAATCTACCGCTAAACTTTCGAGAAATTTTGAATATTTTTCGAAATTACAGCGTATCTTACATTTCAACTCATTTGAGGATGTGACGTCATCAAATTTCTAAATCATAAACAAGATGAGTGACAGACTTTTGCTGGATACCATATTGTCGGCATTCATGAACTATGGTTTTCTTCGAAATTACTTAATGTTGCATCAAACAGTTTAGAAATTACTATGGTTTTAAGTTTTATTGAAAATTTTTCTTGAATTCTTGAAAAAGAAGAAAAACACTCTAATTCTGAAAATATTGAAGATTTCAGAAAATTCCAACGGTAGAATTATAGAGAATTAGCTAAAGTTTCTTTGAAGTCATTCAGTTCAAAGAAATAAGTCACTCAATTTTACACCAGCCCTTTCAAAGATTTGGAACATATACTGACAGTTGTTTGTTTAAAGAAATTCATCGTTGTTCTTACCTGATGCTGTTTACTTTAAAAGATAGCTACGCCACTCTGTAGGGCCATCCTTAGTTGCCCTTTCAATGGATTCCCTACCAGTAAAAGATTCCCTGGATTGCACACCTTTTGCCAAGTGATACTTAAACCCAAATCAAGAGCAATGAAATTTTCCTTTTTGAAGATCAGTATGTCAATATGCAAAGTCTGTCGTCGTTATATTCTGAAAAGCCGAATTCGACCTTAGTTCAAGCCTATTTCTATTTACCAGGCGAATCACTGGAAAGGCAAGATCTCAGCTGATGTCCAATTCCCACTGAAAAGTCTTGACATGGGCCCACATTTAGCATCACGCTCTCAAGTGTCACCTCGGCTTGCAAAGAAATACAGCAACTCAAAGAAACACGCCTACTCCCCTCCCCCAGACGCTGATGACTGTATTTACGACCTATTTGCAGTCTGCAACCATATTGGTCCCTACATTACCAGTGGACACTACACGGCCTATTGCAAGAACTCAGCAAATGAGAACTGGTATTGCTTCGATGATTCAAACGTTTATGGAATTGATGAAGAACAGGTTTGCACGAGAAGTGCTTATTTAGTGTTTTATCAGAAACGTAACGCCGTATCAAGGTCAGCTTCTTCGATGAGCCTCTCTTCCGTGGGCAGTCATTGGTCGCAGTATATCAGCACACCGCAGCTCAATACTGAAAGTGAGAGGTAACGAGGTAGGTGTATTATCCTTGATCAGGGGATCGGTGCGTTGATTTGGATTAAAGTTGGAGTATTTGCATATAGTAAAACCTGTATGTACCGGGTGCGCCAAAATAAACTATGCTCGTTTGGCAGGCCACAATAAATCGTACACTGGACCGATTTTGAAGATTTATGACTTGATCTTTAGCAGAAAGCCTGAATTAGATTCTAGGACTTTTTGCAAATTTTTTCGTTTTCAGTTTTAAGAGCTAGAAGCGAGTTTCCTAAAATGTTCGTTTTCGAAAACATTTCAAGGCATGAAAACAGCAAAACGAGTAAACATCTAAATCTTTCTTAAAGAACTAACTCTTTCTAAATCTTTCTCCTTATTTTCAGATGCAGCAGGTTCCTGTTTGTACCCAATTGCAATAAACTACAGGATTTAGAATTCACCAATGATCGACGTTCACTTTCGTGCAAAGGAAGTAGATAATATACATTTGCAACAAACAAAAGTAAGTTCACAAAACAGTTTATAGATTTTATTGATAATTTGGTTTGGAAAAAAATCACAACTATATTTTGTGCAGTTGTTAGTTACTTAACATATTTATCACATTAAAATATTGTGCTTGGAGGTTAAATGTTTTCTCCGGATGCCAATGTCCTTAGTTGAACCTTCCTCGTTTCATTCTATGTATCGAATTAAGATAACCAGATTTTTCAAACCCCGTGCTGTTTATCACCTCAAAGGGGCTGTACAACCCGTTCTCTCTGCGTGGCTCTGCATGTCGAATCATCGAAGGTGTTTAGGCTAATAAATGGCGATTTTACACAGAGCATAGTAATCCAAAGTATCTGCGACAATCTTGGCGATGGAAATTTCGGTGGAGGATTTGTTCTCTTTTTCTAACGCCAAATATTTGAAAGTGTTAATGCCATTTAATCCAAAGTAAGTCGTTATTGCCATTTACAGCAGCCATTTTGAAGACTTGAAGTCTATTGATCAGTACCAAAACGATAGACTTGGTAGACCTGCAATTTGTGTCCGATTGACTCCGAAATTCTCAAAGCGGTGGGTTTGGCAGATCTCGAAGGCCTGCTGAAGCTTCTCTCCCAAAAGGCAGAAAGTATGGCAGACTCTTGAGAGAATCTCGTTTTCATTGGTGAATTTTCAGCTTCGCCTTGATGAATCCCACTCCTGCTATTTTAGGGAGCAATCATAAATAATTGCAAGGACCGGGGTGGAAGCAAATGAGGAGGGGTCTGTTAGGGTAAATTTATTGGGGTCTGAAACTTTTAGAGGAATTCATGCTGGGGTCTGAAAATAAATCTGCCAAATTTTTGAATATTTTCGAAAAAAAATTCAATTTTGTAGATTTTAGCTCAATTCTTTATTTATTTTCTCAAAAAAGTTAGACATCAATGTTTTTCGTCTGGTTCTTTGTTCTTTCTTCAATTTAATTCTTCTTTGATTGGTTTGATGCTTTTGTGACAGTCTGGTTCATTTTAAGTCGTTTTGTGCTGTCAGGGGTCTGAAATTTTTTGGTGAAAATTAGATGGGGTCTGAAATTTTTCATGGCTAGAATGCAGGGGTCTAAAATTTTTTGGGCGAATTTTCAAAATGCTTCCACCCCCCTCCCTGTTATTAAAAATGACAGCTCCCTTAAAGATTATTATATCGGATTGGGAAACATATTTCCGTCTCCTCGAAGTCTACTATTTTCAGAATTAGGTAGGTTTGGAATTAACAATCAAACACACACTTATTGACAAATGAAACCGTTAGTGACAAAAGAAAATTTAAATTAATTGCAGAAGCAGGCATGCTTTGCTGTGCTTGCGTTAAAGTCACAACACAGTTTTCTCCCAAGCTCACTAAATAGTTTGTTAGCTCAAAATGTATTTTATTAATCAATTAGAATTTAATCTTTGCATTTCTAACTTTCCAAATGTAATATTCATCTTAAGTAATCCAATAATATAACTAACAATTTTTAGCATTTTTAGTGTCTATTAAGCAGTTTGACACTTTGGTTTTGGATTGCATTTGTTAATCATATATTTTAGTAAACAAATGCACATTTGACTGGTCCGGTAGCGTTTTGCTTTGCTTGTTTACCGTATATGTTTGGGCTTGACTGTTTTCAGAATTCTGTATTTTACATTTGCGTGTTTGGTATCTTTAGACTTAATTGCTTTGCAGAAAGAGGAATTACCGGTATATACAAGGTGCACACGAACGGGTCATGCGATTAAATGTCAACGTATTTTCCCGCTCGTTTTTGTTACGTTCATAATGGGCTTTGCAGAGACGTAGCAACTGGGGGGACTGGGGGCACATGCCCCCCCCCCAATATTTTGCAATTATGCCAAAAAAGTGCCCTTTTCTTCAGGAAGTGCAGTGCCCCGTTAGATTAACGAAAGAGTGCCCTTGAAGTGTCGTTCCCCCCCCCCACCCAAGTTTAACATGCTTCCTACGGCATTGGGGCTTTGCCACTTATACAAGGCGACAAACAAGGCAGAAAACTGTTGACGACTGCCTTATCTGCCGTGAAGTGAAGACACTTGGCATGTGGCTCAGTTTGATGGCAGTAGTTTTGAATAAAGTTGATGTGATGGCAGGTGGGTTTTTCGTCTCTATTGCGTCTTGTTCATTGCCATTTCAGCTTTGCTTCGATTTATTGTACCTAACTGACTGGACTTTCTACTCAACGTAAATTTGGATTTGGCGTGTGACCTATCCGTGTGCACCTTTAAAGACCCATTGTCACCCAGGGTCCTTTGCGTTCACGCTGAAATTTCAGACCATCTGAAAAGCAAATTTGGCCTAAGCGGAAACCACGGATCCACACTGAACTAGCTGAGCTGGCAAAAAAGTTTTAATTTAGTTTGACTGTTCCGTCAGTTCGACTACTGCATTGTGGATGTATTGTTTCCGTTTAGCTGAGTGACAATAGCTCTTTTAGCCCTCGTGTTCCCGGCTCTCTGGAAGCCCCCATATTACCGGTGTTTATCGGTATGATAGACCTTTTAGCTATTCTACAAAAGAGCCTGGATCGAGCGTTATTTTTATATATTTTTATACTCCACGTTTGATAGAGTGGCGTCAGAGCTTCTATCACTATTGTGCACATTCGAAAATGCTACAAAATGATGCAAAATATCGTTCGATCCTGATTCTATTCAGAATAGCTAAAAGGTCTGTTAGACTTAATATTGAATGTTGAATATATGTATATTTATGCAAACTTTAGCACCATGTTGCTTCTCATAGTTTTGATATGAAACTTTTTAGACTGTAGGTATCTTGACATTTCATACGCATAGACGATAGTGTTCCGTGATATTTCCCCTCTAAGCATGGGTAGTTGGACGCTGCAGTTGTTCTTGATTCCTGCAGCTTTGTTCTTTTGCATTATTTGCTACTATGGAGGAGCTAGCGTACCGCAGTTTTGCTAGATTCCTACAGCTTTGTTCTTTTGCGGAGGAAAAGATTATTTACTACTATGGAGGAGCTAGCGTACCGCAGTTTTGCTCGATTCCTACAGCTTTGTTCTTTTGCGGAGGAAAAAATTATTTACTACTATGGAGGAGCAAGCGTAAGAGATTGAGAGAAAGAAACGAATTCGTTTTCTCAATTCTTTCGGTCTTTCGTTACCAGCTCCGCAGAAAAATACAAAACATTCCCCCACAGACAGGTACATAATAGTTGCAACGCTCCTCCATAGAAGCACACCAGCAGTGTCTAGCTACCCATGCTCTAAAGTCTATCTCAAATTAAATGTCACGTGAGATTTGCGACAACGCAAAATATTCACTCAGAAGCACTTCAATTGTTTTTAATTCGCGGACATTTTCACTTGACGTCTAATTTGAGACAACCATACACATTGTTCATACTGGAGTATAATTAATTAAAGTAAAGGTCAGTAATAAGGCAGATATTTTAGATGTAATTCTGTAAGAACATTTTGTAATCATCTTGTCAATAAAAGCAAGAAAATATCAACTGTTTTATTTTTTTTCTGCTCAACGAGGTTTGATTCTGTAACAACATAACAAGGGCAGATTTTGTAATACAATAGCATGAGTTGCTTTTGTTGACACCTCAGTTCAAAGCAATTAGCGATTGCAGACAAAGGAAATTCTCTCAACCAGCAATTCAAAACAAACAAAGCCGCAAAAGTTTCTTTGAAACCCAGGTAGCTAGCTCGCTCGTTGTGCATTCCAGAAACTGTTTTTAAGGGCAAACATGAGCGTAGATCGAAAGAAGAAGGATTCATCCACACATCTGCCGCGGGCATTTTATTTGTTTGGTTCACAAGCCGTTTAGGAGGCGATTCAATTCTCTTATTTTTTTGGGTGTTATCAAAACATTTACTGCTCAGCTTCTGGACCAAAGAAATAGAATGCCCGCGGCAGATGTGTAGATATATCCTTCTTCTTTCGATCTATACTCATGTTTGCCCTTAAAAATTATTTCTGGAATGCACAGCGAGCGAGCTAGCTACCTGGGTTTCAGAGAAAATTTTGCGGCTTTGTTTGTTTTGAATCACTGGTTGATAGAATTTCCTTTGTCTGTGATCGCTAATCGCTTTGAATTGAGGTGTCAACAAAAGCAGCTCGTGCTATTATATTACAAAATCTGCCCTTGTTTAACAACACTACAACCCGAATTTCCACTTTTTGAGCTTTAGTAAAAGTACTTACTTTCTGGTGTATAAGATTTAAGAACAATGCAATTAATAAAACATGTACAAAATAAACGAACTAAATAATATGCCGTAGAACTAATTGCGTTTGCAATCACCAATATAGGCCTTCACACGAAAACGGCACATTTTTTGCCGGCAGATTTTGAAACGGTAGATTTTGAAAACGGAAGTTTAAGCGGCACATGTTGAAAACGGTATCGTGTGAACACTCGGAAATGATGAAAGCGGACCATTTTTCAACGCTTTCGAAACAAGGCTGATTATTTCCTTTGGCGCCAAAATCCAGTTTTTTTCTCGTGGAGCTTGCAAAGAGCTTATTGCCGTCACTTTTTCTGCCGTTTTCAAATTTTTGCTGGCATCGTGTGAAGGCTGGCGCAAATTTTGCTACCGTCACCTTTTTCACCGTTTTCAAAATGTGCCGGCATCGTGTGAACGCAGTCTTAGATATCCGGAAAAATCCGATCTTTTCGGCCCGTGTTCGGTTGTTCCTCGCTGAACAGCCGGATTGTCTTGCTGCAAAACTGATTTCCAAAATAGCAATATCCGAATCAACTTTCAATTTGGCTAAAAACCAACAGATCAATTCGAAGAATTCCTTGGTCCAGATGTTCTATTTTTTTCGTTCCCTCTTCAGACCCATGACAGGCATTTCGATAGTCGCCACATCTTCTTTATCCGCGTTTAAATACAAATTCATGTTCCGTGCACTGTTTGATACATTCAGCGTGTTAATACACCGCACTGCCGCGTTCCTCATATCCGCGCGGAATCGTGAATCCGTTGCGTACATGCCACGCTTGGTGATAATCGTTGGCCAATCAGCTTTGACAGGTAGATCTACTGTGGCATGGTAAAAATGAGGCGTCACGAATGTCAAAAACCGCGTTGATTTTGGCTCAGGTTGTCGCCTGCCGTTGTTCACCTTATACGGCATGAAAATCTCCTTGAAATTCTTACGCGGATGACAATGTATCATGACCAAGCGGATTTTGAGTAAATTTGCAGCGGCCATGAGCACATACTGCTTGCCATAAGTGCTATCAAGTCGTAGCTGTTTTACGAATGCTTCGTACTCTGGGATATCAGGATCTTTGTCAATGATTCCTTTATAGTGCCACGGATTATGCTCGATCTCATCTGCGATTCTCTGCCGCATTGTTTTACGTACATCAAGATAGACAATCCCCATGCTATCTTGAACGAAGCTAATGCAATCCAAAAGATGATTACTATCATGCGAATTACTAACTTCCTCTAATCCGAGTTGATCTGCAATCCAACGCACTAACGTTTTACTCTCCTCAAGATCTTTAGTCGGTACGATCAATTTTCGTCTCATCTCAACTGTGCAACGTCTTGCGTAGTTGAATCGTTTGAATTTCCTGTCCTGTCCCTTAATGCAAGCTTTCACAGTTTCAAACATGACGTTCCCGTCACGGATATTTTTCTGCAGAAGCAAAATACAGAACTGGAAATCTTTGAATCCGGGCATGCCACCGTAATATTCCGATGCCGAACCAAACAAATCGGCCATGTCATTGTTACCGAACAGTTTCCGACCGATCATCCACAAAACTCCATTCAAGGACAGCATTGTCATGCTGAAGACGACAAACGAATTTGCTATCATCAGACCGCACAAAAATAACGCAGGCGACAAGTTGCAGCAGACATCATTCATATCGACGCCAATGTTTGCTGTACCGAAATCGCATTTGAAATTGAGTGGAAAGGTCCGGACGAAATACAGAGATGTAAACATTAAGATCGTGCTTCCTAAGCCAGCAATAGCTAACACCAAAGTCTTGATTTTATACACCGTTATGAGGTAGCTGCTTTCTGTGAGCAAGTATAGCAGTTTATTGTGCAGGATTTCGATTTTGTCTTTGTTGTGAGAATCGAACGATAGTTCTGAGGCCATTTGAAACGTATTCGGGTTGCGATAATATTTTGGCTGTATTTTGCACATTTCTTTGAATATTCCGTAAAATGCTTCGAATTTGGAGAAGATTGCTGGATGTTTGAGCCACCCAAAATGTAGAACGGAGAATAGTGCCCATTCCACGAATAGAGCATAAGGGTAGTGCACAAGGAGCTTTCCGGTAAAGGTGTGAGTGCATTTTGAGTTGAGGTACTTCACCTGAAAGAGAAGCAGATCATTTTCTTTGCAGATTTGACGAAGATGCAGTCGAAGATCCATATGACAGAAAGTTTATTGGATTTCAGAATTGGTGCCAATCAAACACACCGGTATTAAGGTTAGAATTCCCCATTTTATAATGATAATGACCGTATTTCTGCATTTCTGCTCGACGTTCAACCTTCTCAAAGCTAGGGAGCTTAGAATGGTACTTGATTGTTACCAGTCCTGAAAACAGTAGACTTAGGGGGGAGACTTGGTAGACTCATAATGACCATAATCTATCTTCGATTGACTCCGAAGTGTTCGTTTACACTGCACCCTGTACAAACATGCAAGGCTGATTGTAGCGTGGATTGTGACCTTTTCATGACCTTGTACTTACCATTGAAGAGAATTACAAGGCTATCAATGAGATTCAAAGTTACAACCAGTCTAACACAAGGTTTCCACAAGGTTAATTAGCATTTTTCGAGCCATTTACAAGGTTATAGCAAGGCTATTCTAGGTTAGAACAAGGTTACAAGGCCATAACTACAAGGCTTGTACATGGCTATTACATGGCCTTTTATTTTCGTACAGGACAAAACAAAATCATACTATGGATAGCAGGAACAAAAATGTCATGGGCTAGCAGGAATAGTGTAAACGGACGACTCATCCAATACACTTTTGTTACGGACCGGTACAGGACCGGACCTTTATGTATTTAGAGCAGACTTCATAATGATGTAGTGGGTATCAAATCGCAAAATCTCTCCAACAGGAAATCAAGGGCACTTTAAACCTTTTTTTCCTAACTGGGAATACCTTGCTTTCAATTGCTTATAATTCAATGAAAAATAATGGAAAATTTCTTGAAATTGTCAGAAATTGTAGGTAGATGTGTGTGCTATCCAAATATCTAAAAATTCAAAAATTGAGCAGATAAGATATTTGATCGTTCTCAAGGGGTACATTAACCTTAACCGTGGTCAAAGAAAAGACCATCTGCCTATGCCTACATTACCTGCGCAAAAGAATATGATTTTTCTCTTCCCATGCATATGATGCCTTGACTTTCATGCAAAGTGACATTTGCAAATGCAAGCAGGGTAAGAAGAAGCATCCCCATGTTGAGGTAATCGATGAAAAGATCCCACCATGGTTTGAAGAAATGAATTGAAACTGAATCACCAAATTCGTACAGCTCAGATAATGCAAGCATCCTGAAATAGGACATATGCGGGCTAAATGTATAACGATCTACTCGCTACTCCTACTATTTAAACTCCCCTACAGTGTGTCCCCCAAAATTATGTATCGGTTTTGCTGAGCCATACAATCATGAATTATAAACCGAGTTCAATGATTTACCTTTCATTTTACAGCCCAAAGGCTAATTAACTTAGATGGAAAAAAGTGAGTGTATCACACTTTGATCCCTGATCCGTAATTAATCTATCTGTTAACGACCACTGCAAATCGGATTTGATTGTGTTTATTAGACGTGGTCTATGGCTTCAAGTGAATTCAAGCAAGGTAACGATAATTTGATAAGAAACACAACAATTAGTTAAGAAAGTAAGAAAGCGGAGACTTACCTTCTTCTCTCAAGGTTTTCTTGCAGACTGTTTTCAAACTGAAATCTGACGTCAGCAAATTCTAATTTCCCGCCAAGAATATAGCCTCTTGTTGAGGAAGAGGCAGAAATGTTTGTTGACGAAGAATTCGTAATGGCGGATAAATCGCCAAAAAGCTGCGAGGTGAGAAAGATCTCTTTAAATTCATATTTTGATTAGACATGGTTAGTTAAATGATATCAAAATGTTTTCAAGCAAACTGAATACAGATTTGAAAAATGAAAGAGTGTTTTCAATGGGATTTGAGCTTAAAATTTTCCAATGTAATATTGTTTTAATTTGATAAGGCCTATCCTTTTGGCTTGGCCTAAAAAGTCATTATTGCCATAGGTCGAGTCGAATCACAAATGCTTTAGAGGTTTGATAATAAATTTCTGTTGTGTTCAACTGCTCCTCAGCCTGCAGACATCATAAGTTTGACTGTGTACATGATATTTAGGCTGGCAAAATTTGTGCGACCAGCAAAACTTTGAGTCTTCCATTCCAGTTTGCCGTGACTGTGACACAGCACTCTATCATTTTCCTTATTTGTAATTGATCTGCCAACTTGCACTACTAGTACTAGTACTTACTTCTACAAAAACACCTGTTATTCCAGGAATTCTAGCGCATGTGCTGATGTATCAGTTACAGTACACTGCCCACAACATTTCATCTCTTTAATTCTTTTCCAGACTTAAAATGCTCTGATGTTATTGGGTAGAGTCAACATGAATGAACTCAGAAACGATGGATAAAGAGACAATAGAAGGCACTGCACAACCTAGACCTGTTCTGCACATTCTTGTAATTGGCTTTCATCATCAACGTGGTGCTGAGGTTGTTGTATAAATTTGTTGTCTTTTGTGCCATATTGCTACTATGTGTTTGCTGGTTTCCAGACAATGAAGATGCTGTACAAACAACCCATTCTCAAAACCAGTGTTGAAATTGTTTTTTGAAATGAACTTAACATCCAATTTTTTAGATGGAAAATGTCTGGACAACATACAGTACTATGGACAAAAAGGTTTCAACCTGTACGAAAATAAAAGGCCATGTAATAGCCATGTACAAGCCTTGTAGTTATGGCCTTGTAACCTTGTTATAGCCTGGAATAGCCTTGCTGTAACCTTGTAAATGACTTGAATTATGCTAATTAGCCTTGTAGAAGCCTTGTTTGGAATCTTACTGATAGCCTTGTAATTTTCTTCCAAGGTTAGTACAAGGTCATAACAAGGTCATAATCCCCTCTACAAGGCTAAAACTTGGCCTGTACAAGGCCAGGTTTAGCCTTGTATTTTTGTACAGGAAACATTTTGAAAAGTTGTAAAACAGTTTCTTTTCTTATAAGTCATTGGATAAAATCTTTTACTTGAAATGCGATAGATTATTCATGTATGTAGAATTGACCTAATTTTAACCATGGGGCTACATGTTTTGAATATATACAAGTATTGTGAGAAAAATGTATCAAAAATGTTTGCACACTTCACTGTAATTCGGACTAAAAAAGTCAAAATTTTGTCTGAAACTTCGAATGTCCAAAACTTTGAGTTTGAATAAAGGTCAGCATGCCAGAGGAAATAAGCCAATTGAAAGAGCATAATTATTATAGACCTTTTAAAGAGCCTGGATCGAGCATTATTTTTATACATCTTTATACGTGAGGTTCAATCAAGTGGCATTAGAGCTTCTATCACTATTGTGCACATTCAAAAATTCTACAAAATGTTGCAAAATATCATTTGATTCTAATTCTTTTCAGAGTAGCTAAAAGGTTTATGGAAAGACCACATCGAGAACATGTGTCTTTTTAGGTTTTATGTAAAATTTATATTATATACAGTACTAGCTGTCTATATACCCTGAAAATTCAGTTTCAAACTTTTCTACCGGGTGACCCAGAAAAAAGTGACCCAACGCAATCTGTTACAGAAAATTAAGTAAGTGGCCGATTGAAATGTTTCACACGTTGTTGTGTCGCTAAAAGGCTAGCCTATGCCATAAATATTTTTCGCAATTTTTTTTGGCGCGGTAAATTTCCAAAATTAAGGATTTCGAGGAAAAAAGCATACCTGAAATCTTCAAAAAGTCGTCACAAACAGGGGATTGATTTACAGCCATTTCAGAACTTCAAAACGACGAGGAGCGTGTTTCGTTTTAACCTGGGAATAGGCAACCCAGTCGGAAGTCTTCAGAGCAAGTTTATAGTCCCTAGGTATTTAAAAATATTCTCAGGCAAAATGAAACACGCTCCTCGTTTTTTTGAAGACCTGAAATGGCTTCAAATCGATCCCCTGTTTTTGACGACTTTTTGAGCATTTCAAGCCAGCCCTTCTCTTTAAAATCCTTAATTTGGGAACTTTACCATGCCCAAAAAAACAAAAAAAATACTCATAATGTAGGCTGGTCTTTTAGTGACAGGACAACGCTTGGAATATTTCAATCGGCCTCTTACTTTTTCTTTTCTATAACAGATTGCGTTGGGTCACTTTTTTCTGGGTCACCCGGTAGAGCAAAGCAGCCCTTGAGCTATTATTATTTGAACTGTTCTCATATTTTTTACTTTGTAGGTGGAGTTTGTTTACCCGAAGTTTCAAGATGGAAATTTAACAAAAAGCCTTCCTGCACCATGGCATCCCTTGCTTTATGTGGCTTTACCAGATGGTGCCCATAATTATGAAGCAGGTAATTTAAATTCATGATCTGCTTAATTTACATCATCTTGTTTTCTTACATCAGAAGATAAAAGAATATGTTATTTTTCAAATTTTCCTTTTCAGATTGTATCTTCTTCAGCCTTCCCAGCTTGAAAGATGATAACACAGAACAGCCTGGCCAAGTTTTTGGTGTTGCCTGTTTCCAGCAGATTGACAGCAAAGTACGCATTATGCTTATTGCTTATGGTAAAATTTGTTTGAATATTCATAACTGTTCAAATTTATGGAAAAGCGTGAAAAAATTCGCTGCTTATAGGGTAAGAGCCTGTGATGCTCGATAATTCAAATAATAAGATAATTCTTGAACATTGATTGGGACAACTATGTGATTTGTAACTTCAAACTAAAAATCCACGGGCTGGTCTTAAACTTATGGCCATAGCAATGGACTGAAGGCCGTCTATTACCATTTTCCTTGAAGCAATTTTCTTCGTGGAGTTTAGATATTTGCAGGGAAATCATAGAAATGAATTGTGCATAGATTGATGTAAAATCCAGCTGAGTCACACAATTTTTGGGGCACACCCCTTGTCGGCAGAACCACTGTAATTTCCGAGAATTTATATAGATTTCATTGTGACGTCATAGCAAAATGGCGCCGAACTAAAAAAACAATATCAAAATTTTGAATCTACCTGGAAAGTTGATCTAAATGAGCTCCAAGAGAGTAAAATAGACAGATTGGTAGGGTTCCATATCGTTACGCCAAGAAACGCTGTTGACAAAAATGTGGTCTTAAATTTTTGGCCACGACTGTACAGCATATGCTTGCTTTTTCCTTAAAATTTGTCAAAAATTTGTTGAAGGACTTAAAGGTAAAAGATGATGATGTCACAAGAACAAGTGTACAGAAGAGTGTTGTGTTGATTTTAAAAAAGGTAAACAACAGTTTTATCTTTGTTTAACATGTTTTGAAGGCGTTCTTATTGGTCCATTTTGCTGTTTGTACATCGAAAAGATACTTTGATAAGCTAAAGAATACGGAAACAATGTTGATAGAGCTTGCAATATAACATAGGCTCCCATTCTTTAAAATGCTCGATGTAAAATTCTATGGCCTATTTCTTTGAACCGAATAGCTTGGAAGAAACGTTAGCTACTGTACTTTGCTATAATCCCACCATTAGAATTTTTAGAAATCTCCGAAGAAAGATTTTGAACCTATGCTTTGCAACTGTGCTCTGCTTGCTTTGCTTTAATTTAGTAACTAGGTTATGTATTTTGCTTTAAGATATTAGATGGTAAACTTTTATCACGGTCCCCTGAAAGGCAGCCTTTGCTGACGGGGTTACCGTGTGTAAAGAATATAGAATAGAAAAAATACTGTAAACTATATAGTCTTTCATAATATTCTAGCGTTCTTTGATCCTTGTACTTTTAAAGATTTGTTGATCTTGTTTTCCAGCCACTCTTTGGTTTTATACTATCAAAGCTAAACCTTATCACACAAGCTTACTTCAATGAAAAGGATTTCTCTCAAACCACTATTCTGAAGGTATGCAATGTTCTTCTTTTTATGGGACAACAAACGTTTTAATGTTTGTTATTTGTTAATTTGTTTTGATTGATGAAAACCCGCAAACTTCTCTCAGCTCTCCTTGTTGAATAAGTTGAATGTTCATCATGTCTACGAGGTGTCTAAGAAGTTATGTGCTTAAACGAAAGAAGAAGGGTAAATCTAAAGTTCTATCTGGCCTATTTTGTTTATTTGATTTAGGAGCCGAGCAGAAGGCATTATAATTCTCGCGTATTTAGGGCTTAAATGAAACGATTACAAAACAGCTCCTGGATAAAATAAATAAAATCTGCAAGACAGAACTTTAGATTTTGCCATTCTTCTTTCGTTATAAGCACATAACTTCTTTTAAAAATCACCTTTCGGTTGCACAAGGCGAGAGTTTGCCCTACTGGTTTCAGGGCAACATTTGTGGCTTTGTTTGTTTTAAATTACAGGTTGAGAGAATTTCCTTTGTCTGCAGTCACTAATCGCTTTGAATTGAGGTGTCAATCACACGCAACTGTTGCTATTGTATTACAAAATATGCCCTTGTTCTTTTCATCATGTTTAGGATACCTATACAGCATTGAACCAAACCTTGTCAACATCAAAGCTGAACGTATCAATGTTCTACATAGGTTAGTACTTTTGAAACTCTTTCTTCCTTGGTTTGGTTCTATCTCTAGAACTGAAATAGTCTGAGTCGAACGATGTTTTTATACCGGGTGCGCCAAAATAAACTATGCACGTTTGGCAGGCCACAATAAATCGTACACTGGGTCGATTTTAAAGATTTATGACTTAATCGTTAGCAGAAAGCCTGAATTAGATACTTGGAGTTTTGAAAATTGTTTTATTTTCAGTTTTTAGAACTAGAAGCGAGTTTCCTAAAATGTTAGTTTTGGAAAACACTGAAAACGATCATAAATCATCGATCAAGTTTTCTAAAGAATCGACATCAATGGACAAAGAGAGAACTTGTTCGTGGTAATTTGCGATTTAGAAATCGATTAATTGTAATTTGCTGTACGAGAGTTCGTACTAACCCCCTAAATCCCCCAGAAAACATTTTCTCTTTCTTGATTCATGTTGAATCTTTTCAAATTTGATCGACGTTTTTTTATCGTTTTCAATGTTCTCGAAAACGAACATTTTAAGAAACTCGCTTCTAGCTCTAAAAACTGAAAATAAAACAATTTTCAAAAACTCCAAGTATCTAATTCAGGCCTTCTGCTAAAGATTAAGTCATAAATCTTCAAAATCGGTCCAGTGTATGATTTTTTGTGGCCTGCCAAACGTGCATAGTTTGTTTTGGCGTACCCGGTACATTTTGAAGAATTTTTCAATGCACGATAGTGATAAAGGCTCTGGTGCCACTTTATTGAACGTCTCGTACAGAAATTTATGAAAATGTAGTTTGATCCAGGCTCTTTCACAGAATAGCTAATTGGTCTGTTGCAAATATTTCATACTGTTAGGATGGTTCCAACCATAGTAGAACCGTGTTAGAAGTGGGAAAGTACATTTTCTAAACTCGTTTTAACCACATTTTTCTAGAGTTATCCCCGGGGGGGGGGGTACTTGACCAGGTTTTGGTCGGGGACGTGCCATCGAAGCTTCAAAAACATACCCGTTCCTTATACCAATTTTACGAAAAAGTATACCCGACTTTCTACCAATTTTGTGAAAAAGTATACCCGACCTTATATCAATTTTCCGAAAAAGTATACCAAAATCGTTCCTTAAAAACCAAAATCACGAAAACCGATACCGTTCCTTATACCAAAATGGTGAAAATCGATACCGTTCCTTGTACCAAAATCGCGAAAATCGATACCCTTCCCGATGGCACACCCCGTACCCAAAATATGTGAAGTACCCCCCCCCCCGGGAAGTTATCACTTTCAAAGGGAATTAAAAAGTTGTTGATTCCATCCGAGTGATGTTGAAGGTACCTGACAACATCTGGACATTTTGGCAAGCATAATTTTAAATCCGACTCAATTTTGCTCTTGTGTGAACCAAGCTTGATAAAACGATTTTAGACAGAGTTGAAGTTTATTAGTGCCAAGCAAGACACGAGAGAGCAGGCTCAAGTCATGCTAAAAACTAACTTCTTAAGTAATCAACGAGGCTAAATCAACAGGACTTCAAACCTAAGAACGAAGCTAATACGTTACAATTAGTAACCTAACAAACACACGAAGTTGCAAAGAGCACTGTACCTTTACAAAAGAACTTTCAAAGTTTAACCTCCAAGATCCTAAGGTATAACCAGACAGTGAATACTTCATGAGGGCAGGCCTTTTTAATGTGCACGAGTTTGCCAGCACCACTCGCAGGCACAAAAATGTAATGGTTGCTGTTTGATCGCAGGCACATTTCCCCCAACTATTTGCTCGCAGGCACCAAACATCTTTAATCTTCCAGACAGTTCAGCACCAAACCACCCAAATTTCCCATAGTGCTTGACTTCCCTCGTCAT
The DNA here is from genome assembly GCA_039566865.1 of Aurelia coerulea. Taxonomy (NCBI): domain Eukaryota; kingdom Metazoa; phylum Cnidaria; class Scyphozoa; order Semaeostomeae; family Ulmaridae; genus Aurelia; species Aurelia coerulea. The sequence goes on from CM076955.1 coordinate 19,684,519, forward strand.
TGTACCGTCCAGTTGCTATGCGATGGTACAAAGCTGACGGAAGTCTACAATATAAAAGGGTTAGACCAATTGCATGGTTTGGTGTAGAACTGCCAGTCCCCTTCTTTTCTTTTTGAGTATTTGTGTGTTGCTTTCTTGTTTTGTTTTGTCCATTGTATTGCTGTATTTTTTCTTTTTTTATATATTTATATCTTGAAGTTGTATATGCAAATTGTAAGTAACGTTCTTGGTGTAGGCCAGATGACCTTGTGTCTTCGTACACCAAGAGCGGTACAATAGTAATGTATTTAATTTAGTTTTAATTTATTATGAATAGAAAAAAATATCTTTGATGATGCCGGAATGGGGATTTTTATTTTCATGTTTTGACATTAACATTTCTTTTCAAGATCTGTCACTTGGTGACCTGGTCATAAAACTGAAACAAAAGGTTCGTATCACATTAGTTGATCTTATACTTGATATAGTTGATCTTATGACTATAAACAGGACAGTAAATAACAATTTAATTCAATTGAGCAAAACTTAGACGAATGCCCTCAGTGTAGGAGCCGCTCTGCTCTACATTGTTTCTCGTTGTTCCTAGAGTGTCTTCTCGTTGTATAGTGTAATTTTTGTGTGTGGAGTGGTGTGGAGTGGTGTGGAGTGGTGTGGAGTGGTGTGGAGTGGTGTGGAGTGGTGTGGAGTGGTGTGGAGTGGTGTGGAGTGGTGTGGAGTGGTGTGGAGTGGTGTGGAGTGGTGTGGTGTGGCATTGGGTTCCTTTGTTAGTTAAATCAGATTATTGTTTATATTTATTGTAAGAGTCATTCATAGTGGGGACTAGATGACCATGTGTCTTTTCCCGCTATGATTGGCTCAGATTCTTGTATTGTAGTTTTTTTCTTAGAAATTGATATAAAATAAAAAAAGTCTTCAGGGTGTTTTCAGAAAAAATGCAACCCAACTATAATTAAAAATTGTCAAGAAATGATAAGATCTGAAAAGATGTAATGTATACTGCCTGAAAGCACGATCTATCTTCTTTCAAATTATATTCAGTTTGGATACATTGATGGAATTATTTATCATTTGATCGATATGTTAGTATACCGGGTAACCCAGAAAAAAGTGACCCAACGCAATCTGTTACAGAAAATTAAATAAGTGGCCGATTGAAATTCTTCAGACGTTGCTCTGTCGCTAAAAGACTAGCCTACGTTATGAATATTTTTCGCAATTTTTTTCGGCACAGTAAATTTCCAGAATTAAAGATTTTGAGGAAAAGGACATGCCTGAAATCCTCAAAAAGTCGTCCAAAACAGGGGATCGATTTACAGCCATTTCAAATCTTCAAAACAACGAGGAGCGTGTTTCATTTCAACCTGGGAATTGGCAACCCAGTTGGAAGTCTTCAGAGCAAGTTTATAGTCCCTAGGTACTTAAAGAATATTCTCAGGCAAAATGAAACACGCTCCTCGTTGTTTTGAAGACCTGAAATGGCTTTAAATCGATCCCCTGTTTTTGACGACTTTCTGAGGATTTTAAGCCTGCCCTTGTCCTCGAAATCCTTAACTTGGGAACTTTACCGTGCCCAAAAAATTACGAAAAATACTCATAACGTAGGCTAGTCTTTTAGCGACAGAACAACGTTTGAAATATTTCAATCGGCCACTTACTTTCTTTTCTATAACAGATTGCGTTGGGTCACTTTTTTCTGGGTAACCCGGTAGTATGGTCCATTTCAAATGCAGCATGCTGCAAGAGCAAAATCAAGACATTTTTTATTGTAGAAGTCACGAAAGAGATTTTTGGGGAAACATTTCAGGCCTAGACGAACTTGAGGTGAAATCCTTTGGAAGCAAACATACAAATTTACTCCCATGAGATACATTTATTGAAATTGATAGAATATGTCTAGTCACATTTCTGCATCTAAAATAGACAACATTTACTAAAACGTTAATAAAATGCTGAATGATGCCATTAATGTAACCAACTGGATATTATTGGAAAGAAGATAGATTGTACTTGCAGATGGTATAAATTGCATCTATTCAAATCTTATCACTTATTTCTAATTTTCAATTCTAGTTGGGTTGCTTTTTTTCTGAAATATCCTTCATATCTTCTCATGTTGTAAGCAAATGCATATTTATCGATAACTTCCTGGCTCTGACTTTAAAGCTGTTTTTTTCAATTTCATCTTCAGGTTCTTTTGTTGATTAAATTGATTCTAATGGAGAAAAAGGTGAGATATTTTGAAGCTAGAACTTCTTATCCAAAGAATAGCATGGTCCAAACTGTAAGTGTAATGTCTGTAAATACAAATGAATATATAGTCCTTCTGTGAATATCATCGCCTGTAATTATACCAAATAAGATCATTTTCGTGTAATATTTTATAAATTATTTCCTCTGTTTATGTCCTTTTGTTAATCGATGTAGATGAGTTTTTCTTTGAAAATTTTTTGTAAATAGAGAGCTAGAAATATTTATCGATTTAAAATAAGAACAACAACAACAATAACAAGGCTATGTTTTGCTCATGAAATAGGTCGTCTTAAACGGCCTGTATGATCTAAACTTCCGAAAACCCATGACTTTCTCCCCCTGATGCAGGCAAATAGCAGTAGATACAATGCAAGTGAAGATATTTTTTGTTTGATCTTCAATGCACCAGGTGATTCAAGAAGAACAACCCCCCTCCCTCCCCCTTTTGGAAGGCCACTACTCCCTAGATATCAAGGCAATAATATTAGCAAATGTATTTACAATAATAATCATCATGCTCAAATATATTTAAATTTTATCTGACTGAAATCAGTCACTCCGTTCAGAAATTATGAAGGATTTTCTGGGGAAAGCCCATTCATGAAAACACCAAAAAGGGATGAATTCACGATCAAATTTTCCAAATATTTCAGCCCTACAACAATGACTTCTACACGTTTTAGTACGTGTTATCCTTTTTGGAAAAATTGAAAGATTCCAAGGAAGTTGAAGTTTTTCGTAACCGAAACATATCTGTTGCCTTCTTGCAAGCCTTTTATTTTTCATTCAAGGTGGTATTTTGGGGATGTCCTGTTGGTATGGTGTGTACAACAATGATGTCATTGCTGTCATTACTGCCAGGTATTAAAATTGTTGATGGTCTTTTTCAAAAATCCTAAACTTTCTCTCCCTAATGCAGGCAAGTAGCAGCAGATACATTGCAAATGAAGATGTTTTCTACATGTTTGAACCCCGTAGAATTCGCCAGTGCAATTAGATTTTTCATGCCATCAACGATTATAAAGATACAGCTGGATTCTGAGCGACGAGTTTCAGATGTGTTTAGCCTAGACACACGGAAGGCAACGGGAAGGCTAATGAAATTGTACGCCACGCGCCAATTAAAGAGGAATCTCTCATTGGATTTGATGATAGTGGCCAGCTGATCTTTATATTTGCTTACAAAAATCTTGTACAGCCATTTTAAAAGAAAAGTCTGAAAATTCTTTTTGTCTAAAAATACGATGTGTCGTAAAACAGTATAGCTAAAGGTAGGATTTTTACGCCATAATTTTTTCACCTCACTTCAAAAAGGATTAGACAGTGATCATCCATTAAGTTTCTTTGGTTGACACAGATACACGTACAGGAAATTTTGATAATAGGTAACTATTAACACAAGTTCTGTCTTGCTTTCAGAAGAAATTCACAAGTATCGTTGTTAGCAGATTTGTTGCCAACACCATCAGAATAGCCATACCTATTCCACACTATGTGCATACAAAACGGTTTTGTGTTGCACAGGAAAATATAAAGCCCGAAGACTGAGGGCTTCATATTTTCCTGTACGCCTACAAAACCGATTAGTATGAGCTTTATTAGCTGATAGCTTCTAATTTTGACTTATTATGTGCATTTTTGGACTGCCAAACTCCAAAAACTTGTCATTACTTCTACTATCTCATTTGCAGGTTTTTACAACAGTGGTATTTTTCATGATCCCGATGAGCGAAAAGAACCTAATGAAATTGTGAGTCACAGTATGAAATATTCTTTTATGCCCTCAACATTGTTTTATTATGTTAGACATAAACCTTGCTTTGTAAGACTTGTACCCTCGTTCTATTGCAGTCTCCGAAAAGAGCTTTTTATGCGAGCTAACGAACGAATAATCCATTAACTTTATTCCTTATCTTATGATAATTCTTCATTTTAACATTTGCATGCCTTTTATTTTCAATTTTACTCTTTCCTCTACCGGGTGTCCCAAAATGATGTATTATCGTTTGATTGCTGGTATGTCCATAACTAATGAACGGATTTTCAAAAACTTTGTTTTATTTGATTGCCTAAAGGCTAAATTGGATGCTAAGATGTTGATTGTGGTTTGAACAGTTTTTGAAAATTGGTTCATCGGTTATGGACATATAAGCAATCAAACGATGATACATCATTTTGGGACACCCGGTATGTAATTGTAAACATAGGCAACGAACCTTTTTAGCTAGAGTTGAAAAGCCACCCTTTAGTTGCGGATATGCTCGTAAAAGGCATCTTTATATGTGTGTCTGATGAAATGTATTATATTGTATGTATTGTATTTATGTATGTGTATTAGTTCATACACATGGTCCCGCTTCTTGGCAGTGCAATCCGAAATTGAAAAATTTCTTAAAACCTAGGTAGATATACTTTTATCCAGTGGCTAGTTAGCTTGAATTTCAGATCAATTTTTCTGTTATGTAGCAAAATTTGTGGATTGTTTACCAAGTTTTCTCCTTTCGTAGAATGAAGGGAGTAAAGATCAGTATGGATTACCACTTGAAATATTTGGAGAGGTAATGAGTAATTTGTTATTCTTCTGCTGAAACTAAACCACCATATAACCTTGCTAAGTCTCCTAGATGATTTACTGTCCTTTCAATATTGGTAAACATTTGTGCTGAAAGATAGATAAACCAGACTGATTACAGATTCGTAGTTATCGCTATTTATAGACTGATGGACGCTCAAACTACAGTTTTGCTCAAACCAGTTTTGAGCAAAATGTGTTGTTGTTGTTGTTGTTGTTGTTGTTGTTGTTGTTGTTGTTGCGATAACTGAGACTATCTCGCAAGTCTAAATAGATACTATAAAACTCAAATGCAAAGAACGAACAAATTTTAAAAGAATAGTTCTTGTTTCTTTGCATCCGAGTTTATGATATCTATCTACTTTCCTTTCAAGATATATTATTTGTTTTCAAGATAAATTTTATGTTTCACGCTGTCATCTTCCCTAAAAGTTTCCAAAAAGATAGAGTTTCACCACTTATGATGTTAGTTATTCAAGGATCTTTTTGCCACACCCGGGAGTTTTTTCTTCCCTTTTTGGTTTTTAGTTTTTATGATTTTTCACAAGATTTATTTTGATATTTTCAGGAATACAAACTCCATCCTTACATATCGATGCAACAAATGAATTCTTTAAAATCAGATGATAGCAAAGGCTATGTTGTTGGTTCATCAAATCTTCTCTTTAAACATCGGACACATTTGATGTGGGATGCCTTAGTTGATGTAAGTCCATTGACGTTATGCTGAACTGATCAGTACGTTTTACAAACATAGGGCTCAAATCTTTAAAAGGTCGGTGTAAAATTCTATTGCAGTTTTCTTTGAAATGAATGACTCAGAAGGAACTTAGGGTTTTTTGCTGTAAATCTGCCGTGGCAATTTATTGATATCTTGATTAGTTCAGAATTGACTTATTAAACCAAGGGCGCCTACCTTGTAGGAAGTGTGTTTATTCACGGTACTTTACGCAGTGTCCTATGACCCAGTCCTGTTAATCTTTGTATATCATAGATTTTCAAATTCTAACGTCTGTTAGAGTTGACCAATCAAAAATCACGCTGTCTGATTCCCTGTGGCCAGATCGTATAACAGTTGATATCGTGTTTCATAACACCGGAATTTGAAACCACAAACTTATGCATACGTCATCTTGACCTTGAGAGGACTGACTCTGTGTACTTCTGGGTCACGGTACGGTTTTAGGACACTCTCTGTACTGGGTCACAGGACACCCATTACTCTACGGTACTGGGAATAAACACACTTCCTACAAGGTAGGCGCCCTTGATTAAACGCGGCAGAAATACGATGTTTAAATCAAGTCGTTCTTCTGCCTTTTGATACGACAGAGCTTGTGAACTCATGCCGTTTTATCTATTCAAAACGGCAGGTGATTTAAACATCATTTTTATGTCGAATTTAATTGACACTTAGAAGTTTACAGCAGCATCTATTTAATTCGTCACGGCAAAAAAAACGATGTTTTAAACTGGGCCCTATCAGAGTAACTTGTTTTGGTAATCTGCATTTTAGAGAAGTGAATTAGATATCAGTTTGAATTTTCTTTTATCATTTTATTAGTTTTGCTGATTCTCAAAGGGATTTCAAATCTCAAAGGATCTGAAGATTTGATCGTGCACTTTTACCAAGAGAATGTTACTCTGACATTTTTAGTGGCATTGTACTTTGTTTTCTTCATTCCTTTCAACATGGACATATTTTGTAATACAATAGCAACAGTTGTATTTGATTGACACCTCAATTCAAAGCGATTAGCGACTGCGTGGTAATTGTTTCATTTAAGCCCTAAATACGCGAGAATTGAAATGCCTTCTGCTCGGCTTCTGAATCAAATAAACAAAATCCACCGGGCAGATCGTTAGATTTACCCTTCTTGGTTCATTATAAGCACACAACTTCTCTTTAAAATCACCTTTCGCCTGCACAAGGCGAGAGTTTGCTCTACTAGTTTCAGGGAAATTTTTCGCGGCTTTGCTGCTTTTGAATTACTGGTTGAGAGAATTTCCTTTGTTTGCCATCGCTAATCGCTTTGAATTGAGGTGTCAGTCAATCGCAGCTGATGCTATTGTATTACGAAATCTTCCCATGTTACACGGTGCCATGATGTGAGCCAATCGAAGTGAGAAAAGACACATGGTCAGCTACGTTTTATTTTCTTCTTGACTATTCTAGCTTGAGAAGAATGAATTGGTAATTCCAGAAAATGATTTGAATCAGTCATTATCTCTGACAACGGAAGATCTCAGATTTGCAGACTTTATAACTTCATCTGTCTCTGAATATCGAAATAACTCAGGAATTTGTAAGTATGAATAGTGAGTATTTTTTGTTAGTTTTTGTGTTGACTATAACATATCCCTTGGTTTATACATTAAGCCAAAGAAACTGCTACGCACTGTTCTTGAAACCCTCTTAAAGGGGCTCCGTCGTCAAAATGTAAACAAAATGATGATTTTTGCAGTTTTTTGAAAGGTGATATCACACAGGATTTTCGTATTTTTTTCAAAATGAAATTTGCTGTTTGGGCATTAATCATTGTACTTCACTAAGGAACAAACCAAACATTCATATCTTCTACGATTGCTCGGATATAAGTGGATTTTTAACGGTCGCTTTTTGGTGGCTTGGGTGAAGCCACCAAACAAACTGCAGAGAACAATGGATGAACAATGGATAATCGGCGACACGTGCGAGTTTACGGATTTATTTACTGTTTGACGACGGAGCCCCTTTAAAAAAGAAGATGTTGCCTAGTTCCCTACTTATACACAGCTACAATCGCGGACAAAACTCTTAAGACACTTTGCTTTTTGGAGGAAATTTCGAGTTGGGATCCCCCCGCCCCCCCATTGCAGTGTTGAAGGCTGATGGAAATGTCATAGATGACTTGACAAGTATGTGTTCTTCAAGCAACCATCATTGCAAAGGAGGAAGGGGGGTCAGCAGCAATGGAAGGAAGTAGTTTACATGCAGGAAAGACCTCTTCCAACACAGAACTCATCTGTGCCAATGAGTTTTATCCGCGATTGTAGATTCTTGAAGATTGTTCTCGGGTTGTTTGCATCTTGTAGCAACTTACCCATAAAATTATAGATCGTACACTGTATCTGGTTTGACAGCAGAGAGAAAAAGGAATAATACTCAATTTTGTACGCTGCAGCATATGTTCCAAATCTTTATCTCGGCGTAAACAGGTGGGTGTAAAATTCAATGACCTATTTCTTGTGATTGAATGGCTTGAAAGAAACTTTAGACACTTATCTATAATTCTACCCTTGGACTTTTCAGAAATTTTGAATGTTTTTCGCAATTACAGCGCATCTTACATTCAACTCATTTGAGGATGTGACGTCATCAATTTTCTAAATCATAAACCAGATGAGTGACAGACTTTTGCTTGATACCATATTGTAGGCATTCATAAACTATGGTTTTCTTCGAAATTATTTCATGTTACGTCAAACAGTTTAGAAATTACGATGGCTTTAAGTTTGTTTGAAAATTTTTCTTGAATTCTTGAAAAAGAAGAAAATCACTCTAATTCTGAAAATATTGAAGATTTCAGAAAATTCCAACGGTAGAATTATAGAGAATCAGCTAAAGTTTCTTGTAAGTCATTCAGTTCAAAGAAATAGGTCACTCGATTTTACACCAGCCTTTTTAAAGATTTGGAACCTATGCTGTACGCTGCTGGACTTTGAATTTTATAGACCATGAATTCAGGGCTGGATTCATGAAGCAACAAGCGAAAGAGAGAAAACGGAATATTAATACAAGTTATAGAATATGGAAAATATTTCTTGTTTGAATTTTTTCATGAAATCTGACTGGTTTTTTATTCCTTTTCAGCATGGGATGGAAGTGATGAGTGGATACGATTACAATTCAAATATTACATCTTATGTCTTTTAGCAAGCACTGCCCCTGAAAAAGGTACATTATTTTATGCAACTAAACTTTACGATCTATCTAGATGGGATACTATCTGAAAAACAGGACAACAAATAAGGTGCAGTATCAAAATTACATTCTGTATTACGAGGATCATTTTTCTTTTGGTTTATACCATGGAAGCTTGTATAGATAACCAGTGCCTACACTAGATCAGCCAAAAAGTACGACTTTCTGGCCCATTGTAACTGATGCTCTCAGCCAATCATGACGATTAACTTTGTTAGGAATGGTTCTAATTCGACCTCGTCAACATGTCTCATTTTTTCGTTTTGAAATCTGAACAATTTTTGCTGAAAGCATATTCTAGCAGAGTCTTTCAACAGCGAAAAATGCTTGGTCAAATTTGAATGCCAAAGCCTGCAACTGCAGATTATGCAAAATAGGTTTTTTTATTGTAAATGATGCCTTCTTCATAACATTGTATGTATTTTTGTAAATAGTTGTGGCCTTAATTAGCAATTATAGCTATAATGTTTTAGCCAACTTTAAATGAAAGAATTAATAATAATATTTGATACTAATTGAAGCCTGAACTCGTACGAGAAAGAGAAGTCTCTTTTAAACGAATAGAATCTAATCAGTGTCAGTTTTGCACTAGTCTAGTCATATTTTCAACTTCCAAATTTGAACTATTTTTATTGATTTTGACATTATCTCTTCAAGGAAATTCAAGTCACATTCACAAACAATTTAACGAGGAATTTATCACCAATTGGAAACAAACAAATAATTATAAACAATGGATTGAGCAAAAGCATCTTGGACTTGAAAGTATTCATCAAGGGTGAGCTCTCTGCATGGTTTTCCTATTTTATCTTTATCAAGTTGCAGATTAAAGGGGCTCCGTCGCCAAACTGTAAACAAATCTGATAACATCACACGTTGTCTTCTTTGGTTTGTTTGGTGGCTTCACCCAAGCCCAATGAGTGCTTGCTAAAAATCCATTTATATCCAAGCAATCGTTAGAGATATGAATGTTTGGGTTTTCACTCTGTGAAGTGCAAAGATCTATCTTCAAAATGACGCCTTCATTTTTGAAAAACAGGTAAACGTCTATGTGATACTGCCTATTAAAACATTGCAAAATCACCGTTGCGACCGAAATTTGCAAATCTTCCTTAAGGTGCATGTTATTACTTTTCAAAATGTCTTTGGGTGTTGTCTTCTCTCGTCTTTCATTGAAAATTTACCTCTTATTCTTTCTCCTAGGCATCCTTTTGAAGGTGGATTAACAATATCAGATATCAAGCTCAGGATACAGAGGTATTATATCCTTTTCCTTCCAGTTCGTTGTCATCTTCATGCAAAGTGGACATTGAAACCTCATTTACCTATTACTTTGCAAAATCTTTCTGCAGCACAGTACGGATAAAATATAGTATGCATACCAAAAGAGCTGCTTCTGTTTTTTTACGAGCCATGCTGATCCTTGTAAAAAGATCCTGTACAAAAATACAAGGCTAAACTTGGCCTTGTACAGGCGAAGTTTTAGCCTTGTAGAGGGGATGATGACCTTGTTATGACCTTGTACTAACCTTGGAAGAAAATTACAAGGCTATCAGTAAGATTCCAAGCTGCAACCAGTCTAACACAAGGTTTCCACAAGGCTTCTACAAGGCTAATTAGCATTTTTCAAGCCATTTACAAGGTTACAGCAAGGCTATTCCAGGCTATAACAAGGTTACAAGGCCATAACTACAAGGCTTGTACATGGCTATTACATGGCCTTGTATTTTCGTACAGGATATTTCTTGAGCTAGAGCAATTGAGAACATAAATGTTTTTTATTTTCACTTAGCCGGATAGATGCCCTTTCAATATCTGATGAATCAAGAGAGAAAATTGGTGCAGCTGTTAAAAAAACAGGACAAGTTGTTGGTATGTGTCTCTTGCTTCTCTTTTTCCTTTCAATGATTTTCAAAAGATTATTTTTGAGAATTTGTTCGCTTGCCAAAATATTTATCTCCTCAAAATTTCCTTTCCAATTATCTAACACATTTATTCTTACACATGTATTTTTATCAGAAACTACTTACAAGAAAGTCAACTCTCAGATCTCCAAAAAATTAGGAAAGTCCAGATTACCTGGAGCAAATTTATTTCGATCAAGGAAATCTTTTATTTTCGCTCTTTTGTTGCATACTTAGGTACTTAGGTCATGATGATTCATGAAAAAGCATGGCTAAAACTAACCAACATACCCTTTCATCCGCCCTAGAGAAGCAAAGCTTAATATCGCGTCTGGGGCACTGACAATAAAACAGAACAATGTGAATACAATATCTAAATACCTAAATTCTTAAAATGGTAACTATTGGTGCAAAAATAGCAATTACAGTCTTAGCAAGAATAGCAATGTAGCAGCAACAGGTAATGTCTATAAACATTGGAAGGCTTTAAAAACTTCGTTTTGAAATGTCTATGAGGGCACAAACAGTAAACATGAAGATTGTTATGCAACCTTTAAGAACCTTGTAAGAGACTCTGGTGATTCAAAATCTGATAATTTGTAGAAACTTTCAGTACTGGCCCAAATTCTTAGTTTTTTGTTAAAAATTGCATGTATTCTAGGAAGTGCTTTGAACTCTGCAAAGAATGCAATTTCATCATGGAGAGGGTGGTTCAGTGGAATCGTACAAGAAATTAATGATGAAATGCAAGCAAATTCAGTTAACCTTGAACTTGTGAATAGTAATGATGAAGAAATTGATGGATCTTCTGAAGAACTTTCTCATGGTATGATAATAAGAGAAAGGACAGGTAACGGTGAATCTGCATAAGCAATCAAACGTATTTTCATAAACATAAATCCTGTTTTGCCCAGAACTAAATGTTATACTATGTGATCCAATGAAAAGCGAAATTTTCATTTTAAAAAATCACCAAATGTGATGATGCAACTGATCTTAAACATAGCTTTTGGTGCGTGTGTGTCAAGGTTCAATTGGATTATGTAATATTTCTAAGTCTATGTGTAATTTTGCGCTTTAGGAAGTTTTGTTTTTGAGAGAGTTTCATAGGTACATTCTCTGAAACTGCAACAGACAATTATAAAGAGACTTTCACCAGTCCAATCACTCAATTTGTTTGATTATAACTCACAGGTGAAGCTACTTTGTCAGTCAGGATTGAGGAATTTGTTATGAAATTGGAAAACCTAGTCTTTGGTGAAAAATACATAAGCTTTTGTGCTATACTATCGCTAGATATGGCTTTTGAAGCTCTGGTATGTTCTCTCTTCCTGACAAGGAGGAAAATAAAGATCATTCCAGAAACTGGTTTGATCTTTGATATAAAACAAAAAACAGAAACCTTTATGATTGGTAGCATAATCAATTATTGGTAATCTTTGGAAAATTTTCACTTTTTATTAGGTCACCTGGTGCAATTCCAAATTTGAGGAAGGGTGGCATTTAGCTTCTAGGATGAAAAATATCCCCTACTCTCTGCAATAAAAATTAATATTTAAAAAGCCTGTAAAATAATAATGGACAAGGCAATCATATTTTACACACACGTTTTTGTAATAATAATACCATCTCAGTATATAATGCATAAATGACAATAGCACTTAAGGTAGCAGTGACAGTCTTATATTGTCTAAGTCTCTGTTATTTCAACTCTATCTTCTTGAGGAACTTTGAACCAATTTGGAGACTGTTCATCAACCTTCAACCAATCAAAATCATCTATTTCATCCCATTTGTTGACTTCTTTATTCAGACATGCTTCTTCAAAGTTGTTGGACAACTCTGGATAATTCCAATTATAAGGTGCAAAGCCGACTTCCTTGCAGTCCTCAATGATAGCTTTCCCAGTCACATGAATGTTGAAGATCGTTTTTGTTGTTGTGTGTATCCTCAGCTGTTGGCAAATAAGTGAAAATTGGCAGTTTATACAGTCGGAAACAAATGAAGCTCTGCTAACAGGCCCTGAAAGAATCTTGCAATTTTTCAAGTTATTTACATGTAGGGCTGTTGGACAGCCATAAATCTTGATAGTGCAGCCTTCTAGGTTTGAAAGTTTTATATCTTTCTGTCTGGATTCATCTGCATTTAAGGTTAGCTCAGAATTCTTCTGATTTGCAAATCCAAAATCATTTTCATTCTTGACATTTTCATTATTTCCTTGCTTCAAACTTATTTTATTCTCTTCAGATTTTTCAGGTTTTTGTGGCTCTGCACCTTTCTTTGTTCTTGATTTGAATGCAAACTTTTTTCTTGGTATCATTTCATCACGTTTTTGATAAACATCATATTGCAACTTTCGGAGAATTTCTTGTGCTTGTCTTACTTCATATGATGGTAAAAACATTACTGAGTCGGTTACATATTTCTGAACCTGTTCCAAGAGTACTGCCATTTCATCAAATTTGCTCGCAAGATCAGGCCTGAAAAACAAAGAAAAGATTTATGATACAAACACAACAATATGTCAAGAATTCATTGGTCAATCCAACAAATCAGAATTTGGCTAGTCTGCACTTTAGCGGACCACCTTTCAATACCAGCACATTATGTGTCATAAGGGTTTGGGTCAGGTTTTGCAAAAGGGGTTTAAGGGCAAGTTAGGGTTAAGGTAGGGATAGTTAGGGTAAGGTGGAGTTAAGTTAGGGTTAGTAGGGTATATATTTGGTTTCTGAGAAGAGATATGACATTAAGCTGGTCCACTAAAGTGCAGTTGTTTAGGCCGTATACAATGTAGTATTGTATTGCGCTTTATATAAAATGAAATGAAAATGAAATGAAAAATGTTCCTAGAATTTTATCTGGTTTTGAAAAAGTTGCTTCTTTTGGATCGGCAAGATCTTTTCAAGCAATGACATGCTCATGCTCTGTAGATACTGGTTTCAGACCAAAAATTGGAAAGCACCCAACCCCAGCAACGCTTTGGAAATGGGTTTTAACTTTAATAATGACATTCCTTCATTAAGTTTTCCGTCTTCCCAAACTAGGATCGATTCTCAGCTCTGGATGTGTCGATGAAACCAAAACAGACATTCAAATGATAACGTTAGGCACACAAGATGGGCAAATTTTGTAAACAAAGAATTTAAATGTGATCAAGACAAAACAACTTTGCAGCCTCAAGGATAGATTTCACAACTTCTGCATGCACGGTAGCCAAATTTTTTTGCACTTTCTGTTTATTTTTATTTGATTCAGTGTATTCAGAGATGTGAAATGTATTCTTCAGAAAGGCAAATCGCTTTGCCTTTTCAAAAACGCCCTGATAGATACCTACTTGCTTAGGCCACCATCAAGATTCGTCAACATTTCGGTTATCTTGTCCATCTCTTGAGTGAAAAGTCTGCTAAATGCCTCTACATTTTCTCCGGCTGGCTGGTTTGCTGCTGAATTTTCTTTCTTCTTTTGTAACTCTGCAATTCTTGCCTCTTGTCTCTTTTCAAACTGTTGTCGCAGCTTCTCGTTGTGAGCGTCCATTTTGAATTTCAACTGTGAATGCAAGAGATTGCGTCATCGCCTGCGCAGCGTCCGCGTTTGATTTTACGTTTGATATTGATTTCTTTTTTTGCAGATTTGAAGTTTATTAATTTTGCAATTTTTCCATGAGTATTTTTCCAAAAATTTGAGAAAAATAATTTCTCCATCATACAAATAGACACTTTGCCATTTGAAACATTTGTCTTTAAAACATCTTTTAAAAATCAAAACTATTATTAAGAAGGATTATCAGAACGGAGAAAGCTTTACGGAGTTGTTAGCAACCCTTCTGTACTTGTGGCGCCCATGTGTGGCATGGCAGCAATCATTCTCCTCACCCCCCCCCCACACGCAAACAACCTTTGTTCGAAATTAGTCAAATGGCAATTTCAGAATGTGCGCACACGGATAAAAGGGATAAAATACCACTTAGCTGAAAACGAGGTTAAGCAAAAAGAGCGTCTTTAAAAAGAGGGAGTTCCCAGTATTCGAGAAAGGTCTTTTCATAAAAGATTTCGCCACGAACGAATCGTGATTTCAGGCTGAACCGGAAGAGAATTTTTCACACAGTGCAGCAATTTCTCAGGACAAATTTGTGGACGCTCAAAGTCCAGGATATCTCGCTGACTTCAGTTTCATCAAGTGACACGAGCAAGAGGCCTATAACTAAAAAAGACCTACTCGCAAAGAAGAGAAAGGCCATCATCATCCATTCACTGCAAATTGAATACGACGCTGTGTTTGAAGCATCACATCCTCCATCACATCTAGAACAGCAACTTGCCACACACAGGTAATAGCATGCCAAATTAATTTGACTAGGTACATATAGGCCTAGGTTTTTGTTGGAACTACACGGTTTTTTTTGGGAGTGAATTTTTCAGAATAGCCAAAAGAATCTAGATTTATAAAACAGATCTTTGACACCTACGTGATACCGCTTGTATTCTATGGATTAGAATGTGTTAACTGCACCTTGAAATCCTTGCAAAAACTTGTCGTTTTCCAAAATCATATAATGAGATTCATGACAAACAAACAACTGTCTAATCATACACAAATTGAAGACCTCCTTCGCTTTCGGGCCTCCTTCGTACAACAAAGCTCATTCCCATCACATCTACAATTAAATCCAGACTCTTGAAGCTCTATGGTCACACGTGCTCATGCCTACCAATTTTCCATCATCAGCAAACAAGGGCGCTGGAGCCACGAGGTACAGGGGCAGCATGGGGGCAGCAATGTGCCCTTTCCAAAAAATTTATTTCAAAAGACTGTTAATTCATCGTGTCTGTTAAACATTGGAAGGAGTTGTTTCTCGTCCGCAGTCACAATAATAGAATGATTCCTTTTCTGCTCTCAAGATCACAATATGTTTGAAGGACAGTGGCGTTGCCATGGGGTGGAGACATGGCCACCCCAGTTTTCACAATGTTGATCTTATGATTTATCGAAATCAGTTAAAAAAGCTTGGGGAGGCTAGATTTTGATAGACTTGGAAATTTTTGTGATAACTGGCCTTCCTCTTGAATTCTGAATTCCTTTATTGAAGATTTCGAGAAAGGCCCTAAATTTCAATTTCTAATCAATTCTTTCCTTCCTCGTAAATTAATATATGATGTACTTGTACTTCTCTGTTTCGTTTTTGTTGCGGAAAAATGCCTGCTGTTATGAAAAGTACTGCTTTGCTTTTCCAGAAATATAAAAATAGATCAAATAATAAAAAGGCATTCCCACGTTTGCTCTGAGGGTCTGAAGGGTATGGTCAGGAGAATTTTTCTGGGGGCTTAGCCCTCAGACCCCCTTTTTTCTTTCCACCCCAGCTGTTTGGGCTGGTGACGCCCCATTCGGAATAAATGTTTAGCACAATATCCTAAACGACGATTCCTGATTAAAACCAATGGCAAACTTTGTCACCCCAAGGTGCCCTTTCTAGGATTCCTGCCCCGGCCGCATCATTAAGCTTCTGGCACCTCTGTCAAGCAAACAAATTTAAACCACAGCCTGCCCGTTTGCCCATGCAGCTCCTGAAGGATTTGCTACAGGCTTTAAACCTCCCAAAAAGTACAGGGTGTCCCAAATAAATTGTGCCCTGTTTGTCTGAAGATTGCGACAAAACGGCAAGAGATTCTCGCCAAACTTTTGCATTATAGTGGTCTTCAGATGTTCAATTAAAGTTTGCTACCATCCCCATGAAAATCCGTTGAAAAATGATGGAGCTATGACCTTCAGGAGACCAAATTTGCCTGATGACTGAAACCAGCTGTCTGCCATTTTATCTTACTATTTTGCAGTGATAAATAGCTGCATGGATTGAAAATGAAACAACAGCCTCCAATGTCATAGCTCTCATGAAAATGCCAATAATCCTCGGAGAGTTCCACTATTTCTTACCTTGCAAACAATATTTTTTACCTCACCTGAAGATACTTAATTTTGTCAAAATAGCAAGACAAAATGGCCGACCGCTGGTATCAGGCAAATTTGGTCTTCTGGAGGTCATAGCTCCATCATTTTTCAACGGATTTTTACGGGAATGGTTGCAAACTTTAATTGAATATGTGAAGAGCAACATCATGCAAAAGTTTGGCAAGAATCTTTTGCCGGTTTGTCGCAATCTTCAGGCAAATGGGGCACAATTTTTTTGGGACACCCTGTAGATACTCACCAATGGACAACCCCAAAAAAAAGATCTAAATTCAATATACAACCCCTAGAAGGTATGCCTTTTGCATAACCTATTCAGTCTGACTTATCATGATAGTGTAGCAACACTTTTTGATTTTTGACAAAAAATTTGTACACTTTCACGGAGGACTGTTGAGGCTCCGCGCACAGCACAGGCTGGTCTGCATAAACTCTTGTCAATCATTTATCCCAAGTTTGAGATTTTGAGGAACAAGTAGATGGCAATTCCTAACCCCAGAGAAAGTTAATCCAATATGCTACTCAAAAAATAAGTGGATAAACATCCTGACCCTGAAAAATTAGGAAAATTTAGGACTTAGAACAGCAAGCCACACCTCCCTGTCAACTATTTTTAAGTACACCCCCCAGGTTTCAAGCTAGCTGTCCTTTGCAATTGTGAGAAACCTCCTCCTGCTGTAAGATTCTGAAGTTTTTGGATTTGTTTATATAAAAAGACTGGAATTACATCCCATTATTAGAATAGACTCTGTCAGTAGCTCCCTGCTATCTTGAATAACAATGTCAGCAGGAGTTTTACTGGAACAGAATACTTAACAAAAGTTAACAAAATAGATTATTTGATGAGATCATAATCTCTTTTCGTGGATTCTAACCTAATGAGCAGGTGTTTTTTGTTTTGCACTGTGAGAAAGTCTGAAAGTTGAACTATTGCAATAATATTTTGGACCTGTTTTGCAGACAGGTTGAAGTACATCTTCATTGTTTGGCAATAAGGTAGGGGAAAATTGAACTTTGAATTTTAATGTTGTAAATTAAGAAATGTGGCTTTCAAAAACTTTTTTACCTTACTGGGATTGGCCTCAGCATGTAACTGTGAAGTTCAACATGACTTATCATAAAAATGTGCAGTTCAGTGGTAATCAACTGTATGAGTCTGTGAAATTTAAAATTGTTCATAGCATGCATACAGTACAGGCCTTGCGCAAATTGGCATGATTTTCCTGCCTAAGAATTTTTGTTTGGAAAAGTTTATAATCGTTCATAGGGCTAGTAAGTATTCTTATCATAATGTAAAGAATTCTTGTTTTGTTGATGAACGCAAGGCCTATGATCATGCTGATGAAATTATGGAAGAAATAGAAGCCTCTCAATCTTAATTAAACAAGGGTGATAAAAATGATACGGTAAAAAAGTCCTGCCATTTTTGAAACCCAATTTTTGACATCAGCCTATTGTTGTTCCTTACTTAACCCATTGTTATCTTATTGTTCCAGCAAAAATTCAACATCTGAGTTCCTTGTAAAATGGTTTCTTAAAGGCGGGACTTTACTGTGTTTCGATTCCAAAATTTCCTGAGGTGCTCTTGCCCTGGACATCCATTTTCATGTGTCCTCTTCCCAGTTTTTTACGAGGGATTTGGGTAAGGTTGACACTGCATGCATGTAAGCTATCATTTATTTAATATTTACATTACGGAGGCTTGACTGTGTTTGTGTTTTGTTTCACACTGTGGTAGGCAGAGCACCTGTTGATGTAATGAATAACAATCACTTTATCTCATGTAGCTGGCCTTGTTATCACGAGACTTAGATTTTGCTTACTTTTTTCATTGCAGAATAACATAAAGATGGAGTCTGAAACATCCCCAATTGGAAACATTGATAACTTGCAGAAAGATGTGACTGATTTGAAAGACAAATGCCCTGCTTTCGAAGAGAAATGCCCCTTTGATACCCCAGCTGCAAAAGAGCTGAAGGAGCTTGCTAAAGATTGCCCAGCTTTTAAAGAAGGCTGTGTTTTTGAAAATGCCAAAACAATTCAGGATGTTTACGAACAGCTGTCCAATATTCCTGATATGGCAGATGGATCGCCACATCAAAAAGCTTTGGTTATGATCTTGAAGCTGATTCACTCAGTCTCCAGTGAGTTGAAAGAAAAGATAGGAGAGTGCCCAGCATTCAGCAGCAAGCAAGGTTGCCCATTCAAGACTGTGTGCTCAGATGGCAAGCCGATGGTGGAGAAATTGACAGAATTTAACACTGAATCATTGGTGTTTGAGTCTGTTATCCAGGCAAGTTACATTTTTCTGTTTATACCTATCTGGTGCACCAAAAAGACTTCCCACTTTTTTGACAGACCATGATAAAACATAGTCAGAAGCGAGAACTTTCTTGGTTTCGGTCATAGCTATCCAACCGGAAACAATTTTGCAGGGTTAACGGTGTTGATTCCAACATTGAGGATATTGAAGTTGGTGTTCCACAAGGCTCTTGCCTGGGCCCCTTCTCTTCCTCATTTATATCAATGACTACACAAGATCAGTTACGTTTTCAAATGTCTCCGTTTGTCAAATCAGTCCGTTTTTGGATGATCTTGAACTGTTTCCATTACTTTGCTTTTGCGAAGAAGGCCTGGCACGAAAATGGAGGTGTCTCTATTACTCCTTTTTAATTTGTTTTCATTTCCTTTGTTCAGATCTTTCCTTTTGCTGTATTGTTTGGCCCCAGGTTGGTTGCTGTTGCTGTAGCAAAAATTTGCAGTGACTTCGTTTGCGTTGTTTCCATTAACACGCTATGGAACCTATGTGCCTAACTGGGTGGATAATCCTACAGGGTGTCCAAAAAACATGTGCACCATTTGAATGGCTACTGTGGAGGAGCCATAAATCTAACTTTCCTGTTTTTCAGATTTGTGAATACTCTCAAGTACCGAATAAACAGGGGGGTGAGAATAATCGGGGAGGTTGGAAATGGTTCAATATAATAATAATCGGAGGGGGCTGGAACAATCGGGGGGGTTGGAAAAATTGAGAATAGTCGTTTTTCGTTTTCTTAGTAAAACACGTGTCTAACATGTGTACCACGTATGTAAAACACGTATGTAACACGGGTCAGACAAACAAAGGAGAATAAAGTTAATAAATATAGTAAGTACATTTGCTTAGCAGGAATTATTAAAAAAATTTGTTCACTATTACTTCTATTTTTCAAGAATTAATAAAAGGGGGGGTTGGAATAAAAGTGGGGGGGTTGGAAAATTTTTCAAAAATTAATAAGCGGGGGGGACGATTATTCGGTACTTGAGAGTAGAAGAGATTTCAACTTAGAGTTTGGCTTCGAGTTTGTGTAAATCTGACAAGTGGTTGCTGATTTATTGAGAAAGAAAGTCACAATCACTGGTTGCTTCAAAACCAGAGGATTTTATCTCCGTACTTAACCTTATAACTTGAATTTTAACATTAAATGAACTTAAACTTTACAGTTATGCCAGGAAACGCATTTGGGAGTAATTAATGACCATATTCTTCAAGAATATCGACCAAGCAGCATGCTGAACGCAATATTGTTGGTTTAAAACGACTTTATCACTTTTGAGAATCAAAATATCTTATCGACGCATGACATGGCCTGAAGCACTTGTGGTGTTGCACATTTCCATTCCTAGCAACCCTAGATATGTCCAATGTTCTTGGTTGTCACAAAATTCAATGTATAACTATCTGTCTCACTTATGAACATCAGAAATCAGGGCTAGGTATGTTTTTTTTTCAATAAATTTCGTTGATTTTAACGCAATGGACAATAATGAATCCTCTGGTTTTGAGGTAGCCAATAATTTTGTCTTTCTTGCTCCATAAATCAGCAACTAGTGATCAGATTTACTCAAACTCGGTGTCAACATTTAATTTGAAATCTCTTCTGTCAAGAATCTTAAAAACAGAAAAATTGGATTTATGGCTGCTCTCCAGAAGCCACTCAAACAGCGCACATGTTTTTTGGTACACCCTGTATACTGGATGGGTTATTATCCTGGTAGAATTAGTTGCCCTCAAATGGTTTTTATTGAAAAGTTATGGTTTAAGAACATCCACATACTTCTCCAGTTCCATAACCCATCAAAAAATTTATCAAAATATTGGCTTTCTAGTTATCTTTCGTCACTAGATAACCCAAAACTGTACAGGGATTCCGATGGAAAAGAACGTGAAGATTTATCACACTTCGACTTTCCTGATTTATCTCATCGTTAGAGTTTCACTTTGATCAGTTTTGTTTCAAGTCACACTCTGATGACAACATAAGTCAGAATGACCTGAGTGTGCTAGATCTTCCTGCTTTTTGCCTCCGAATCTCTTCGCAATTTTAAATTTTGTCAAATGTAATTTCATGACCCAAAAAGCCACAAGACAGTGGTTTTATGTGGACCAAAGGTTGCAATTCTTTTTGTTTCAAAATCACCTGATCTGCCGGTTTCTATTATTGTCTTATTCAAGAACAGTACCCAGCCTATCACTGGTTGGGAAAGTGGGCATGACTGGTGGAGCTATTGAAGGGGCTCCTGAGGTCTTCCCCACCACTTTGTATGTTAAAAGATGCCGTTTGTCTTTTTTAGGTGAAAGAAGAACTGGATAAGGAAATGTCAGCAAAGAGCCAAAAGGATGATGGAAAGCCCGAGTCTGACCAACCCGCAAAGGAAGGGTCGAAGGATGGAATCAGTCTTGCTAAAGAAATGAAGAAAGGCACCATGAAATATCACAGAAAAGCGCAGAATGTTCATTTTATCAAAAACCTTGTGAAAGGAAAAGTCGAAGAACGAATTTATAGAGAGGCTGTTTCATCCTTATATTTCCTATACAGGTAAAGAAATATACAGTAAAAACCCGTATATGAGAACCACCCACTTATAAGAACCTAAGGCCTAAAACGTTCTAATTTCACCCCATTACAGAAGAACCTATTCATTCTGAAACTCAAGGATGGTTCTTATCTTTAAAACAGTTAAATGTAAACTACTGGTTGGTAATATGTGATAAACTATTTTAAGAAATTTAGCCAAATACTTAAGTAGAAACGAAGCATAAAAAATTCCTTGTATGAATGTAATTGACAAAGATAAGGCTAGGTAAATAAGGTTATTCTTTATAAAATTGTGTCATGATAGTGAGTACGTGAAAACCTTGTTTTCTTATATTTGGCCTAAATTCCTGAAGATCTGTAATTAATTCTTTTCATAAGAACCTATTTAAGAACCTTGCATCCTGTTTTCAAGAATAGTATCATATGCATAAGAACCTAAACAGGATGATTTCAAAATGTAAGGTTCTTATATGCGGGTTTTTACTGTAATAATCATTAGCCTCATTCTATAAGGACCCTAGGACCCTCAAGTTACGCTCATCTCATTAAGTTGAATTGTTGTTGTTGTTGTTGCTGACGCTGCACTGAGGGCCTTATCACGAGGAGGGGGGGGGGGGGGGGGTTCTTCCATAGTAAAGGTACCTGGGGATGTGCCGCAAGCAAGGGTATACTTTTTCGGACTTCTAGTCTAGCCAAGGGTATACTTTTTTGCAATTTTGGCCAGCAACGGTCTAGCCAAGGGTATCATTTTTGACAATATTGGTCAAGCGAACGGTCATGACATCATATTTGGTACAAATTTGACAATTTTGGTTAAGAAAATGGTCAAAATTGGTCTAGCCACGGGTACCATTTTCGTAAAAATTGGTTCAGACAATGGTCAAATTGGTCTAGACAAGGGTACCATTTTCGTAAAAATTAGTGCAGCCAACGTTACCCTTTTGAAGATGCTCGCGGCAGACCCCTGCCCAAAATTTGGCCAAGAACCCCCCCCCGTGGGCCTTATAAACCTAGAGCTGTAAAACCGGTATCTGGATGAATTGTTTAGAATTTTTTTATTTTTTTATTCAAATATAAAACTTTTTCAATATATCTTACATTCTACTATACCTATTCTTATTACTATACAACACTACAGTTACGATACAATGGGGAGCGAAAGACAATGACTACCCCATGGCCAATATCCCAATATATAAAGGTGGTGGTGAAGGTGTTGTGGCGCAGTGGTGTAATCCTCTGACATTGCAGCCAGAACAGTCAGGTGGACCGGGTTCGATCCCAGATAGAGCCCCATCACTTCAGCGTCATGACAAGGGGTCGCGGACTCGATTAGGCCTATTCTACTTCTGCGATCCCAGCCCTTGGCGCTAAAAACCGCAACTTCACCTTCACCTTCATAAAGACATGAAACGTTAAACTGTATACAATCACATTACGAAACAATTATTAGAAGTTAATGGATACTATACTGGATTCTGTCTCATATCAGATGTCAGGTCAGGGTTGCAATTTTAATGATGTCACGAGCGCAACTCATTTTGCTGTTGATTTTACGTAACTAAAATGCCTGACATCTAAATTGTGTAGAATGATCGAATATACACAACAGTGATAGAAGCTCCAACGCCTTTTATCGAAGCTTCAATTAATTTTCACGACAGATTTACAGAAAAAAACGCTAAGTTCCTTCCAAGCCATTTAATTCAAAGAAAACTGTGATAGGATTTTACACCGACCTTTTTAAAGATTTGAGCCCTATGTTTCTCGTATCGTCTTCACTCATCAGGAGTCTTGCAAAACAATAAATTCTTTCGCCTTTCTGCAGCACACTGGAAGAAGAAATCGAAAAGAATGCGGATAACCCGTTGATAAAACATATTCACATGCCACATGAGTTGGCCAGGGTGGAATCACTCAAAAAAGATCTGGAATATTATTATGGAGATGACTGGGCAGATGCAATCAGCACGACAGATTCATTACAAAAATATATTGATTATTTGCATGAAATATCAGAGAAAAACCCTTCGTTACTCGTGGCTCATCATTACACAAGGTATTGATTGCTCTTCGTATTCGTTATCTCTCTTTATTAACCCCCTCTCTAGTAAGCCCCCTCTATTAAGCCCCACTCTCTATTAAGCCCCCCCCCCCTTGTATCAAATTCCAGAGGTTACCAAAGGTTCTCCATTTATTGACCTAAATAAGTTTTCATGTTAATTTTGATGTGTTTTGAGGTAAAACTTTGTCGAATTCATGTATTTATCTCGTAAAATTGTCTGCTTTAACCGCAAATTGTGGTGCAAAAAGGACCAAAAAGTGTCCAAAATTAAATAAGCCACCGGGGGGCTTAATAGAGCTTTTACGGTATTCACGATCATCATCATCATCATCATTTTGTGACTGCTCCATATATAAGATTCGTCGTTACTCGTCTCCAGTACTCACGATCTTCAGCTCCTCTTATGCATTGCTCAAAGTTAAGCTTCGTCCATTCCATGATGTTCTTCATCCACACTTTTCAGGGCGTCCCCTAGATCTTCTCGCACATACTCTTCCTTTCCTTCCAATAACAATTTGCATTTTGTCTTTTCTTATCAAATGTCCAAAATATTGCGTTGCAAAGTAGCGAAGCACTGCTCGAAAAGAACAATCAAGCGGCAGAATATGTTGAGTGATTTCTTTGGAAAATTCAAAATATTTTCTGATTGATTGAAATAGTTTCAGGAGCTTCAGGAACTTGCTTAGGCCAAAAGGCCAAAGCTCTGGTTTGCAGCTTGACACAAATTTGAGCTTTCAAGCTTTATATTTCTGCTCTCAAAGCACCAATACCTACAAACAAGGTATCTATGTTCAAGTTAATTATCGAGGAATATTTTGAGAGTGATTAGCCATTGATTAAAGCTAAATTCACATACCTGAAGTCACCCAAATCTGTCCCATACTTTTTGGGACACCCGGTATCATAATTCCTGTACTCCTTTAGGTACCTCGGTGATTTATCTGGTGGAGAAATTATGAAGAAAATGCTCGTGAAGGCCTACCAACTCCCTGAAAATGGCGATGGCGTGCATTTCTTTGATTTCAAAAACATCAAAGATCCCGTTGCATTCAAAGATGTCTACCGTAGTCGCCTTGATGGCATGGGAATTGACCGGGAAATGGCGGACAAGCTTGTTGAAGAATCGAAAGTTGCATATGTCATGAACATTGACTTGTTCAAAGAGTTGGACAAGCTTGCAGGTTTTGAAGAAGAAATCGTTCATGACGAGATTGAGATCGATGATGAAAAAGAGGCTGAGCCTGAGACAGTAGGCTATGGACAGCCAACCAATCAAGATGCAGAAAAGAAGACAGAAAGCCAATCAGCAGACGAGAAATCAGCACACGTGACAAATACAAGTGATGTTGATATCATGAAAGTGATTGCTGCTTTCGTCATCGCCATTGCAGTTATTGTGGCTGTGGCAATAAATCTGATGGCCAAGAAGGAATAAAGCTGAAACTATTTAGGCCAACGGTGAGGTGATTTGAACACTGTTTGGCCTTTAAGTTTTTGTTTCTTTTGTTGTTGCTGTTTTTGTTGTTTTTCGTTGCGTGCTGTGATTTGTGTTGAGAATAGCTAAGCCCCAGCTCTTTGGCCATCATGACGAGTATTTTAAATTCTCAAAGCAATAGGTTCTAATACTTCGACATGAAAAGAATTAAAACGATTACGAAAAAGACTGCATCAAGAGGCATTTGAGCATGATGCATTGCGTTCATTGATTGAATTTCTATGGAATCACATAGCCTCACTACACAAAGACCCTCAACTGACGCTCATCTAATTGAAGTGAATTAATGTTGTTGTTGTCCCTCCAGTTGAGGAAGTACAGCAAATACGAACATATATTCAGTCTAGGAATCACAGGTTATTCGATTACAGAATGCCATGCATTTTGGTCAAATGCCCCTCCCCTCGACGCCATCTTTTCGGTAATTATCGATTCTAAGATTTTTGCGTTTGATCGATAATGTTTGCAAAGTAACTTGGTTTTTAGATCACATCTTACAGTTCTGAATTAGCTGAAAATTTCTTTTCAACTTGCAAATAATGTGAAGGAAGGCCAGGGCGTCGTCAAATTTTAATATCCGCTATTAAATTGTTCGTTGCTATTTGTGTTGTCTTTTTATCTTTATTTTGTTCGGTAGTATGGTGGGCCTTGCAGTGCTATGTTTCAGTTATGGTTGTGTTGTTGAATATTCTGTCATGTGAGGTTTTTTCCATCGGCTCGAATTTGCAATTGTTTCAGTGGTGAAACACAAAATCACAAAATTTGATATCCTATGCACTCAAAGGAAATGTAAATTCGTCTCCTGCAGCTGGTAGCAAGTTTCTTAAAGTTTAAGATACTTTTGGTGCCAAAATTGAATGTAGAATCATTTTTTCTTATTTCAAAGGGGCTTCCAGATTATCTGGTAAGATTTCAAGACAACAAGGACAGATTTTGTAATACAATAGCATCAGTTGCTTTTCATTGACTACTCAATTCAAAGCGATTAGCGATCGCAGACAAAGGAAATTCTCTCAACCAGCAATTCAAAACAAACAAAGCCGCAAAATAGTCTCTGAAACCCAGGTAGCTAGCTCGCTTGTTGTGCATTCCAGAAATTGTTTTCAAGAGCAAACATGAGCATAAATTGAAAGAAGAGGGATGTATCTACACATCTACCCAGGGCATTTTATTTCTTTGCTTCAGAAGCTGAGCAGCAAGTATTTTAATTACACCCAAAAAAATAAGAGAATTGAATCGCCTTCCAATCGGCTTTTGAATCAAACCAATCAAATGCCCACGGCAGATATGTAGATATATCCTTCTTCTTTCGATCTATGCTCATGTTTGTTCTTAAAAACAATCACTGGAATGCACAACAAGCGAGCTAGCTACCTGGGTTTCAGAGAAACTTTTGCGGCTTTGTTTGTTTTGAATTATTGGTTGAGAGAATTTCCTTTGTCTGCGATCGCTAGTCACTTTGAATTATAGCGTCAATCAAAAGCAACTCGTGCTGTTGTCTCTGCTCTCTGCCTTTGGTTCTCAAAACAGAATTCGCACTGAAGACAATTGCAAAATCTTTTTTTCAATACTTTGCAGTTCAAAACATAAACACCAAGAAATTTTGGAGGGAAATCTAAGAGTTTACAAATGCATTTGAGATTGAATTTAACCATTCAAATAATTTAAAATGATTTAAGCAATTTCAATCAATAGAGTTTATATAGATACATCTGTATCATTTTGTAGTTTGGGAGCTTATTTGTAGAGAGAGATTTATTTGCAATAATGAATTGAAGTTATTTAAAGTTGCCTTTCCTCTGCTTTCTTTTCTGGAACAAACTACATGCTAGATCAGAAAATTTTTCATCACCCTTCTAAAAGCTGGTGTTCATTGTGTGGCTAACATGTCAACTTGGATGTAGAAATTCACTGGATAAAAATTGGCTGTATCGTGCCGTTCCTAAGTTACAAACAATTTTGAGTTTTTGAAGTTTTTATAAGATAGTTTTATCAGACTGTGACTCTACATTTGCTGTAAAAAACATGAGTGTTCAGAAATCAGAGCAATTCACCACAACAAGGACAGATTTGGTAAGACAATAGCATGAGTTGCTTTTGATTGACACCGCAATTCAAAGCGATTAGCGATCGCAGACAAAGGAAATTCTCTCAACCAGTAATTCAAAACAAGCACAGCCGCAAAAGATTCTCTGAAACCCAGGTAGCTTGCTCGCTAGTTGTGCATTCCAGTAATTGTTTTAAGAGCAAATATGAGCATATATCGAAAGAAGAAGGATATATCTACACATCGACCACGGGCATTTAATTTATTTGATCCAAAAGCCGATTGGGAGGCGATTGAATTTTCTTATTTTGTGGGTGTAATTAAAGGCACACTGTCGCGGCTGTGATTGGCTGGTCATAATGTTGAAATCACTAACAAAAAACCTGGCCTCTGAATAATTACCAAGCGTTTATGCTGTTGGGTCATACTTTGTTCTTTGAATAAAGGGAACCAGATCGTTATCGGCTTCGTGAATTTCAGAGTACAGCGTAATTACTGAAGCTTGCCTAATTTTATTCTTCTTTATTGTCTTATCTACCCAATCAGCGCCACGACAGTGTGCCTTTAAGACATTTACTGCTCAGCTTCTGAACCAAGGAAATAAAATGCCAGAGGTATATGTTTTGATATATCCGTTTTCTCTCGATATACGCTCCCGGGGGGGGGGGGGTTACTTAGTATATTTGTCCGACGGGGATGTGCCGTTTTTAAGGGTATCGTTTTCACCAATTTTTTCTAGCACAGGGTGTCAAAATGAGGCAATTTTCCTAGAGCAGGTTGTCAAAACATGTTAAAGGGGAATATTCTGCTAGATCGGGTCATTTTTCGGTCAAATTTCATGTTTTTGAGTATACTTTTCGCCAATTTTTTCTAGAACAGGTTATCATTTTAAGCGAAAAATTCTGGAGCAGGGTAAAAAAAAATTTTTTTCGTGGGCACACTCCCGTACAAATTTAAGTCAAGTAAGTACCCCCCCCCCCCGGGTATACGCTTTATGGTGTGGTTGAAGGTGTAAAATCTAGTAAAATCTATTATTGAGGCTGTCGAATCGCTTTGTCTTTAAAATTAATTGTATCCTTTGTTTTACCTTTGCTGCAATGCGGAGGAGCATCCTGAAAGTGATTAAATCCCTTTTTCCCCTGTGATAAGATAGGAATCTGTTTTTGGACGCGAGTCGCGAAGCCGCTGAGGAAAAGTTCCTGAAGACAAAATTTAAACGGAAAAAGACCAAGAATCAAGCAAATTTTAACATCTTTATGTACAGGTAAGACTTTAGCCTTCCACTATATCTTCCCGTTTATTCTATGTGATTTCACTCCAATTTAACAAACTTGATTTAGTAGAGAAGAGCGGCCTAAATTTGGGATCAATCATGACCACCACCGCAAGCCAAACAATAACATCGGCTTCAGCGCTGCTTGATCTCAATTGATCGAAGTTATTTGCGTTGTTACATTGGTTACATGGATGAATTTTATACCGGTTATGCCGTGCAGAGGATGATTGAGATTTTGGCAACCCAATGTTATGGTAAACAACACCTAGTAAAGATGAAGATATGATGTCTATGACCAAGTAATATGAAGATGAAATGAGGAAGACGCAACCATACGTCAAAGAAATGCGTGGGTGATAATTGATAGAGAAGGGTGAAAATAAAGCATTCGGTTCGAAAGTCATGACGTAATTTTGTAACTCTGTATGAGTTGGTATACCTGGTTACATTAAAATAATAAGTTTATTTGATACTATAACTGGAAGGTGAAGGAGAGTGGTTGGTTAGAATTTGCACCATTTGAAAATCCATTCAGGAATCTTGCGAAAAATCCTGGTTTTTTGCAGAAGTGTAGCTGTTTATAGTTCAAAAATCAGGTAAGTTAAATTTGAGCTGCATTGTTGCAAGCAGGGTAGCTTAGGGGCCAAATCTAGCAAGCAATTCTTAATTGTTGGCACACACAGCACACACTGCAGAGTATGGCAGTTTCCAACGAGATCTCAGGTGTGCAAGAGCAAAATATCGGGTGTGCAAGTGTGCACTTTAATTTAAGTGTGCACTTCAAGTGTGCATATGAATTCTGAATGTGTATTTGTAAGAAAGTCTAAAAAAAACAAAAATCAACATGTAGTAAACCATATACCAATTGGGCCTAAAATCCCGAAAAATTTGATTCCACGCGACTCGCATGGAATCAATTTTTTCGACGCAACAGAATTTCATGACTTATCACAATGAATACAGGATGCTAATTATCAAAATGTGACCATGAATGGGACTGCCAACAGTGATAAATACAACAATTGTAGTAAGTCTACAAATAAATCAGAAATTCCCAAATTTCTGTTGTAGTTTTCATTGGAAGCTCTTCAATGGTCAGTGTGGCAAAATAAAAAGCATCAAACAATAGAGCCACACCCAAATTACAGTGTGCCACACCCTTTCTAAGGTGTGCAGTGAGATTTCTGGAAAAAAATCTCGGGTGTGCACGTGCTATACTCTGCAGTCTGGACACACAGACCCCACACAGGTAAAAGTTGGAATCAGCAAATATTGCATGAGCATTGGCAAAGTCCCGGGGGACCAGTCTGCAGAGTATGGCAGTTCTTAACGAGATCTCGCGCATGCAGACTAAGGCAAGGTCTTTGATTCCCAAGGGCGTGTGCAAGGTCTTTGATTCCTTTGTTTTCAAAGTAGTGAACAAAATATCTCGTTCAATATCGGCATGCACGCAAAGTTTTTGAAAAAAATCTTGTGCGTGCAGCTGCCACACTCTGCAGACTGACCGGGGGACACTACCGGTACATATATTTTGGGTATGGGGATGTGCCATTGGCATCCAGGGTGCATTCAATGTAAAACCTACGCCGAAGGTACCCCTTGCCCTAATCTTTCGTACGCCAGGTATTTTCAGGGAGAGAGAATACACGTCATATATATTTGACCCATATCAAAGGAAACTGCTAACTCACACAAGAAAAGATTGAGGACAACTTCATCTTCACGCCAAGGCAAGCAGATTTTCATACGCCGTCACACCAAGAACCAATTTTATTGAAAAATGACGCCGCTACACCGACAAAAAATTGGCATGCACATTGAAATCTTATGTGAAAAATCTCATGGGTGCAGTTGCCATGCTCTGCAGACTGCACTGTGGTTTTGTACCATCAAATTCGACTTTGCAGATTACTGTACTTGCAGACTTAAGGTACCCATTTACCAACCACAGAAAGATGGAAATCTGAGTTGGCTGCTGGTTTGTGGTAGTTTGGAAAATTTGATGAATGCATGGAGGATTTTTTGTCATCAGAATTTGCTTGCAAGGCTATGTACATAAACAATAGGCCTGTTGTTTCCTTTTGTTGTTTTATGAAACTTTTGTGGACAGAATTTTTCCTGACAGTTGATGTGCAGTGAAATCCACTGTGCAAGGCAAATTTCAAATCTGTGGTTTGAGGACAGCATCCCATGCAATACAGGAATTGTCACAAGGTTTAAACATCTAAAAATGTTGATGTTCAAATTTTTTTTGGTTGAAGATATCTACTATCCAAAATGTCTTGCAGTACATACTCTCAAAACAGATTGGATAAAAGTGCTTCTGTACATTGATTTGGATTAGGCAAAGGTTTCAAATCCTAGCACAACAGCCAGAAATCTACACCATACCTTTTTTGATGCAAATACATGTATAAAACCATTTGTTGTTGAAATCATGCATGCTTTTGGGATTAGCTACTGGCAAGACAAGATACCCGATACAGAGGTACTAAAGCGAGCGGGGCTAACACACTTGGAAACTATGATAATGCAGAAACGGTTGAGATGGCTAGGGCATGTCAAAAGGATGGATGATAGTCGTATTCCAAAGACAATTCTTTTCAGCGAAGCTCGTGATGGCTCTAGGAAACAAGGACGCCCGTTGTTAAGATATCATGATAATTGCAAAAGTGACATGAAATCGTTTGATGTGAATGTAGATAGCTGGGAGATTTGCGCAACACAACGTTCATCATGGAAAGAAAATGTGACCATGGGAGCAAGAAGATATGAACAAGCCCTTATACAGAGAAAAGAGGAGAGCAGGAAAAGAAGAAAGCAGCCCTTGACAAACTTGGATGCGAACGATGACGCATTTATTTGCGAACACTGTAACAAGCGCTGCCGTTCAAGAATTGGATTGTTTAGTCATATCCGGACTCACCAGGACTAAAACTTTATTTAATGCGTACACCATGACTACATATTATATTAAGGCAAAGGTTGCCACTCAGGTTGTAGGTGGTCCACTGAATAGACTTGGAGCAAGTCTAGGTTGTAGGTGACGTAATTCATTAAAAAGTCTAAAAGAAAAGGAATCTGATTTGTGAGCCACTTATGAAGCAATACAGCACAGTAATTATTTAACTGAAAATTCTGAGGAAGACCCCTTTGAAAACTTGTGACAAGTAAAACAAGATTTGAAAATTTTTTCCTTTGAGATTTCTCTAAAAATACAAAAATTTCATGAAAAGCATCTAAAATGTCTTGCATGCTGGAAAATCAGATTGAATGTTCTAAATATTGAAAGGCAGTTGAAAATTCATTTCTTTAGTGCAGTACTCTATACAATCTAAGTTCTCATGAATTATTAAAATAGTTAATCAGTCAATGAATAAATGAATGGATTAGTCAATTGAATGAAAGAATGACACCCAGGATTATTTTCCTTTTGGTGTCTTTTTGCAAGAATAGTGGTGGCATCTGGCAGCATTCTTGTACTCTATCTCATTATCTCCCAAATGCTGGTAAAGAGAACATATTCAAGATATTGATTTCATGTGATGGCAGATATGATTCGATAAGTAATCCTTGCTGTGACATAACTGATTGTGAAATATGATAAAATATTAATATAGCATTCTGCAAGTAAGTACTTATCATTTTAGAGAAGCCAGAAATGTTCTTAGTTTTGTTATCTCAGGGAATCTGCAAAATATGGTGCAGGATGGTTTCCTAATCAATTGGAGAATTGCAAAGGAACCCTGTCAGATAGATTTCTTTGATAAAGATTGATTGTGTGGTGCTAGAAAAACATGTGCTCTTTGTGCGTGGGTTTTCCTGAAATGCTTCTCTGTGTTATAGGATTCTGATAGATGAAAATCTGCTGTTGTTATGTGTAACTGAACAGCAAGTTCCAGTTTTGAATAAAGTGGCTACAAAGTTAGTAGTGGTATTCATGGTTTGTCAATTGACTGTATTATGGAGTGTGGTGAAAACTGATGCTTTTGCACATCAATTTAATTGCATATTTTTTCTCTAAATTTCTTATCACAATTTAATTTGATTTTTGTCATAGAACGGTAGATTAATTATTCTTTACATTTCTGCAAGCCTCCCAAGAAACATAAATATCACTTGAGTTTGGGGTATGGTTAAGAAATCCAAATCTAAGAATTTGACTGAATTGTTTTACTTAATAACTTTTGATAACTTCTTGATAACTTTAGAATGTGTGGACTCATTTTATTTTTACTCTTTTCTTGCAGCTAAGATGGAAACAACCTTTGGAATAGGATCAGCTTCAATTACCACAGTAACAAAAGGTATTCAAACCATCATTTGATCTTTTATATCTTATCTGCTAACCTTTTCACTAACTCATTCATGCCCAAAAGATTTGGGCGCCAAAACCGTGCAATGCCCAAAGCAAAATGGCAGAAAACTCTCGTGCAGAGTAGTCTCAAAATATTATGAAACTATGAATAATTGGCAAATTATTTCAAAATATCTTCTAAAAACAAAGTTCAGATTAAGAGTTCATCTTTTTGAACGTGAAATTGAATGAAGTGCGTGAAGAGAAATCAACGTCCACGGCGAGTACAAACTTTGGATGAAATATTTTCCGCGTTTTGTCCAATAATTTCTTGCAATATTCGTACAGTTATTGATAGTTAAATAGATATTTTTGCATTTAGTTAGCTTCTCCTGTCCATATCGTCTTTGAATGTATCTTAATTGAGCTTCTGTGCAATATGAAACACAATTTCTCAGCGCTTCCTTGCCTTCATCACAAGACCGGAAAATAGGCCCGTTGCTCATTTGTTAAAAAATAGTTTGTTATGCTCTAAAATAAAGTCGTCAAAGGGGCTAAGTTTCCTTCAGTTATTGCAAGCATATCTAGACAAGTCTTTTAAATGCATATTGAAATATTTTTTAGCAGCGGCATTCCATGTTTGAGCTTGCTCTTCGCCACATCTCCTTCCCGGCTGGCGATATGGGCCTTTAAGCGCATCTCCATCATAACCTTGCCACTTTCCCTCGACAGTTTCTTGTTTCCTTTTCCTTCCACTGCAATAAATCTTTACTTGGTTCATTACCAAACAGTTTCCTTGCAATCTACATCGCTAAATAGCCATACAAAGATGCATTTAATGTAAGACAAAAGCTGTGAAGTCCGAAGGATTGCAAGATAACAAACAAAATGGCGCCCAAAATTTGATTTTCAAGAACGGAAAAGTTTGTCCGACTTTTGTCAACAATTTCAGTACTGCACCCTATTGTTTTCTTACTGTTCTATTGTCATTTTCCAACCAATCACCTTCCATAACCTCCAGATGAGGAGCTAAATCAATGTAACTCTCTGTGATGAGGTTGGCCCAGTGGTTAAGGCGCCGGACTCACAACCGCAAGGTCGTGGGTTCGAATCCCACCAGGGTCATACTTGCTGCGAAAGTGTGAGGAGAGCTGCTAACTCTCTGTAATTCCAGGCAAAGGCAAAAGGAATCACGAGGTGTGGTCACATCGAGAGGAAGGACTGGGGTCGCCCTGATGGGCCCCCCCTGCGCCAAGCGCAGAAACCCATACCTTGCGAGAATAGCAAGTGTATGTGCCTAAAAAAGTGAAAGGTTATGTATAACCCGTGTCCCCTGCTGGAAACAAGTCATCTCGAGACTTTCGCAGGCTAGGCACGTTAAATACAATTACTCACTCACTCACTCACTCACTCACGACTGTAGTCGTTCTGGGCTTTCAGAGTTTGATACCCTGTGACGCCTGTAGTCGCTCATCGCTCTGGGCATGAATGAGCTAAGGCAGATTTGTCTCCAGAACAAACTATATGACACTGGGTGAGTTAAAACAAATGCCTGGCACATGCACTTAAAAAATAATGCTCCCTGAATATCAAAGCAATGATATTAAAAACTATCTTGTTTCATTGCCAATATATTCAATTAGATTCAGTTATTTACCTGGCTTTTAATCAGTCATTCCCTCCCATAGATTTTCTGCAGACAGCCCCTTCAAAACCTGCAACAATGAGTGAAAACAATGAGGAAAATTTTCTTGGTTTTCCTTCCTAACAATGAAGACACTCAAGTGTATTTTTACCATATATTTTGACCTCTTATGAGAATAGAATCCTCCTGAATAAGTTTTTCATACCAAGGGAGAAGACTTTTGCATCCTCCCAAGAGGATAGCACAGCTTGAAGCATTTTACAAGCATTGCTGTGAGGTACTGTACTGTTCATAAGGTACTGTACTGTTCATAAGAAAGGAAGTGACTTACGACCTTAGAGCAAAAGATCTATTACAGCTACCAAAAGCTAGAACTGTTTTAAACGGCTTAAATTCAATTGCCTTAAAAGGCAGTATTCTTTGGAACGCTTTACCTGATGAGATAAAGTCAAGCCAATCTATAGCCTCGTTCAAAATACATGTCAAACAATGGAATGGAGACAGTTGCACTTGTAATATCTGTAAGTAGCTGAAATTGTAAATATTGTATTTTTGTAAATAGTTGGTTTGAATTAGTTGCCCTATTTATAGAGTAAACTAAACTTTGTATCCAACTTTAGATAAATTCTTTATTATTATTATTATTATTAACATGGGATTGAGAGTGTCAGCCGAAATATAAATGTTTACAAGGAAACAGGAAAACAGACGCCAGCCAGTAACCCTCCAAGGATTTGCTTAAGTTGCTAAATCCCGAATGGCCCGATGGGGAATTTGGCAGTATAAATTGGGTCTATTTTCTTCACAGGGCCTAAATGAAAGGGTAGCGGATGTCGAGTTGGACTTGTTTGCCTGCGGGAGCGCTTAATCCTTCTACCATTGCACTTAGATCTCAGGGGAGGGGGAGGAGATGCTGGCTGGTTAACTTCGTGCAATTTGCACGTGGTGTTGGGGTGGAATTCCCCATCGGGCCATTCGGGATTTAGCAACTTAAGCAAATCCTTGGAGGGTTACTGGCTGGCGTCTGTTTTCCTGTTTCCTTGTAAACATTTATATTTCGGCTGACACTCTCAATCCCATGTGGGTAAAAGGTTAAAAGATGGGCTGTATGATTGTAATTTTATGGTTTGGAATGTGTCTAGGGTATTTTTATTATTATTATTATTATTATTATTATACTGTATTAACAATGGGGGAATTTGACTTTAGCACATTTCTGAAGGCCTCTTGAAGCAACTTTCTTGAGAATATCCCTTGTACAGGCTAAACAGTGTGACTGATTTCAACCAGGAAAAGTTCTAAAAATAATTGAACATGTGGGCTGTTCAATGAGATATTAGAAATATTGTTGCTTTGATATTTAGAGAGCAAAAACCTTTCTTAATTTGAAATGATCAATATAAGGATGATTGTCAAAGGTAACATATTACTTTGCTCCAATAATGATTCTCACTGTTGAGATTAACATTTGGCAGTCAGGTACTTGTAGCCACCAACTGATCTACAAATTTTGTTTTCCATCATCATTTAGATGGTTTCAAGAATAAATCATCGCCTGACATGAAAAGAGAGCAGGAAGTATGCATGAGTGATGCCTCAAATAATAACGCATGCACATGTTCATACACTGGGGACCTTGAGAAGGAATGGTTTGCTGCAACATCAACCAGTGAAAAAGGAAGCCCAAATAATAGTTACAAGACTGCAATTAGTGTTAGTGGAAAGTCAAGTAGTGCATCAAGCAGGGTCACAATGGAAAGGGCTGAAAGAGAGAATACCATGGTATGTACATTATTGGTATGAATCATAAGTAAGAGGTGATTTGCTCATACCAGGCAACTTCATATCACTCAATCCGCAAATACTTTTGTGATGTGTTTTGACAAGACATTAACATGGCAAGAATTCTTTGAATTACATTATGTATAAGAATTCTTGAGCCATATGAAAGACTGTAAATTTTCCTATGCAAGAATTCTTAGGCAGTAAAGCAATGTTAAATCATTTCACAGTGTAGTAACAAATGGTGTTCCTCAAGGATCCATCACAGGACCGATTCTTTTCACACTTTTACATAAGTAATGTGTCAGCTGTTGTAGAAGTTGAATCTTGCCTTTTTATTAATGATGGAAACATTTTCTGCTTTGGAGGGAATGTGCAAACAGATTAGAAATAGAAAAAGATTAACTCTGTGATCAAGGCTCCACGAAAGTTATGACACAACAGAGCTCTTAGTAAACTTGTCATTACTAAATTCAATATAGCCATAGCAATTTAGCATGACTTCATATACAGTACTAAATGAAGCATTTAAATGTCTGTACTTTCGTTGTGAATTAATTCATCTGCTTTTGGGAATTCAACAGCTTTAGAATTTATCATGATTCATCACACTTTGTTTTGTGTCTGTGTTAGCTTTTTATTTCCTTTTGCAAATACTTAGTATCAGGCTATACAAATTGTGTAGTGGTTTACCAAGAGAAGGATTTGATTTTGGATTAGAAGCATGATATCCTTTGATTTTCAGCAACTAATCTCTTGATTCAAAACATGGATTAGCCTGTACAAAAATACAAGGCTAAACTTGGCCTTGTACAGGCCAAGTTTTAGCCTTGTAGCAGGGATTATAACCTTGTTATGACCTTGTACTAACCTTTGAAGAAAATTACAAGGCTATCAGTAAGATTCCAAGTTGCAACCAGTCTAACACAAGGCTTCCACAAGGCTAATTAGCATTTTTCAAGCCATTTACAAGGTTACAGCAAGGCTATTCTAGGCTATTACAAGGTTACAAGGCCATAACTACAAGGCTTGTACATGGCTATTACATGGCCTTGTATTTTCGTACAGGTGGGACAAAGATTAGGTTTCATGCAGAGAGAAGAAATGGGATTCGTTTCTGAGTAGTTTCCTTGACAGAGAATATGTCTTTTGTTCTTGCAAGGTTAGTTTACTCTTGTTTGTGCTGAGCCTCAAGATTCAGGCAACATTCATATAGTTTGTCTTATTTCCTTATAGTTTAGTTATTTGTTGGTACAGTAAATTATAAATTGTATGCATTGAATTTAAGATATATGAAACTGAAACTGAAACTGAGTTCATGTTTGAAAACGTAGCAAGAGGAAGAATGTAAAGTTTGTTATGCTTTGGTTGCAGCCAAGAGGAAAGCATCAAAGATCAACTTCAAATGTTTCAAACAAATCTTCAAGGTCGAGAACCATGTCTCATGGCAGTGATGAGTTTGAGGATGTGAGTCAAACCAAGTTCCAATTTACCTATAAGGAGAAAACTTGATGTTTGGCTTTTAAATTCTTTTTTATGTTTCTTTTGATTGCAACTGCAAACCTTTTCAAATTTGGAATTAATGTATTCTGTGTTTAGCTCATGTTAGCATTTGCTTTATATTTTTCTTACGTTGATTTACACAATTGTTTCATTTCAAAATAGTGTTATGTTTGCAGTTAGAATGACCTTGCAGAGCTGACATGTATCTCCCAAGAACATCCCCCAAGGATAACACCCTGATAGCATTCATTATTTCAATAGGGAGAGGGTACATGGATTTGTGTTCAAAGGCAAAGATGCTTTTCCCATTGCCATATTTCTACATTCTTGTAGATAAATCATGTAGAATGAAACTTTACCAACCTCAAAGTAAGAATAAAAGGAACATGATAACTGCCATTTCAATAATCAGGTTTGTGAAGAACATTTTCATCAAAAATATGTTATTATTTTTCAGCTTCTATATCAATTGATTTTTTTCTTTCCTAGGATATAACCTTGTTTATTGAACCAGTTTCAAAGAAGCTGATCTGCATGTTATGTGGAAATGTTTTCAAAGATCCTATCATTGTATCATGTGGGGTATGTCCTCTTACTTTCTTCGAAACTAAAGATATTTAATTTCTCTTTACTTTATTTGTATGGTGGCAGTGATGCTTAATTATTGAAATTCATTACGAGTTCAATCATGTCAAATCTCTTACTAAGTTTTAAAGCGCTGTTCCTTCTGTTTCAGCATACATTCTGCCGAAATTGTGTTGCTACAAAGACACATGGTAAGCTAAGAGCATCAGATGTTGTTTTGTTTGCAGAAGAGTTGTTTGTCTACTATTTTAAAAATTCCAATCCCTTAGCTATCTGTTTTGCAAGAAGAAGACGACAATGATATAATCAGCCACTTATCTTCAAATGATGTCCAGAACAAAGATTTATCAGTTATGCCTCTTTCATAGTTTTGTTTTGCTTTATGAAAATTCTGCTTTGGAATGGACTTAGCGAGACGAACATTGCTGTTTATCAGATCAAAGAAGGTTGACTGTTTCCAAGTTTTTCTATCCAATCTCAAGTACCGTAAAAGCTCTATTAAGCCCCCTCTCTAATAAACCCCTCCTCTCTGAGCCAAAATTTTTGATAATCCTCCCTTCTATAAAGCCCCCCCCCACTTGTATCAAATTCCAGGAATTTCCATTTATTGAGCTAAATAAGTTTGCATGTTAATTTTGATATGGTTTGAGATAAAACTGTGTC
The DNA here is from genome assembly GCA_039566865.1 of Aurelia coerulea. NCBI lineage: Eukaryota > Metazoa > Cnidaria > Scyphozoa > Semaeostomeae > Ulmaridae > Aurelia > Aurelia coerulea. Next base: position 19,723,387 of record CM076955.1, read on the forward strand.
TAACTTATGTATTTGACTTGTAAAAGTGTATGTTGAATCCACAAAGTATGGCGTAAGAGAACTAAAAAGCTATCATATGTATCCTTGTCATTTGATTTTGTGAATAAGCCCCCCTTTCTAATGAGTCCACTCTCTTTTTATGCCCCCCCTCTGGAGTGTCCGAAATTAGATAAGCCGCCCAGGGGATTAATGGAGCTTTTACGGTATGTGGTATTTTACAAATGAATATTTACAGTAGATCTGAGACACATCGGTGATATTTTCTGAAAAGTCAACATTACAAGAAAGTATCTGATGAATTTTGACGTCTTTCCTAGAAACTTGCCCCACTGATGGAGTGAAGTTGTCAGCTGTGGTTGCAAATCTTGCGGTAAATACACACTTTCTCGTTGTATTTTCCTGTTTTTCAAATTCAAATTTTGCTTTAGTTACTGCCTTATTGTGATTGCCAAAACGCTCTATTTTTATCATCTAATGCTGTTATATTTGGCACAAACTTTTTGCATTACAAACGAAAATGGTATCGTTTGTTTGTTTATTTTTCGTAACGTTTGAATGCATTTCGTGAGTTTTCTTTGATGCCATTTATCATCTGACTGCAGGTAGATGAGCAAATTCATGAATTATACATTCATTGTAAATTTGGATGCAGGCCGTCTGCCAGTGGAATCCCAGGAGAATTTGAGTATGATCCTGATGGTTAGTTTTGTTTACATAACTATTTAACTCTCCTTACACATCTAATATCAAACAGAGCGCTGCAAAATGCTCAACGTAGAACGCTTTCTCCGGACAGGAATAGAATATGTTTTTGATAGAACCTTCCTCAATTGTGGAGAGAAAATGAGTGTGGCTTTTAAGGCTTGGCGTAAGTTGTTCCTTTGTTGTTAGAGACCGTATGACCGTAATGTTGCGCTGACTCTGTATCAAAGTGGCTTGAACGTTGAATCACGGGGCCATTAAAGTTTATGATGGAGAGTTGTGTATTTGTATGACCCTCTCTCCCTGTTGTGTATGTGTAATAACGGCACTTTTCGAAAGTCGTTTGATATATGGCAGGGAGGGGCGGGGGGGGGGGTGTTTCAGCTACGTATATTTTCACGTTGTGGTCTGACATTTGTTAGAGTTAGTTAGAATTATCATGCTTGTTTTTTGGTAAGAATTGATGTTGATTCATTTCAATTTTCCAGAGTCCTTAATTAGACTTTGCAAGGAAATACGCTTTGGAAATATCCCCATCGTTATTCTCGCATGCAGTAGTTTTAACGCTATGGGGACATCTATCAAATCTCTGTCCTGTGAATATATTGAGCTGAAGTATTTATCAAGATGTTTCTTGCATTCTTTTTATCTGTGAATGTTTCTTTCGTTGCAGGATGTCCAATGGAAATTAAATATGGCAACAGAAAGTAAGTGCATGTAAATCAGTTCAGTTTTACTTTGGTGCAGCCGTTCTGTTATACTTATGATTGCCGTAAAACAGAGGTGGAAAAAGTGCGTGAAGCCGCGAAGGAGTTTCGCAGGAAGCTTCTTTGTCTGGAAGGAAGAAAAGGGGAGGAAAGAGAGAAAGCAGAACAGAAGGAAGGAAAAGAAAGAATGATGAAGGGAAGGAAGGAAGAAGAAATTAAAGGGAAAAAGTAAGAAAAAGGAGAGGAGAAATAACAAATGATGGAAAGAAGATCGGACGACAAGGAAAACAAAGGTTGAAAATATTAATAGAACTGGAAAGAATAAATGAAGGAAAGAATAAAAGAAAGTAATTGTTTGGATGTTTTCATTTGCAGTTTTGTGATCTAAGGAGGCTTTTAAGAGTAATTCGAGTTCCTTGCGGCTTATCAACTACACGGTACACAGTATTGCAATTCAACTCAAATCCGGGACTACAGAAAATTGATAAAACAATGGAAGGAAGAATTCTGGTTTGATTTTCCTTCGCAAGGAGGCAAATGTTTTTTCCACCACTGCCGTAAAAGCTCTATTGAACATCCGAAGCATAATATGCAAGATTTTTCTTTTCGGACACTCCAGAGGGGGGCTTTAAAGAGAGGGGGCTTATTAGAGAGAGGGGGCTTATTCACAAATTCAAATGACAAGGATACATATGATAGCTTTTTAGTTCTCTTACGCCATATTTTCCGGATTCAACATACAATTTTACGAGTCAAATGCATAAATTCCACACAGTTTTATCTCAAATCATATCAAAATTAACATGCAAACTAATTCAGCTCAATAAATGGAAAATCTTTGGTAACCTCTGGAATTTGCTGTAAGTGGGGGGGGCTTAATAGAGGGGGAATTGTTTGAAATTTTGGGTCAGAAGGGAGGGGCTTAGAGAGTGGGGCTTGATGGAGAAGGGGGGCTTAATAGAGCTTTTACGGTAGTATGATTCGTTAGCAAAATGTGGAGTTAACAGCTGCACAGTTTGATATGACCAAGAAGAAGCTTAACTTATCTAGGCTGAGACATTTAAAGATATTCTTTTAATTCTTGTATTTTCTTTTTGTAGAGAGCATGAGCATGTTTGCGAATATGCACCCATCCGTTGCCCCAATAGCTCAACATGTCCCACTATGATCAAAATGGTAAAATATCTCATTTCATTGTGACAAGATATAAGTTTTGAGACAATGTTGCATGCCAAGGCCCAACAATCATTCGACTATTACAAAAATAACATTTTCTTTTGTAATCAAAATGATTTTTTGCCCACTGGGAGTTTGACTGAATGGAAATAGGCCTTCTTCTCAAGCTGTTCTGCGATTATGTGGAATGAATATTGGAATTATTGCTATCTTTAGAATAGAATGCTTAGCTATAGGCGTACATCGGTAGTTTTTCTTGGTGTGTGTGTGCATTTTTGTTTGTATGTCTTTTCCTCTTTTTTGGAACATAGTCATTGGAGCTAGCCTAACTCTTCGACAAATTTTCCTCGAGCCTCGGCCCTCCGCAGGTGCATGAGTGTACACCTTTGAGTCATTGACGTTGCTCATTCAACCTAAAAGTGTTAAAGACAATGATGGAGTTGTTTGCTTTGTGGCTGCCCCTCTCTTACGACTTTGGTAGGAATCGTTTGTATTGAACTGTAAATATCATACATCGTGGGAACTCCCTGAAAATATGTACATTCCCATATCGGATGGCACGTAGTTTGCTGTGTGAACAATAAAGAAGTTCCCACTTTCGACAGGCCACGATAAATCATACACTGGACCAATTTCAAATATTTTTTATTTAATATTTCGTCAATATCCCGTATTATTCTTGGTTGTTTTTGGTTGAATTGTGGTTGAGTTTCAGTTGATGCCTAATTATCGGTATATTTACGATTCCTTGAAATTTTTTTGCCTGCAGACTGCCCAAAAAGATACAAAAAACAGTGAGAATAGTATAGAATATTGACAAGAGAATAAATCAAAAATATATGAAATAGGCCCAGTGTATGATTTATCCTGGCCTGTCGGAATTGGGAGCTTTTTTCTGGCTCACCCGGCATTAGTCTTATTGTCTTTTGAGTAGTTTGTTAGTTTTTAGTGAATTAAGGAAATAACATACGTTAAAATTGATTCCATACTCGCAATGATCGTTAGGCCTGCTTTGATCTTTATCTTTGATGGTTTTTCCCTTGCATTTCAGAATCTGGAAGAGCATTTATCAACATGTCAACATTTGAGGTGCCCAAATTCTAAATACAAGTAAGGGTCTATTTCATTTTACCTTATTACCTGACTGACGTTTCAACAACAAAAGAATACAGGAATCCCGCCAATCTCATTGGTTAATAGCACATTTCCCGCGGTTTTCCCGTGGCCTTGTATAATACGATACAAGCACGCGTTTTGGTCATCACAGCAATTGATTTAGGCCTGTGAGATTTACAATAAACTAGAGCGACATATCAGTAACAAAATGCGTTTGACTAAATGAAATAAGTCAAAATTAGAAGCTATCAGGTAATAAAACTCATACTAACCGGTTTTGTAATTGTAAAGGAAAATACAAAGCCCTCGGTCTTATTGCACAGACCTGGCAAGCTCGGTCTGTACTTTTAAGACCTCGGGCTTTATATTTTCATGTACAACACAGAACCGGTTAGTATGCGCATAGTATCATCTGCTAGAAATTAAGAATGAAGTATCCCTTCCTTTCCTGTATACTTGAAGAGAAAGAAGAAAAGACTTCAGTTTCAGTTTCATATTTTAAAATTCCTCTACATACAATCACAATAAATACAAAATAACTAAAATACAACACAATAATGTAATTATCAAAACAAGACTAAGTAAATGAATTGCATGCAGGGGAATTTCTTGAGGAGGAACTCTCTCAGTAGCTAGGCTAATCGAGGAGAGAGCACCCCCTGTTTTTAAAGATGACTAATAAACTTGGAAAGACTTATTTTCGACATTAAGTTAATTTCATAATCACTGATGAATTTTAAATGGCTATAAAATTAGTACTTCTATGACTGGTAATTGTTTTCAAAAAGAAAGGCTTTGAGTTTTCGACGAAAGCAACGAGAAGATGGTGAACTTTTTATATCAACGGGAATGTCATTCCAACACTTTGCTCCAAAATAGCGCACAGACCTGAGTCCACACTGCAGGGTATCTTTACGAGTTAAAAAAAATGTTGTTCTTGCTAACTTGTCGTGTACTATGTTGATGAACAGATTCAACTAATGCAAAGAACTGCTAGAGAAATAGAGACAAGCGTTTGTCGTATTTTCTGTCAAGATTCTCTTAATTTCATGGTAGTATTGGCTTTGTGTTTTGTTTTGTTTGATTTGTCTGGCTTGCAGTTGTAGGTTTGAGCTCAAGACTGTTGCATTAGGAAGTACAACATCACATTTGATAATTTGTATACACTACGCTCGCGCTCCTACGACCTAGACTTATGACGATGAGTCTCTTGTTTCCTTGTGCTCTTTGACTTCAAGATGGCGCTTCAGTCAGCAGAACAAGGTACCGCAAGGTACCTGTGAGCAAGGTACCGCAGGGATACAAGGGACTCATCGTCATAAGTCTACCTACGACCAAGCTTAAAGTCCTTTGGGACGAAGTGCCATTAGACGTAGTCTGCTCAGCTCCTTAGAGTCCTTCGTGCACACGATGCACTAACAAAATGCTTCGCCTTACACGAAACTTTACAGAAACATACTACAATTTCGTGGCACTTTTGATAATCACTGTCTATCAATAACCCTTGTAAATTGTAATAGTGGAGAAAGATGCAAGCGACACAATCATTATATAGTTATTTTCAATATCTTTGACATTCTGTGTGAAAAAATATTTTGCGAAGTGCAAGTGACATTTAGGTTGTTAAAGTTATCGTTATTTATTAAGGTCCTTAACTGTAGTATGTAGTATATACAATATTCTCGGGACTGTACAAAAGTAGGAACATTTACAAATCATAAATTGTGAGCTATTCTAAATGTACTGACAGTGCGTCTTTTTTAAAGTGTTGTACTCAATTTGATACTTTCTTCATTATTTGAATGCTGTGTTTTTCCGTAGTTGCCCTTTCGAAGGAACAGATGAACAACTTGAAGTGCATTTGAGCGATTGCAAGTTTGAAGGATTAAAGGTCAGTGTTTGTGAAAATAATTGCCAGCCTTTTGATATGATAGTATCGTCGACTACCTGGTGAGCCAGAAAAAGTTCCCACTTTCGAAAATTTGTAGCACCACAAGTTCTTCAGGGATTTGAATGATTCAAATTCTACTAAAGAGCCAAAGATCAAAGTAATTTTGTGACTTTTCTCGTCTTCTTACGAGCACTGCAAATATAGGTAAATTTAACTTTACAAAAATTTCATGGTTGCAAAATGACTCAAAAAGGGCCTAAAACACTTGATCAAATCATTAGGACTCTCGTCACACAGAACAATACGCACGGGCGTTTCACCTCTCTCAAGAGTTATAAGACATAGATTCTCAACCAGATACTAAAGATCTTCAATCCCATGGCAATAAATGTGCAGAGGATACCTCTCACCCATGAGAAATTGCATTTTCTCTGTTCTTCTGAGCGAAGAGTCCTTTGTGATTTGATCAAGTATTTTAGGCCTTTTTCAGTCATTTTGCAACCACAAAGTTTTTTGTAAACTTGAATTTACCAATTTTTCCAGTGCTCATAAGAAGGCGAGAAAAATCACAAAAATACTTTGATCTTTTGGCTGTCAAGCAAATATTGATTCATTCCAATCCATCCAGTACTCTTGATGCTATGAATTTTCAAAAGTGGGAACTTTTTTCTGGTTCACCCGGTACATTGAACAAGTGTGCACGTAAATTTGCCTGTTATGTGCTTTGACTAAGCTACTGCCTTTTCCATGTCTTCCTGATCGCGCCATTATTGCACTGAATGTGATTGGTTAAATACCCTTAGGGTTTTTATACTTCTTTCTCATTTGCTGGTCTTATCTCCAGGACTTCTTGCAACATACAGAGGAAAGAATGCAGCAAACACTTACACAACTTCAACAGAAAGATCAGGTTTGTTGTTTAACCAGATCGTCGTTGGAACTTTCTATCTTTTCTCCATACTCTCACTTTTTTAATATCAGGAAAGGCACCCCTCGAAAGAAATATTGATTTAACCTTTTAGTAGTTTATTATGGGCTATGCTCGAGACGTCATGCTTAATTCAATTCATATCAAAGTACTTACATTTTTTTTTAAATTCAATATAAACAGCATAGGTTCCAAATCTTTAAAAAGGCTGGTGTAAAATTGGGTGACCTATTTCTTTGAACTGAATGACTTTGAAGACATTTCACCTAATTCTCTACAATTCTACCGTTGGAATTTTCCGAAATCTTCAATATTTTCAGAATTGGAGTGTTTTTCTTCTTTTTCAAGAATTCAAAAAAAAATTTTCAAAAAAACTTAAAAGCATCGTAATTTCTAAACTGTTTGACGAAACATGAATTAATTTCGAAGAAAACCATAGTTTATGAATGCCTACAATATGGTATCAAGCAAAAGTCTGTCAGTCATTTGGTTTATGAGTTAGAAATTTGATGACGTCACATCCTGAAATGAGCTAAAATGTAAGATACGCTGTAATTTCCAAAAATATTCAAAATTTTTTAAAAGTCCAATGGTGGAATTATAGATGAGTGTCTAAAGTTTCTTTCAAGCCATTCAATCAGAGGAAATAGGTCATTTAATTTTACACCCACCTTTTTACGCCGAGATAAAAATTTGGAACCTATGCTAATATAAACATTTACAAAAACGAGGTACTTAAGACTATGCTTACAAATTGCTTAACTACATAACTAAGATGATAACCCGGGAAGCAAGAACCCATGACTATCCCATATTTTACTTTATTTTCTTGCTTATCATTTTGTAGTTGTGTTATGTGAGACCTTTTTTGTGGTAATCGTGAATAGGAAGCCTTTATGAGAACTAGAAGAGACAGTAATGATGGAGGCCCGAAATATGAATTTTCAAGAAATTTCGTATGGTTATTTCGTACTTTTGAAAATTGCTTTCAACTGTTTTTAACAGGAAATCAGTTTTCTAAAATCAATGCTTGCTAAAGTTACAGAAAGGATGGATCGAATGGAAAAGGCTGTGGAAATCCGGATTGGTGAGTATTTTTGACTGAAGTTTTAAAGGATTTGATCTTCTCAAATGATTTGTGGTACAAAATTTGAAAATAGCCTTAAATAACGGACTCATCGTATTACACCTATAAACGCAACAAAACAACGTAATCTGTAGAAAGAAGACTGTTTACTCCTGTAAAAGAACAACAACCAAAATAACCTTTAACTAGAGAGAAAATTGTTGAATCCTGCAAGAGAAAAACGAGTTAATCTTAAACATGAAAGGAAAGAAATAAGTTATTAATTCACCACTAACTGCAATAAAGAACAACGTTGACTCGTTTTTCTCTTGCAGGATTCAACAGTTTTCTCTCTTGTTACAGGTTTGTTTTGGTTGTTGTTCTTTTACAGGAGTTAACAGTCGTCTTTCTACAGATTACTGTGTTTATGTTGCGTTTATAAATCTATTCTTCGTAAGAGGAACAGAAGGTGTTGTGGCACAGTGTTGTAGTCCTCTGACTTTGCAGCCAGAACAGTCAGATGAACAGGGCTCGATCCCAGGTGGATCCTCACCACTTGAGCGTCATGACAAGAGGGGTCGCGGACTCGATAAGGTCTTCTTTACTTCTGTGATCCCAGCGCTTGGCGCTAAAAACTGCAACTTCATCTTCACCTCAATCCTGAAGATCTGCGTTTACTATAGAGTCAACTTTTTGCATTGCCTGCTTCATGGAATTATGTAAACTTCACGCACAAGTCTGAGATAATCTGGCTCTAACTAAAATCTCACGCTGAAATATTCTCCTTTAAGGCTTGCCTAGTCAATTTTATGTTGTTCCGAAAGGAAATCGTTTCAGGAAAGGATATGACAAAGATACATCAGCTATCATTTCAAAGATTTCTAAATGAATATGCAGCCCAGAAATGATTTTGCAGAGCTCATATATCTTTACTTTCAGATTTACTGGATGAGAGTCAAACCAAATTATCTTCAGATTTGTTGGAAGCTCGACAGAATCTTAGCCACATTGAGGTTAGTTTTGCCTTAACTTCTATTTAATCTATCATTGCAATAACTTCTCCACAGAAGAAGAAAATAATGTTTTATGAAGACTATATAGCTTGATCTCTTCCACACATCATAACGTTCCTACTTTGCGCTCCACTCTCGTTTTACATTGTAAAACTATTTTTCTTGATTTATAAGGGACTACATTCAGTGATTTCTTTTAAAAGAACTGTTTATCATAAATTACATGAGATTTGATAATGTGGTATTTACTTACCTTAATACGTCTGAATTTTTGGACATAGAGCTCTGCAAGTTATAGATCTCACCAGAGGATAACCGAGAGCAGTGAGGAAATAATTATTTTCCTTTTCCCTTCTCCAGAGCAACAATGATGATAATATCAAGATTTATCCGAACGACACAACTCAGATTTGTGTCAGGACAATGTTTTGATTTGTTTCAGATACTTGCAATCCCATGATCGGACTAAGAAACTCGTTCTTCAGTGATTTATCTCCTGAAAGTTTAGGCTCGAATAACAAGGGCAGATTTTGTAATACAATAGCAACAGTTGTGTTTGCCTCAATTCGCGATCACAGACAAAGGAAATTCTCTCAACCAGCAATTAAAAACAAACAAAGCCGCAAAAGTTTCTTAGAAACCCAGGTAGCTAGCTCGCTCGTTGTGCATTCCAGAAACTGCTTTTAAGGGCAAACATGAGCGTAGATCGAAAGAAGAAGGATGCATCTACACATCTGCCGCAGGCATTTTATTTGTTTGGTTCAAAAGCCGTTTAGGAGGCGATTCAATTCTCTTATTTTTTTGGGTGTTATCAAAACATTTACTGCTCAGCTTCTGGACCAAAGAAATAAAATGCCCGCGGCAGATGTGTAGATATATCCTTCTTCTTTCGATCTATGCTCATGTTTACCCTTAAAAATAACTTCTGGAATGCACAGCGAGCGAGCTAGCTACCTGGGTTTCAGAGAAAATTTTGCGGCTTTGTTTGTTTTGAATTACTGGTTGATAGAATTTCCTTTGTCTGTGATCGCTAATCGCTTTGAATTGAGGTGTCAACAAAAGCAACTCGTGCTATTGTATTACAAAATCTGCCCTGTTGGCTCGAATTTGACACCAAAACTTCAAAGGAAAATCAGGGAAATAAACAGCTGAATGGAAAACTCAATAATCGTTTGCATTTGCAGATCCATGTTTGTTTATGGTTTGTTTTTTTCTCCATAGACGGAGCTTTCGAGTATGGATGCACGAGTTTTCAACATAGGCCAGTTTGATGTACAACCAACTTTGAAATGCAAAGGAACCTTTGTTGGGCACCAGGGTCCTGTTTGGTGTTTGACAGTTTATGGCTATTATTTATTCAGTGGTTCTTCTGACAGTACAATCAAGGTAAACCTACAGTATTCTTATTTGCACAGCATAGGTTCCAAATCTTTAAAAAGCCTGGTGTAAAATTGAGGGACCTATTTCTTTGAACTGAATGACTTCAAAGAAACTTTAGCTATTTCTCTATAATTCTACCGTTGGACTTTTCGGAAATCTTCGATATTTTCAGATTTAGAGTGATTTTCTTCTTTTTCAAGAATTCAAGAAAAATTTTCAAAAAAACTTAAAACCATCGTCATATCTAAACTGTTTGACGTAACATGACGTAACTTCGAAGAAACACCATAGTTTATGAATGCATACAATATGGTATCAAGCAAAAGCCTGTCACTCTTCTGGTTTATGATTTAGAAATTTGATGACGTCACATCCTCAAATGAGTTGAAATGTAAGATACGCTGTAATGTCCAAAAATATTCAAAATTTCTGGAAAGCCCAACGGTAGAATTATAGATAAGTATCTAAAGTTTCTTTCAAGTCATTAAAACAGAAGAAATGGGTCATTGCATTTTACACCCACCTTTTTACGCCGAGAAAAAGATTTGGAACCTATGCTTATTTGCACATAAATATGTATTTAAACAAATGATTTATGGTACAAAATTTGAATATAGCCTTGAATAACGGACTCAACGTACCAAACCCATAAACGCAACAAAACAGCGTGATCTGTAGAAAGAAGACCGTTAACTCCTGTAAAAGAACAGCAACCAAAATAAACCTGTGCTAGAGAGAAAACTGTTGAATTCTTCAAGAGAAAAATGAGTTAATCTTAAAACCTGAAAGGAAAGAAATAAGTTAGTAACTCACCAGTAACTGCAATAAAGAACAACGTTGAATAACAACGTTAGTTTGAAGATTAACTCGTTTCTCTCTTGCAGGATTTAACAGTTTCCTCTCTAGCTACAATTTAATTTTGGTTGTTGTTCTTTTACAGGAGTTAACAGTCTTCTTTCTACAGATTACGGTGTTTTGTTGCGTTTATGGGTTTAGTACGACGAGTCCGTTATTTAAGGCTATTTTGAATATGTATTGTTCATTTGCTACTGTTTGTTCACATTTTAATGATAGAGCTCTGTAGCTAATAAATAATCATTGCGACCAAGGGGCGTTCAGTGCTGGTTGAGTGAGAAAATATTCAGGAGTTCCAAAGCCTCTAGCTCTCAAATTATTTTTAGCAACACTGTACGAAAAGCTGAGTGCTCCAGGCAATAGTGAATGGGCCTAAGTTACCGGCTTAAGCATCAGGTGCTAAAACACCTGAAAATTAAAGTTTTCAGTGATATTAGCCATGAACAAAAGCCACCAGTATCCAGATGAATATTTCCTCAATCCGAGAATCAACAAACCTTGCACGTTGAACCAGGAGTTTCTCATTTTGAAGGCCAATTAGCTTCCACGAGCTTCACCGCAGCAATGAGAATTTTGCAACTTTCGAAGGTTGCCTTGACTGCGCTTTAGCTTCTTGTTCTTGAGTGCACAGATAAATCTGTGCCTGGCCATCCTAATTTTTAAATGACAGTCCATAAGTCCCAGTTTTAGAAAAAATGATGCTGTTGTCATTGTTGTTGTTGTTGTTGTTGTTGTTGTGACTGGGCCTAGGTCGTGAGTCTACGTTTGGATCTATTTTTTTTAACTTAAGCCACATCTTACTGAAAACTTTAATAAACTTCTTGATTAGCTGTAATGATTGCAGAAGGTTTCGAATGACTTGTATTAGGAAATTTGAGAAAAATCTATGGATCATTTGTTTTCAGGTGTGGGATACGAGATCAAATTATAAATGTATCAAAACATTAAATGATCACACAGGAATGATACTGGCATTATGTACTCACAGGTATGATTGATTCATTGATTCATTGATCAGTGGATTGATTGATTCATTGATTGATTCGTAGATTCACTGATCGATCATGTACGTTTGTAAGATCCAATTTATTTATCGATGTAAGTTACTTACCCTAAAACCTCTATTAAAGGGGCAGTCAGACGTGACATTGCGCGGGACATTTTCATTGTATTTGTATGAAAAGTGCTTAGGCTTAGCATCGACTCGTCAATGGAGTCATTAGCAATGTGGTGGAATCTGAGCTTGAAGAGCAATATTAAGATTTGTTATTTTATACGATAATCAAATGAATATTTCAGATTTCCACAGCTGAAAACTAGATCAATGCATTCGCTCTTCAAAATAAGAACCTATGGAAAACCAGGGTGAAAACTTTCCTACATAAATGAGTAAATACTGAAGATTTCAGTCTGTAGGTTCTTATTCAAGGAAGGCTCTGGTATACGGGTTTCACTGTATGACAACTCTTCCTTTTACAGAGGACGGCTGTTCAGTGGATCTGCGGATTGCACGATAAGCGTAAGTTTTTATCTATTGCAATTCCAAGCCCCAATTTCAAACTTTCCTGAATAGGGCTCCGTTTAAATTTTTCGTTGAAACGGTGATATTGCAGTTTTTTGAAAGGTGATATCAAACAAACTTTTCATCTGTTGATTTTAATTTTGTTTATTTGATTCAGGAGCTGTTTTGTAATCGTTTCATTCAAGCCCTAAATACGTGAGAATTACAATGCCTTCTTCTCGGCTCATGAATCAAATAAACAAATCCGCCAGGCAGGTCTTTAGATTTACCCTTCTTCTTTTGTTAGAAGCACGTAACTTCTCTTAAAAACCACCTTTCGCATGCACAAGACGAGAGTTTGCCCTGCTGGTTTCAGGGCAACTTTTGCGGCTTTGTTTATTTTGAATTACTGGTTGAGAGAATGTCATTTGTCTGCAGTCGCTAATCGCTTTGAATTGAGGTGCCAATCAAAAGTAACTGATGTTATTGTATTAGGGACAGGGCAAAATTTATTATATTACATGGCCGGTGGAGAACAAAAATTCTTGCAAAAAAATCAGCTCGCCCTGTATGAAATTATTGCCAAAAAACCAACTGCCCCGTCACCCTTCCCTTAAAAAAATGTATCTGCCCCGTATTCATGAACAACAAATGTTGTATCGTACCACCGATGAATTGGCCAAAGACCATAACATAATCAATTCTTGCCTTTACGAGACATTGTAAATGAAGAAATCGACTTTGAAGATGAAGAGAAATGACTGATGAATCGTCCTTGCAAGTAACTGACAAGGACATTTTGCGTCATGTTCATACACATCCTTCCAAGCATTTCTCAACTTGCATGGTCCACAATTTTGGCCTCAAAATTAGCCATTTCATATTTCAAACTTCATCTTGAGCTTATAAAAAGGTACTGCCCCGTTCATATTTGCTTTGTAAAAAGTGTTGACCCAGTGCTGTACAAGCTAAAAAAAAGTAGTTGCCCCGTTACGTTTTGCACGGGCCATGTTATAAAATAAACTTTGCACTGTCCCTTACAAAATCTGCCCTTGTTGTTTGTTGTAATTGTATCATGCTTTTTGATTGCAATTTTCTTCAGGCGTATGACATTGATTCATTGGAGCTTATCGAAAATTTCACTGGAGGTGAAAATCCCATATGTACACTGGCTGCTGGAGAAAATATGTTATTCAGTGGATCATTGAAAAGTATAAAGGTATGAAAGATTTTATATGAAGGATTTAGAAATTTGAAGGATTTAGAAATTCGATGGCGTCATAGCCTCACATTCAATAAATGCTGCCATATTGAAACTAATGAAGATATCAATAAATTGCCACGGCAGATTTACAGCAAAAACCCCTAAGTTCCTTCCAAGCCATTTATTTTAAAGAAAACTGCAATAGAATTTTACACCGACCTTTTTAAAGATTTGATCCCTACGTTAAGAACACCATCAGGGTTTACAACATGGACGTAAGCAGAAATCTGTCGCTTTTGTGGTTTACGATGAAGATTGCTCCCTCCCCGGATGTTTTTGCACATCTCTCTGCCAAAGGGCGCGTACCTTGTAGGGGCTGTGTTTATTCCCACTACTTTACAGTACACAGAGTCAGTCCTGTCAAGGTCAACATGACGTATGAATAACTTTTTGGTTTAAAATTCCCGTGTTGGTCACAGGGAACCAGACAGCGTGATTTTCGATTGGTCAACACTAACAGATGTTAGAATTTGAAAATGCCTTTCTTATGATATACACAGATTAACAGGACACCAATTACCCTGTGTACCGGGTCACTCTGTGTTCTGGGCCACGGGTAGAGTAGAGTACTGTACTGGGAATAAACACGCTTCCTACAAGGGAGGCGCCCAGCGCCCTTCTTGTCTCTGCATTGAGAAACATGGTTGAAAGTTTTTATTTGACATGTCTGCAGCTAATGCTGCGTTCAAAAATTGTTTTTATTACAACAGAAAAAGATCTCAAAACTTGGAATCTTGGATACTTGGCATTGTAAGCGTTGGAAATGTTTATAAATGGCCTCTTTGAACTATCCTTGCGGTAATGCACAAAGTTAGAATATTGCTTCACGCATGCGTATTAGGCAAAGTTATTCTTTTGGTAGGATGGCTTGCGCACATGCTGGAGTCCTCCTCCACAGCGAAGCAAAGCTTGCATACTTGCAATGCAAAAAGTGGTAGCTTGCTATGTCCGTCGCGCGGCTATGCAGATTTGAACCGTTAGATTGTGCTTCATATGTGTCGCGCGGCTATGCAGATTTGAACCGTTAGATCGTGCTTCATACCTGTTGAGTTGAATGCATAAATTTTCCATAATTTTTTTCAAAAATCATTAGATTGCTGCCATTTTGAAAAAAATCAAGATCTCCAAAAACGTCCACGGCAGATTTACAGCAAAGTACCATGAGTTCCTGTTAAACCATTCAATTCAAAGGAAAATGCCATAGAATTTTACACCCACCTTTTAAAGATTTGAGCCCTATGCTCCGATGCTCCTCTCCCCGGAGATTTCTGCACATCTCTCTGCAAGGCAGGGCCGAAGCCAGTGGAGGGTCCGCCCCCAGAAGGCCATTTATCGGAAATTTCACTCCACTTGTCGGATTTTCGTTGTTGTTACAGGCCCACATTTAGAAGATTTTACTGGGAAAATGATGCAAAGAACATGAATTTATTGACTTTCGAGGATAAATTTTGACATGAATTTTGAATCTACAGCATTTTTTTCTTCATATTGACCAATTTTGAAGGCTCCAACCTTAAAACTACAAAATATTTCCAAAATCTAGTCATTAAAGGAGCACATCAGTCCTTTCGTGCATGTTTTAACGTATGTTCCCAAAATTAGGGTTGTTGCTGTTGTTCATTTTATAGCGTCGGAAAATTTTGGTTCTTTGCCCCCCTAAGAATTAAGGCTGGTATCGGGCCTGCTGCAATGGCGCGTACCTTGTAGGAGCTGTGTTTATTCCCACTACTGTACGGTACACAGAGTCAGTCCCGTCAAGGTCAACATGACGTATGAACAACTTTGTGGTTTCAAATTCCGGTGTTGATGTAATACGAGATCAATTGCTATACGAGTTGGCCATAGCAGTATTTCTATTGACCATGGCCATAGGGAACCTGACAGCGTGATTTTTGATTGTTCAACAAACACAAACAGATGTTGAAAATCCTTTTCTTATGATATAGACAGATTGGGTCACGGGTGCAAGCACTATTCCTGAAGGGTAGGTGCCGTTGTCCCTGCCTTGAGCAAATCGTTTTAATAAGTTTTTATTTGACATGTCTGCAGCTATTGCTGCGTTCAAAAATTGTTGATTACAAAGGAAATGACCAGTTGAGTCTGTTGAATTGTGTCAATTTAAGCGTCATAAATGTTTATAAACGGCCTCTTCAAACTATTCTTGCGGTAATGCACAAAATTAGAAGACCGCTTCACGCATGCGTATTACGCAAACTTATTCTTTTGGTACGAGCCATCAGCATTCTCATTGGCTTGCGCACATGCTCGAGTCCTCCTCCACAGCGAAGCAAGTTCTGCATGGTATGGGTTGTGCCATTTTTAGGGTACTTTTTTTTATGATAGAGTCCGGATTTATGGGTATGGTTTCAACGATCTTTATATTTTCCGGATTTATGGGTATGATTTTTTTGTAAAATTTCATTTATGGGTATAATTTTCAGAACGTTTGGTAGCTTTACTTTACGCTTTGAATGGCATTACCCCGTATCATGGAAGTTTAAATTACGTTCTTGCCTGGAGGAAGATGAAATTATGAAGCCTATTGTGATGAATACCATAGAAGCTCTATGAAGCCCCCCGGGAGCTTATTTGATTTCAGACACTCCAGAGGGGTGCTTGAAAGAGAGGGGGCTTATTAGAGAGGGGGCTTATTCAAAAAGTCAAATCACGAGGATATATATGATAGCTTTTTAGTTCTTTTGCACCATATTTTGCGGATTCAACATACAATTTTATGAGTCAATATTTTTCAAAATTACAGCGTATTTTACATTTCAGCTCATTTTAGGATGTGACGTCATTACATTTCTAATTCATAAACCAGATGAGTGACAGACTTTTGCTTGATACCATATTATAGACATCCATAAACTATGGGTTTCTTCCAAATTGCTTCATGTTGCATCAAACAGTTTAGAAATCATGATGGTTTTAAGTTTTTTTGAAATTTTTTCTGGAACCCTTGAATGAGAAGAGAAACACTCTAATTCTGAAAATATTGTAGATTTCAGAAAAGTCCAACGGTAGAATTATAGAGAAATAGCTAAAGTTTCTTTGAAGTCATTCAGTTCAAAGAAATAGGTCACTCAATTTTACACCAGCCTTTTTAAAGATTTGGAACCTATGCTCCATAAGCATAGATAGAATGTGCAGTTTCTTGTTTATACTTTCAGGTTTGGGATCTTCGAACTTTGAAGACGATCAAAGAATTAACTGGTTTAAATCACTGGGTTCGGGCGTTATGTACAAATGATTCTTATTTGTTCAGTGGATCTTACCAAACGATACTTGTAAGTACATCTTGGCTATTTCACCCCCTGTAGAGACTATATATGCCCCTGTGATAAACAAAGCGAGATGATTTGTTTTCAGGAGGCAAAGTCTCTCAGAAGGTTGATTCAATTTAAGGGGACATATACCAGGTTACTAGAAAAGGCGAAATAGTTCTTAAATATTTCCATGTAATCTTGGAAAAGGAAATAAAATTGTGGAATGCTGTTCATGCAAATATACCCTATTCCCTAGCTGAGAAACGTCAAGAAATGTACTTGAATCAGCCCCCCTGTTTGTGATTTTAAGCAGATTTGGATTACTTCGCAAAATTTTCCAATCTGCATTTAGTTGCAAAAAAATAAGGCTCTGTTATGAGCAAAGATGCTGATTCATTGAAAACCCTACATTTAAAAATTGAGCGACCCATTCTGCTTCCCCTGCCCCCACTTTGACCCATTTTTCTCCCCACTCTACCTTATACATACGAGGATATGAAATTTAAATCAATCAGTTTTCTTGGTAACGAACGGATTCTGAATTTCAGTTAATAATCATGAATTAAATTTCAGGTATGGGATTTACAATCTTTGGAATGCATTCGTTCCCTTGAGACATCTGGAGGCAGTGTTTACTCAATCGCAGTCACGAGACAACATATAGCTTGTGGTACATATGAAAATTGTATACATGTGAGTACATCCTGACTTAAAACTTTTTTGTTTTTTAAGACCTTGCTTCCTCTATTGTTTTATTTAAAGTACACGTATTTTTTTATAAGAAACTGCCCATAAGAAACTCAACTCTCAGATCGCCAAAAAATTAAGAAACTCCAGTACTGGGAAAATATACTGTAAGAAATTATTTTTTTTTTTATTCAATATAAAATTTTACAAACAAACTACTTCAAAGCACTACGTATGAGCTACTTTACTACACTACAAGGACGATACCACGGAGTGCAAGAGACCATGACAACTCCGCAGTCATTAACATAGAGAACGTGTAACTAAACTAAAATTAAATGACGTACAGCTACGAAAAATACACATGAACAATTTCTACTGATAAATACTAAGGTTCGTTTCACATTGTATGTCGAGCTAACTTTGGGCAATCAGGTCTTTTATCACTAGAATTGGTGAACTGGAGATTTAATTTTTTTTTTTCATTTTGATAAAGGAAATCCTTAACATGTTTTGATTTATTTTCACTTGTTTCCTGTATCATATTACTCATAAGGTACTTGAGTAATGTCTAAACATTTGAAAGGCTTTAAAAATGTTGTTTTGAAATGTCCACGAGGGAACAGGTAGTGAACATGAAGATTGTTATGGAACCTCTAAGAAACTCGTAAGAAACTCTGAGTACTCAAAATCTGATAATTTTAAGAAACTTTTAGTACTGGCCCAAATTCTTAGTTTCTTATAAAAAAATACGTGTAAGGTAATTTAGGCCTGCTATGCATGCCCCACCCAGGCATGGGACCTCTACAGGGTGTCCCAAAAAATTGTGCCCCCTTTACTTGAAGATGGCAACAAAACAGCAAAGATTCACGACAAAAATTTGCATGATGTTGCTCTTCAGGTATTCAATTAAAGTTTGCTACCATCCCCGTAAAAATCCGTTGAAAAATGATAGAGCTATGATCTTCGGGAGACCAAATTTACCTCATGACTGAAACCAGCGGTCGGACATTTTGTATTACTATTTTGCAGCGAAATGTGATCAATGGATTTTAGAGGATTCCTCTTCCTTAGGAATCAGCCTGTTGTATGTTGAAAGTGGGTAGGTGCACAGCTTGCTAGTCGAACACTGTTTGTACCAAAGCTCAAATTAATGTTTGTGTATTTGTTTCCTTAATCTTAGTGTACCTTCCTTTTTTCAGGTTTGGGACATAAACACTTACAAACAAGTCAGTACGTTATCAGGTAAGGTCTGCCTTTGATCTTACTCGTTGATTTTTGCTCTACGACAAAGATTGTAGCAGTTTTGTGTTACTTTGGATTGTAATTGGAAAAGCATTTTGAATCACCTTTTTGGGAAGATTTTGCGGCAGTGTAAATATGTTTACGACATTCAGAAAAGGTTGCTAGAAGTATCCAGGAAAGGATTTCATTGCTTTTAAAAATACTAGAAGATTAATGAACGCCCTATAGTCCACGTTCTTTTAACCTTCCCCTTTCCTGTCTCAATTCCATGTATTTTCTTTACTTAAGGTCACGTGGGAACAGTTTATGATTTGCAAGTGATGCAGATGGTTGATACAACAAAGATAATCAGTGCTTCATATGATCGATCACTGAGGGTAATTTGATTGCTCTATCTCTTCTCACGTTTGTTTCTCATCCTAATTGGACTAGTAAATCCCCGCATATAAAGCATAGGGCTCAAATCTTTCAAATCTTTAAAAAGCTCGGTGTAAAATTCTATTACATTTTTCTTTGAATTGGATTGCTTGAAAGGAACTTATGGTACTTTGCTGTAAATCTGCAGTGGAAATTTTATGATATCTTCATTTTTTTCAAAATGGTGGCAATTTGATAATTTTTGAAAAAATTCATGGAAAATTTGAGAAAATTAAATCATTGTAAATCCTAAACTAATAGAGGAAACATTACATAACCTTAAAGAAAACCATAGTTTATGGAGGTCTACAAGATGGTGGCAAGCAGAAATCTGTAGCTTTTGTAGTTTAGAATTTAGAAATTTGATGACGTCATAGCCTCAAATTTAATAAATGCCGCCATATTGAAACTAATCAAGATATCAATTAATTGCCACGGCAGATTTACAACAAAAAACCCTAAGTTCCTTCCAAGCTATTTATTTCAAAGAAAACGGCAATAATATTTTACACCGACCTTTTTAAAGATTTGAGCCCTATGTTCGCATATAAGAACCTACTTTTTTGAGAACTAGGCTGAAATAGGTTCTTATTTTAAAGGTACTAAGCCAGATTTCAAGGTATTATGGTTCTTATTTGAAGAGTACCTTGCGTAGGCCATTTTAGAACCTTTGTCAATGATTTTCAGCCCTATTATTTGTTTTGGCAAGGTTATATAAAGATAAACGATCTCTTTTTGTTTATCAAACAAGCAACATTGCATAATTATGCCGACGATAATACTCTGGCTTATTTTTCCAGGACCCTATCAGATTTGATTGGGGTACTGGAAGAAGAAGCTGGAGTTGCTTTGACTTGGCTGAAACAGAATCAAATGATTGCTAACCCAGAAAAATTCCATGCACTCCTTATTAGAAAGGATCAAACAAATACCTGCGGAGAGAATATCAACATCCAAGGCAAAATTATCCAGTCGGAAGAAACAGTCAAATTGCTAGGTATTCAGCTAGATTATAAGCTAAATTTTGAACAGCATATCTCTGAACTTTGCAGAAAAGCAGCATCACAACTTAATGTGTTAAAAAGACTCAAACAATTCATTGGCTTTAATGAAAGGAAAATTCTTGTGCAAAGTTTTGTATATTCCAATTTCAACTATTGCCCGCTAGTATGGTACTTCTCATCAGCTAAGTCTTTGCAAAAAATTGAGAAGATTCAAGAACGTGCTCTTCGATTTTTGTACAATGATCACCAATCTTCTTACAGTGAATTACTCTTGAAATCAGAAAGATGTACTATGCATGTTTCCCGTCTTAGAATTCTCTGTATAGAAGTTTTCAAGACCTTGAAACATCTCAACCCATCTTTCATGCGTGATATTTTCAAAATAAGATCTTCCAGATATTCATCACGAAATCCGTACGACTTACAACATTATAGACCAAATCAAGTCACTTTTGGTTTAAACAGTCTTCGATCACTGGGACCTCAAATCTGGAATGCATTGCCAAATGAAACTAAATCTGCCGACAACTTAAATTCTTTTAAACGCATGATAAAACAATGGAATGGACCAAATTGTAAATGCAATGCTTGTCAACATTCACCCGAATTTTAGAAAATTATCTGGATTATGAAATAGTAGAAAATATTTGTATATTTGTTACGCCTGTCAATTCAATTATATCTTGTAAACTTTGCCCATATATGTCTTGAATATTTAACTTATTTAACTTATCTATTAATTTCTTCATTTCTTAATTTATATATTTGTATGTTCGATTTGGATTAGTTGTATATATTGTAAATATGTATAGCTAGATAAAGATAATCGAATGAAAATAAGTTGACAAACAAAAAAACAAACAAATAATATATTACCTAATAACCAATGCTAAGCTTTCAAGCAGCAGGGGAGGAGATTTAAACATTAAAAGCCCACTGGGACAAAAATGAACTTAACACTGACAATCCAAAAATCAACCTTGGTACCCCTGCTATAAGAACATATTTTTCATCAAACTGAAACAGGTTCTTAATTACAAGGTGCATAAGTTAGGAAAAACAGCCTGTAGGTTCTTATTTTTTTAGGTTCTTATATTAGATTTACTGTAGGTCCGTTTCTTATCTTGATTTTGGAAATACAGTAAGCTCCCGCATATAGGAAACTCTAAATTTATATCAAACTTTTTAGTTTCTTGTATACGAGAAAGGCTAGCTTCACAAAGGCTAGCAGATTTCTTTTATGTTCAACAATAAACTTCCCTTTCTTATAGGATTCTTTCTGTCAAATAGCATTTTCAAATTCTAAAGCCAGTCGGTTTTTTCTTTGTTTTTGTCTGGTATGTTAATGAAATGTCTTTAATTCTAGGTATGGAGTTTGGACAACATGAACTGTGTACAAACTTTGATACGTCATCAAGGCAGTGTTACTTCGCTAGCTGTGTCGAGAGGAAGATTGTTTTCCGGAGCTGTTGATAGCACTGTGAAGGTAAACATTTTCATCAAATCCTTTCATTCAATAGAATTACTTTTAGAGCTGTTTTGTCATAGAAGTTGTTGTAGTTATTGTGTGAGCCTGTCTCAAATGTTTCATCAGAAATTGCTTCCTTGCGTACATTCTATTTTTTATAAGGAACAGCTTATAAGAATCATATTTCGAAAGTTAAGAAACCGTGCTGCCTGGATTGAAAAACCTAAGAAACTTGGGTACTTTAGAGCTTTCATTTTCCCAATTCAATCAAGAAAGTTTTGACATTGTTTTGAGTACGAATTATGTTATTGCTTGTTTTGAGATCTTTCTAAGTAATTTGGGAGCCCTTCGAACAAAAATGAATCAACTCTACAGGTATGAAAAATAAAAGGAATCTCACCAGAAACTGTTTGTACTCATAGAAAAGATGAGTATATCATAAGAACCTTCACTTTCTGAGTTTTGTGAGGCAAAGACCGTGTTCTCCTACCATTTGAAATTTACAATAATTCACCCGAGTCTATGCTTGTCAAGAAGATAAATCCAACAGACTGGACAATAAGAAATTACAACTTCCCTAAACATGCATATGATTCTTTCCACTAGGTATGGCAATAGATATGCGGAAAGAAACTCGAATTGTCTATGGATACGAAGGCTGCGAGCTGCCTGGCGAAGAAATCAGCTATGGCCATCTGGTGTCGGATAGTGACGAAAGAAAACCCACAAGGAGAGGTCAGTGAAATCAATATTCCCTTCCCTGAAAGCCCTGACAAAACAAGTCACATCTTTGGTGAAAGATATGAGACTTAAAACTGAGGATTCTTCTCTCTGTTTTATCACGAATCACAGATTGAAATGTCCACAACAGAAGAACAAAAACAAATATTGACAAGATCTGCTAACGAGTGAAGTGTCAGTCGGTGGCAGCATAGGTTCCAAATTTTTAAATCGGTGTAAAATGATTTGTGTAATTTCGTTGAAATTACAATGGTCTTAAGTGTTTTCAAAATCTTCCTTGAATTCTTAAAATAGAAGAAAAACACTCTCATTCTCAAAATATTCAAGATTTCAGAAAATTTTAACGGTAGGGTTATAGTAAGGTTTGTTTCAAGTCATTCATTGAAAGGACATAATCATAGAATTTTACACCGAAATCTTTAAAGATTTGCAACCTATGCTGTCAGTACCTGTAATAGACCTTACAAAAAAGGCCTGGATCGAGCGATATTTTTATACATTTTTATACGAGAGCTTCGATTGGGGGGTGGTAGAGCTTCTATCACTATTGTGCACTTTCGAAAATTCTACAAAACGTATGAACAATCGTTCGATTCAGATTCTTGTTGGTATGGCTTAAAGGGGCTCCGTCGTCAAACAGTCAACAAATCCGTAAACTCGCACGTGTCGGGGATTATCCATTGTTCATCCATTGTTCTCTGCAGTTTGTTTGATGGCTTCACCCAAGCCACCAGAAAGTGACCGTTAAAAATCCACTTATATCTGAGCAATCGTAGAAGATATGAATGTTTGGTTTGTTCCTTAGTGAAGTACAAGGATTAATGGCCAAACAGCAACTTTCTTTTTGAAAAAAATACGAAAATCCTGTGTGATATCACTCACCTTTCAAAAAAACTGCAAAATCATCGTTTTGTTTACGTTTTGACGACGGAGCCCCTTTAAAGGTCTACTGCGGTGTAAGGATTTGTGTGTGGGGGGGGGGGGAGGGCGAAAATGAATTTTGAAAAATTCCTAGTAATGACGATTTGAAACATCTGCTAAATATTAGAATAACCTATTTAGAAAGATAGAATGTATTTTGATAGTTAAATATTGCTTATTTTGTAGCAAGTGGTATGACGACTTTAGGAATAAAAATGACGATAGGGTAGAGGGGTAGTCTATTGAGTGATTAATTGAGTAGTGAGTAAGTGGATTAATTGATTTTGTTTTATTATATAGTAGAAACCCGCATAAAAGAAGCTAAGTTTTCTTGAGGCAGCCTGAATGAGGTTCTTGATTAACTGATGCCATAATCAAGTGCAGCCTGCAAGGTTCTAGCCTTCGCGTAGACCCAAGGCAAGCTTTTGCTCTTTGTCTCGTAGACCCTTTCCTCCTTTGGGATAATGGGTCTACGCGTAGGCTAGCAAGGTTCTTAAAAAGGTGCTTATAGTTGGTACAGTGCAAATGTGTCTTTATACATGCCAGTGCATTCCTTCTATAAATTGAATTGTTGTTCAATATATTTCCTGTTGATAAAGTTTACATCATGAAAGATTTTGCAATTTTGAAGTAAAGTAACACTTTATACAAAGACCTTTAGAAATCTCAACCACTTGCGGGTTCTTGTTTAAAAAATTGCAACAATGGAATTTCAGCCTCAAGGTTCTTTTATGCGGGTTTCTACTGTATTAATTGACTGATTGATTAGTTGATTGGTCGATCGATCGAGGAACTGATTGACTGATAAACTAGGATTGTACAATCTTCTGTCAACAATTTTGATACGAAGAAATACGAATTCAGCCAGTGATGGACATTTTGCCAAGTATTAGGGGCGAGGCTATTCTTTCAGTGAAAAAGCATTGTTCATTTCTGTTATTTCGAGCAAAAGATCTTTGTTCTAGCCAACGTTGGGGGCGATCGCCTCCAATTCTCCAAAGAAATCCCTTGTTCTAAATTTTATAAGGCCTTTAAAAATAGATTTCCATGAAGACTTGCACACGAAATGAAAGCCAGGAGCCTAGAATTCAACAATTGAAAAACAGTTGCAACATAACCTTACCAAAACAACACGGGTATTTTTCGCTGCACAAATAAGCAATCTTGTTTGACTATTTCACCGTTTTGGTTGTTGTATTGCCAAATTTGATCGTTGTCAACAATAACGAAAAAGACTTAGCTGTCTCCTGTAGATCGCTGTTTGAAATCTTCTGAACTGTAAACCCTACAGTTCCTGATACAGTAAGCAGGCTTTTTCTTGGACTTGCTTAAGTCGTCTTGCAAGACAATTTGGGTAAGTCCCCGGTAAGTCTAGCCTATGCTATGCTTTCATCAAAGCATATCTTTAATTGTTCCTCAAATTATTTACCACTGCGCCCTGGTCGTTAAATCGACATTTGTCTATTCAGATGCTCTTTCATTTCCTCGAAAAAACTGAATCGATATTCGTAATTTTTACAGTAAGCTATTTCTGTTATATTTTCGATATTACCTGTGTCGTAATCTCGAAAAGTTTTGTTTGTAAATACTCTAAATTCATCTCTTTGATTGTATTATTTTGACGCGCGAATAAGAAGTCAGGACGATTCACTCTTAGCTCTTTCATGTATTATTTCTTCGCTGCTAGCATAAAACTGGAGTGAAACTAGAACAAAAGTCGAGGCTATACTCTTTGAAAAATTGCCATTTTTGGGCTAATCGATTTTTGGGCTAATCGATTTTCGGGCAAAAACAAAGGCTATACCCTTTGAAAAACTGGCATTTCTGGACCCCTTCATTTTTGCGTAAAAACAAACGCTATAGCCTTTGAAAAATTGACATTTCTGGACCCCTTGATTTTTTGGCAAAAACAAAGGCTTTTGCCTTTGAAATATTGGCATTTCTGGACCTCTTCATTTTTGGGCAAACACAAAGGCGTCATTTTAAGAATATGGCCTTTTAAAATTTCGCATTTCTGGACCCCTTGATTTTTGGGCAAAAACAAAGGCTATAGCCTTTGAAAAGTTCGCATTTCTGGACCCCTTGATTTTTGGGCAAAAACAAAGGCTATAGCCTTTGAAAAATCGGCTTTTCTGGACCCCTTCATTTTTCGGCAAAAACAAAGGCTGTAGCCTTTGAAAAATTGGCATTTCTGGACCTCTTCATTTTTGGGCAAAAACAAAGGCTATAGCCTTTGAAAATTTCGCATTTCTGGACCCCTTGATTTTTGGGCAAAAACAAAGGCTATAGCCTTTGAAAATTTCGCATTTCTGGACCCCTTCATTTTTGGGCAAAAACAAAGGCTATAGCCTTTGAAAATTTCGCATTTCTGGACCCCTTGATTTTTGGGCAAAAACAAAGGCTATAGCCTTTGAAAAATTGGTATTTCTGGACCCCTTGATTTTTGGGCAAAAACAAAGGCTATAGCCTTTGAAAAATTGGTAATTCTGGACCCCTTCATTTTTGGGCAAAAACAAAGGCTATAGCCTTTGAAAATTTCGCATTTCTGGACCTCTTCATTTTTGGGCAAAAACAAAGGCTATAGCCTTTGAAAAATTGGTATTTCTGGACCCCTTGATTTTTGGGCAAAAACAAAGGCTATAGCCTTTGAAAATTTCGCATTTCTAGACCCCTTGATTTTTGGGCAAAAACAAAGGCTATAGCCTTTGAAAATTTCGCATTTCTAGACCCCTTCATTTTTGGGCAAAAAAAAATTGGCATTTCTGGACCCCTTCATTTTTTGGCAAAAACAAAGGCTATAGCCTTTGAAAATTTCGCATTTCTGGACCCCTTCATTTTTGGGCAAAAACAAAGGCTATAGCCTTTGAAATATTGGTATTTCTGGACCCCTTGATTTTTGGGCAAAAACAAAGGCTTTTGCCTTTGAAATATTGGCATTTCTGGACCCCTTGATTTTTGGGCAAAAAACAAAGGCTATAGCCTTTGAAAAATAGGCTTTTCTGGACCCCTTCATTTTTGGGCAAAAACAAAGGCTATAGCCTTTGAAAATTTGGCATTTCTGGACCTCTTCATTTTTGGGCAAAAACAAAGGCTATAGCCTTTGAAAAATTGGCATTTCTGGACCCCTTGATTTTTGGGCAAAAACAAAGGCTATAGCCTTTGAAAAGTTGGCATTTCTGGACCCCTTCATTTTTGGGCAAAAACAAAGGCTATAGCCTTTGAAAAATTGGCATTTCTGGACCCCTTCATTTTTGGGCAAAAAACAAAGGCTATAGCCTTTGAAAAATTGGCATTTCTGGACCCCTTGATTTTTGGGCAAAAACAAAGGCTATAGCCTTTGAAAAATTGGTATTTCTGGACCCCTTGATTTTTGGGCAAAAACAAAGGCTATAGCCTTTGAAAAATTGGTATTTCTGGACCCCTTGATTTTTGGGCAAAAACAAAGGCTATTGCCTTTGAAAAATTGGCATTTCTGGACCCCTTGATTTTTGGGCAAAAAAAAAGGCTATAGCCTTTGAAAAATTGGTAATTCTGGACCCCTTCATTTTTGGGCAAAAACAAAGGCTATAGCCTTTGAAAATTTCGCATTTCTGGACCTCTTCATTTTTGGGCAAAAACAAAGGCTATAGCCTTTGAAAATTTCGCATTTCTGGACCTCTTCATTTTTGGGCAAAAACAAAGGCTATAGCCTTTGAAAAATTGGCATTTCTGGACCCCTTGATTTTTGGGCAAAAACAAAGGCTATTGCCTTTGAAAAATTGGCATTTCTGGACCCCTTGATTTTTGGGCAAAAACAAAGGCTATAGCCTTTGAAAAATTGGTATTTCTGGACCCCTTGATTTTTGGGCAAAAACAAAGGCTATAGCCTTTGAAAATTTCGCATTTCTGGACCTCTTCATTTTTGGGCAAAAACAAAGGCTATAGCCTTTGAAAAATTGGTATTTCTGGACCCCTTGATTTTTGGGCAAAAACAAAGGCTATAGCCTTTGAAAAATCGGCTTTTCTGGACCCCTTCATTTTTGGGCAAAAACAAAGGCTATAGCCTTTAAAAATTTCGCATTTCTGGACCTCTTGATTTTTGGGCAAAAACAAAGGCTATAGCCTTTGAAATATTGGTATTTCTGGACCCCTTCATTTTTGGGCAAAAACAAAGGCTATAGCCTTTGAAAATTTCGCATTTCTAGACCCCTTCATTTTTGGGCAAAAAAAAATTGGCATTTCTGGACCTCTTCATTTTTGGGCAAAAACAAAGGCTATAGCCTTTGAAAAGTTCGCATTTCTGGACCCCTTGATTTTTGGGCAAAAACAAAGGCTATAGCCTTTGAAAAATTGGCATTTCTGGACCCCCTCATTTTTGGGCAAAAAACAAAGGCTATAGCCTTTGAAAAATTGGTATTTCTGGACCCCTTGATTTTTGGGCAAAAACAAAGGCTATAGCCTTTGAAAATTTCGCATTTCTGGACCCCTTGATTTTTGGGCAAAAACAAAGGCTATAGCCTTTGAAAAATTGGCATTTCCGGACCCCTTGATGTTTGGGCAAAAACAAAGGCTATAGCCTTTGAAAAATTGGTATTTCTGGACCCCTTGATTTTTGGGAAAAAACAAAGGCTATTGCCTTTGAAAAATTGGCATTTCTGGACCCCTTGATTTTTGGGCAAAAACAAAGGCTATAGCCTTTGAAAATTTCGCATTTCTGGACCCCTTCGATTTTTGGGCAAAAACAAAGGCTATAGCCTTTGAAATATTGGTATTTCTGGACCCCTTGATTTTTTGGCAAAAACAAAGGCTATAGCCTTTAAAAAGTTCGCATTTCTGGACCCCTTGATTTTTGGGCAAAAGCAAAGGCTATAGCCTTTGAAAAATTGGCATTTCTGGACCCCTTCATTTTTGGGCAAAAACAAAGGCTATAGCCTTTGAAAAGTTCGCATTTCTGGACCCCTTGATTTTTGGGCAAAAACAAAGGCTATAGCCTTTGAAAAATTGGTATTTCTGGACCCCTTCATTTTTGGGCAAAAACAAAGGCTATAGCCTTTGAAAATTTCGCATTTCTGGACCCCTTGATTTTTGGGCAAAAACAAAGGCTATAGCCTTTGAAAAATTGGCATTTCTGGACCCCTTCATTTTTGGGCAAAAACAAAGGCTATAGCTTTTGAAAAGGAGGCATTTCTGGACCCCTTGATTTTTGGGCAAAAACAAAGGCTATAGCCTTTGAAAAATTGGCATTTCTGGACCCCTTCATTTTTGGGCAAAAAACAAAGGCTATAGCCTTTGAAAAATTGGTATTTCTGGACCCCTTGATTTTTGGGCAAAAACAAAGGCTATAGCCTTTGAAAATTTCGCATTTCTGGACCCCTTGATTTTTGGGCAAAAACAGAGGCTATAGCCTTTGAAATATTGGTATTTCTGGACCCCTTGATATTTGGGCAAAAACAAAGGCTATAGCCTTTGAAAAATTGGCATTTCTGGACCCCTTGATTTTTGGGCAAAAACAAAGGCTATAGCCTTTGAAAAATTGGCATTTCTGGACCCCTTGATTTTTGGGCAAAAACAAAGGCTATAGTCTTTGAAAATTTCGCATTTCCGGACCCCTTGATTTTTGGGCAAAAACAAAGGCTTTAGCCTTTGAAATATTGGTATTTCTGGACCCCTTGATTTTTTGGCAAAAACAAAGGCTATAGCCTTTGAAAAGTTCGCATTTCCGGACCCCTTGATTTTTGGGCAAAAACAAAGGCTATAGCCTTTGAAAAAGTGGTATTTCTGGACCCCTTCATTTTTGGGCAAAAACAAAGGCTATAGCCTTTGAAAAATTGGTATTTCTGGACCCCTTGATTTTTGGGAAAAAACAAAGGCTTTTGCCTTTGAAATATTGGCATTTCTGGACCTCTTCATTTTTGGGCAAAAACAAAGGCTATAGCCTTTGAAAATTTCGCATTTCCGGACCCCTTCGATTTTTGGGCAAAAACAAAGGCTTTAGCCTTTGAAATATTGGTATTTCTGGACCCCTTGATTTTTTGGCAAAAACAAAGGCTATAGCCTTTAAAAAGTTCGCATTTCCTGGACCCCTTGATTTTTGGGCAAAAACAAAGGCTATAGCCTTTGAAATATTGGTATTTCTGGACCCCTTCATTTTTGGGCAAAAACAAAGGCTATAGCCTTTGAAAATTTCGCATTTCTGGACCCCTTGATTTTTGGGAAAAAACAAAGGCTTTAGCCTTTGAAATATTGGCATTTCTGGACCCCTTGATTTTTGGGCAAAAACAAAGGCTATAGCCTTTGAAAATTTCGCATTTCCGGACCCCTTGATTTTTGGGCAAAAACAAAGGCTTTAGCCTTTGAAATATTGGTATTTCTGGACCCCTTGATTTTTTGGCAAAAACAAAGGCTATAGCCTTTAAAAAGTTCGCATTTCCGGACCCCTTGATTTTTGGGCAAAAACAAAGGCTATAGCCTTTGAAATATTGGTATTTCTGGACCCCTTCATTTTTGGGCAAAAACAAAGGCTATAGCCTTTGAAAATTTCGCATTTCTGGACCCCTTGATATTTGGGCAAAAACAAAGGCTATAGCCTTTGAAAAATTGGAATTTTTGGACCCCTTGATTTTTTGGGCAAAAACAAAGGCTATAGCCTTTGAAATATTGGTATTTCTGGACCCTTTAATATTTGGGCAAAAACAAAGGCTATAGCCTTTGAAAAGTTCACATTTCTGGACCCCTTGATAATTGGGCAAAAACAAAGGCTATAGCCTTTGAAAAATTGGCATTTCTGGATCTCTTCATTTTTGGGCAAAAACAAAGGCTATAGCCTTTTAAAATTTCGCATTTCTTGACCCCTTGACTTTTCGGCAAAAACAAAAGCTATAGCCTTTGAAAATTTCGCATTTCTGGACCCCTTCATTTTTGGGCAAAAACAAAGGCAATAGGCTTTAGAAAATTGGCATTTTTCTACCCCTTAGATTTTTGGGCAAAAACAAAGGCCATAGCCTTTGAAAATTTTGCATTTCAGGACCCCTTGATTTTTGGGCAAAAACACTGGCTATAGCCTTAGAAAAATTGGTATTTCTGGACCCCTTGATATTTGGGCAAAAACAAAGGCTATAGCCTTTGAAAAATTGGTATTTCTGGACCTCTTGATTTTTGGGCAAAAACAAAGGCTTTTGCCTT
This sequence comes from Aurelia coerulea, assembly GCA_039566865.1. Lineage (NCBI taxonomy): Eukaryota > Metazoa > Cnidaria > Scyphozoa > Semaeostomeae > Ulmaridae > Aurelia > Aurelia coerulea. The sequence goes on from CM076955.1 coordinate 19,753,899, forward strand.
TGAAATATTGGCATTTCTGGACCCCTTGATTTTTGGGCAAAAACAAAGGCTATAGCCTTTGAAAATTTCGAATTTCCGGACCCCTTGATTTTTGGGCAAAAACAAAGGCTTTAGCCTTTGAAATATTGGCATTTTTCTACCCCTTAAATTTTTGGGCAAAAACAAAGGCTATAGCCTTTGAAAATTTCGCATTTCTGGACCCCTTGATTTTTGGGCAAAAACAAAGGCTATAGCCTTTGAAATATTGGTATTTCTGGACCCCTTGATTTTTTGGCAAAAACAAAGGCTATAGCCTTTAAAAAGTTCGCATTTCTGGACCCCTTGATTTTTGGGCAAAAACAAAGGCTATAGCCTTTGAAATATTGGTATTTCTGGACCCCTTCATTTTTGGGCAAAAACAAAGGCTATAGCCTTTGAAAATTTCGCATTTCTGGACCCCTTGATATTTGGGCAAAAACAAAGGCTATAGCCTTTGAAAAATTGGTATTTCTGGACCCCTTGATTTTTGGGCAAAAACAAAGGCTATAGCCTTTGAAATATTGGTATTTCTGGACCCTTTAATATTTGGGCAAAAACAAAGGCTATAGCCTTTGAAAAGTTCACATTTCTGGACCCCTTGATAATTGGGCAAAAACAAAGGCTATAGCCTTTGAAAAATTGGCATTTCTGGATCTCTTCATTTTTGGGCAAACACAAAGGCTATAGCCTTTTAAAATTTCGCATTTCTTGACCCCTTGACTTTTGGGCAAAAACAAAAGCTATAGCCTTTGAAAATTTCGCATTTCTGGACCCCTTCATTTTTGGGCAAAAACAAAGGCTATAGCCTTTGCAAAATTGGCATTTCTGGACCCCTTGATTTTTGGGCAAAAACAAAGGCTATAGCCTTTGAAAATTTCGCATTTCAGGACCCCTTGATTTTTGGGCAAAAACACTGGCTATAGCCTTTGAAAAATTGGTATTTCTGGACCCCTTGATATTTGGGCAAAAACAAAGGCTATAGCCTTTGAAAAATTGGTATTTCTGGACCCCTTGATTTTTGGTCAAAAACAAAGGCTTTTGCCTTTGAAATATTGGCATTTCTGGACCCCTTGATTTTTGGGCAAAAACAAAGGCTATAGCCTTTGAAAATTTCGAATTTCCGGACCCCTTGATTTTTGGGCAAAAACAAAGGCTATAGCCTTTGAAATATTGGTATTTCTGGACCCTTTAATATTTGGGCAAAAACAAAGGCTATAGCCTTTGAAAAGTTCACATTTCTGGACCCCTTGATAATTGGGCAAAAACAAAGGCTATAGCCTTTGAAAAATTGGCATTTCTGGATCTCTTCATTTTTGGGCAAACACAAAGGCTATAGCCTTTTAAAATTTCGCATTTCTTGACCCCTTGACTTTTGGGCAAAAACAAAAGCTATAGCCTTTGAAAATTTCGCATTTCTGGACCCCTTCATTTTTGGGCAAAAACAAAGGCTATAGCCTTTGAAAAATTGGTATTTCTGGACCCCTTGATTTTTGGGCAAAAACAAAGGCTATAGCCTTTGAAAATTTCGCATTTCAGGACCCCTTGATTTTTGGGCAAAAACACTGGCTATAGCCTTTGAAAAATTGGTATTTCTGGACCCCTTGATATTTGGGCAAAAACAAAGGCTATAGCCTTTGAAAAATTGGTATTTCTGGACCCCTTGATTTTTGGTCAAAAACAAAGGCTTTTGCCTTTGAAAAAGTGGCATTTCTGGACCCCTTGATTTTTGGGCAAAAACAAAGGCTATAGTCTTTGAAAAGTGGCATTTCCGGACCCCTTGATTTTTGGGCAAAAACAAAGGCTATAGCCTTTGAAAAATTGGCATTTCTGGACCCCTTGATTTTTGGGCAAAAACAAAGGCTATTGCCTTTGAAAAATTGGCATTTCTGGACCCCTTGATTTTTGGGCAAAAACAAAGGCTATAGCCTTTGAAAAATTGGCATTTCTGGACCCCTTCATTTTTGGGCAAAAACAAAGGCTATAGCCTTTGAAAAATTGGTATTTCTGGACCCCTTGATTTTTGGGCAAAAACAAAGGCTATAGCCTTTGAAAAATTGGCATTTCTGGACCCCTTGATTTTTGGGCAAAAACAAAGGCTATAGCCTTTGAAAAAGTGGTATTTCTGGACCCCTTCATTTTTGGGCAAAAACAAAGGCTATAGCCTTTGAAAAAGTGGCATTTCTGGACCCCTTGATTTTTGGGCAAAAACAAAGGCTATAGCCTTTGAAAATTTGGCATTTCTGGACCCCTTGATTTTTGGGCAAAAACACTTGCTATAGCCTTTGAAAAATTGGTATTTCTGGACCCCTTGATATTTGGGCAAAAACAAAGGCTATAGCCTTTGAAAATATCGCATTTCTTGACCCCTTGATTTTTGGGCAAAAACAAAGGCTATAGCCTTTGAAAATTTCGCATTTCTGGACCCCTTCATTTTTGGGCAAAAACAAAGGCTATAGCCTTTGAAAAATTGGTATTTCTGGACCCCTTGATTTTTGGGCAAAAACAAAGGCTATAGCCTTTGAAAATTTCGCATTTCTGGACCCCTTGATTTTTGGGCAAAAACACTTGCTATAGCCTTTGAAAAATTGGTATTTCTAGACCCCTTGATTTTTGGGCAAAAACAAAGGCTTTTGCCTTTGAAATATTGGCATTTCTGGACCCCTTGATTTTTGGGCAAAAACAAAAGGCTATAGCCTTTGAAAATTTCGAATTTCCGGACCCCTTGATTTTTGGGCAAAAACAAAGGCTTTAGCCTTTGAAATATTGGTATTTCTGGACCCCTTGATTTTTGGGAAAAAAAAAGGGTTTAGCCTTTGAAATATTGGTATTTCTGGACCCCTTGATTTTTTGGCAAAAACAAAGGCTATAGCCTTTAAAAAGTTCGCATTTCTGGACCCCTTGATTTTTGGGCAAAAACAAAGGCTATAGCCTTTGAAATATTGGTATTTCTGGACGCCTTCATTTTTGGGCAAAAACAAAGGCTATAGCCTTTGAAAATTTAGCATTTCTGGACCCCTTGATTTTTGGGCAAAAACAAAGGCTATAGCCTTTGAAATATTGGTATTTCTGGACCCTTTAATATTTGGGCAAAAACAAAGGCTATAGCCTTTGAAAAGTTCACATTTCTGGACCCCTTGATAATTGCTCAAAAACAAAGGCTATAGCCTTTGAAAAATGGGCATTTCTGGATCTCTTCATTTTTGGGCAAACACAAAGGCTATAGCCTTTTAAAATTTCGCATTTCTTGACCCCTTGATTTTTGGGCAAAAACAAAGGCTATAGCCTTTGAAAATTTCGCATTTCTGGACCCCTTCATTTTTGGGCAAAAACAAAGGCTATAGCCTTTGAAAAATTGGTATTTCTGGACCCCTTGATTTTTGGGCAAAAACAAAGGCTATAGCCTTTGAAAATTTCGCATTTCTGGACCCCTTGATTTTTGGGCAAAAACACTGGCTATAGCCTTAGAAAAATTGGTATTTCTGGACCCCTTGATATTTGGGCAAAAACAAAGGCTATAGCCTTTGAAAATTGGCATTTCTGGACCCCTTGATTTTTGGGCAAAAACAAAGGCTATAGCCTTTGAAAAATTGGCATTTCTGGACCCCTTGATTTTTGGGCAAAAACAAAGGCTATAGCCTTTGAAAATTTGGCATTTCTGGACCCCTTGATTTTTGGGCAAAAACAAAGGCTATAGCCTTTGAAAAATTGGCATTTCTGGACCCCTTGATTTTTTGGCAAAAACAAAGGCTATAGCCTTTGAAAATTTCGCATTTCTGGACCCCTTGATTTTTGGGCAAAAACAAAGGCTATAGCCTTTGAAAAATTGGTATTTCTGGACCCCTTGATGTTTGGGCAAAAACAAAGGCTATAGCCTTTGAAAAATTGGCATTTCTGGACCCCTTGATTTTTGGGCAAAAACAAAGGCTATTGCCTTTGAAAAAGTGGCATTTCTGGACCCCTTGATTTTTGGGCAAAAACAAAGGCTATAGTCTTTTAAAATTTCGAATTTCCGGACCCCTTGATTTTTGGGCAAAAACAAAGGCTATAGCCTTTGAAAATTTCGCATTTCAGGACCCCTTGATTTTTGGGCAAAAACACTGGCTATAGCCTTAGAAAAATTGGTATTTCTGGACCCCTTGATTTTGGGCAAAAACAAAGGCTATAGCCTTTGAAAAATTGGTATTTCTGGGCCCCTTGATTTTTGGGCAAAAACAAAGGCTTTTGCCTTTGAAATATTGGCATTTCTGGACCCCTTGATTTTTTGGCAAAAACAAAGGCTATAGCCTTTAAAAAGTTCACATTTCTGGACCCCTTGATTTTTGGGCAAAAACAAAGGCTATAGCCTTTGAAATATTGGTATTTCTGGACCCCTTCATTTTTCGGCAAAAACAAAGGCTATAGCCTTTGAAAAATTTGCATTTCTGGACCCCTTCATTTTTGTGCAACAACAAAGGCTATAGCCTTTGAAAAATTGGCATTTCTGGACCCCTTGATTTTTGGGCAAAAAACAAAGGCTATAGCCTTTGAAAATTTCGCATTTCTGGACCCCTTGCTTTTTGGGCAAAAACACTGGCTATAGCCTTTGAAAAATTGGTATTTCTGGACCCCTTGATTTTGGGCAAAAACAAAGGCTATAGCCTTTGAAAAATTGGTATTTCTGGACCCCGTGACTTTTGGGCAAAAACAAAAGCTATAGCCTTTGAAAATTTCGCATTTCTGGACCCCTTCATTTTTGGGCAAAAACAAAGGCTATAGCCTTTGAAATATTGGTATTTCTGGACCACTTGATTTTTTGGCAAAAACAAAGGCTATAGCCTCTAAAAAGTTCGCATTTCTGGACCCCTTGATTTTTGGGCAAAAACAAAGGCTATAGCCTTTGAAAAATTTGCATTTCTGGACCACCTCATTTTTGGGCAAAAACAAAGGCTATAGCCTTTGAAAAATTGGTATTTCTGGACCCCTTGATTTTTGGGCAAAAACAAAGGCTATAGCCTTTGAAAATTTGGCATTTCTGGACCCCTTGATTTTTGGGCAAAAACAAAGGCTATAGCCTTTGAAAAATTGGCATTTCTGGACCCCTTGATTTTTGGGCAAAAACAAAGGCTATAGCCTTTGAAAAATTGGTATTTCTGGACCCCGTGAGTTTTGGGCAAAAACAAAGGCTATAGCCTTTGAAAATTTAGCATTTCTGGACCCCTTCATTTTTGGGCAAAAACAAAGGCTATAGCCTTTGAAATATTGGTATTTCTGGACCCCTTGATTTTTTGGCAAAAACAAAGGCTATAGCCTTTAAAAAGTTCGCATTTCTGGACCCCTTGATTTTTGGGCAAAAACAAAGGCTATAGCCTTTGAAAAATTGGCATTTCTGGACCCCTTGATTTTTTGGCAAAAACAAAGGCTATAGCCTTTGAAAAATTGGTATTTCTGGACCCCTTCATTTCTGGGCATAAACAATGGCTATAGCCTTTGAAAATTTCGCATTTCTGGACCCCTTGCTTTTTGGGCAAAAACAAAGGCTATAGCCTTTGAAAAAGTGGCATTTCCGGACCCCTTGATGTTTGGGCAAAAACAAAGGCTATAGCCTTTGAAAAATTGGTATTTCTGGACCCCTTGATTTTTGGGCAAAAACAAAGGCTATAGCCTTTGAAAATTTGGCATTTCTGGACCCCTTGATTTTTGGGCAAAAACAAAGGCTATAGCCTTTGAAAAATTGGCATTTCTGGATCTCTTTTCATTTTTGGGCAAAAACAAAGGTTATAGCCTTTTAAAATTTCGCATTTCTGGACCCCGTGACTTTTGGGCAAAAACAAAAGCTATAGTCTTTGAAAATTTGGCATTTCTGGACCCCTTCATTTTTGGGCAAAAACAAAGGCTATAGCCTTTGAAAAATTGGCATTTCTGGACCCTTTCAGTTTTGGGCAAAAACAAAGGCTATAGCCTTTGAAAATTTCGCATTTCTAGACCCCTTGATTTTTGGCTAAAAACAAAGGCTATAGCCTTTGAAAACTTCGCATTTCTGGACCCCTTCATTTTTGGGCAAAAACAAAGGCTTTAGCCTTTGAAATATTGGTATTTCTGGACCCCTTGATTTTTTGGCAAAAACAAAGGCTATAGCCGTTAAAAATTTCGCATTTCTGGACCCCTTGATTTTTGGGCAAAAACAAAGGCTATTACCTTTGAAAAAGTGGTATTTCTGGACCCCTTCATTTTTGGGCAAAAACAAAGGTTATAGCCTTTGAAAATTTCGCATTTCTGGACCCCTTGATACTTGGGCAAAAACAAAGGCTATAGCCTTTGAAAAGTTCACATTTCTGGACCCCTTCATTTTTGGGCAAAAACAAAGGCTATAGCCTTTGAAATATTGGTATTTCTGGACCCCTTGATATTTGGGCAAAAACAAAGGCTATAGCCTTTGAAAAGTTCGCATTTCTGGACCTCTTCATTTTTGGGCAAAAACAAAGGCTTTAGCCTTTGAAATATTGGTATTTCTGGACCCCTTGATTTTTTGGCAAAAACAAAGGCTATAGCCTTTGAAATATTGGTATTTCTGGACCCCTTGATTTTTTGGCAAAAACAAAGGCTATAGCCTTTAAAAATTTTGCATTTCTGGACCCCTTGATTTTTGGGCAAAAACAAAGGCTATAGCCTTTGAAAAATTGGCATTTCTGGACCCCTTGATTTTTGGGCAAAAACAAAGGCTATTGCCTTTGAAAAAGTGGCATTTCTGGACCCCTTGATTTTTTGGCAAAAACAAAGGCTATAGCCTTTAAAAATTTCGCATTTCTGGACCCCTTGATTTTTGGGCAAAAACAAAGGCTATAGCCTTTGAAAAGTTCGCATTTCTGGACCCCTTCATTTTTGGGCAAAAACAAAGGCTATAGCCTTTGAAAATTTCGCATTTCTGGACCCCTTTATTTTTGGGTAGAAACAAAGGCTATAGCCTTTGATAAATTCGCATTTCTGGACCCCTGCATCTCTAGGCAAAAAAACAAAGTTAATATCCTTTGAAAAACTGGCATTTCTGGACACCTTCATTTTGGGCAAAAACAAAGGCTATAGCCTTTGAAAGATTCGCATTTCTGGACCCCTTCGTGTTTGGGCAAAAAACAAAGGCTATAGCCTTTGAATAGTCAGCTTTTCTGGACCCCTTCATTTTTGGGCAAAAAACAAAGGCAATAGCCTTTGAAAAACTGGCATTTCTGGACCACCTCAACTTTGTGCAAAAACAAAGGCTATAGCCTTTGAAAAATTGGCACTTCTAGACCCCTTCATTATTGGCAAAAACAAAGGCTATAGCCTTTGAAAAATTGGCATTTCTGGACCCCTTCATTTTAGGGCAAAAACAATGGCTATTGCCTTTGAAAAATTAGCATTTCTGGACCACTTCATATTTGGGCAAAAACAAAGGCTATAGCCTTCGAAAAATTGGCATTTCTGGACCCCTTCATATTTTGGAAAAAACAAAGGCTATAGGTACCACTTTCGTAAAAATTGGTCCAGAGAATGGTAAAATTGTTCTAGCCAAGGGTGCCATTTTCGTAAAAGTTGGTCTAGCCAACGGTACCATTTTGAATATGCTCGCGGCAGACCCCAATCAAAAATTTGGCCAAGAACCCCCAAACCCCCATCCCACATGAGCTCAATTCAATTTCTGGAATAGAAACAAAGGCTTTAGCCTTGAATAGTTGCATTTTTGGAACCGAAAAATCGAAACTGACAAGTTGTAAAGCAAAGAACTATAGTATCCCAGGGGGGACACTCGGCAGATACACATACGGGGGGGTCAGTCCGAGAAATTTTCAGGAACCCCAAAAATATCAGTTTAGCTTCATCACAACCCAAAAATATCAGCTCAGTTTATACCTGGACATCTGTAAACGAACATAAATGATCCTGAAAAAATGCAAATTGAGGCCAGGGTTGCCTCTAAAGAACCCAGAAATATCATTTTCACAATATTTGATGCCCAAAAATATCAGAAACATAATTTCAATTTATTTGGACCCAAAAATATCACTTTCGGCAATATTCTGACCCAAAAATATCGGACTTACCTCCCCGTATGTGCATGTGCTGAGTGCCCCCCCCTGGGTATAGTATAGAGCTTCGCATACTGTTTTATGAAATCATAGTTGAAAAGTTTTTAACTATAACTATAACTATAACTTATAACAATAACTATAACTATATACTGTGCTATAGGCTGAGAGCCTGTCACAGATCTGTGGAGTGACTTCACCCTAGACAGACCATTGTACTGACCAGGCCCGGGGGGACCACTCCTATACTTTCCTATAGTATCATGCTCGTACAAAGGCTTAACATTTGCACCCTAAACGCTGACCTGTTTTAGCGAAATACATACCCTAATCGCGGACAATTTTCATGAGAACATACCCTTTCCCGTGTCAAAATAGAACTTCTCTAATTCAGGTACCCTAATCCCGACAAGTCAGTTACGAAATTTGCTAATATTGCCGGTGTGGTTTGAAAAGGAGAAACATGCTCTCGACTTCCTTCCCCATCTTATGCTGGCCTGATAAGTTCTTTGACTCAGGCGCGGTCTGGCCCGGGGGGCAAAGAGGCGATTGCCCCCCGGGCCCTCTGACATGTAAAATTTGAAAAAAATTACGGGCCCTTTTCGCAAAAGTTGGAAGAGAAAATTTATATAATTTGAATTTATGTGGAAGTTCATTATCACGTAGAAATAAAACAATGGTGACTACAGATAAGTTCTTAATCTCTGTAGACAGTTTCAGAGTACTATTTCTCTGAAACTTGTCTTTCTGCTAAATTTGAATTGGCCTATGAAATAAGAAAATTCAAAAGTGTTCTCTAATTAGCAGATGTCAGTCATTGTAGGACCCCGAATATGACTGTAATACCTGCGGGTTACGTCAGTCTCATTCAATTAATAACAAACATTTTCTGGGACTTCATTGCATGGAGTCCCCCTGCCCCCTCTCTGTCCCATGAACCTGTGAGGACCTGAGACCATAAGAGCTTAAATATATAGTGATTCCTCCTGCTCCCCCTTTGCTCTCCCATGATTCCCATGACCTCCGTATAGGTTTTATATGGAACCCCCATTGCACCATCAGCAAGGCATCTTTTAGGGAAATTTGAATAGTGGGCCAGACTAACCACGAGGGCCCAATTCCCGGGGCAAAAAGAGATGCGGGGTGTCCAAGTCAGACCGTCAGACCCAAAACTCGTAGACCAAAAGAAGTTTGTGTAGACCCAGACCAAAACTCTTAGGCTTGACGCAGTCCCAGAATGTTGAAAACAGTTTTGTGATAGACCCGACATGTTACATGATTAGACCCAAAACGTCAAAATAGACTAAAGTAGCATGTTCTCAGTCAATCACAAAACTATCAAGGTTTTCCTTGTCGCTAATGAGCTAATAGCAAGCATGATATCGGGAGATGCATTCTAAGAATCTTTCTTCATAAATTTTCCTCGTGCTCTGATTCATTGGATAACTGTCATAAAACTATCAAAGTTTTCTTGTCGCTAATGGCAAGCATGATATTGGGTGATGCATTCTAAGCCAAAGTAAAGGGCGTGGCCCCAAAAATTTTTCTGGGGGCTTCGCCCCCAGCAGCCCCCTCATTTCAATGCCCTCCCATTAAATTTACCAGTGCCATGCCGCTGCGAAAAGAGATTTGTCATAGCTGCGCTAGCATCTAGTTTCTTGTTTCAGCAACCCCCAATGCGAATTTCGTTCCGACGGGCCTGGCCAATTCAATTTAGAGATTAAAGATACTACGATAAGAAATGTGCAATGAACAGCGCTGAGAGCGACTAGTTTCATTACTCTTATTTGCCACTCTGGCTTTTATTAACGTTTCCAAAGAAATTGTATTTTGGAGCCATGAAGAACCATGAAGAACCATGATGGTATATTAGGATCTAAGTTAACTGTATGTAAACACGTTTGATTGAGATAAAGTACGAAACAATGGCACACAATGAGACAATGGCATGGCATATATATTAATCAATAACTAATATCGACAATGTATCGACTTAAAGTGTTTAAGGTGATTTCTTTAGTGGGTATAGGGTAAAAAATTTATCTGCCACACCCTGAACCGGGCCCTTTTCGTTTGCTAGCCTCCCTACAACTATGGTGCCAGACCGCCCCTGCTTTGACTCGTTATGAATTCTTTTCTATAAATCATGACTAAAATATCATTGTAGAACAATTTAAATTTATCAATTGCAGAAAAGTGCACCCTTTGTTTACATTTTGGTCGAATTGGCACCCCTAAACACGGGCCCGCGCGGGTCCGTGCCTACTTTCAAGAAAGGCACCCTTTCCCGCGCTTTTTTGTACGAGCATGATAACACATCAGGTGCCAAGTGGTCCCCCCGGGTGACCAGGGAGATTGGTACTGACAGACCACTCGTGAAAAAATCACTAAGTTGTTGTTGTTTGTTTTCGTTTCCTTATCTGTAGGATTTCAAATGATAACATCACCATCATGGGTGATTCTTTGGTTATATCGAGGAATGACCTCCATGCGTTCAAGAAACACACAAGAAACTTTTTTCATAATGTTCTCCTTTGAAAAGGACGAAAAACCATGATTTACTCTTGGCTGGGAGTTTGAAGAACGAGAAATGTTGCTTTTACTTGTGGGCAAAATTTTGATGAAAATTCGCAAACAATACTTCTTGATGTTGACAAAGCTGGCCAGATGGATTTTTATTTATGTTTTTATGCACGAAGATGTCTATTATTATGGTTTGTTTTCGTTTGTTTCTAAAATTTCAAATAATAACATCGTGTTGTTACTCGGGGTGATTCCTTGGTTATTCAGGAATGACCCGTCTCGAGTATTTGTTCATGTGTTCAAGAAACAATATGCTTCAATTTCTTTTTAATTCTCTCCATTGAAAAGGAAGGGCAGCCATGATTTCCTCTTGGCTGGAAGGCAGTATTTTGAAATCATTAGTCAATGGTGTATGTTGGTTGGATAACGTGAAATGTTGCTGTTTTCCAATTTGGTTCGAAGATTTTACTTGTGGGCGAGAAGAAGATGGCAAGTAAGATTTGTGGTGATTGCTTGTGTTTGCATCTTGTTGTTCTATTTTTTGTTCTCGATAGAATTTTTTCGTGGAGATTTTATGGTGAAATCGAGACCTAATCTCGGGTCAAACGATCAGTCATCGTCACCGCGTGAGAATGTTCTTGTTGAGAGAAGTATCGGAGAGAAACGTTTGGTCGAAATGGAAACAGGAACTTGGGGGAACTCTCCCAGACCAAAGTTTAGTGAAAACAACTTGAAAACTGAAGGCCATAATAGCCCCCACAGTCCGAGAAAATCTGGAGCTTCAACAGCTGTATGCGATAAAGAAACTTACAAAATTGCAGTAAAAGTTATTAACAAACACAACAGTAAGCCGAAGAGGAAAATGCGATATGGGCGGAACTGTAATAAATTCACCAAAGTAGATTGGCCTAACTGGACGATCAAATTTATTGAAGCCAACATAACACACAAATGTTTGAGACAAAAGTTTCCAAAATGGGTAAAACGAATTATTTTAGCTAATGGAACAATCATTAGCAAAGGTTGCACACGGCAAACTCAGAAATGCAGAGAACATTCGTATTTCAACTGGAAATTGAATGAAAGAATCAATTCACCCCCCTGTTGCTTGCAGCATGTTGTAGATATTTTTCGCAATACTGCCAATCTGCTTGATAAATACGGGGGTATGTATTTCTTATTTGCTGGCGGCCTAATTGGTTGGTACAGAAACAGATCGATTGTCCCTTACGACCACGATCTCGACGTCATAGTGGATCTGGATTTTTGGAAGTCAAGAAATTTCAAGAAGGTTCTAACAAACCTGGAGAAAAATAAAGGATATTTTGTGAAGAAATTAAGTTGGAATAAAATAAAGATATATTATAGCAAAACGAATCATAATTTCATAGACTTGTGGCCATTTGGCAGACATGGAGAAGATGAAATTAAAATCAAATCATCGACGATCAAAATTCAAAAACTTGAAAATATTTTACCATTGAGGAGATCGACTTTTGAAGGTTTCAAGATTTGGGTGCCGAAAAATCCTGAGGCAGCTTTGAATTTAGAATATGGAAAAGGTTGGGAAACTGAACTGACTTGTAAAAAGATTGGAAAATATGGGAACTGTAAAACGTAAATGGTCATCGAAGAGGCACTTATATGCTCTCGCAGCTGCTGCGTAGCAGAAAGGAAACACCGAAGCTTTTGGCCGTACTAATCCAAGGCGAGAACCAAATCTCACAATTGTGTTGTCCCCCGAAGGGCGTTGGGGGGGGGGGCGCATTTCATTCCTTCAAAAATAGTACGAGAAATTGAGATTGAAAACAAAAGGGCTTTTGAAAACATCCAGAGACGTAGGAACCGGGGGGGGGGGCACTGGGGGCACGTGCTCCCAAGATTTTGCAATAAATAGAGAAGTGCCCTTTTATTTTTCAGGAAGTGCCCCTTCAGCTCAGTGAAAAAAGTGCCCTTGAAGTGTCGTATCGTGCCCCTCCAAGTTTGAGATGCTTCCTACGTCCCTGAAAACATCGCAAGTTCAAACCCCAATGATAAAAGTTTTGATGAAAGTTCGCAAACAATACTTTTTGATGTTGACAAAGCTGGTTAACTGAACAAAATTGCAAGCATTGTTCTGAGAAGCTCTGGAGTAGTCCTTGGAGATAGAGAAATAGACCACCAGCATGTTTTCATTGTACCGGTATAATTTCCATCAGAAAGTTGTAATCGTACAACCCCAGGAGACGCACAGGAAAATAATTTTTAATTCACATTGTACTTTCATATTCAAAATTTTTTAATATCAAATCTCAAAATCCTACGTTTCATTTATCCCCAGTTCTTGTATCTTTTGTGCAGACTAAATCGATTGGTCTCTTTCTACGTACAAAGTTCTACAGATTGAAAATCAAAACGTTTACTTTTCTCACAACGTGGGATAAATTTTTGTTAAAAAAAGGAATCAGGTCTCTAACAAGATAAAGTGTTTTCAGTTCTGAATAGAATAGGCGATTTCACGAGTGCCTTGAGGTGTATTCCCAAACAAAAAGCGCTGGATTTGTATCTGCTCTGCGGAGGAGATATCGAAAGAACGAAAATATTAAACTATTATTTTGATTTGATCGAGTGCGCTGAAGGTTTGAAATCTATTCATCAGAAATGTAAATCGCTGTCTTTTCGGAGACCGAAATAATTTAAGAAGCAAAATATCTTTCTCTTGATAAATGCATTTTCCTGTCTTGAAAAATATAGCGATAAAGGAATATCTGTACATAAACAAGGGAAGACTTTGTAACACAACAGCATCAGTTGCTTCAATTGACACCTCAATTCAAAGCGATTAGCGATCGCAGACAAAGGAATTCTCTCAACCAGTAATTCAAAGTAAGCAAAGCCGCAGAAGTTTCTCTGAAACCCAGGTAGCTAGCGCGCTCGTTGTGCATTCCAGAAATTGTTTTCAAGAGCAAACAAGGGCATATATCGAAAGAAGAAGTATGTCTCTACACATCTGCATCGGGCATTTAATTTGTTTGGTTCAAAAGCCGATTGGGAGGCAATTCAGTTCTCTCATTTTTTGGGTGTAATTAAAACACTTGCTGCTCAACTTCTGAACCAAAGAAATAAAATGGCCGAGGTAAGAGTTTAGATATAGACCATCCTTCTTCTTTCGACCTATGCTCATGTTTGCTCTCAAACAATTTTTGGAATGCACAACGAGCGCGCTAGCTACCTGCTGGGTTTCAAAGGAACTTATGCGGCTTTGTCCGTTTTGAATTACTGGTTGAGCGTAATTATTTCGTCGGCAATCGCAACTCATGCTATTTTGTTACAAAATTTGTCCTTGTTTATGTACATAGCTTTAGTACCTTTACCGTCTACTTCAACGTAAGTTTGAGATGAAGATCGCGGGAAATTTATAAAACAGAATGAATCTGGGAATCTGGGTCGACAAAACTGAATAGGATAAGCACGAAAATTGCACGACCTGAGTTTGTTTCAAAAATCTTGTTGAATTAGAGAGGTTTCAAAGATTGGGGTAAGTTAGCTGACCTTATCCTAGTAGAAGCCTTACAGTTTTTGGATCAGGTAGCCATGCATAACAGTAGCAAAAATAAGACTGCAATCGTCGTAGTTGACTATGCAACTGAACTGACAGCCGCTGAAACTACTGAAGCTACAATAACAACATCAATCCAATTCATTGAGCGATGGAGTAAAGCTCGGCAAGGCAAACAACTAACAACTGCATCAACCGAATTCTAGCCCATTTCTTCTGATGTCCGGTGAATATTCTTCCAAAAGTCAATTTGCTTCCAGGTCGCGAGACGGATTCTGGCAATATGGAGGGCCCCTTGAAAATCAGCACTTGCTGAAGGGCTACCCTCCCTAAATATATGAAATCAAATCAAATCAAATCAAATCTCTTAGACATTTTTAGATGCTCTACAATAGAGTCTGGATCCAGCGATTTTGGTCTGCACAGTTTTGGGTTCGACTGAGCTGCATTGGGAGTTCCTATCACTATTTTGCGCATTCGAAGAAATCGTTAGGTTACTGCCACATTTTTGCAAAATGCATTTTTCTGACTTGCCAAAGTTCTGCAGAAAAATATATCTTTCTGACTATTTCCTGCTATGAAATATTGCTCGAACCAGCAATCAACATTGAAACGGGGGGAAGGGGGGCAAAAATTCAATTTTTTCAACAGGGGTCCAACACTTTTGTAAGAGATTGTAGATGGTTTATTGTTAGACCAGCTCCCCTTAATAGGATTTCGTGTACAACAGCAAAACTAATTTGATCTGTAAATAAATTAATAGCAACTACAGCTAAAGTATCTGCTTAGAAATCTGCAATTTTTGCTTAGAAAATATAAGCATCTTAACAAATATGAGCTGAATCATTTCTGCAAAGCATACCTTGATGTAGAAAAGATTAAAGCTAAAAGCACCATATTAATCATCGTCCATGTTGGATCCCATTCGTGAATCCATGAGCGTAAACAAAGCAAAATATCATAAATTCTTCCACTGGGATTTTCAGGCCAAGGTCCATCCTGCAAAAGTTGCACTCGTGACATTATTCAATTATTGATTCAAATCAGCCGGTAGGCTCAACCTCAAGGGTCTTATATAGAAATATTTGAAATTCATTTCAACCTAGACATGACATTTCGTCCCTTGTTTCCCTGCGTTCTTTGATTTGCTGATATCACTTACTCAATAGGGACTCATACCATTACCCTTATAAAAGGGGCCCCCTGTTTCAAAATGGCCTAAACAAGCGGAAGTTCTCCTCCACTCAACAAAATCGCTTCAAAGTCTGATTTAAAGAGCTTCAACATTAAAAAACAAACTTTTACTACGAAGAATAATGTTTTCCTGACCTACTAATCGCAAAATACATACCTTTCAAGCAGTAATCTTCCTCTATAGAAACAAAATAGATCCATCGCAGCTACAAGAGCTCTAGGCCGTATCAACCGTTTTTGGTATGCAACAACAACAACAGTTTTTAATCGTTCGTAATGTACAGTAGTTGTATGTAGCTTAACATTGCTTGTCTTTATATATTGACCATGGGTTAATCATTGTCTCTCGCTCCCCATGGTATCGTCTCTGTGGTGTTGTAGTATAGTAATTAGAAAAATATAGTAGAAAGTAAGATGTTATTGCAATACTTTATATAAAAACAAATCCTGCAAAAGGAAGAATTTCCTCAGATATTTGCCAATACGTTCTAGAAGCTGGAGCTAGAAGGAACATTTTTACAGCTAATTGCAACTAATTACAGCTAACAGGAAAATTTTTGTCAAAAAGCTCTTGAATTCCAAAAGGACTCTTTCATGGCAGTCTTTCTGCAATACGCCTGAATTTCTAAATCCACAATCACATAAAATTTTAGACTCAACATTTTGAGATCTTACTCCAAATTTTGTATCAAATGATTTACTGGGCAAACTATCTGACCTAGGTTATCTCAAAAATAGTAAAACTGGATGATTTAGGTCAGGTTAAAATCAAAGTTAGCTCTCGAACAGTTCTTTTGTCGATACCTACACAAGGCAACATGGATCATGTTTTGGGTTGGTCGTGTTTTCTTGCTGGGATAATTTCACCGAAGTTTCAGGCATTTGAGCTGGAAGTAGCGATCAATTGGCAGCATTAAAAGCTGCAGTAGGGTTTGTGCTATTAGTCTTTTTGATTGGATACATTTTTGATTCACACTATAACTATATACATCTAACGGGAGAGCAGGGGAGGTACTTGCTACGTTTCTCCAATCAATAGATTGAAACTAGCTGTTAATGAAGTTAAGTAAGTGCTGCTCTTGAAAATACTTACAGCTATCAGGCCATGATGAAATAAGAAATTCTTGACATCTTCGTTATCTTTTGTTAATGGTGGAGTGTATTCTGCTGGTTTGTTTCGCTTCCACCATTTTTTAATTTTCCTACAAAACAGAATTTACAGAATCAGTGTGGGGTGAGTGTCCGAGCGGCTTGTACAGTTTCCGTCAGGTGACTGAAGTAAAGCTCGGTCGAGTGTGGTTCAACTCCGGATGGGTGACTTCTCGGAGGCCTGATTTCGCAACTCACTTCACCGTCCGTTGGAAGGGACGTTAAACTAGGGGTCCCATGCCTGGATGCGGCATGCATAGTGGGCTTAAATTAGCTTTAAAAAGCTAGCAATCCTTTCAGCCCACTCAAAATAAAATACAGGTGTATATTGCGAAAGGTGTACGAGGTTTTTACAGAGTGATAGGCCCCTCAGATAGTACGCTAAAGTGCTGTCCTTGTTGATAAGTACGAGCGAGTGTAATAAGGCTGCTCACATACCTTGATTTTGCCAGGCCATCAGAAATGCTCGTTGTGTTCCTCGGCAGTTTCGTGTAATGATAAGAGTAAAGCGTGCTTTTAATAAACTTCGGTGGATGTTTAGGGAATGGATTTTTTCCAAGTAAAACTAAGACATCTGTTTTGTTGTTGAGTAGTTTATCGACGAGGTTGACAAACCATGCATTGTACTGGTAACTGCCAAGTGCCGCAAACCACATTTGCCAGTCCAATCTTGGTTGATGAGGAACTAAGAGAAAATAAACGCATTAGACGGCGAATTAACTGTTGGTAGGCCTCAAGAAATCCTGGGAGCCAGATATCAATTCGAGGCAAATGATGCAAATCCCAGCACATCGAGAAATCTACACCATACCTATCTTGATGCAAGTACACGTACAAACTATTTCATGCGGTGCTCAGAGCAATGCATGCTTTGGGGTTCAGCTCCAAATCATATCGAGGCGAATGAGGCATTTCAAAAGAACTGACGTCATTGTGAATAGGGTGTATGGTACTCTGCTCGAAGAAACAAAATCATAGAATCAATGCCGAGATTTTCGAATCTATTTTGATACATTTCTGTCTCAGGGTATAAACTGGATTCAAAAGGGCCAGGAACATTCAAAATATGTTGTGAAAATAGGGAATCTAAAATGCAACTCTTTTGGTTTGCAATGTAATGATTGTGATTGTAACGTAACTGCCATGCAGTGTAAGTCCCGCATATAGGAAACTCAAAATTTTGAATCAGGCTGTTTAGTTTCTTATATGTAACTAACTTCCCTTTTAATATGCAAGCTTTCCTCTATTAGACAGTATTTTAAACACTCTTGAACCATACTGAATACTTGCAAAGGTCTAAAGCAGTAAAGGTCTAAATTTATATGTAATGATGCATTATTCCATGTGTTTTAATATCAAATTTGAGTGATTGAAATAACAACCTTGATATTGCAATAAATCATACTGTCTAGTTTCTTATAAAGGAGAAAATATTTCTTATGATGGCAGGCTGCAGTTTCTTATATGTCCATTTCTTATATGCGGGGACTTACTGTAACAGAATACTTACTAAGAAATGTTGGTCCTTCGTCCAATCTTCCTGGCTTGTATTTAAAATTGTACTCCTAAAATTAAGGAGGAATAAATGGTTACATTTCATGTAAGGTTTGACCTTTGGGGTATTGAGATTTTGAGGATCCGACAATATCGAAAGCAAATTTGCAACACACTCTAGCTGGCGTTTCCCATTGACCATTCCCTAAAAGGGAGTTTAGTTTTGTAAACAATCGGAAAGTACAGGACAACCCGCGCACGTGACTAAAGCCTTGGGTTTTTAATGGCGGCCAGTTTCATCGCAGCTTCTACGTAATTTTCATTGCAGTGTTTTCTTGTCTATGTCTATGATGTGATGGGAACTTTTGATATCCATTAAAACTTTCAAATATTCGGCGTTAGAAAAA
Organism: Aurelia coerulea; assembly: GCA_039566865.1. NCBI lineage: Eukaryota > Metazoa > Cnidaria > Scyphozoa > Semaeostomeae > Ulmaridae > Aurelia > Aurelia coerulea. The sequence goes on from CM076955.1 coordinate 19,772,261, forward strand.
TAGAACAAATCCTCCACCAAAGCTTCGATCACCAAGATTGTCGCAGATACTTTGGATTACTATTCTCTGTGCAAAATCGCCATTAGCTATGTTGTGTTTGGCCTAAACACATTCAATGATTTTACACGCAGAGCCATACAGAGAGGACGGTTTGTATAGCCCCTTTAAAGAGCCAATAGTAACAAGAGAAAATTGTTTCAAATATTCCAGGGAAAATACTTCCAAAAAGTAAAGAAATCAAGATGATTTGACAAGGAGAAAAGGCTCCGAGAAAAAGAAATCGGAGAAATAGTCTGTCTGAGCTTGTCAAGCCCAAGATTATTCATATCTATGCCAAATTTGGAGTATTTTGGATCGTTCCAGTTATCCAAGACAATTTATTCCTTGAGCTGCCTTTTGTAGCGTTTTTTCAGCCTTTTGTCACATCCTGATGACCCTCAACCACAATAAAATTGGTCCGCAAATAAAACGATTCAAAATACTCAGAATTTGATACAGGAATGAGTAATTTCGGGCTTAACTGTACCTCCTTTCCAAATAGTTATAAACAGTTTTTGTTGATAGAGGATTGTCTCAATGAATGGACTAATTTCGATGGCAGTTATGGATACCTGCCAGCTATTCTTCCGCCGATAATCCAAAGTAGCGACGATACTGGCGGCATAAAAATCGGCCATAGACACTTCGCTGACTCAGCTACATTTTTCGAGATGATCCCTAAGTGGAAAACAAAGGATGCGTAGATAAGGGTATCTACAGTTATGTACCTTCCAAGGTCCATCAATGTTGTTGCTTCCCTCGACGATAAGTTCTGGCCGACCACCAACCCCCGTCATACTGCAAAAAGAAGTAAGATGCTAAAACAACTTAAAGATAGCATCTTAGGCAACGAGAGATAAGTTAGCAGCTTTTGAATAAACCTTTCAAGGTTTAGTCAGGTTTAACATTGATACTATTTTGCAGGATTCTTGACTGAAGGAATATCGTTATGAACAAATTATATATACTAAACTTGAAGATGGCCTGGATGTATAAGAGACGTTGTTCGGAAACTTTACCTTCAGAAAACACCCAAAACTCACACATGAAATGGCAGTAAGCAGTAAGACCAACTTAAAACCCCAAACAAGAACATGTGTAGCATAAGAAAAAGTCTTTACACTAGAAGGGAGCACTTAAAATGTTGGCTGCAAAGAGTGTAAACATTTTGTGAGAGATTGCACCTAATACATATCTAAGTGTAAATACCTTCTGAAGAGTCCATACGAATTAGCAATTTGGTAACTATCTGCTTTCTGATACCATTTGTGTATTACTGGCCAAATATTGCCTTGCGTACCATGGTCTAGATTTGTGTAGGGAACCTAAATAAAATCAAAAAGAAAATAAATAACAGATTTACGAGGCACTGCGTACAGCTACTACATACGTCTTAATCGTTGCTATGGAATGCAGATCACATTACGATTCATAAGAACTCAAATTCAAAACTGTAGACGGGATCTCATTCTGCTATGAGATGGTCTTAGGTTAACCAATTTTTGGAATGAATCTGCAGACACCAAACGCTTGAGATGATCGTATTTTCAAAGCTTTCAAACAAGAACCTTATTTGTATTTTTATAAATATGAGATATAGTGTACGGTTAGAAGAGGGCCTAACTGCTCAAAGAAACAGGCATCTGTTTGGTCTTTTGCGCTTTTTCTTTTCCAGTGCTGACGTTTCGCCCACTAGGGCATCTTTTACAAATATGAGAATTGTTCAATAAAAAGACGAGATTCTACGTTACATGCCCTGATACTAGGGAAACGAAAAACTGGCTGCTCTGTGATTGTGAGCACGAAATTTAGCGACTAAAAATGTCAGAAACTTTGTATCTATTTTTCACGTTGCTTCGCAGTTCACTGGTATCTTTGCAATTCCGTTACGTATCTTTGCAATTACAATTACGTTAGGTGTCCTTTTAGGCCTACTGCAAATCGTAACTAAGACTGAACAGAATTACCCCCTTCACCTACAAAATGGTTGCTTTCGCTTCCTCGCTCTTTCCTTGTTTGGAAAATTTCCTGATTTCCCTCTCCTTTTCAAATATTTGTTTCGTTGAAAGCAATTATCTGATAATTTGTAAATATACGTACGTTCCACAAGCATTTAAAACGCTCAAAGAAGCAAGTTAGTCAGACCTGTTTGTACAACTGTTATCAGAGTAAACATCTGTCCACAGTGATCCAGAGGATGGAAAAAATGCAAAAAATGAAACTTGCGATGGAGCATTGTGCTTATTTTTCCTTCGAAAAACAGATGTTCTTAAGTAAGACACAACAAATTTCAGTTCAATTGGGTAAACCAACTTTTTGAAAAAAATTAACAAAGTTGACCAAAACTGCAAAGTTGCAACATCTAATCAATTTCAGGAAGAAACTGGCAATCAACAACAAAATTCCTAATTTTCAAAACGGCATTTCTTTGCTTAACTTTGACCGATTTCCAAAAACTTTTTTTTTACTGAAAGACAATATCCTACTCTTCTTTAAAATCATTCTGATTACGTTATATTTCGTATTATTTTGGGCAATTTTTGCTGTTTTTGAATACATACACATTTCTTCAAAAACATTGCTTAAACTGCCTTAATTTTTATTCAAATATTGAAAACATAAATTACGCATCAAAACACATCTTAAGGTAATCATCCACCCTAAAATTCAATGTATTTTGTAACATATCACAAAATATCTCGTTCAGAATCGTACCCAAAAAAATGTCACAACTGTTTTAAAATGCTGGGGATTTTTGTGATTTTAGAAATATTTGGTACAAAAACATGATGTCCTCTACGTATCAACAAATTGTTCACAAAATTCTCTCTCAAGCAAAATTAACGAATAGTATAGCCATTAGGGCAAACTTTCAACATCAAAACGAATTACACTCTCCTCCGCAGAGGCAGGACTAAGACAAGTAAATAATACAAACTAATAGACTATGAAACGTTTCCTATATGCTCAGCGCTAGCTACAGTACATGGATTCAATCATTGCATCATCCAGTGTCGCTACTTTCAAAGTTATAGTGTTTTCTCTGTCCCTCTCTTCAAAACACTTTGCCTTCCTTGTTTGATAATTGGAGCGGATGCAATCAACATTTGAGTGAAAATATCATGCAAGTTATTTTCCACTGAGTTTTGGAGGGCGCAGCAAGCAACGTCCATATGAAAACTTCTGATGTGTTTTTTCCCTTGCAAACATTATGAGGAAAATGGAGCTCAATTTGACTAGCCAAATTTCATATCGAGCAAGATATGCAAGATGGTGCACTGTTGTCATGAAATTGTAAATTTCCTTAAATAAAATTTACTTCAATAGAATGGCACCAATGTTCCAGCTACGTTTCTATAACCATGTTTTAAGTTTTCTATATAACCTCTGGCCCCCCAAGCTCCCAAAGGAGCAAGAAAACTGGGAAAGTTCCCAGAACTGGCTTTGAAGAAAATGGTTGAATTAATTATAGAATTAGCATACCCAGATTGAACATTGAACAAAATAGGTTGGGAATCTCTTATTTCACTGTTGTTATTACAGGATATAACTTGATTAGAATTTTCCTTTCAACAATTTTAAGCTCTTAAAAAAATAAAAAAAAGATGTTTGCTTCTGGGCTCAAATTTTGGATGGTTTTTGGATAGTTTTTGGATTTCTAATCTCTAATTGTATATAACATATTCTTGTCTGGAGAAAACAAAACTCCTTGAATGGTATGAAAGGGGAAATGCATTACTCCTTTTATTCTCGTGATTTCTCTGGCCGCTGTGGAGGAGAATGTGAATTTTTTAATGGTCAAAGTTTGCGCTAGCACCTGTACTATTCGTTAATTTTACTTGAGAGAACATTTCGTAAATAATTTGTTGATACATAGAGGATTTATGTTTTTGTACCAATTATTGCTGAAATAAAAAAAATCCCCAGCATTTTTAAAACAGTCGTGACATTTTTCTGGGTACGATTCTGAACGAGATATTTTGTGATATGTTACAAAATACATTGAATTTTAGGGTGGATGATTATTTTAAGGTGTGTTTTGATGCGTAATTTATGTTTTCAGCATTTAACCACAAATTAAGGCAGTTTAAGCAACGTTTTTGAAGAAATGTGTATATATTCAAAAACAGCAAAAATTGCCCAAAATAATACGAAATATAGCATAATCAGAACGATTTTAAGGAAGAGTAGGATATTGTCCTTCAGTAAAAAAAAAGTTTTTGGAAATCGGTCAAAGTTAAGCAAAGAAATGCCGTTTTGAAAATTAGATATTTTGTTGTTGATTGCCAGTTTCTTCCTGAAATTGATTAGATGTTGCAACTCTGCAGTTTTGGTCAACTTTGTTAATTTTTTTCAAAAAATTGGTTCATCCAATTGAACTGAAATTTTTTGTGCCTTACTAAAGAACGTCTATTCTTTGAAGGAAAAATAAGTGCAATGCATTTTCTTAAATCTTAATTTCATCCATTTTTTCCAAAATTTTCCCATTCTGGATCACTGTGCTGTCCATTAAAACGTATTCTCAAGGAATGATAGATCAAACTGTCCGAGGATTCATATCTCAGATTCTGTAACTACGAATCTATGTTGCATGCATGCCATATCTGGTACTTTTTAAAGTACAAACAAATAACAGTATAAATAATCGAGCTTTGAACAGAGTTTTATTTTGTACGACGTTTCGGGCTTAAACCCATTATCAAGACAAAAGTACAGGCTAAGGCTGCCTTTCCACTAGCCTGAGTTAAAACAAAAACGGGTTAAAAGTAATTCTTTTAAAGTGAGTCAATGGAAACGCTAATTTTACCGTGAACTCGTTTTTATTTGTTTTTAATCGTTTCAATCAGTCGTTTTTAGTCATTTTATCTCCCTTTTTTTCGTTTCAACTTTAATTTGAAATGCCACAAGTAGAGTATGTTGTTGCTCTTGCAACTGGGTCAAAAGTTATCCGTTTAATGCGTTTCCACTTGCCCACAGGTGGGTTAAAATATAGCCGGGTTAAAACTGATCCCCTCTGAGATCCATTTTTAAACTTATCCGTTTATTGACTGGGTTAGTGGGAACGCAATGCATAAACGGATAACTTATAACCCATTTTTCTCTAACCCGGGCTAGTGGAAAGGCAGCCTAAAATTGCATCTCCATTGGCTATAAAAGTTATTTGTTGAAAAAGTTAAACTCACCCATTTTTTGTCAGCTTCATTGTGTATTCGTAAATAGTTATTTTAATTTTGTTAATTTCCCTTTTATTTTTGTTTAACGTTGTGCGTCTTTATGCATTGGCCATGGGGCATGGGGTAGTCATTGTTTTTCACACCTCGTGGTATCGTCCCCGTAAAGCAATCTTTTAAAGAAAAGTATGGTAGAATGTATTGTAATACTTTATATTAATAAAAAAACTCACCAAACTAACAGAAAAGAGCCATGTTGCAGCAGCAGTGAAGAAAAGCGTCTGGGTACACGACATAAATTTCGCTTTGGTACCCTTTAATTGCAAGCATCTAAAATAAAGAAATATTCACATGAAACAACAAAAATACCTCGCTTCAAAAACAGTCCTCTTTTTCCTTCCTATTTCCTTCTTGAAGAATAATTCAAAAAAAGTTACATACACCAAATTCTTAATAAGACGAGAATCGCCTCGCAAAAAATCAAAAGTAATTACTCCTCGTTTGCTCAGTTCGTGCATGAAACTATTGGTGCATCTGTCTCAAATCAGATGTCATGTGAGATTTACGATAACGCAAAATTACTTATTCAGAACCCTGCAGAACGTTCCAATTGTTACTACACTCATTTTTTTTATAAGAAACCGCTTATAAGAAACGGTAGGCTCAATTTTTCGAAAGCTAAGGAACAGCCCTACCTGAATTGAAAAAAGCTAAGAAACTTCTGTCATTTTCAGTTTTAATTTTCCTATCACACTCAAAAATATTTTGACATTGTACAGTTAAAGCAACTGTTTGGACAATATTTTGAGTGCGAATCATGTTATTTATTTGTTTTGAGATCTTACTAAGTAACTTGGGAGCCCTTTATACAAGACAAAATCAACTCTAAACTTCTGGCAATAAAAATATAAGAAACACGTAAGAAAGTTTTGGTAACAAAATGGCCCAAAAATTTAAGAAACTGCCTACCAGCCCCGGACCTTAGTTTCTTATAAAAGAATGAGTGTATTCGCGGGCATCTAATTTGAGACAAGCAGTCACGAAAATAACTTCTGTGCAGAATCGTATGCATGAAGATGTTTTGGTTCAGTGTGATCACGTGCCTTCCCCAGTCAATGGCGCCATTGTTTGCTGAGATTCTGCACCGTTCCTCTCAACTTCACCTGCGACATTTGCATCTGTAGCTGTGTAGGAGGGAGGTCCTTCTGGGTCCTTCTACCTTCAGTGATGCTGCGAATACTACCCTCTGTGCAGGCCGCCGGTTACATCATCCTCTAAAGTTGACTTATTTGCATAATGAGTGCTATCAATAAGTGGCTAATGATGCGTTCGTTCTAGAAAACGATTGTTTTAACATAATTAAGCTGCTAATGAAGTCAAGAACGTGCCAAATCTGGGTAAAATTGTTGTGCCAGGGTAAACATCATGGTGATTTATCCATCTTATGGTGTCAAATCTGTCTAACATGAAATAAGCCGACGTCAAATGTTGCTATAGGATCGCGGGAAACTTCTGTCTTGTGTGCGTTTTATGGGCGCTTTCTTTATTTCAGTGCCAATTAGCAGAGATAAAACGTTAATCAATCGCTTTAACGAGCGTGACGGAAGTGGGTTACTTTCTTTCTTTCTTTCTTTCTTTCTTACTTTCTGACTGACATCGAAGCCCCTTCTTAGATTACAAAGTGGACTTTGTAATAAAAAACTAAAGATTTGGGCCAATACTGAAAGTTTCTTAAAAATCATCAAATTGTGAGTACTCAGAGTTTCTCATGAGTATCTCAAAGGTTCCATAACAATCTTCATGTTTACTACCTGTGCCTGTATGAACATTTTAAAAGAATATTTTGTGAGCTTTTCCACTGTTTAGACTCTAATCAAGTACCTTCCGTGTAATGTGATACAGGAAACAAGTAAAAATAATGTAAAATTTTGCGAAGGATTTCCTTTATCAAAATAAATAGATTTTTAAGTTGTATTTTTCCAGTACTAGAGTTTCTTAATTTTTGGCTAACTGAGAGCTGAGTTTCTTGAAGTGGTTTCTTGTAATATAAAATACGTGTATTTCATTTTATGGACAATTCAAGGATTTTATGTAGGGCTTGGGGTTACAATATTCATTGAACAACCCAGCATAGTAAACAATTCGTTCATTAGTCAGAAATTTTCCATGACTTAAAATACACTCACTTGTAAAACGAGATAACAACTTCAGCTACAAATGAAACCACTGCAATACCAATTGAGATCGGAACTGCCATCGCCAAGAAGTAATTGAAGTCTGATTTTGAAAAAGCTGCGAAGAGACAAAGACATATCTGAGAACTACAAGAAAGGAAACTGTTACCATGTTAGTCTTAGCAACAAGGCGCGGACGTCTTCGAAGACGGGGCCAATCAGAGGTTTTTGGAGCATTCCAATTCTCCAGCTTTTTTATCTCAAAAAGCTGCTCATAAAGAGGTATACTCCTTGAAAATAGTTCGTGTTCTCGTGTCTCCGTTGCTTATGAATATGCTCACATAGCCATTCCAACCGAGCTCTCTGGGTGGAATGTTGGAATGGCAGGATCCAGGAACTGCCGTAAAGGGAACGGTAGACGGACGGAAGAGATAGACTTGGGGCAAGGCTCACGTCTATCTTGCTAAAATAGCCTGTTGTTGGAGTAAGGTGACACGTAGACACAGGGAGAGGTAACAGAGGCAGTAGATCAATCCTTGAGAATTTCATTATGACTTGAAAATATCAATATAGCAATACGCCTCAGAGCGGTGAACAGCTTTGTATTTGACGACGTCAGTTCTAAACTTACGGTACCAATAATCTTTAGGATAAGGTCATTTTCAAAAGCAAGTTCCCGTGGCTCATTTGGAAGGAAGGCAGAAAACTCCAAGAGAACAAATTTTACACGACGAGCCAAATATAACAGGGAAAATAACTTTACTTACCTATTTTTGTCACGAGTGTATCTTTACTATTCAACTCAAAGTAAAACTGCCTCTTCGTTAAATCGAATAGGCATATTCCAAACACTAAATACAAGATCGGTGTAGCAATTTTTGCAAACGTGCTCTTCTTCTTCTTGATTTGAAAGTTCTCCAGATAATCTTCCGGGATGAGCGCTGTTGAAAGATAAATAAGAAGCTAATCCAAATTTGGAAGAACATTATGGGATGATACGCTGAATTCCTACAAAGACTGTTCGAGGGAGCGTCGATGTCATTTGATAAATATCAACTTTGATCAAGTAGGCAATTAAAAACTGCCACTCAGCCGAGGCACATGTCGAGTTATGTATTGGATCAACAGCACTTTAGCTGCCATGTCATTGGGCCTGATGTTTTAGCGCTACATTCCAATAAAAACAGCGCACAATGGTATGATGATTGTAACTGGCCTAGATTTGAATTTGTGTGATTATTTTAAGTCTAACTGGCGTAGATTTTAAAGAATGAATGGATGGATGGATGGATGGGATGGGATGGGATGAATGAACTATCAGTCGGATGGATGGATGGATGGATGGATGGATGGATGGATGGATGGATGGATGGATGGATCGGGGGGATGGAATGGGATGGCTGGATTCCTTCTTCATTCGCAAAATCTTAGGATGAGTTCATCAGGGCAGGAAAGTAATGAGCCTAACAAGCGAAAAAGAAGATCTCACCTTTCTTGACGAAAGATGGAAGCGATCCAATAAAGAACTGATCATCCACAAGAGACAGACACAATGTTATTGTCAGGAGATTGAAGAAATTATAGTTGCCGGTGAAGATGATCAGCAGTTGTAACAGAAGCTATAAAGATAAAAAAAGTTCATATTAAAAGCAATCCTGACGAGAGGAATGCATCTGGTTTGACACGGTTTGGACATTAAGATGAGGCTAAAAATAGAATAAAGATAATCCCATCTTTTGCAAAGCGTAAGACATTACGAAATTTGTTGGTATAAACTGTAATATTTAGACATTAGTATTATTAGTTATATTACGTACGCGCCCATGCAGAGGAGCGCGTGTTGTTGTTGCGAGTTAGAATCTCGTGGGGTTAGATTTGTAGGCCATGTTATGTTCTGTTGTCGAAGATTCGTCTCGTCTTTGATCGAATCTATGGAGCCCCCAAGTATTAACATAAACCAACTTTAGCTTGAAATGTTGCACGCTTGATTTAAGGTGCAGCTAAATTACCTCACTAAACTTTGTGCGTCTTTTAACAAGTTTCAGCAGTAAAATAAAGTTTACATTGAAAAAAGGAGAAAGGGCCGCAATGAAACCGCGGAAAAAGTATAAAACTCGATTCAGCTCCACATACCTGGGCATAAAATGAGAATATTCTTGCTGGCCTCCATGGAAAGAAGAACAGGAATGGAACGCCAATTTCGATAATGAATCTGTCAAAGAAACAATGCAGATGAATGAGTGGAAACATCCAAAGTGGTAGTTTGCGTGCAGATTTTACGAACTGAGTTCGATACTTTTAGTGCTGCAACACAATAATTTAATTTGCATACCGCCTATTCGGTTTACGGTAACGGGTGAGAAAACAAACAATTGGCCACGTGGGTAGACATAGTTATTGCTCCCCGTGGTCTTGTCCTTGTAGTAGAGTAGAGTAGCTTATAAGTATAGTAATTAAGTAAATATGTATTGTAAAGTTTTAGCAGAATCTATGAAAAACAAACAAACAAACAATCCCCGTTTGAGAGGGTTCGGTTTCCTGGATATCAAAGCAATAAGTTAGTTTCGGCAAGTTAGTTTCTGGCAAGTAAGTTACTTCTTCCCTAAATAGTTTTCAAAGATCTATTTAGGAGTTTTTTCTTAGTTTTATCATAGATTTTGTAATCTTGTGCTAGGCTTTTAACATTATGGTTTTTGTATTGTATTTGGTGAAGTGAAGTGAAGGTCAAGTTGCGGTTTTTAGCGCCAAGCGCTGGGATCGCAGAAGTAGAGAAGTCCTAATCGAGTTCGCGACCCCTTGTTATGACGCCCAAGTGGTGAGGCTCTACCTGGTATCGAACCCTGTCCGCCTGACTGTTCTGGCTGCAAAAACAAGAGCAGATTTTGTAATACAATAGCAAAAGTTGCGTTTGATTGACACCTTAATTCAAAGCGATTAGCGGCTGCAGACAAAGGAAATTCTCTCAACCAGTAATTCAAAACAAACAAAGCCGCAAAAGTTTCCCCAAAACTGGTAGGGCAAACTCTCGCCTTGTGCAAGCGAAAGATGGCTTTTAAGGGAAGTTATGTGCTTGTAGCGAAAGAAGAAGGGTAAATCTAAAGTTCTGTCGCTTAGATTATGTTTATTTGATTTAGGAGCTGTTTTGTAATCGTTTCATTTTAAGCCCTAAAGACGCGAGAATTACAATGCCTTCTGCTCCGCTCCTGAATCAAATAAATATAATCTAAGCGAGAGAACTTTAGATTCACCCTTCTTCTCTCGCTATAAGCACATAACTTCCCTTAAAAACCATCTTTCGCTTGCACAAGGCGAGAGTTTGCCCTACCAGTTTTGGGGAAACTTTTGCGGCTTTGTTTGTTTTGAATTACTGGTTGAGAGAATTTCCTTTGTCTGCAGCCGCTAATCGCTTTGAATTGAGGTGTCAATCAAACGCAACTTTTGCTATTGTATTACAAAATCTGCCCTTGTTGGCTGCAAAGTCAAAGGATTGCAACACTGCGCCACAATAGACCAGGCTGTACTGGCGCTAGGTACCACTTTTCGGCGGAGAAATCGGGACTATGATTTTTGGATAGCCATATGCATTGGTATAACGAAAATCAATGGTAAACGGGAAGTTTGTAATGATCTTGCGCAAAACGCGTCAATTACCGTTAGGTACTTAGGCCCAACGCGCGGTTTTTTAAATATTCATTCCTTTCTTAGACAGCGAATGCATGTGACGCCTTGTATGCACTTACTTGACTGTAGAAACGTCTATCGCATAAGATTAATGAATTATTAACCAAGAAAATATCAAAATTTACCGAATCTATACGGTAATTTGACAATATGATGTCATTTTTATGTGACGTCATCACTGCAAAACGAAATATTTCGCAACTGACGATCATGACGTTTTCTTCTGGAAGATTTTGGGCAGGAATATCGTTTATTGATTATAATGACGCCTGAAATTGAATACTTCATTCCTGTGGACACCTGCAAACCCCGGACGGTTGCAAACAACGGACAGGCTATTTCCTTTATTCATACTGACATCTTCAGTATATTGTAGCACAGTATCAGGATCTTTATTAAAGTATTTGCAAGGGAAAAGGGGAAAATCTTCTCAACCAAAGTCGTGTGTAAGTACAAAACCAAGAGTCGTGCCGGGATACTATCGATCAGAAAGGAGAACAAACGCTCAGCAGAGATACCATGACAGGAGTGATCAAGTGCTTTGCTGGCAATAGTTGAGTTATTTTGAAGTGGACGTTGAATCGTTTAGAGCAAGTGGAAAATATGAAAACACTTTTCAGTCTTGCAGAGGTGAACAGGGCTGCCAGCACTTACAAACCTTTGTGACTATCACATATCTAGCAGACAGAAAAATTCGTCAAGCGTATTATACGGTAAAGATATTGAAACAGGAGCATCTTAACGAAGCTTTTTTATGCAAATCTTGAGAAAGAAAAGACTGTTATTTTGAGTTCTGGCATTGCTCTTGCAGACTATATTGCTGCCGAACTACTTCCAAGGAAATGTCTTGGAGAGGATGAGAGCCAAAAATTCTGTCAAGAATCCCTTCAGTCCAGTCAAGTCAAGTTTTGCAATCCGATCAAAATATCCTTGGAGCATTACCTTTAGCAAAGAGAGGGCAAGCTGTTAATCTGTTCACTTAGCAAACATGAACGATTCAAGAAGAGTTATCCCAAAAGCAAGTTGATCCAAGTCATTCTCAAGAAAATGAAGAGGCCTGTAATGCACCCAAGGGAAGTCAGTCTTAAAAACAAATCGCGTCTGTGTACCTAGTCGACATGTTGGCAAGTTTTGTTTGCATAACACAAGTAGCGAAACATACAAAGATTCCATGCAAAAGTTTTTGAAGCAGCTGCTGTCTGGATATAGTCGAGCTGACATTGTCACTCGCAGCTATATACCAAGAAGTCTCCCTAACGTCAGCTGAAAGAAACTCACGTTGAATTAACAAGAAGAGCCTGATCCAAAGCTTTTGCTGCACTACTACCACGTGTTGAGCGTCCATGCTCTCAAGCACGTTATTATAAGATGGTATTACAGAGGTAATACAGATATCCTTGTCATCAAGCTAAATAAGTTGCTTGATCAGCAGGACCGAGTTGAACTTGACTATGGAATGGAATGCACCACAAATGACTTTAGCTTATTAATATCGACCTGTCTGATCCATGAAGAAATGCATGTAGGTTTGAATACTTTCACAGGTAATGACTATATATGGTCATTTTCCAGAACAGGAAAGCAGCTAGGTAGAAAATTGCTGCAAATAATCCAAAATTTTAACAAACTAACTTATAGATATAGATCACTTGGTTTATCTTGGGACTTACAAGAAGAATTAGCTGATATTCTTGAGGAATATGATTGATTTCTGTACGGCAGTAATATCAAATTTTAACGCAAACACATCAATAAAAGGAGATCAATATATCACATTGCCAGTCAATATTATCATTGCATTCAAAGAGCACAAATGCTGTCGCAAGAATTCGAGTTTGTCGCACTAACTAATGATGGAAGTACCTGAATTCACTCTGTTTGTTTGAAATGAAAAATTTGGAATTCATTGGATGAATGAGAGATTCGAGCAGTGTTCTTCTTTATCCACTTTTTGAGACGGACAAAGCAGTTGATGTGATTGACAAGGGCAATGACAACAAAGTTTAAGAATGATATTCATCCGTATATTGAAGGGGAACAACTGAGCCCCTGTGTTCTAAACTCATGTGATAATGATTTCGATATATAGCATCATACCATAGTATAACAGTTTTGCAAGATTTTGGTTGAAACACTTTTGCGTCCTTGATCCCGTTCATCCCGTAGAAATAAAATATTTAGAACTCCCTTAGAACTATTCATCCAGCGCAAAGACTGACAACGAATCTGAGAAAGCTAATAGAGAAACCTGTTTAATTCAAGGAACAAGAAGCTATAAGGAACTAATAGTGATAGTTGTGCTAAAATTTATCATGGAAGGTCTTGTCTCCTAGGTTGATCTTCCGTGTCAATCTTTTCCATTGTCTGTTGTTTCCAATCGTGCGGCATTCCCAGGTGTCTGCAGGAAAGGGGAATTCAACTTCATCCGTTTTTATAATCAATAAATGAGGTTCCCATAAACTCTTATAAGAGAGAGCATGCTGATCATTAGTTACGAAATTGTTCGTTTTGCAATGATGACGTCATATAAATATGACGCCATATGCTCAAACTACTAAATAGATTCTGTAAATTTTGATATTTTCTGGATTAATAATATTGATTTTATGCGAAAGACGTTCATACAGTCAAGAAATGGCATAAAAGGTGCCACATGCTTGCGCTGTCTAAGAAAGGAGTTAACATGAAAAAACCGCGCATTGGGCCTAAGTACCCAACGGTAATTGACGCATTTCGCGCAAAATCATTACAAACTTCCCGTTTACCATCGATTTTCGTTATACCAATGCATATGGCTATCCAAAAATCATAGTCCAGATTTTTCCCCTTTTCCTTGCAAATATTTTAATAAAAATCCTGATACTGTGCTACAATATACTGAAGATGTCAGTATGAATAAAGGAAATAGCCTGTCCGTTGTTTGCAACCGTCCGGGATTTGCAGGTGTCCACAGGAATGAAGTATTCAATTTCAGGCGTCTTTATAATCAATAAACGATATTCCTACCCAAAATCTTCCAGAAGAAAACGTCATGATCGTCAGTTGCGAAATATTTCGTTTTGCAGTGATGACGTCACATAAAAATGACATCATATTGTCAAATTACCGTATAGATTCGGTAAATTTTGATATTTTCTTGGTTAATAATTCATTAATCTTATGCGATAGACGTTTCTACAGTCAAGTAAGTGCATACAAGGCGTCACATGCATTCGCTGTCTAAGAAAGGAATGAATATTTAAAAAACCGCGCGTTGGGCCTAAGTACCTAACGGTAATTGACGCGTTTCGCGCAAGATCATTACAAACTTCCCGTTTACCATTGATTTTCGTTATACCAATGCATATGGCTATCCAAAAATCATAGTCCCGATTTCTCCGCCGAAAAGTGGTACCTAGCGCCAGTACAGCCTGGTCTAAATTTTTGGAACCATTCTGGTAATTGATGAGCGTACCAGGCCAATTGGGTTGGAATACACTGCAAATAAATGAAACAGTTCACAGACAGATTAACATATAGCAAAATCTGTAAGGAGAAGTAGGTATGACTGATACTATTTTTCTGGAAAAAGAAAGCATTGTAAATAATAAAAACATTGTAAAAATCTGTAAATTAATGTATTTGTAGCTAATTATTCTGTATTTAATTTCTTTTGCACAAATTTTACTTAGATAGTAGGCTTGAATTAGCTCTTATTTTATAGCTATTTTTATATGTAATGCCTACTTTAAATAAATTGATAATAATAATAATAATAATAATGACTGAGAAATATAGAAGACTTTCATGACGTAGACATTTCGAATGTTTCAAAATAAACAAAACTGACGAATAAAGTTAGTGATAATCTGAATCAATCAGCTGTGTTTGGCGAGGTCTACCAAAAGTATTCTATCTGCAATTCAAGTATTTGGATATTGTAGTTTTGGAAATCTGCTATTTAGCAAGCGAATTCGGTTCAGCTTTTCAGCGAGGAACATCCGAATATCGGCTGAAACGTTCCTATTTACTGTGCATTTAATCGAAACATCGGCATTTCACATTTTCGGCATAAAGTCAGCAAAATATTCTATCATCTAAGAGCCGGTATTTAAACAGTTTTATCGGTTGTTTTTTCGCAACTTGCAGCTATTAAAGGGATTTCGCAGTGCCGAAGGTAACCGACTTATTCGGATGGCCCTTTAAAGGGGCTGCACAAGCTGAAAATCCAAAAACCCTAAACTTTCTCCCCCT
This sequence comes from Aurelia coerulea, assembly GCA_039566865.1. Lineage (NCBI taxonomy): Eukaryota > Metazoa > Cnidaria > Scyphozoa > Semaeostomeae > Ulmaridae > Aurelia > Aurelia coerulea. The sequence goes on from CM076955.1 coordinate 19,787,559, forward strand.
AATGTAGGCAGGTAGTAGCAGATACATTGCAAATGAAGGTATTTTCTACATGTTTGAACCCCGTTGAATTCACCAGTGCAATCAGATTTTTTATGCCATCAACGATTATAATGATACAGCTGGATTCTGAGCGACGAGTTTTCAACAGGCAGGCTAAAGAACTTGTACGCCCTTTAAAGGGGCTCCATCACCAAACTGTAAACAAATCTGATAATACCGCACATGTCCATTGTTCTCCATTGTTTTCTGCAGTTCGTTTGGTGGCTTCACCCAAGCCATTAAAAATGCTCGTTAAAAATCCACTTATATCCAAGCAATCGTAAAGGATATGAATGTTTCGTTTTTCCTCTGTGAAGTACAAAGATTTATTTTCAAAATGACGCTCTCATCTTCGAAAAACAGGTAAACGTCTGTGTGATATTGCCCATCAAAAAACTGCAAAATCACCGTTTCGACCGACATTTGGAGACGGAGCCCCTTTAAGACTATGAACATTTCTTTCTATTTGTTCATTCCAAAGCGATCGATCCATTTGCGATACTTAATGTGATGCAATAAGCTTCAGAAAATTGTGTTTACCTGTGATTCATAGTGATAATCGAGTGCAGTTAAGCCCCACCATGTTGGACATTGACTTGTAAGTTTCACAACACCAGATTGGAACATCAATCGAAATATCAACCATTTTACCAACCAAAAACAAATTGCATCTCTTGGCCTACGAGAAACAAAAAAACAGCAATGAGGATGTGGAATCAGAATTTAAGGTTCTCAAAAATTAAGTCTTGAAATCCACGAATACACCTGAAAATATCAATATACTTTTGTCCCTAAGCAAAGGACATCGTTGGGCTTTTAGACTTATCTTCACTTTTCAGGGAAAAAATCAGCCTTCCTCGTACCCTAACTGTGGCCAAGATGAGCAAGGTTATCGAAACAAAGAGCTCAAAAGTATGACCAGTTGTTCAAACGAATTACAAAGAGTACAAACCTTTTATCATACTGTAATCTCAGAGACCATGGTGCAACGAAGATGCCAAGAAAACCAGTTTCAAGAAGCAAGATATCCCTATAAAAGGAGAATTAAAAATTTTTCAGTCAAAAGCAGTTTGAAAATGGGGCTATTTTTCTTAATAATTTGTCCTGCATGACACTGAGAACAGCAAATAGACCTCTTGGCAATTCTACAAAAGAGTCTGGATCGAATGACATATTCATACATTTTTGATTAAATCTGTTCAAGATTCGAATATGCACAACAACGACAGAAGCTATATAACGCCACTCGATTGAATGTCTGGCAGTCGATCCATAGACTCACGAAATAGTCCCAGTTATCGCAACAGCAGCAACAACAACAACAACAACAACAACAATGTAAACAACAACAACAACAACAACAACATAGCTATAGCGTCCATCAGTCTATCAATAGCAATAACTACGAACTTGTAATCAGTTTAGTCGATCCAGGCAGTTTTGTAGAATAGCGAAAGGTCCGTTGTCAGGTTTCTGCAAAAATGAATTCATCTTTCATTTCCTTTATTCTTCTTATTCGTGAAAAAAATCTTTGAAAAAAAGAACTACCTGTACAAAAATACAAGGCTAAACTTGGCCTTGTACAGGCCAAGTTTTAGCCTTGTAGAGGGGATTATGACCTTGTTATGACCTTGTACTAACCTTGGAAGAAAATTACAAGGCTATCAGTCAGATTCCAAGCTGCAACCAGTCTAACACAAGGTTTCCACAAGGCTTCTACAAGGCAAATTAGCATTTTTCAAGCCATTTACAAGGTTACAGCAAGGCTATTCCAGGCTATAACAAGGTTACAAGGCCATAACTATAAGGCTTGTACATGGCTATTACATGGCCTTGTATTTTTGCACAGGTATTTACCAAATAGGAAATGGGACTCGAATGATCAATTTATTCTGGCAAATGGTGAAAAGTCAAATTCGATCTTAATCGTTTATCCTTCGAATAATGAATATTTAACAGATTGAACTGCTCATTCAAAACCTAAGTAAAAATATCTATGACCACTCTGAATTATGCTAAAAAGGTGGCATTATGAATATAAACGATATCTCTATAAATATTCGTCTTTTGGGGACATTACTTTCAACACTTTCAAGGCTTCGTGCTGAGGCACTTGGACAGACATGCACAAACATTCATACAAGCAAAGATAGATAAAGGGGTCATGCAATTAAAAGTTGAGGTCGTAACGTGCTAATTAGCTTCATTGAATCACAGTTTTGCTGCAAATGGACCTTCTACAAATTTCTGATAAAACAGTCTAAGATACTTACCATTGGAACCACAAAAATGTCTGTCCAGCCTACAAATAAACAAAATGAGGTTAGGTAATGATTATCAAACGAGGGAGAGTCAAAGATGTGGTCTGGCATATCTTTGATAAAAGATATCAATGCAAATGATCTTAACTTAATAACAGAAATGGTTTTTTCTTATTTGATTCTTCAAGCAATCTATGCTGCTCAAAGGAATTCAATCTGGCTTCAAATGTTGCTGATTTGCTCAATTAAAAACACAACTGGATGCAAAACAAGACTTTGTCTGTGCCTAGTAATTATATCAGACATTTCCCATTGGAGAATTTTCTCATTTGAGCAGCATCTGATAAAATGTTTTCAGTATATGTTCTATCTATTGTGATTTCACTTTTCAAAGCAATTCTCTTGCGAATTTCATGAATCAATAATGGATAAACTTAGTTGTGACAGGATTTAAGAAATAATTCTACCCTTGAACAATCTGACACATGTTAACCAACCTGATATAGCGAGAAATAAAGGAACCACAGAATTGCCAATGTGGCACCATTTCTTGTTCTTGGAAAGATCAACATTACAAATGAAATCATTGCTCCAATTAGACAAAGAAGATCCATCATTGCATCAACGCTGAGTTGCAGACTTGGTGCAAACCACAGGAGGGTTGGTTTTCTCCAGAAACTATCAGAGAGTGATCGTTTACCTATGGAGAGAAGATACAGTATGTATCTTATAGAGTAGAAAGCACACAAAGGCAATGCAACTTTCACCTTCAATTTCATGTTAAAATAATCTAATTCAGACCCAGGATGACCAAATAAATATGTTTGTTTAGTGCATAGTACATTGTCAAAGATATGAAAGTTAATAAATCTTTGAAAATGTGATGATGTACAGTATTTTTTAGCTTAAAGGGGCTCTGTCTCCAAATTTCTGCCAAAACGGTGATTTTGAAGTTTTTTAATGGGCAATATCACACAGACATTTACCTGCCTTTTCGAAAATGAAAGCATCATTTTGAAGATAGATCTTTGTACTTAACAGAGGAAAAATCCAAACATTCATATCTCTTATGATTCCTTGGATATAAGTGGATTTTTAACAAGCATTTTTTGGAGGTTTGGGTGAAGCCACCAAACAAACATGATTGATGCCACAAAACACTCTTTAAAAATTCCTAACTGTGAACTGAAAAGTTAAATGTTATTTCCAAAATGGTGATAAAAGTAATAAATATGGTAACAATGTGTTGAAACAATTCATGACTTTAAATCTGAAATGCAAATACGTTTCAGATGGATTAGGTTTTCTAAAATGCAAAGTATCAACACAAAATTTCATAAATTCAGAAAGAAGACAAGACAAGACAAGACAAGACAAGACAAGACAAGACAAGACAAGACAAGACAAGACAAGGAACCAAAGATAAACCAACGGAAAGAAACTTTGAAGGGAATTGAGCTAATCTTTTACCTTGACAAACATTACAGCTGATTTCACAGTTTTTCAACATCCAATTTGGATTGTTTTCACATTCACCAATGGAAGCCCATTCTCCACATTTTTCATGATTGTCAACACAATCTAACAACCAAAAAAAGCCAATTGTTCTGCTTAATAAGTTATTCTTAAAGCTCATCAGTTGCATAAAAATATCTTCAAATATTTATACTGCTAATCTGATTAAAGTTAGAAGAAGATTCTTGTCATTCAGAAATGTATTACACCCACTGTAAATCCAAAGCAACTTAGCATTAGTAGTAATTTGGTTTTTCTACACATTCATTATTTATCCAGACTGAATTCAGTGTAGCATGACTGACTGTATCATGTTGACACCAGAATACAAAATATTTAATCTGAAAGATAATTGCGTTGCTCTTGCATTTCTTTGCTGTGTTCATACCTCTAAATTATTTGTACTACTCTTTGCTGCAAGCATCTTTGAGCAGGATCAAACGCACAACCTGCCTTATGATTTTTCCTCCATACAATTCTTTGATAGTTATGTAGTTGGCAAAACCAAATTTCATGGATTTTTCAAATGTGAAAACTATTTTCTGACTAATCCAGTACTTTTTCCTGATAACATTACATTTTGGGTATATACATTAAGAAGATCTTCTCAGGTTATCTTTAGGGAAGGAGATTTCTTTAAAGGAAGGAGGTATATAAACAACAGCACAAAGAAACACAAAGCTATTTCTTGGAGCCATTTTGGAGATGGTGTTTGTGCCATTGTGTTTTATGGCACAAACACCATCTCCAAAATGGCTCCAAGAAATAGCTTTGTGAATGGAACCTACCATCCTTGAGGTGAAGTCTTGCAGGAAGTATACCATCCTTTCCATACAAACCTATAAAGACAAACATTTTTGTTAATCATTTTGCTGAGGTATAGACCGCATAGTTTGTGTCTATTTTGGTCAAAATACTCAGCATGTCCTTGGGTGATATGTCAGGTTTTAGCAAACCAGTAAAAATCTTTCTACCATTGAAAATTCATGTTTTCATTCAACATACAGAAGCTGAACAACTGAAAGGAAAACTGCTTCAGATGAGCAACAATTTTTTGGTGGATTTAGACACTGTATTCTGCGGAAAGAAAGCAGTTAAATCCTATAAGAGAAACAACATGTTATCTGAAACTCTGAAAGAAGAGAGAATGAGTTAATAGCTGCAATCAAGAGCATTATTTGGTTATTTGACATTGCTCTTTATTGCAGCTATTGATTTTTTCTCTCCTTACAGGGTTTCAGAATAATTCATAGCAGGATTTAACAGTGTTCTACCTCCAGTAACAGGTTAATTTTGTTATTATTCTTTTACAGAAGTTAACAATTTTCTTTCCACAGATTTCAGTATCTAATGTTGCGTTTATTACGATCAGTCCATTATTTATGGCTATTTTTGGTGCTTTTCCAGATAAGCAGGAATTGGAGTCTTGTATGTAAAACAATTTAGATCTCTGAATTGTAAATCAGTTTCAGATAGCTTCTTGTTCAGAAATTTGATGCAGCGTTTGAACCATCAACAGCGGTAACCTCAAGAAAGAGGTGGGACTTGGGATAAAAAATCACTTGCCTAAATTCAAAGAACTTTTTTAAAGTCAAAGACTTCACCATTGTTGTGCTGTGAATTTAATTTCCTTCATGAACAAAGGCATTTAATATTCACTGAAAAAGCTGTAAGTTTTAACCAAAGGTACTTTGCCTCAATTTTTTGAAGCAATTGCAAAAACAGTTTTCTGCCACTAAACACCCGCCCTCCTGGGCATGGTGGATATGGCATAGGCTGATGGGCCTAAAAAATCAAACTGCAACACGTCTACTACTAACCAATGAATTCATAATGATTACCTGGTATTTGGAAGTACAGCGAGACAAATGCAAACAAGTAGATTGCAGAGAGACACCAAAGGAAAACGTTCTTTGCCACTACAGACTGAGACATCCCGACGTCAGCAGGCAGCCAAACGCGTGTTTAGGCCAACTCAAATCAACCGGTCTTTCTAGAACGTTGTTGTTGCTGTAATTCATTTGTTCCATCTTTGATAAAGAGTAGTGCTCCGAGAACAACTACCTGTGGTACCCCAGCAGCCCTTCCGAACATTTTTGTCCGAACATTGCTAATATTTTCACGATTCTGAAGCTAACATGCCTTTTACTTTCTTAAAAAGCGATGGCATAACTACTTGGAGTTTGAACTTGACCACAAAAATGATAAGAGATAAAGACCCTCTCTCTGTCTCCAAACAGGACTCTTTTTTTAGAAACAGTAGCCAGATTTTGTAGAATTGCCCCAGCCTCTATTTATACTTCCTTCCTTGCGAAAAAAGAACATTTAAGTAGAGTTAACTTTAAATTGCTTTCGCTTTGCAAAATAGAGGTAGAGTCTAGTAGCACGTTCATGTTGTTTACAAAGTTCAGCTCCGTCAATAACTCAATAACTATGGAACTGTGAGCCAAGTGAATAAAGCTCCGCGAGACGAAATACGATATGAAATGTGCAGTTCCGTTAAATAAATCTATATGGACAGTTTTGATTTAGGCCAGATCGGAGGGCATGTGTCGAATCTTAGGCCCAATTTGCTTATATTGTGCTCGTTACGTGCGAAAAATTGTACCTTCAAATTTTTCATCGCATTCAAGTCTTTACCGATTCTATAACTATAATCTTTTCCGCTTTTAATTGCCTGAAGTTCGATTTTCCCGAATGCAAAATTTTCTTAGCTGTTAAAAATTGCTGTCAGATAAATTGCTAAGAATGAAAAATTTAAAGCATTACGACAAAAAATTGAGTCATCACAGAACGTTTTCGCCAATTTTTGTTTAGTTGGTAGTTGGTTCAGATATTCAAAAATATTTTGGAACTACACGTACTTGTTTGCAAGAAAACAAAGAATCCGAGCCAGTGAATCGGGAAAGTTTCATATAAATTACAGTATCAGATCTGTGCCTTCCTGAACATTTCAAAACAAGTTATTTTGGAGCCTTTTCAAGTTTAGACATGACTCGAGTACTCTCCGAGTAATACGAAACACGAAAAAAGTGAGAATAAATAAAACGTGCCAAAGTTTCTTAATTTTTTGGTGATCTGAGAGTACGAGTTTCTTATAGAAAAATACGTGTATCCGATTGCTAAATGGGCACCAATTAGTATCATAAGGTCCACGAAAATAACTAATGCTTGCAGAATAGTCTCAAAATCCTAAAGGTTTGAGTGGTTTGGTGAAGGAAATATGCTATCTGCAAGAAATACAGCTGAAAAAGTTTTTTGTAAACTTGTTGAACGCGAAAGGATGTGTCACCGGATTTAACTTTTCCCGCCAAAAAAATTCGGGAACCAAATCTTTTACTCGAAAAAAGATTTTATTCCATAGAAGATCCTAGAAAGCAGAAATAAAGGCAAAAAAGATATCTCGATGTGTATGAAATATATCCTCTTTTTTATTTTCACGAGGGTGTTAAACAATACAACGGACACTAATGAATTAGCGGACTAGGATCTGAATTGAAACATTATAAAAATCAAGTCAAAGTGTTCTAAGTTGGCGAGCGCTTAGAAGCATTTCCTGTGGACGATGGATGGGCCGGATTCGTCGTATTCTTGCTTTGAGATCCACATCTGTTGGAAGGTGGAGAGTGAGGCCAAGATGGAACCTCCGATCCATACAGAGTATTTCCTCTCTGGTGGGGCGATGATCTTGATTTTCATGGTTGATGGTGCGAGGGAGGCGATTTCCTTCTGCATCCTGTCGGCGATACCTGGGAACATAGTCGTACCTCCAGACAAGACGGTGTTGGCGTACAAGTCCTTACGGATGTCGACATCGCATTTCATGATTGAGTTGTATGTGGTCTCGTGGATTCCGCTTGATTCCATTCCGATGAATGAGGGTTGGAAGAGGGTCTCTGGGCACCTAAATCTCTCGTTTCCGATGGTGATGACCTGTCCATCAGGCAATTCGTAGCTCTTCTCCAAGCTTGAGCTGGTTGATGCTGTGAGCATTTCTTGTTCGAAGTCGAGTGCGACATAGCAGAGTTTCTCCTTGATGTCTCTGACGATTTCCCTTTCGGCAGTGGTGGTGAATGAGTATCCTCTTTCGGTCAAGATCTTCATCAAGTAGTCGGTCAAGTCACGTCCAGCCAAATCCAAACGGATGATGGCATGGGGAAGGGCATAACCTTCGTAGATTGGGACTGTGTGGCTGACACCATCTCCGGAATCAAGGACGATACCGGTGGTACGACCGGAGGCGTACAGCGAGAGTACGGCTTGGATGGCAACGTACATGGCGGGGCTGTTGAAGGTTTCGAACATGATCTATCAAAAAGAAAATAAAGATCATTTGTATTGAGCAAATCAACGAATTGGGGAGGGGGTAATGGGGTAATGATTACGGGTAAGAGGTAAATTTAGGCAAGGGAGAACAATACATGATAAAAAGGCCATAATATGGGCAAAAGGGGTACAATCAAAGAAATGGGGAACACGGCATGTCAAGGATAGAGGGGGCCAAAATTTAACTTTACAATGAAGGCATTTTACCCATGGACCCAGACAAAATACATTTCAGAATTTTATGGTCTTCCTCAAGAGAACTAGAAAGGATAAACATCAGGGATAAATCTGGACAGAAACTTTTGAGTTATACAAATGCTCACAGACACAAAATATTTTCATAACTTTTTTGATTCACCTTGACACAACAAGCCCTTCCAAAACAGGCTGTTAAGTTTGAAAAAATTGGCCTTATTCAGGGAGAAAATCGTACCACTTAAAAGAGCCCTCCCAACCTGGATAGCATTTCATTTTGAATTCATTTTTGCAAAATTTACAAACTTCACAAAACAGCTCGAGAACACCTGCTTAGGCTTGGCAATAAGCCTGAATTTATAAAGGGATTTTTGAAAAGATGTCAAAAGGAGATTCCCCTGTAAAAATTACACATCAACCAAAGTATTGTGAAATGGTGAAAACACAAATTTTATTCATGGCATTACTGTGGGCGTTTTAGGATTCCACAAGAAAAGACCAAAAGAAAAGCCCACAAGATTCACAGAACCTTATTTGGGCAGGAAAAAAATTTCCATAGATCCTAGCAATCCAGCTAAAGCCCTCTATTGTTTTTCATGAAGCGAAAATTGTTACAAAGATTATTTGGGGACTTACTTAACCACGTAAGAACCTCAATTGAACTGAGCAACATGATTTTAGAGCTTATCTGCCCATAGTGGTGTCACCTTAGTAATGGGTGTGGGCTTAAACCAAGAGACAATAGGAACCATGTTACTGTAACAATCCCTCACAGGCACAATGAGATTATTTTCAGTGGATATGTTATTATCATTTGCAAAGCTAGAAGGGCTTAGAAAAATGGATTGGATTAGGGATAGCTGGTGAAGCATGCGTGACCAAGATACTTAACTTTGTGGAGTTAAAGTTAGGGGCACCCTGATGTAAGAGGGTGGAGTCAGGAAAAATGACAAAGTAATTTATGGGGATTTGCATCTCTGTTGATCTCTGAGGAAAATTCCTTCCAAACTTATGTGGGGTCTTTAAGATAAGGAATGGGGTGGGGTTAAATTGTTGTGTGCAATTGTTAGGGTGCAATTTGTGGGAATTGGGGGGGGGCTGGCAGGGGTCACAAAATTAGCTAGCTGCTAAGCCCCGTGCTAAGCATTGAGGATGATATCAAATCAGTTTCCAGTAAACATAGAAGCAGTTATAAGTTAAAGTAAAAATTTAAAATTTTCTTTCTCATGTATGCAATGCTACAAAGATTGCTCTAGATTGTTGTTAAACTCCAATTTTTGTCAAATTTTCAACTGTACTGTTGCTGTGTTGCATAATCAGTAATCCAAAATTTCACAAGATCAATGTTCAAACTGTAGAACACCTACACGTTTTTTCTTTTATAAGAAACTTGGATAAGCCCATAGTACTAAAAGTTTCTTAATTTTATGTGAAAATTTCAGTTTTTTAGTACTAAAAGTTCCTTAATGTGTTTCTTATTTTTTGGATGCATTTAGGATGCATGTAGTTTCTACCACTGCCAAGTACTCGTTTCTTGACAGACAGCACAATTTTTAGCGAGAAGGAGATTTCTATTTGATTCAAAACATAAATCTATCATGAGTATTACTAAAATATAAAGGCTCAACGACAATTTTCCCATGATTTCCCTGTGTTTGGCTTTAAAAGTTTCTTAGCAATTCTCAAGCATAGTACTAGAGTTTCTTAATTTGTTCGCCATCCTAGTACTAGTTTCTTATAAACAAGTTTCTTATAAAAGAAAAAACGTGTATATACTTTAAAAATATGCATTCCTTGGTTTCTAGTGAAAAGTGATTATCAAAATTAGATTTCACAACAAAGTGGAAAATAAGGACAATCCTTACTTGTGTCATCTTTTCCCTGTTAGCTTTTGGATTTAATGGAGCTTCTGTCAGAAGGACTGGGTGCTCCTCTGGTGCAACTCGAAGTTCATTGTAGAATGTGTGATGCCAGATCTGGAAGGAAAGAATAAACAAACATCAGTAAATAAACAAATGCAAAATGCATAAACAAATGGACAAACAGCACTTCTGTGTTGCTTAACTCATTCATGCCCAAAAGATTTGGGCGCCAAAACCGTGCAATGCCCAAAGCAAAATGGCAGAAAACTCTCGTGCAGAGTAGTCTCAAAATATTATGAAACTATGAATAAACGGCAAATTATTTCAAAATATCTTCTAAAAACAAAGTTCAGATTAAGAGTTCATCTTTTTGAACGTGAAATTGAATGAAGTGCGTGAAGAGAAATCAACGTCCACGGCGAGTACAAACTTTGGATGAAATATTTTCCGTGTTTTGTCCAATAATTTCTTGCAATATTCGTACAGTTATTGATAGTTAAATAGATATTTTTGCATTTAGTTAGCTTCTCCTGTCCATATCGTCTTTGAATGTATCTTAATTGAGCTTCTGTGCAATATGAAACACAATTTCTCAGCGCTTCCTTGCCTTCATCACAAGACCGGAAAATAGGCCCGTTGCTCATTTGTTAAAAAATCATTCGTTATGCTCCAAAATAAAGTCGTCAAAGGGGCTAAGTTTCCTTCAGTTATTGCAAGCATATCTAGACAAGTCTTTTAGATGCATATTGAAATATTTTGTAGCAGCGGCATTCCATGTTTGAGCTTGCTCTTCGCCACATCTCCTTCCCGGCTGGCGATATGGGCCTAAGCGCATCGCCATCAAAACCTTGCTACTTTCCCTCAACAGTTTCTTGCTTCCTTTTCCTTCCACTGCAATAAATCTTTACTTGGTTCATTACCAAACAGTTTCCTTGCAATCTACATCGCTAAATAGCCATACAAAGATGCATTTAATGTAAGACAAAAGATGTGAAGTCCGAAGGATTGCAAGATAACAAACAAAATGGCGCCCAAAATTTGATTTTCAAGAACGGAAAAGTTTGTCCGACTTTTGTCAACAATTTCAGTACTGCACCCTATTGTTTTCTTTCCAGATGATAAAGCCCCATTGTGCACTCTTACTGTTCTATTGTCATTTTCCAACCAATCACCTTCCATAACCTCGAGATGAGGAGCTAAAACAATGTAACTCTCTGTGACGACTGTAGTCGTTCTGGGCTTTCAGAGTTTGATACCCTGTGACGCCTGTAGTCGCTCTGGGCATGAATGAGTTAAAGAATTGTTATTTGTTGCAAATAAGCATCTTTTGCAAAAAAGTTGAGAGGTTTCAAATGGGGTTCAAAATCAGAGGGGCCATAAAGGGGGGTTTCAACTGTGAAATGCTGCACAAGACTTGAAGAAAAGGATATGTGATACTGTTGATAGTTGTTGCCAAACAGAGCAGGAAGTTAATTGAATCTGAAAGCTTCGACTTTGTTGATTCCGTTTCCGCATTGAAAAATTTGTTTCAAACCAGGAAGCACCTCTCAGCAAAACAGTGTCCTCATACCCAGCCCTTCACAAGGCCACGTGAAAACAAAAGGCAGGAAGCCATCAAAGAAACCACACAGAAATTTGAACCTTTCATTTTGGGCCTTGTGGAATGTGGCCATTGTGCAAGTACCACGTTTCAGACTTTATCAAGTGATAAAATGACATGTCACGATATTGGCCAATCATATTGCACAACGATGCTTAAAATAGCGGAAATTTTCAGGGGGTTGGGTCATTGGCGGAAGTGCACGATTAAAAGTGCTTACTTGCTCCTGCTGTTTCTTTGTGTAAAATGGCCAGACAGTGGGAGTGTTCACAGAGGTTGCAAGCGTGGGGCGGATCTGGGCACGAGGGTGGTTCATCTCAAAGTTGGGGCAGCTTCCTTGTGTACAAATCGTCAGATACACGCCCCTTCCTCAAGGCATTTTACAGGTTTCAAGAGCCGTTCACGAATTTTAAAGATGCTTGCAATCATGGAAGCCCTTTGAATTGAATGGGCGTGGCAATACAGGGTAAGCCCACAACGGCAGCGCAATGGTTTCCCATATATCTTGATACATCTGAATCTCCATAAATAAAAAGGGCACGTTTTCAACTATAGCTGTATAGTACAGCGAAAAAAGTCCTGCTCTGCTTTTGCAGAAAAGTTTCTCCTAGCTTAGACAGACCCTGCTGGGCAATGAAGAAAGCCTCCTTTGTTTGCCTCAACAGGACCTGCTGAACTAAAAATATTAGCCTATGATATTCACAGCAAGTTGCATATAAACTTTTTAGATAGGAATCACGAAATCAGAGGGCGGGGTTTAAAATATTTCAGTTAATTATACGGAAGGTTGTAATCGCACGATTTGATCTCCGAACATGTGACTTGACGGCGAACTTAGAGGATCTGATTACATTTCCTTCAGCTGAAAATCTTCATCTAAAATAGTGTTGAAAGAATTGAAAAGTCTTGAATGGTCTTTCCGGATCTTCCTTACATCTTTCTAAAAAATCTTGGAAGCAGTAGCGGTGGTTTTGAGAAGTTTAGAGTCCAAGCAGTTATGAACACGGAAATGGCCCTTCATGAACTTGTCACAAGACCTTTCTTTTTTCTCCTCAAAATGAAGTCCCTCGTGAATAGAAGAAGCAGATAAAACATAAAAGGAAATCAAAGCATCAAAGACGTCAACTTACTTTCTCCATATCATCCCAGTTTGTGACAATTCCGTGTTCAATTGGGTATTTCAGTGTGAGGATACCTCTTTTGCTTTGAGCTTCATCTCCGACGTATGAGTCTTTCTGTCCCATACCAACCATGACACCTTGATGCCTAGGCCTGCCAACGATGGATGGGAAGACGGCCCTTGGAGCATCATCTCCGGCGAATCCAGCTTTGCACATACCTGATCCATTGTCTACGACAAGTGCTGCGATTTCTTCATCACCCATTTTGCTGTAATATTTTGTTTAGGCCTAAGACAACGAAGGTTTGACTTCTTTCTTCTTCAGCTGAGCTCAAAGTGAATGATCCTGGAGCGACCCGAAGTTATAAGACCGCGGACACACCTTTAGAATTGACTATGCCCATATTTGGTTATCTTTAAAGCTAGCAACAATGGGGATGACCCACTTTGACGAAACAGTAACTTGATAACTACCAAATACAAAGGTTGCTATTGGAATATCCTGATAAGGTTTCCTTTCAACGATTTCATCAATTTGCGGGCGTAATTCCTTTTATGTTCAGCAGGTAATTTTGCAAATACATAACAAAGTGAAATGATTAACTGCCTTTATAAATGCCAAATTTGAAAGGCATTGCGTCACGATGCAATTGCAGGTATTCTGCAGTGATTTCTCAAAGGAAATATTTTGGAAATATAATTGGCCTACCTCAAGATTTTCCAAAATATTGACATGAAATAAGGAGGTTTTGCTCTGCGGATCATTTCAAACGGTTTTGATAACCGTTTTTGGGCAGACACCAAGATTCCGTAAATACTCTCAATTTTTAGAGGCGTTTGTGGTGTGGTTTGTTGTGCGCTCTTTGAAACCAAAGCAGTTCAAAAGTTCACATACTTTGCACCCACGAAGCAAGTAGGGGCAAGCTTATACTTTTTGAAAAAACTTTGGAATAATTTACGAAATGAAAGAAATTTAAGGGATGCTCTTTGAATTTATTTGTTTCCTAGGAGAGAAAAGGCCTTCAAACTGCAATAGATCACACATAATGTTGGTAGAATCTGGTTGGATCTTGTTCTTGGAGAGGAATTTAAGAAAAATTCAGCTGCAAGTTCTATATTTCTAACCCAACTCTATGCTCAAATACGCTTGTTCAATTTTGCAACATTCTCCAAGAATTTTTGTCATACATTTTGAGAGACGCTCAAAAACAGTTTCCGGGTTCAAACTCTTTTTTAACCATCTTGCTTTCAAACTACACTCTATTTTGGTAGAAAAGCCCTAAAAAGGCTTGGATATCAAACTTGGTGTTGCTTGTACTAATAAAAGGAGGAAACGCTAACGTGAAACAATTTAAGGTGTCCTTGCTCCCATAGGATTCTCGTGCAAACATGTCCACCAAAATAGCATTACTGCTGCAATTGTGAACGTGTTAGAATGGGGTTAGAATCGACTGATTCTTTCAAATCCTTCACGCACAATATTATCCCTGCGCAAATAAAAGCTTCTAATGTTGATTTTTTCTCACAAACTGCAAACGGGAGATTCCCAAGGTTTTAACAGCTTCTGTAGAATACTGTCTGTATAAAAGTCACACGCACAACGTCAACACGTAAACAAACACAATGATATACAAAGGTGTTGATTTTTCGCAGGACTTCCGTGAGTGGACTGCGTCAAAAGAGCAGGGATGCAGGCTTGGCACCGTCTCCTCCACAGCTACATACAATGGTCCTTTCCGACTGCCCAGGCAAGGGGCCTGGACTCTACAGAATCACTCAGTGTCAAGTGGAAATTCAGAACATTTTCTTGCTCCACATTTGCGAAATTATCACTCTTGGAGAGCTGAACTATATTCAAGGATTTTTTATCTATTAAATTGTCATACATTTTGTTATGCAAATACTTTGCTGTTTTGAAATGTGAAAGAGTGTTTTCATTGAATTTTCTTTTCTGATTTCCTTATCAATTTCAGGCCCAAGCACGAGCAAATCCAAGCCCAAGCCTATCTGTGGTTCCTCGGATACGATTTTCGCCAAACACCAACTCGGTAATAGTATTGCATTTTTGTTGAACTTGCGCTATTAACAGCGATGATTGTATCGTATGTACACTCTTTTTTATAAGAATAGTGTTTATAAGAATATTCAGGCTCTGAATCATCCAATTTTTAAGAATATTATAAGAATATTGCCAGCCTCAGCTAACATATTTGTATCTCATTTTTCAGCAGTTGCCTGTTTTGCGATGTTCATAAACAGAGAATTGCATGACTGAAATTTCTTTTAACTATGTTCCCCTGAAACCATAGCAGATTTGAAAAATATACTCAGGCTCAAAACAAAAATTTCTTAAGAATATCGAGGCTGGACAAAATTTATAGTATTCTTTATAAAAAAGAATGGAAAAAATGTACAATTCTAGTTAAATTTGAAATTTAAGAAAAGTTTTATCAAAACAAAATTTGCTCTGATGGAAGAGGTGCTTGATAGCTAGATAAACAAGAGCGCACTTCCGCGAAAACGTTGAATGTTAACCGTAAAAAATTACAAAATTTCCATGTAGCTAATGCTGGAATGGGAACCCATGCTGGAGAGAATGCTCCCCAGGGGGGGTACTCCCTAACTTTCAATACGGGGGGGGTCCATGCCACTTTTTCTTTGCTGACCCCTAAATATTAAGCTTAAGGTAGAATACCCCCCAAAATAGAAAAAAGCTTGCTATGTAGAAACTGGCAGCATATTATGATACAGCATCATTGAGTTACCTATTTTTTCGAAACAAAATTAATAAATCACTTATCGTGTTGTCATGGCAACAGTTTTTGTCGCGAAAATGCGCGAAACATGCAGCATCAAAAATTGAGATATCTCTGTACCCTGTTGAGATATTTCCTCCAAATTTTCAGTGGAGCTTCATTGAGCAATGGTCTATGCTGTGTAGCAGAATGAAGGTTATGGTGATTACTTTCACTGAAATGTGAACTTCTGAAAACTGACATTTTTCAAATGATCACCATTCATTACCTATTGCAGGTATGATTGTCTTTCTGCTACACAGCACTC
This sequence comes from Aurelia coerulea, assembly GCA_039566865.1. NCBI lineage: Eukaryota > Metazoa > Cnidaria > Scyphozoa > Semaeostomeae > Ulmaridae > Aurelia > Aurelia coerulea. The sequence continues at coordinate 19,803,540 of CM076955.1, forward strand.
ATCAATGTCCAATGACTCTTTCCTGAAAATTTCATTGAAATATCTTGAATAGGAAAGAAAATGTGGCATTCGAGATGATTTCGGTGACGAGAAATCGCATTTTGAGAAAACGCACTTTAAAGTTGAGTAAACAGTTTCACACTACAAAAGTTGCCTGCACTGTATGTTGGTCCCTCTTTTTTATGAGTTTTTCATTATGTCCTTTTCTCTTGCTTCTCAGCCTTTATCTGGCTACTTTTGACAAGTCTTTCACCTTCTATAACCTACATTGGTCAATTTTTCTTGCAGCCTGCTGTTGCATGTTTTCCTAGCCCATTTTCGTTTTCTTTAGAATCTCTTAAGAGATCACGATGCATGTCCATATTAAAGCTTCTATCATCGTCATATAATCCAAGCTCAAATAGACCTCTTCCCACATAAGTATTTTTGGGGACTCTGTCCCATATCATTTTGTTGAAAGACTCATTTTGATTTTGAGTCTTGCCATGAAGACATTTCATCAGCAGTGCGCTTGATTGCTGTGCAACTGCAATAAAGGTCGGCTTCAAATCTGCTATCATCACTGGAATTGGAACCAGTTCTGGGTTTAGGCTTCTGTGTTCCTTTTATTGGATCTGATTTGTACAGGCACTATGAGTCTTCACCATCTGGGTTGGCATTATGGAGAAGCTGCACTGAAGATGATGGCCTTGATAAGATGATCGATGGCCTAAGTCATTTTTAAATCACTGTAGTATTTAATTTTGGCCTTCTTGTAAGACTTTGACATGGTGATTGCCTCTAAATACTCTTTTACGATACTTCTGTGACCTTGCTTTTCTCATTTGAACTGGTAAATGAACTTGTAAAAGCAGCAAAAGGTTTGAAAACTTTCGTCGACCATTGTGAGATCTTGAAATGTTTTTGCTTTGAAGCAGAACTTTATTGAGTTGGATACTTGCAGTCATGGAGCTCAAAGGAGGCTAGCAAGCCTCGTTTTGAAAGAGGGCTTCTTTTGGGGAAAAGAAGAGGGCCTGTATCATATTCGATATGATACAGGCCGATATGCAACGCTATACAAGACGATATGCAACGCTACAAAATGGCGGCCATGTGTACAACTGAAACAAAAATTAGCGGAAATCGCATTGATATACTCAAATCAACAAATGGTAAAGCAACATATTTTCACTATACATCAGGTCTACAAAAGAACACAAAAGCTGGAGTAGGAATTATTGTAAGCACAACATGTAAATCAACTTTCACGCCCATAAATGATCGATTATGTAAAATATCGTTCAAAATCAATAAAAATCAAAATATAACCCTCATTTCAGCATACGCCCCAACACTTGAAGTTAGTACAAAGTACCCACAAAAGCGAGAAGAATTCTATAATAATCTTGAATCTACCATCAAAACTGTGAAACAAAATGATATTCTAATCATAGGAGGCGACATGAATGCCAAAACTGGATCTGCATACCAGAATTATAAACAAAATATGGGAAAATATGGCAAAGGTATAGTAAATGACAATGGCTATGAGCTACTTGAACTATGTCAACGAAATCAACTATTCCTATCAAATACCAAATTCAATCATAAAAAAGCACATCGAACAACATGGCAAGGCCCAGTAAATCCAACAGCAAAACACAGAGATGGAAACCTTAGAATAAACCCAATAAGAAATCAAATTGATTATTTACTCTTCAAAATCAACCAACTGCATCTTGTGTATGACTCAAGATCCTACAGTGGAGTACAAACAAAAAGTGATCATCGACTTGTCATAGCAACAATAACAAGTAAAATACAATCATACAAGAAACAAAAACCTACACCAAAAATAGATTTTAACAAACTTCAAGATCCAAATATAGCAAAACAATACCAAGATCAACTTCAAATTAGAATACAACAACAAGATAGCACAAACAAAACACCACAACAACAATGGGATATCATAACAAAAGAGATTCATAAAACAGCCATAGAAACTCTAGGAGAAAAGAAAAAGAAACTTTTTAGCACAAATCCAGAGATTGTCAAACTATCTAAAGAACAAAGGCAATTACAAACAGAAATGAATAATAGCAACAGTATTAAGTGTATAGAGTTAAGAAAGCAAAGAAATAATAAGCTGAAAGAAATACATCAATTACTAGAACAAGAGAAACACAACAAAATCATAGCAGAAGCTGAAAACATAAACAGGTCTGGCAATGACTCTGCAAAAATGTACAAAGCAGTAAAAATCCTACAACGTAAAACGCCAAAAGCACCATTAATCATTGACACAGGATCTGGAATAACAACAAATGAACAAACACAATCAGAAATTCTAGCAAACTTTTTCAAAAATTTCTTCAATAAACCAACAGGTGAAACAACCCTTGACGTAAAACCATGCAAAATGAAAATACCTTTTACATCAGAGGAAGTTAAAGAAGCAATATCAAAACTGAAACCAAACAAAAGTGCTGGCATTGATAACATAAGAGCTGAACACTTGCACTCAGCACCACCTCAGATACACAACAGAATAGCTAAAATACTAAATGAGATAGCAGAAACAGGACAAACTCCAACTGAAATCAAAAGAGGAATCTTAGTACCACTGCAGAAACCTGGGAAAAAAAAAGCAGGACCATGCACTAATATTAGACCAATAATACTTTTATCTCTGCTAAGAAAAATCTTAGCCATTATTATGTTGAACAGAACAAGTCATAAAATCGAAAAACATATCCCTCGTTCTCAAGCAGCATACCAAAAAAATAGGTCAAGCACAGAACATGTATGCACTTACAAAATACTAGCTGAGAAAGCAATATCATCCAATGATTATGATCTCCACATCCTACTAATGGACCTATCAAAAGCCTTTGATACAATTCACAGAAAAACTTTAATAGAAGACTTGAAGCACATTGTTGATAGTGATGAATTGCATATTATAAAAGTAATGCTTGAAGGAATAGAATACACAGTAAAATGTGGAAACAGTTTTAGTCAACCTTTCACAACAAACACCGGATCGCCACAAGGAGACTGTCTTAGTGCAATATTTTTCATCCTTTACCTTGCAAAAACACTTGAGTACAACATCCATTTAAATGATCATAGCTACGCACTACCAGCACATCTAGGAGAATCACCCCATCAAGCATCAAAAGATCATGATTATTGCCTCTCTCCCATGCAAAGCCACAAAATAATGCAAGAAGCCTTAAAAATAGACACACAATATGCTGATGATTGCGGAAGCGCTATAGTAACGAAAGATAAAAGAGCAGTTGAATACATAAAATCAACAATACCAGGAAGATTAAGAAGTAGAAACCTTTTATGCAATGAAGACAAAACTGAACAACATATCGTAAATCGTGACAATCGATATGGCACATGGACCAAGTGTAAATATTTAGGGTCAAAGCTAGATACTGAAGAAGATAGGAAACACCGTACCATGCTAGCCACAAATGCCATGAACAACCTGACAGAAATATGGACAAGCAATATAAACATAGAGAAAAAGATGGAAATTTTCAATGCATTCATAAGGAGTGTCTATATGTACAACACATGCCTATGGACAGTTACCAATAAAACTAGAAACAAAATTGATGCAACCCAAAGAAAATTACTAAGAAAAGCACTCAACATAAAATGGCCAACAAAGATATCAAACGAAAATTTAATGAAGTTGACAAAACAAGAATTATGGTCAAAAATCATACAAAAACAGCGAATTAGGTGGTTTGGACATGCACTACGCCTCCCTGAAAATACACCATGCAAGCAAGCAATAAACGAATTCAAACGAGCAGTCACAAGACCAAAAGGCCATCCCATCACAACATGGTACAGTCAAGTTTTAAGGGAACTCAAAGATAAAAACGTTGAGATAAACAACCTCGAAGAAATCGCAAGTGACAGAAGAAAATGGAGAGAAATTGTAACAAAATTTAACTAACTGTAATGTAGTGATACGTAAAACAGGTAGAAAAAAAAAAAAAAAAAAAAAAAATCATATTCGAGGGTCTAAAAATACTTTTGAAACATCACAACTCGTTGCTAAGGACGTTGCTAGGGAATTTTTACAATATTTTGATAGGGTTGACCTACAAAAAATCATTTTATGAATATTTACCCATTGGCTACCATGTCAATGTTATATATTTTCGAAAACTACAATAAATTCTCTACAATTTAGATGTATTCTCAAATTTTCACAGAAAATGCATTTTTTTACCAAAACTGGGGGGTATTCTACCTTAATGATTTGGGGACCCCAAATATTGAGTATAATGTTTTGGAGACCCCAAATATTGTTATCTATTTCTGGGGCCCCTTACATGTTTTTGAATGATTTCAATTTGAGCCTCTTGATTTTTCTCAGTTTTTGAATAATACCAAAGCATTTATTTCGTGATTCGCAACTTCAGGGCCAAATTGCAGGATTCTTCCTTTCCTCAGATTTGTTGACCCCAAATATTCAATTGTTGTCCATGTTGTAATTCACAGACCCCAAATATTGATTTGATGTAAAATTTCGGACCCCAAATATTGGCACGGACCCCCCCGTACTAAAAGTCAATGAGTACCCCCCCTGGGGACTGCTCTTTTCCGTATGATTTTAAACCTGGAAATTGTGGAGAAATTGAACTTTAGAATCTCCTATGTTTATTGTTTAACGGAGCAAGAACTCAACTTTCCCACATATTTCCTTAAAATTCATAAATATGCTTCCAAACATCAATTCAAGCCAGTGGCAAGACCACGAACGCATTTAGGCTTTATCATTCTAATTTCTGAACGGAGACATTGGGTTGGGAAAAAACCGCCAGACAAAACCCAGAAGCTAACCTAACTTACGTAGCATGTTATGTTGGTGGAAGCAAAAGCTTCCTGGCTGGCTGTTGGTGACATTTGACAGGACTAACATGCAAACTAGGACAAAAGAAACCGAAATGTTGTAACAAGGAAGGGATGAAATATTGAAGAAAATGCTACGGATATACGGAAAGAATCAGTTTGGAGTTTGGGAACAGAAAAACGTTAGAAAGCGTGTGCACATAGGCAGAGCTTTATCTTTATGCAAAAACCTTTGAAAAGAAACTCTGGTCTAGCAGGCATGTTTTTAAAGTTAAGAAACTAAACTTGTGGACTTCCCAGGGATTTCTAACAGTTTATGTCGCGGTTTAGAGCATATCTTTCACCAATTTTTCCAGAGTCAGCTATCGATTGGACGGAACATTCTGGAGCCAGGTAAAAGAAATGTTTTTCAGCAGGCGAAACTCTGTACCAATGAGAATCAAGTACCCCTCTATCTGGACTTGCTACAAGTCTCTCTTTTTTTAATCCGAATTTTCCGGAAAATGCGAAACCTGAAAAAAATAAAGAAAGAAAAAAAGAAAAGGAGAGGAGAGGAGAGAGAGACTTGTAGCAAGTTATTACTTATTAGCCCTGTCTCTCTCCTCCTCTCCTTTTCTTATTTTTCTTTCTTTGTTTTTTTTCAGGTTTCGCATTTTCCGGACTAAAAAAAGAGAGAGACTTGTAGCAAGTCCACCCTCCCTCGCAGGGGTGGCGCCAGGGGAGGGCTAGGGGGGCTACAGCCCCCTCGTCGGAAGCATCTAGCCCCCCCGTCGGAGGTCATTTTGGGTTCTTGTCGGAGGAAATTTGGCAAAATGACGTATAAAAACTGCATTTTCTAGCCATTTTAGCCCCCTGTCGGAAGCTCCAGCCCCTCTGTCGGAAGATTCCTGGCGTCACCCCTGCTCCCTCGGGTGTGGTGTCGTATCCAAGATACACGTATTTTTTTATAAGAAACCAAGAACTTGGGTCAGTACTGAAAGTTTCTTAAAATTATCAGATCTGTATCCTCCTGAACATTTCAAAACAAGGTGTTTTGAGGCCTTTCCAATGTTTAGACATTACCCAAGTACTTTCCGAGTAATATATGATACAGGAAACAAGTGAGAACAAAAAGAAAAACATGTTGGAGTTTCTTAATTTTTTGGCGATCTGCGAGTCTGAGTTTCCTATAAGCGGTTTCTCATAAAAAATACGTGCAGTGCAAGGCACTCAATAAAACAAACTGATCAAGAAACTATAAGGATTATAAACCATACTTTTACAGTGCCTATTAAATATTACAATTCAATGATATGCCACAAACTATCATCGGTGAAATCGAAATTGTTTTCTATTTTTCTGCAATTCCAAAGAAAGTGAGTTAAGTAGTATCTCGATACACCGCTTCAGATCCCCAAATAACTTTACCATAATGACTGATCAAAGCTTCTTCCAGCTGAAGACCATGCTCGTAGTCTCGAACTTCAACCACACATTTTATCTGAAAATAAAGAAGTAATGCAGTCAAAACCCGCATATAAGAACCACCCACTTCTAAGAACCTAAGGCCAGCATAGGTTCCAAATCTTTAACTCGGCGTAAAAAGGTGGGTGTAAAATTCAATGACCTATATCTTCTAATTGAATGGCTTGAGAACCAACCACTTTAAGAACCTAAGGCCTAAAATGTTCTAATTTACCCCGTTACAGAAGAACCTATTCATCCTGAAATTCAGGAACGTTCTTATCTTGAAAACAGTTGAATTCAACTCACTTTGGAGGATGTGATAAAACGTTTCATCAAATTTAGCTAAATACATAACCCAGACCTGGGGGGCAGACTTTTGCCCCCCTAGTACATTTTTGTTTACACCATTTCCACAATGCAGCATGGCCTCTGATACTTCGTAAGTTTAACTTTGTATCATAGAGCAATACGGTTGCAACAATTTGGACATTCTATTTTAAGCCTTGTTTTGGTTACCAATTTTTCATACTGCACTCTTGAAAAACAAACTTTCTAATCTCTTTTAATATTAAAGATTTCAGAAAAGTCCAACGGTAGAATTATAGAGAAATAGCTAAAGTTTCTTTGAAGTCATTCAGTTCAAAGAACTAGGTCACTCAATTTTACACCAGCCTTTGTAAAGATTTGGAACCTATGCTCATAAGGCCTACCTAAAATGTTCTAATTTCAACCCATTACAGAAGAACCTATTCATCCTGAAATTCAAGGAACGTTCTTATCTTGAAAAAAAGTTAAATGTAAACTACTGGTTGGTAATATGTGATAAAATTTTTCAAGAAATTTGGCCAAATACTTAAGTAGATACAAAGCATATGTAAAAATTTCCTTGTATGAATGGATTATATACAGATAAGGCGGCTAGGTAGATAGAGTTGTTCTTTATAGAATTGCGTCATGATAATGAGTATGTGAAAATCTTGTTTTCTTATATTTGGCATAAATTCCCGAAGATCTGTTATTAATTCTTTTGATAAAAAACCTATTAAAGAATCTTGCATCCTGTTTTCAAGTATAGTATCATATGCATAAGAACCTAAACAGGGTGATTTCAAAATGTAAGGTTCTTATATGCAGGTTTTTACTGCACTTCACAAACGAAAACAAAAACAATACTGATCTAAAAAATAATTCAGCAAAGAAGACTCGGATCATGAACATGAGATAACAACTCTTTTTTGAGGAGATGCGTGATGTATATTATGTGCTAATTTAGATTCACCTGCGTTATGCCGATGTTATCTGGGGTAGTCTTTCAAAAACAAAACTAGCTGCTCTCTAAAGCCTTCAAGACCGGGCATATTCAATAATAGCAAACACAAGAATAAAAGATGGCTGGTCGGCTTCCTGGTTAAATGTAGAAAATCTTTTCCGTTACGATCGGTTGTCATGACCTACAAGATTATGTACAGACTATGCCCTGAAAGCCTATGGGATAAAGATAAATACCAACCGAGATCTTTTCACTCGACCTACCATACGAGGCACTGTAAAGATATCCAGATCCCTAGCTATAGGACTGAATTTGCAAGAAAGAGGCTTTCAATACGCAGCTCTCAAGTCATGGAATGATACACATGCCGAAATTCGCGAGTTACACCGACACTTGATCGTTATAAAAATAACTTAAAACGCATCTAAAGAGCTAGACTCTCAAACACAACTCCCTGGAAGAACAGCAATAATTAAGTTTTATAGGGCTGTAGGTTTCTATTCTTAAGGTTTCCATCATTGTAAATAGATGTTAAATATTTTATTTGCTGAATGGTTAATATTAAATGAAAGTGAAAAAGATGGATCCAAAATGAAACCAATTCCGAAACAGTTTTCTCCAATCTCCAAATAGTTTCGGTCCATTCCCCTTTGAAACTGAAACTGAAATGTCCATCTTACCTCCACTGTATAAACACTACTTCGAATCCAAGCACGTTCATGAAAGATATCTTTTATACTGAAAGAAAATATAGAAACGTCACAATTAAATTTGTAGGAGTAAGGATTAAGGCTGATTTCCAGTCAGTGGAATTTTCCGAGCGGGCGGAATTTCTATTGTATACGAGAGAAAAAGTCGCTCTGGAATTGAATAGAAAGTTACGGCTGAGCGACCTTTTATTGTCTAAAATCCGCCCGCTCGGAAAATTCTACTGATTGGAAATTAGCCTTTAGGGAGAAATAACTCTCAATGGGATATTCAGGAAAGGGAATAGTTTCAACTTGATTCGAATCCAAATAACAATTCTAGAGAGAGTCAGTGGCCTGCAAACATCGAAAATTTCATTTCTGATAATAGTTCAAAATGAAGTTGAAATGAAATGACCGGCTAATAATCAATCAACAAAAAATCTTAAAAAGACGACGAAAAAACCAATGGAATCTGGTCTCAAAATTAAATTAAACCCTCAGTTAGGCAACGAAGTTTCATTTTTTCAAATCAGCGTATTGTAGTGTATTGTGGGTATTGTATAACATGTTTGTAAATTTTCAAAAGCATACAGGGCGTCCCAAAAAAATAAATAGCTTCATGGATGAAATGAAACAGCAGCCTCCAATGTCATAGCTCTCGTGAAAATTCCGATAATTATCAGAGAGTTCAACTATTTCTGACCTCACAGAAACTATTTCTTACCTCACGTGAAGCTATTTATCGCTGCAAAATAGTAAGACAAAATGGCCGACCGCTGGTTTCAGTCATCAGGCAAATTTGGTCTTCTGAAGGTCATAGCTCCATCATTTTTCAACGGATTTTTACGGGGATGGTAGCAAACTTCATTTGAACATCTGAAGAACAACATCATATAAAAGGTTGGCGAGAATCTTTTGCCGTTTTGTCGCAATCTTTAGGCAAACGGGGCACAATTTTTTTGGGACACCCTTCTTACATTTTTCTGACTTACCCGGTATGTTAATAAAGCCAAAACATTTCCTGTCTTCAAACTTTGAAGGAGAATCCTAAAATATGTCTCTCAAAGTAAGTAGATATGAGAGGCAAAGTCTGCGAATCGAAACAAGAAGCCATTTTTGCATGCATACATTCGGAGCCTATATGTAACATGGTATGGTCTTATAAACCATGTTTTATACCGAAAACAAACTACAGTTTAGTATATATTTTTTTCCTTACGTTTTTCGTTGTACCAGCACCTCTAAGGGGACCATTATGGAATTAAGGTCATCTTGACCTTTTAATGCTATCCCTGCCACTGTAATTAGGGGTGTTTTTCCTTTACGTTTTTAACATTATTTATTGTATTGTATCTATTTTTATATTTATATATTATTATATATAAAATTATTATATATTTTTATATTTTTGTATTAAAATTTTTATATTATATGACTTGTAAATAATTGTAATTATTGTGGCAAAATGATACATACATACATACATACATACATAACCTACCTGACGCCTAACGATGTCAGCAATCGTGATAATTCAGCAATACCACCAGGTCGATCCATCACAGTAACTTTGAATCGAATGAGACGACCGTCAGCCGCCAGACCACGCTCGATGACTCGCCCAAGTACCGTGGAATCAATGTTACCACCACATAATGGAAAGACGACCCTGATGACGAGAAAATAAGGTTTGAAAGAACAATGAAAAATTACGAAAATTCTGGAAGAAAAGAAACTTTGCAAAATACTGAGGCTAATAGCCCCCTTCCCCAAATTACCAATATACCCAAGCTCCCTAAGCAAATTTTGACAATCTTGCATTGTATGTTATAAAATGACACCTTCAAGAAGTAAGGAAATTATCACATCTTTCCGGCTGTAAACATTTCCTGAAAATCTTATGTGGAGATACTTTGGGCAGAGTGATGATAAACGAAATAGAATCAAATTTAGTAGTCAGTTCCGAAGGACTCACACCAAAGAGCTCAATTCTATGGCCACTGTTCCTTACTCCAAATACTTTTAAGTGTCGCTCGTGAATTCTTTGATGAAATATACTTCTACATACCTTTTCCCTTGTAGTTCTGGCATCAGTCCTGCCAAGGCCGCAGCGACGCCTGTTGCTCCAGCTCCTTCTACCACACATTTTTCTTCTTCAACCAATCGTAAAACAGCCATTGCAATGTAGTTTTCGCTAAACGCAAATAATAACTAGGATATGAAAAAGTCGGAGAAAATTCTGTAGTTTGAGCGCAACCATTGGTGCGCTAGACTTATTACAAGTTCGTAGTTATTGCTATTGACAGACTGATGGACGCTCAAACTACGACTCATGGACTTTCATATTGAAAATTAGGACGAAACTGTTTCCCTCGATTTCATATTCGGATATGGAAAACACTGTGAGTGCTCCAGGCAATGGCGGATGGCCTAAGTTGTCGGTTCAAGCCTCAGATGATGAAACGCCTCAAACTAAGTTTTCAGTGACGTTAGCAATGAACAAAAGCCACAAGTATCCAGATGAATGTTTCCTCAATCCAAGAATCAACAAACCTTTCACTTTCAACTAGGATTTCCTCATTTCGAAGGCCATTTGGCTTCCGTGAGCTCACCACACAGCAATGAGAATTTCCAACTGCCGAAGGTTGCCATGACTACTATTTAACCTCTTTTCAGTGCGAATAGAAGAATCGGTGCCCTCTTTGTTTCTTTTCGTCCCAACTTTTATGTGAAAGTCCATAAGTCCCAGTTTGAGCAAAAAAATGTTGTTGTTGCTGTTGTTATTGTTGTTGTTGCGATAACTGGGACTATCTCGCGAGTCTATTTTGGTGCGAGCTCCAGGTTATTGCTCACAACACCCGCAATAAAATCTTGTTATTAGAATTAGAAATGAATACAAGAAAGCCAAGGCTTTAGTCAAGCACAAGCGTACGAGAAGATAAAATTGAAGGGGACTGCCGATGAAAAGTCCACTTTTCACCAAAATTTTTGCCTGACTAAGGGCGGAGTTTTGCCGAAAAAGACTTCTGTACATTTTTCCAACGTTGGCGGGGGGAGGGGCTGCTGCCCTCCAAACACCCAGGCTCCTGCAATTGAAAGTTAAAGTGATCACTCTGGATCGATACCAAGTTATAATTGTGTTTAAAAGCCACCACAGCGGTCATTTTTCATTTCTTAAAAGAACGTGTCTTTACGTGCTATTCCTATGGCTTACCGAGCAATTATTAAAAAGACATAACAAAGCCAATCTCCAACAAAAATGTAGAAACCCGAGATTCTCAAAGAGTTATCAGTGACAAGCCTCTTCCTTCCTTCTTAATATCGCCTGGGAAACTACGTAATTACTTTTCCTTCCTATTTCCTTCATTCTTTCATTTGTATTCCCCTTCCGCTATCTTACCAGCTTATTTTTAACTTCCTTCTCTGCTGGTCATTTTCCTCCTTCCAAGGTAGATTGACTTTTCTTAATACGTAGTTAATAAAAGAATAAAACTACTGACAGTGATAGGGTCTTGTTTCTTGTAACTTAAAGAGCCATTGCTACCCAGGGTCCTTTGCGGGTACGCTGCAATTTCAGACTGTCTGAAAATCAAATTTGGCCCAAGCAGAAACTATGGATCCACAGTTCAACTAAAGTAAACTTTATACTGCACTGCAGTGTGGACCCAGGTTTCTGGTTGGGCCAAACTTTATTTTTAGACAGTCTCGACTTTCAGCGTGCCTACAATTCATTCAATCATTCATTCATCCATTCAATCAATCAATCAATCAATCAATCAATCAATCAATCAATCAATCAATCAATCAATCGAGAAATGGGCCTTTGCTTAGCTAGTTAGCTATCTTGCTACTATTTATGAACATTTAACGTACCTGACGGTAACACATTTATCGACGAGATCTTTCGACGATGCAAACGCATTTTGTCCAACTTTCGCAACACATAAACCTAAAAAAGTGGAAAAGAAAAAATCTTGACACAAGTCAAGCTTATAAAGTGATAACTATTCAAGAATTTATTGCCAATATGTTCAATTAGGTTCAGTAATTTACCCGGCCTTAATCGGCCATTCCTTCCCGTGGATATGGGTGATTTTTTGCAGAAAGCCCCTTCCAAAAACCTGCAAAAACGAATGAAAACAATGAGCAAATTTTCCTTCCTAAAATTGATGACACTCACATAAATTCATGTATTTTGTCCTCTTGGAAGAATGGAATCCCCCTGAATAGGTCATCGATACCAGGGGGAGGACTTGTTCATCCTCCCAAGAGGATAGCACGTGCTAAAGCGTCCACAAGTCATTGCTGTAAGGCCATTGTAAGGCAGAAATGTTAGGGAAATTTGTTCATGATTTTGGGCACGCTTTGAAGGTTTTTTGAAGCGGCTTTCTCGAGAAAATCCCTCATAATTTCAGAATGGAGTGGCCGATTTCAGTCAGGTAAATTTTACAGTAGATTTGAATATTTCTACCATTTAACTATATATTTGCCGATATCATTGTCTTGATATCCAGGAGACGAGGCAATAGGATGTTTCGAAGCAAAACTGTGCTTCATCTTCAGAATACAAGATTTTCCTATAATATAATCAACTGAGTACGCTAAATAGACATATTCTTGAGCTTACGCTACATTTTATCCATGAAACTGGTCGATTCGAGTGAATTTTTGCGGTCACTTACCCATTCCTTCATAAGCCACCCGATTTTGTAACTTGTTTGTAGGAATTGTCGCGTAGTTAAAGTAGTCAACGCAGTTTCTTCTCTTTTGTTATTCTTAATAATGGCCATGGGGTAGACACAGCCTTTTGCTCCCTGGGGTTGATCGTCCCAGTAGTATTGTAGAGCAATTTTGTAAGTAATGTAGTTTGCAATGTGTATTTTAAAATTCTATTTGGAATATATTATAAAAAACTGAGTACAAAATTCTTACAAATGAACTTTGACGATGTTCAGGTTATCTCAGCCGTACACAGTTTTGTTTCGAACCAATTATTTGCCTATCTTGTTGATATCGCATCGCTGCCTTGCAAGAAATCAAGGACCAATCAAATGAACTTCTTACCGTCAGCTAGCGTCAATGATTGGTCAGCCTCGATTCTGACAGGATGACCAGCATCCATTGCGGCCCTGTAACTAGCACATTCCTCACTTTCAGCGGCCTAAAAAGTAAATGCAACAATTTTTAAAGCTATCTTTTAAAAACGAATCGAAAGATAGGCAAGTAACTGCTAATATTTGTACCTCAGTTAGTTTTAAATGAGTTTCACAGTCATTCTTAAATATTTTCTTTACTTTATCTATAAATATCGCACTCTGTTGCTTGTAGCACTGGAAACTGTCTTGGTGTGCGATCAAATTCCTATGATGAAACAGGACAGGGGGTAAATAACGTCATTGTTAGGTTTCAGGCATATCTCTATGGCTTCATATACCCTATATCTCCCCAAAGTTCTACAAATAGAATATTTTATGTTTTAAAATTTATTTCAATCTCATCCAAATTCGCCTAAATTTACAATTAAAGGTAAAGTGTCCATTATCTAAAATCCTACATGTTTGCATTTGGTATAACAGGTCTTCAAATTAATCACACAAAAAAAGAAAGAAAAAACTCTGTTGAAACAATAACTTAAAACATAGTCCTTGATTCTCTCAAGCACAACAGCATGGATTTAATTAAATGAAAAGAGACTTCAGTCCTAATGTCACTGATCACTTCAGAAAATTTCTTGTTCGATTTTACTGATAATTTTAAAAGCAAGTTTCTTGCGGAGAACCTGGCACTCTTTGCCCAAAGAGCCATTGGGTTTATATTCTAGGATATTTATTGACACAATACCACCCCGTGTACCTACAAAACCAAAGTCAATGAAACAATGGCACGTGTATGTTTTTCTTCGTTCTGTTTATAGATCATGCCATTTAGCTTAGCTCGTTCACTGTAAAAAGGCTATTACCCCGTTTACACGGAGCAAAAATACGGGATCGCGATCCAGATCGCAATCCCGATCCTGATAAAATGTGCTGTGTAAACACTTAATCTTGCTAAGAATGAATTAAATTACTTACAATAACCATAATATTGGGGCATAATGTTTTCAAAGCAACAGTACACCCAGCAAGAAGACCAGCACCACCAACGGGAATAACAACAGCATCGATATTTTGTACTTGATCTGCAATTTCCAACCCCATGGTGCCTTGACCCGCTAGAATATGTGGGTGGTCGTATCTGCAAGGAAAGAAAACGATAGAATCAGTTCTGATAGATCTATTTCTATCTAGCCCTGAACTACCGGGTGAGTGAAGAAAAGGTAACACGTTTGGCGGGCTATGCAATAAAAAGTACGTTGCCGATATTTAAAACTGAAATGTTAATCTATCAGTCAAAGGCTAACTTAACTTAGATGCAAACTTTTTTTGGTAAAGGGACCAGAGCCGAACACATTCTTTCTTCCAAGGAACAGCAAATATTTTATAAACTGAAGAGCTCAATAATTGATAGGGTTGACCTGGACAATATCTACTACTCACAACAACCAATCTTTTTTCAAAATCTTGGCAGTAAATTTACTGCAGCAATTCAATTTTGTTTTCTTGATAACAATCATGACAAAATTCTTATGAAAAAATGCATGTATAACAGTTGCTGAAAAACGAACGGCATAGTCGCTTGAAGATAAAATGCAACGATAATAAATCGTGGAGCAAATACAAATTTTAACAGGGCTCCTTTGGAATTCAATGAGCAGATAATAATTCAAAGGCAAATAAAGGAAGAATCGTTACCCATTGACATAAGCTAGTCGATTTGTCCTGGCCATCTTCATCGCCACATCTTTGGCCTAAGATGAACAAAGACGAAATGGGTTGGTTATCAAAGATTCTGTTGATGGTAAAATTTTCTCTTGAAGTGGTACACCAAAGAATAAATTGATTTTAGTAACATGATGATTATCGCTTGATGGTTGATGATGATGATTACCACTGCAGGGGCGTAAGAGGACACTGCGAAGGAGTTTAGTCTATCCCACGCAGCGTCCTCTTCGTCCCTTACGCCCCCGCAGGGGTGAATATATTCTGTTCGCGTTGATAGACCATCAATAAAAAGCAAAGACATTTTGAAACCAACATACCTCTATAATATCAGAACCAACAACGTGAACTGTTGCTCCATACTTTTTACAAGAACTGATCTTCATAATTGGTGCATTGATAGGCATGCAAACTGTGACTGGTATTTGCAGTTCTCTTCCATGGTATGCCAACGCCAGTGCATGATTGCCAGCTGATGCTGCTATAACGCCTCGAACTTTTTGTTTCTACAGTAAAGAAGACATAGATTTAGTGAGAATTTTTCCAAAATATACAGAAAGAGGAAGATGACATATATTTCTTCTACAAAGGACCGTTTTGGTATTGAAAACACACATACAGTTCTGAATTTTATCTTTTTCCCTACGATGTATCTCCGTTATACCAGCACCTCTAAGGGGACCATTATGGAAATAACGTCAGCTTGACCTATCACTGCCACTGTAATTAGCGCTGTTTATCTTTACGTTTTAACATTAAATATTGTATCCATTTCTATATTATAGAGCTTGTAAATATTTGTAAATATTGTGGCAAATCGATACATATATCCATGGCTTAAGATTTTTTAATAGCCAGTACAAAATGGTTATCAAACGAAACAGATCTGCAGTGTTCCGTCATTGAAAGATATCATCTAAGTATAGGTGGGACAAAATGGATAGAAAAAAGGTTAGAAAATTCCAAAGAACTCCGTTTGTTGTACCGAAAAAAAAGCTCTATGCTAATTGTTAATCTATCAGTCAAAGGCTAACTTGGATACGAACATTTTGTTTGGTAAAATCACTCATCTTTTAGACGCAGGAATCAGGAACAAGGGCAGATTTTGTAAGTACAATAGCACGAGTTCTTGTTGCTTGCCCTTGTTTTGATGTACAAAGACGATTAGCCTCCTCGCTGGAATCTATGCATTAATTACGACCACATGGATATGTAAATCTCTGCAAATGAAGCTTTACTACAACTTTTATTGTAATGGCAATAAAGATTTTCCCATTTCACTAAATAGACATATTCTTGAGCTAACGCTACATTTTATCCATGAAACTGGTCGATTCGCAGTGAATTTCTGTAACACCCACTTACCCATCCCCTTCATAAGCCACCCGATTTTGTCTCATAGTTAAAGTAGTTTCTTTTCCTTTATTATCTTTATTTAATGGCCTCGGTGTAGACACAGCCTTTTGCTCCCTGGGGTTGATCGTCCTAGTAGTATTGTAGAGTAATTTGTAAGTAATGTAGTTCGTAATCTGTATTGTAAATTTATTTGGAATATATTATATATAAAAAAAAAAATATAAAAAAAATGCTGGTAAGGGGTTTGTATGGGAATAAGAATTCCACGCTCGATTCTGGTCCACGATTTACTTGCCATTGACATCTAAATTATATTTCTGAAACAGACTTATATTGCATTTTTATTTCAATGGCAAGTATATCATATTGCTTTCCACCATGCCAGAACGACCAAGTAAAGGGATTAATTGGCGTCCAAGAGCATTTTCAAAAGTTCTTTTTCGATAACTCTCGACAGCACAAAATCAATCATTTGTCATTCTTTTCATCGAAGCAACAATAACAGGTCTCCATGTCAGAAGTTGAATAAAATCAAAGCTGATGTTGACTAGAATTTCTGACCATTAACAGCAACAAGCGGTTGGCTTAGACTCTCAGATAAATCAGTTGTACAGTTAGGCAAAAGAATAGTTCCTAGTCATCAGAAATCTCCCACAAATTCCTTTCCTTCTCGCAGAATTTATCTTGAAATGGAGCACGATAATACAGATTTCAAAGACCGCCCATCCCACGACTTAGACAAAAGTGACTTTGCTTAGACGGATCATAAATTTCTTAGTCTAAAGTTTAGTTATGGATTTCTCAATAAGGATATAGCCGTAAAGCCCTGTAGCAAAAAACCCCTCTTGAAGGAAACACCCAAGCTCAAACATGGGTCATTTTGATAGAGATATAAGCAAAGGAAAGAGATGTAGATTTTATTGAATCACAAGCTAGGATTTCTTGTAAATATTCAACGAGATGTGCTACCACGGAAGTGAATGTCGCTTTACAAGGTGAGTGATAGTTTCAAGTAATGATAGTTTCAGATGAGTGCAAATTTGGAAACCATATGATTTGATTTCCATATTTGGCAATATTAAAATACCAACTGGATTATTTCGTTGCACCTTACTGTATTTGAAAAGACAAGAAACTGGTATTGCACTGACCTTTGAGAGCATTATAAGTGTATTTCGTGCTCCACGCTCTTTGAAACTGGAAAGAGAAGAAACGAGATGGGAGCGTTAATTGAAGATGTTTGCATTTAAATATGGCTTGGAGTATTAATCAATATTATGACAGATGTTTTCTCTTATTTGTTGCTGCATTAGATGGTGTTCCTTTACAATAAGTTTGGACTATCCTATACTTATATTTTACGAGACAACACTCACAAGAAACTCAACTCTCAGATCGCCAAAAAATTAAGAAACCTCAACCTCGTCCCCAGAGCCTTTTGAAAAAAACCCCAGAACTGGGAAAAATAATTTACGAAACTACAGTACATATCTTAGTAAAGGAATTCCTTATCATACTTTTATTTTATATCTACTTTTTTGCTGCATAATATCACTGGGAAGGTACCCAAGTAACGTCTAAACATAAGAAAGGCTTCAAAAATTGATCTTTAATAATATTCACATGAAGAAGGGCGCAGGTTAGTAAACATGGCTATTTATAAAACATACGTGCACTGACAGATGGGCTATAGGACACTACAAAATACATAACAAACTTCAACAAACTCCTCCTGCTTCAAATTTCTTAAGTTGTCTCATTCAAAGAGATATCTCATTTAAACTCTAAAAGCCCATCCATCAGTGCATGTATGTTTTATAAATAGCCAAAAATTTGAGCCAGTACTGAAAGTTTCTTAAAATTATCTAGCATCATATTTTTTAATATAATAGTATTTTAACAGCCAATTTTGAGTAGAAATTTCAAAGAAAACTATATCTACTTAATTACACATGATGTTGTATGTACTTTTTCTTACCTTCCCGTAACTTGCATATAATCTTTCTTCAGATACACATCCATTCCAAGCACCTCTGATAATCGTACAGATTTCTAGAAGTCATAAAAGAAAGTAAAAGTTTGTCAAAATGCTGTGCCCTTCGACTAGAAAACCAAACCTTTGTGCTGTACTTTTGGGAAACACATTGGTATAAAAACCTTTTGTTTCTTCATTGTTTTTGTACACACTTGTTTGTTTGTTCCTTGCCCTCGTTTGCTAGTGTGGAGGGAACTTGAGGACCTTGTCTTTTCCCTCTATGAATGGCACCATATGAAGTATTTGTTGGCTCGCTTTAGGTTTTATATTGCATTTGAAAAAAATTTTCACCAGTAGGAGAATGTTAAAATGCTTTGATAAACCAAACAAAAACATGTTTAAACAATGGTTTAAAACCCCAAATTTTTGCTGTCTTTAAGACACTAAACTTTTCTGACTCAATTGTCTTGTACATGAAACCCTCACATTTCAAATATTACATACCTCACAAGGGGTCTTTCGCACCCCATTCTTGATTCTATAGGCAGCAGCACTGATGTCTTCAAATGTTGTTTTGATTGGCTCATCACATTCTCCAGTGAGGGTTAGTTGTCTTACCAAGGGATTGATGCTGCTTTCAAATGGTTTTATTTCACCTTCCACTGATTCTCCTTCAGAAGCTGCATCCATTGTGTATGTACCTCAGCACAGCAGCATCAAGGCAAGAACTGAAACAAGATAAAAGCCCTGATTAGCAATATGAAACCACATGATGTCTCAAAATGTAGTTGTTTAAATTTACACTATATCATTGAAGGTCTTGTGGCACAATGTTCAGTGGAGGAGCCAGCCACCAATTTCTGGGAGGACACAACAAAAAGGGGGGTTACATTTACATTTCATCCCTAGCACCCTAGAAACATCCTACTTATTTGTCCTCAAAATTCAAGATTTACTTCCTAACCCCTCCTTTGACAATTTCTCTATGGATTTTGGATAAATCTAAAAACCAACTTTAGGGGGCTATGCCAGTGACTTGTTCCCCCAGTCCTTCAGTAAATACAAAGTGTTACCTCTTTCCAAGCAAGCTCCATCTAGTATGATGGCTTGTGTCTATATGAACAGATGCTTAGCTGGATACCTGTTCCATTGAATTTCAAGCCCATTTAGTTTGATCCCTTTGATATTTCATAAGTTACCAAAAAAGAGCAGGCCACAACTGTATACCAAATAAAAAATATATTATTTTGTTTTCTGCATCAGGCAGGTCAATCAATTCAAATGAACAGTTCTTAGCAGGTTTTCAGATGCACAAGGTGCTGACATGCATGGTAGTAAATTGATTCAACAGCACAGTTTTAGCAGGTTTTATGGGGCACAGTGCAGAGTTTGATTGTGTTTTCAGTTCATGAGCATTCTTCATTCTTTTTATGAATCCACCTTGTCAAGATAAGAGGTGCGAAAGCGAAAGTCTTTTGTTGTATGAGACATCTTGTTCTGCCTACAAAGTTTAGTGTTGAGACAAATTTTCATATTGCTTCATTTGGAAATTATGGCAATTGTAAAGAATTTGAATTCATAAGGGTTTTGACCGTGAAATTGAAGTTTGGACAAAAATTTTTCCAGTTTGATTTCACGGTCAAAGCCCTTATGACTTTAAATTTTTAAAATTGCGATAAGTTCTAAATAAAGACCTACACAAATGTAAAAATTTGTCTCAACACTAAGCTTTATACGCGGAACAAGATTTTAGCCTCAAAAGTGCCAAATCTCATACAACAAAAGACTTCCGCTCTCGAGCCTCTTATCTTGAAAGGTGGATTCACACACTTTTTACTCAATTTCATTGTCATACATTATTTATTAGGAAGCATCCAGAAATATTTCACGGAGTTGATATCTGTGTTTTATAACTTGGTTTGGTTTTTTGGAGCTATGAAACCCAAACTAAAAAATTTGTTGGTGCAGGAGTGTGAATTAAACCAAAAAACAATATAATACAGCTAATGATACAGCTGGCACACCACATAAATTTTGGCTGGTGATCTAGGATGCATCTATATGCAAGATATCAGATGATGTGCATCCTGTACAAAAATACAAGGCTAAACTTGGCCTGCGGAGATTATGACCTTGACATAACCTTGTCCTTAGGACTCCTAACCATTGAAGAAACTTACAAGGCTATCAGTAAGATTCCAAGTTAAACCAGCCTAACACAGCATAGGTTCCAAATCTTTAACTGGGCGTAAAAAGGTGGGTGTAAAATTCAATGACCTATTTCTCCTGATTGAATGGCTTGAAAGAAACTTATAGATATTTATCTATAATTCTACCGTTGGACTTTCCAAAAATTTTGAATATTTTTCAAAATTACAGCGTATTTTACATTTCAGCTCATTTGAGGATGTGACGTCATCAAATTTCTAAATCATAAAGCAGATGAGTGACAAACTTTTGCTTGATACCATATTGTAGACATTCATAAACTATGGTTTTCTTCGAAATTTCTTCATGTTGCGTCAAACGGTATTGAAATTACGATGGTTTTAAGTTTTTTTGAAATTTTTTGTTGAATTCTTGAAAAATAAGAAAAACACTCTAACTCTGAAAATATCAAAGATTTCAGAAAAGTCCAACGGTAGAATTATAGAGAAATAGCTAAAGTTCCTTTGAAGTCATTCAGTTCAAAGAAACAGGTCACTCAATTTTACACCAGGCTTTTTAAAGATTTGGAACCTATGCTGCCTAACACAAGGTTTCCACAAGGCTAATTAGCATTTTTCAAGCCATTTAAAAAGTTACAGCAAGGATTTTCTAGGCTAGAACAATGCCATAACTACAAGGCTTGTACATGGCTATTACATGGCCTTATATTTTCATACAGGATTCTGACTTATGACTAAAGGGGGACATTGGGGTTCCAAGGGTTGTGGGTTTGGCCTGTTTTTTTGGCCTAGTATGTTAGGTTTTATGTTTTAAAGTGTGGGTTCACAGGTTTTGAGATATTTAACAGGTTGGGGCTTTGGCCTCTTTTGTCACTTGTATTTTGGATCTTCTGTATTTGAAATTTGCAGCTTTTTGGGGTTTCCAAGTCATATGGTTTGTGAAGATGAATGAGATAAAACAGTGGATTTTGGATGCTTAAAACAAGGAGTCGCTGAAAAAGAAAACATTGAAACAAGCGAGGAGAGGAATACTGGCAAAAATTCAAACTTTTGATCCAAAAAGTGCAGCTTTGGGCTTTTTCAAGTTTCTGCAAATTCTGCTGCGCGTTTGTGGGTTCTGGCTGGTACCCCCCCCCCCCAAAACGCCTCCATTCTAAAAAAATTTAAATTGATTCATAGTTGCAAACAAAAATCCCCTGCATATTCTTCCTGCAAAAATATCCATCACAATATATTTTAAGCTTTGTATCTCTACATTTAGACTGACACTCCTACAAAGATCTTTTGTATCGGTTTGTTGGGTTGAATCTGAATCTGTTATTTCCAGAGAGGCCTATGTTGTGAGTCATGCATGTAATATTGATATCAATATCAACACAGCGGCCCGTTGTGCTCTGTTGTATTATAATGAACAGCCAATGCATTTCTCGTACAGTTTTGGAGTGAAATGAATATTATCATCATCTCATGTAAAACTGCAGAGGATACAATCACAGAGAAATACATCGAAGCCAAACCCTTGACACACCATCTTGGCTTAGTCCAGACACTGTCCAGACCAGAAGGCCATTGTTGATTGGTCGAGATCTTCCTGCCGGTCTAGCCCTCGGCTGACCACTTACGGCTAGGCCCTTCGTACCACCAGCACAACTTTCAGTTGCCTTGCAATGTTGCTCGCCACATATCGTTTAAAAATAATTGCGATAGTCTGGGGAAGTATTAATGAAGCTGGTTACATGATATAAAGCGTTTGGGCTGAAGAAATAAGCATTTTTACCTCGCTGCAGCAAACAAGCGTCGTCTTTCTTTTTTTGGCCTTGCGCTGACCTCTCTTGTTATGACGAATGACGAAATCAAACAACATGCTCTACGAATGGTCACAGGGATACATTGTTATGCTAATTTTCATGGGTTACAGGAAACTCACTTAATAACAGAACATACTCCACTCTAAACGCCGTGTCTTTCATTTAACACCTATTTTTGGCACTTAAATCATTCATTATTTATTATATGTTCGTTTAATTTCTATGGTACCACACACAACACACGTAATTTTATTGAATCTCTAGGAAACTCATCACACGTTGAGATGCCGTCCTAAATCGTGTTGCAGCTTCAATTTACTTAGGCCCAGCTTAGGCCTACTTAGCCTGCGTCACTTCCGTATGGTCTGTGACGCAGGCTACAATTTACTTTGTAAAGATACCGCTCATAAACTACGTTCTCAAATCACAAAAGGATTAAAAAACTTCAAAATCTTTTGCAAACATGAAGATTGTCATGGAGATCGTAAGAAACACTGAATTCAAGCGCTTAGTTTCCAAAAACATATGGGTAAACAACTTTCATCGTGTTGAAAGCCAGAACGGTCGTCAGGCAGACGGGGTTCGAAACCCAGCAACACTTCACTTCATGCGTGTCATGAGAAGGAGTCGCGAAATCAATTCTTTGAGGTCCAAAGCAAGCGCAAATGTAGCCTCCAAGATAACAACCAACAATCTTACCTTCCCAGTATAAACGGGACAAAAAATAGCTTCAGAACTGTAAAAGTTTCTTAGTTTTTTTTCTACGTCAAGTTAAAGTGAGAATGGATGTGCCCCGGTCAAAACTTCTATGACTGTGACTAACATTTTCAAAGATTCAATTTGAAATTTTCATTTTCAGGAAACTAATCATTTTCGTTGAATTGACAAGTCCTTCCATTCCCTCCACAAAACCAGATTTTCTTTATCACGTCTATTTAACGTACAGTGTTTATTTTCAAAAACTGGCATGAAATTTGCAACGATGCGCAGCCTGAAATCTGCGATAAAACTACGAACAAATGCTAACAATGGAAAATGCATCCTAAAGCAAAGTTTCTGAGATATCGCTGCTGTAGGCTTGCCGAATGTTATTTTAGGGCCTAGAAAGTATTCAAGTACAGGATTAACCCGCATGAAAGAAGCCGGTGATTTTCTTTTCCGTAACAGGCTGAAATGACTTCAGTACACTTCTACCGGGTGAGTAAAGAAAAAGAATCCCCATTTGGAAGACCACTGCACCTTGAATGTGAAACCAATAATATTGAAAACTGTCTTGTTTTTATTGCGAATATGTTCAATTAGGTTCAGTAATTTACCCGGCTTTAATCGGCCATTCCTTCCCGTGGATAGGCCTATGGGAGATTTTCTGCAGAAAGCCCCTTTCAAAAACCTGCAAAAACGAGTGAAAACAATGAGCAAATTCTTCCTCAGAATGATGACACTCACATGTATCTATGTATTTGTCCTCTTGGGAGAATGGAATCCCCCTGAATAGGTTATTGATACCAGGGTGGTTCATCCTTCCAAGAGGATAGCACGTGCTAAAGCGTGCAGAAGTCATTGCTGTAAGGCAGAGATGTTAGGGAAATTTGTTCGTGGTTTTTGGGCACGTTATGAAGGTTTCTTGAAGAGGCTTTTTCGAGAAACTTCTTCATAAATTCGGAATGGAGTGGCCAATTTCATTCACGTAAATTTTAAAATGGATTTGAACATGTCTACCATTACACAATATATTTGCCTGTATCATTGTCTTGATATCCAGGGAGCTGTGACCTTTCAAATGGGGATTCTTTTTTTTACTCACCCGGTATAGGTCCTTAACTCACAGTTTATTTTATTCGGGGTTTTGCTGTATCGAGAATATTCTTGAGCATCTGAATTGAAAAAGGAACGCTACAAGTAAAAAAAACTCATTTCTTTTCAGGTTTCATAATAAATTTTAAACCAGCAATAAGAAATTACATTACACTCATTTTTTACAAGAAACTGGTTGCCTCTTCCAGAAAATCAAGAAACTCCACAAGAAGCAATCAGACGTCAGTTTAAAGTAAAGAACTTCTTCAATTTCGGATATGAATTGCAGAGTGTTTTTACACAGAAAGTGTATCATGAACCCAAATAAACAAAACACTACAATTCTTGTTTGTGACATGGTGGTGCTCGTAATCCTTGGTTCAAAAAGCGATCTTCAATGAATTTTGATGAACTGTAAATTCAATTTTACGAAAATTAAGAAACTCTACAATAAAGTTTTACTATAAAGATTGGGCCTAAAATAAGAACTTCATTTACAAATACCACGAGCCTGTTTTTCCTATGAAAAACGAGTGTATTCTAAACTGTTTATAACTAGCAAAATATCATAAACAGTTGTTAGTCATAAGAGAAGGTCCCTGAATTTCTTTTACCCTATACATTTAAATATCTTACTTCAGTTCTTCTCATGTTTTATGGATTATTTTGAAAAATTTCTGTGTTTGTTTCGATATGGTACAAAGTTTTGATGTTCTACTGCTTCCATTCAGTCCAACCATGAAAGCAACATGCGAAAGGATAAGGCTCTTTGCATTTTCCAGTTAAATGTAATTTTCGAGGTTCTCCCAGTTTTTGTTCTTTGATATGTTGCATGTAGACCTGTGGAATAAATAACAGATATTAGGTCAGATTCTGTTTTCTTTTTGTTATCATCATCAACACAATCAAAACACAAAAAAGAATACTCGTTACTGTGCCATCCAAAGCAGGAAAAGACACAAGGTCATCTGGTCCCTACTTCGGATGACACAATTAAGGTCATCTGGTCCCTACTTTGGATGAAACAATTACAATTATAATACTTTAACAAACAAACAAGGTACAATGCAAGGTAGCTTGGTACCAAATACCAAATGATGAAGAAAAACTTAAGATTTTCACAATTTTGGATCCAATCTGGATCAAAAAATATACATTCGTTTACGTTCTAAGTTTTTAATCAAAACGCTCTGTTGCTTCAACAAAAGAAATTGTTGCTTCATGATGGTTCTGTTTTCAACTATGTTTAGATCTTGGCTCCCAAACTGAAGCAAATTGCAAAGCACATTTGAGTCCAATTCATTTATGTCTATACCAGAGACGATGAGCTGGCGAAAGAGATCTCTATGCATCAAGTCAAATTGGGGGCAGTGCAGGAGAAAGTGTTTGTTTTCATTTATGTCTATACCAGAGACGATGAGCTGGCGAAAGAGATCTCTATGCATCAAGTCAAATTGGGGGCAGTGCAGGAGAAAGTGTTTGTTTTCCTCAATCAATGTCTCTCCCACACACGCAAGTTGGGCTTTCACAATCAAAGTTGCCACAATCAAAGTTGCCACAGTACTAGAGTTCCTTATCAATAAGATCCTGCTTCTGTAATCAATCAGCTTTTTGATCTAAAAAGTAGCAACGTATAACCATGTAAACACTGGATGCAAAAACAGCTTGCACAGCAAACACGACCCGTCCCTTACACATACTTGTTTGTAAGAAACTACCAATAAGAAACTCAACTCTCAGATTGCCAAAAAATTAAGAAACTCTAGTACTGGGAAAAGATAGCTTGAGAAACTATTCATTTTTGATAAAGGAAATCCTTAACATATCTCTCCTCGTTTTCACTTGTTTCCTGTTTCCCATTACACGGAAGGTATTTGATTAAAGTCTAAAAATTGAAAAGGCTTCAAAAAAACCTTGTTTTGGAACGTTCACCAGTGAACATGAAAATTGTTATTGAACCTTTAAGAAACTCGGAAGAAACGCTGAGTACTCATATTCTGATAATTTTAAGAAACTGCCCAAATTCATAGTTTCTTATAAAAAATACGGGTAAATAGCATGTGAATGAAAGCATTGTAAAAGAAATGCAAGATTATTTGGAGTTTACACCGCAATGCACGGGATAATGCTTTACCTACCTGTGAACTCTTTACAGCTAACTTTTTCTCAATATCGCTTGCGTTTGGACCCATCCAGATGAACAACTACGAGAAAGGAATGGGAATAGATTATAAATCTTCAGGTTACCACTGGCAAATGCGATTCTCCACAAAATTACGCGATATTTCAGTGAGAAAAGGTAATGAAGTTTATTAACACTCTGAAGATTTCCGCTAAAAAGGTATGAAAGCAACAAGGGCAAATTTTGTAAAACAAAGAATTCAAGTCTGATTAAGACCCCGTTTACACGGTAGCGGATCACTTTTGATCCGATGCAAAAAGTGTTGCGGATCAGCCTCCCGTTTACACGAGCTCGAAGTGATCCGATACACTTCTGCTCCGCTATCCGCATCAATTTTGATCCTGCTACGAAAGCGAACTCGTTTTGTGTTGGATCACTTTTGTATCGGATCACTCTTGCTCTGCGCCGTGTAAACGCAAGTGACCCGCATCAATTTTGATTCAGATTCATTACGAGGGTATTTTCCATACAAACGAGGTTTAATCATAATTGCAGTTTGTTTTGAAATTTTGACGTTAAAAGGAAATCAAGGAAATCACTGAAAATCCGAGAAAATCTTAAATGTGATCTCGCCCTATTTCTATGGTGACCGCTGACCCGCTACCGTGTAAACGAGACCGTGATCCGATACAATTTTGATCCGCTACCGTGTAGACGGGAGGGTGATCCGTAACACTTTGATCCGCAACACTTTTGATCCGCTACCGTGTAAACGGGGTCTAAGACAACGCCATTCTGCAGCCTCAAGAATAGAGTTCAAACCTTCTTATGTGCAACTAACGATAATGTTTTGCACTCTCTGTTTATTTTGAGTTGATCCAGTGCACTCAGAGCAGAGGTGTGGAATCTATTTTTCAGAAAGGCAAATCGCTTTGTGTTTTCAGAAACCTGAATCTTTTGTTTCACGAAATTTGCCCTCGCTTATGAAAGCAAGAACAATTACCCAAAGACAGTTGCGAGTCACATCTATGAGCATAGGTTCCAAATCTTTAACTCGGCATAAAAATGTGGGTGTAAAATTCTATGACCTATTTCTTCTGATTGAATGGCTTGAAAGAAACTTTAGATACTTATCTATAATTCTACCGTTGGACTTTCCAGAAATTTTGGACATTTTTCGAAATTACAGCGTATCTTGCATTTCATTCAACTCATTTGAAGATGTGACGTCATCAAATTTCTAAATCGTAAACCAGATGAGTGACAGACTTTTGCTTGATACAATATTGTAGGCATTCATAAACTGTGGTTTTCTTCGAAATTACTTCATGTTGCGTCAAACTGTTTAGAAATTACGATGATTTTAAATGTTTTTGAAATTTTTGTTGAATTCTTGAAAAAGGAGAGAAACACTTAAAGATTTCAGAAAAGTCCAACGGTAGAATTACAGAGAAATAGCTAAAGTTTCCTTGAAGTTATTCAGTTCAAAGAAATAGGTTACTCAATTTTACACCAGCCTTTAGAAAGATTTGGAACCGATGCTACATCTATGTAATAAGAAGAAGAATTGAAAAATTCCGGTAAACATCTTGAAATATATTACCTCTTTGCCAGTATCTAGCATCATAACATCATCGTCTGCTAAATCATCCTGCAAAGAAAGAAGAGTGAAGTTATACCGTGTGAGTCAATAAATAGAATCCCCGTTTAAAAGCTCACGGTTCCGAGCACGGTTCCCTAGTTTGCAGTTCGCAACTCTTCGTTCTTTAGAAAATTTGAAAGCAATCATTGGTTCAAAGAATTTCTGCAAAGTCAGGTATACATACCTTAGTTTCTAAATAATGGCAATGCTAGTCACAATATGAACATTGAAAGACCCACCTGACAAAAATCGGAGCACTTCTCTGAAACGGTAAAAAATCCTTTTTCATTCGAGCATCTGAATAGTCTTGCAAGCCGAGAATATTCGGCAACCTGAAAAGAAACATTGTGAAAAGATTACTATAAGTTGAAACTGAAATACAGAGACGGCTAGAAAGTTTGACTTAGAGCAAGTCAAATTGGAAGAAGTTAGCAACTGTTTGAATGAATTGGTTATGACTGAGGCCCCGTTCACACTGCTCCGTTTTTGTTAATATCCGTTTTTTTGGCATCCAAGCTACCCGTTCACATTGCTTCGTTTTTGTACAAAAACGGAGGGAAAAACATCCGTTTTTGTCCGTTCACATTGCTCCGTTTTTGTGAAATTCATTGTTGAATATTGGAGCGTTTTCAAAAACCTCCGTTTTTGTGCGTTCACATTGATCAAGAGCGTTTTCAAAAACCTCCGTTTTTGTGGATATCCACTTTTAATAGCGTTTTCGAAAACCTCCGTTTTTGTGGCGTTTTTGTGCGGATCAGTGTGAACACTTTCACAAAAAACGGAGGTTTTTCTCTCCGTTTTTTGTACAAAAACGGAGCAGTGTGAACGGGGCCTGAGGAAGGGTGAATTCTGTAAAACAAAAGATATAGTTTTGTTTAAAACAAAACGATTTGACAGCCTCAAGAATAGATTTCACACCTTCAAAGCAACCGACGATAATGTTTTGCTATCTCTGTTTATTTTGATTTGATTGAGTGCACTCAGAGGTTTGAAATCTATTCTTCAGAAAGACAAATTGCTTTGTCTTTTCGAAAACCAAAATCTTTTGTTTTACAAAGTTTGCTTTTGCTTCATGAATATAAACAAAAAGTTAAAAGTTTTGTGGATTCTCTTTTCAGAGTTGAAATCCCAGATGGTCTTTCAAAGAACACTTTCGAACATTAAGTGTGATAAGCTTATTTCAAGTCTCTTGAGATTAAAACAATTCTTAAAGACAATTTCTGTGTGTCTTGTATTTTTGTAAACAAACGAATTCTGCTCGAGTCTTCCTTAAAACATTGGCTTGTTGCTTTAACAGCCTAAAGATAAAATAAATACTTTATTAAAAACAAACCTTTTCATAATCTTTTTTCCCACCAATTCCAAGCCAGAAAAAGTTCTCTGGTTCTTCTCCTTCCTGCACGAGTTGGACTGAATATCCTTCCTGCAAAGAAGATAACGCAAGTAAGTATTGCTGAAAGGGCAAGTTACCTCGCTATCACAATGTTTTGAACTGCAAGCAACACACATTAGCAATAATAAAATCATGATTTACCTTTTGAAATGTTATCATTAAAAGCATTGTTTTTATGAGAACTAAGAATTTACCCAGAACTGACAATTTCTTAGAATTCCCATTTTTTAATACTCAAAGTTTCCTGAAGGTTTCTCAAAGGTTCTATTAAATCATGGACGTCTACACTCTGTGTCCTAGGGAACATTTTAAAACGAAGGTTTACGAAGCCATACCACAGATCAGATATAACATTGCTTTGATGAAAAAAAACATTTTCGTCAAGAATTGTTTCCAAGTACTTAGGTCTGTTAATATTTTAATAAGCTAAGTGGTGAGTTGTTCATGAAGAGACTCATAAGAAATATGAACGCAGCTCTCAACTATGGAAAATAGTTATGACATGGCACTATTTCGTCAATATTTTACTTCCACATCATTACAGAAATGTGTTAACGAAGCAAAGAACGCTGCTCTGTAACCAAGCGTCAAAACTTGATTCTTTTTTGTACCAGAACTTAAGTTTTATACCAAATAGAATTTCAAGGTTATCGATTTCGACCCTTTGGCTTGCATGTTATCTATTTTCTACGCTTAAAGCGGGGGCAATCTTCTACAACTTCCCTTGATGTTTTACATACCTCCCATAACTCTTGTCCAAGTTCTTCAGCATGTTCGAGATCTTCTTTTGTTGATTTTCTGAAATAAAATCATAGACACTTATTAAAATCTTCTACCATCCAACGGAGCTACACAGTTTTGTGTACTGCTTGTAGCTGTGGCTACGTGGCTAGGCCATTTTGCAAACGCAAAAAGAGCGGGAAAATACGTTGAAATTTAATCAAGTGACCCATTACCGGTGTGTTGCAGTTAAAGGGAATCTAAGCATATCAAAGTGGCTCAAGCCACTTGTGGTCAAATTCTATCCTATCAGATACCAGTATTTATTGTTGACGTAAAGAAGTTGCCCAAATGTCTTTGCACGGCTAGTTTTACCACAGATGCTTACATTCCCTTTAATACAAATGAACTGCAGGTTTGATAAGGTTAAGGCTACAATCACATCCCAGTCTCCGGTTTATCAAATTGACTCCTCTTAAATGATATGGATGATTTCAAAGAGAGGCGTCCCAGAAAAGAGCTCACCTTCCAATCCAAGTATACACAATTCCACCATCCTCGTTATCAAATGGTACCCGCAGAATGAAACTAAACAAGAAGAAAAACATGTGTTGAAATTTGGTACAGAAGAATAGAGATAATAAAAGGCTATATTGTTATAACACGTTGCATTATATTGTGAGGCCAACGAATTTGAAAGTGCTGCACTAGCTATATTATGAGGACTCTGATCAACGATTTGAAAGTGCTTGGTCGGGCTGAGAGAACAGCTTTCAATTCCATCCTCGACGCAGATCTCGGATGAATAGGGAAAGTTCTTTGCATGAGATATCAATCTTCTGGCCTCTTTATGAAAGTAAGTTAGAGGATAAGAATTGTATTTTTGAAAATTTTTTCATACCAAAATTCTGAATTCAGGTGCATTGCATCACACTCGATCTGAAATGGAAAACAAAGATTTGAAATTAAATTTGTTACACATAAATACTGAAGAACAAGAAATTTTCGTGCTAAAACTATACGAAATTCCAGTAAGAAAGTTATATAAACAGGACAGAAAGCAGCCTTATTAGTAAATCTAAATCTACTCTAGGGGGGCAAAGAAACAAAATATCTCAACGGCAAGATCTACAACAGCAACAGCAACATCTGCAGGCATATACGTTACAATCATGAATAATATCACCGCGACAACTATGTAAGACTTAAATTTAGCCTCATCTGCAATCCAACCTTACAATCTACAAACTAGTTAGAAATATGCTGATTCAATAATTCCGGCCGATCTTTATCCTGGAACGTTGAAATTCATGTTCAATACGTCATCTCTCAATGAAAATCTTTTGAAAATGGACCTGTAACCAAGGGCGCCTACCTTGTAGGAAGTGTGTTTATTCCCGATACTGTACCCGTAGTAATTGGTGTCCTGTGACCCAGTCTTGAATCTGTGTATAGTTACAACGATTTTCAAATTCTATCGTCTCTTAGTGTCGACCAATCAAAAATCACGCTGTCTGATTCCCTATGGCCAACTCGTATAACAGTTGATCTCTTATTACATCAACAGCGGAATTTGAAACCACAAAGTTATTCATACGTCATCTTGACCTTGACAGGACTGACTCTGTGTACTGCTGGGTCGGTACAGTTCTGGGACACTCTCTGTACTGGGTCACAGGACACCAATTACTCTACAGTACTGGGAATAAACACACCTCCTACAAGGTAGGCGCCCTTGCTGTAACTCATTAAAAATCCGACACAAACAGCAAAATTTCCGACAAATGGACTTCAGGACTTCAGGACGCATCCCTTCCCCATTGGCTTCGGCCCTCCATAAAACATATTAAAAGGACAAGATACCTGAATACATCTTCGTGTGAGCTTTCCCATCGTTGATCGTATATGATAAAGCTCTGGTCCTGAGTCTTCATGTCTTCTTCTTCCCTGCGTGGAAAAAATATCGTCATTTCCAATTTTGTAAGAATCAAAACATTTAGAATGGACATGCTAACCAAATAGGAAAGTAATGACAATGAGATGCAAAAAAGAATGTGCAGTAATTTTAGGAACAATTTAAAGATCTATTGTCACCGTTGTTGGTTAGGACAAAGATCTTTTGTTTGAAAACAATAGAAATAAACAATACATTTAAAGATACCCTCAACTAGTAGTTGATCTGATAGAACTAAAGTAAACTTTTCTATCGATTCAAATCGATTTCAAAGGAGCAAAGGTGAATTTTGTAAACCAAAAGATACCGCTCTGATTAAGACAAAGCGATCTAACAGCCTCAAGAATAGATTTCACACCTTCAACGCGGCGGAACATAATGTTTTGCTTCCTCTGTTTATTTTGATTTGATTTGATTGAGTGCATTCAGAGGTGTGAAATCTATTCTTTAGATAGGCTAATCGCTTTGTCTTTCGGGAGACCTGAGTCTTTTGTTATACAAAATTCGCCCTTGCTTTTCAAAGGACCCTGGGTGACAATGGTTCTTTAAAGCATGTGATTATGTTATTCCAATTGAATTTTGGAAAAAGACAAACGCTTCCTCACTATGATATAAAATCTGACGTACGAATTCACTGTATTGCAAAATTTAGAAGGCAAGAGACCTTTTAGCTATTCTGAAAAGAATCAGAATCGAACAATATTTTGCTACATTTTGTAGAATTTTCGAATGTGCACAATAGTGATAGACGCCGCTCGATCGAACCTCACTTATAAAAATGTATAAAAATCGCTCGATCCAGGCTCTTTTGTAGAATAGCTAAAAGGTCTATGAGTTACTGGTTATGATTTCTTTCATTTTTTTGCAAGGTTCCTGCAAATGTTCGACAAAATTCCTGCAACTTAAGTACTATCAATAGACTAAAAATGTAAATACCTTATGTATGATATATTTTCCTTTGAAATGCGATAAAAACTTCAAAGCTTCTTGTTGCTGGAAAGGAAAAATATTGCATTGGTACATAGTTGATAAATATGCTACAGGTGGCTTGAATTCAGAAAATATTATGCAAAGCTTTCCTTAGTTCCTGGATCTGCTATTCCAACATTCCAGCACTCGAGCTCTCTTGACGCAATGTTGGAATGGCGCATCCAAGGGAATGGTCTGAAGACTGAACAGATAGACTTTGGGCAAATCTAGTGCTTAGGCTGAATGGGCTGAACAAATCTAACATGTGGCTCAAAATCCAGCCGTATCTCGAAAATTGTTGACTGTATGACAAATCTGATTGCACTGGCTAATTCTACGGAGTTCACACCTTTTGGAGATATCTTCATTTGTAATTTATCTGCTGTTATTTATCTGCATTAGAGAGGGCAAATAATGTTTTTCAAGGTTTCGCTTATACAGCCTCTTAAATACAGCTCACCTGCTTCGTCCTGACTACCTCCAGTTTATCACCAAACAAAGCTTCAAATTTTTTCTGCAAACTGCAAATCAAGAGGGAAATGCATTCAATTTTTAAACAAATCAATCGATCGTTATGAAAAGATATCAATTAAAACAGGTACCACAGAAAGTTTATCAGCCTTCTGTATTTTAACCCACACACCACCCCACCCCAACCCCGCCTTTCCAAGCCAAAATTGCAGAACTATAAAATTCTCTCCATATCGATTAGAGAAAAGATCTCATGATATAACAGTCATAAAATTGAATAAACAAAATGCATAAATTACGTACCTGAAAGTAAACGTTAGCCAACCCATTCTCCCAGCATCTCTACCCTGCAGATTGAAAACAACGATTAAAATTAAGCTGAATGGTATAAGTATTTCACATAGATTGTGAACTAAGGCCCCGTTTAAACTGTGCCGCTGCAACGTTTTTGGATACGTGACAAACGTGTAACAGATCAACCTCCTGTTTACACCGTTCCTGCTAATCCGTAACATTTTAATCCCTTCTACCGGGTGAGCCAGAAAAAAGTTCCCACTTTTGAAAATTCGTAGCATCAAGAGTACTGGATGGATTGCAATGAATCAATATTTGCTTGATAGCCAAAAGATCGAAGTACTTTTGTGATTTTTCTTGTTTTGTTACAAGCATTGGAAAAATTGGTATATTCAAATTTAGAAAAACTTTGTGGTTGCAAAATGACTGAAAAGGCCTAAAATACTTGATCAAATCATAAAGGACTCCTCGCTCAGAACAACAGAGAACAAGCAATGTCTCATGGGTGAGAGATATCGTCTGCACATTTATTGCCATGGGATTGAAAATCTTTAGTATCTGTTTGTCTTATTACTCTTGAGAGAGGTGAAACGCCTGTGTATCGTTCTGTGCGAGGAGAGTCCTAACGATTTGATCAAGTGTTTTTGGCCCTTTTCAGTCATTTGAAAACATGAAATTTTTGTAAAGTTGAATTTACCTATATATGCAGTGCTCGTGAGAAGGCGAGAAAAATAAAAAAAATACTTTGATCTTGTGGCTTTTAACTAGGATTTGAATCATTCAAATCCATGAAGTACTTTTGGTGCTGCGAATTTTCGAAAGTGGGAACTTTTTTCTGGCCCACCCGGTACATACAGGTATACACAGGGTGTCCCAAAAAATTGTGCCCCCTTTGCCTGAAGATTGCAACAAAACGCAAAAGATTCTCGCCAAACTTTTGTATGATGTTGCTCTTCGGATGTTTAAATAAAGTTTGCTGCCATCCCCGTAAAAATCCATTGAAAAATGATGGGGCTATGACCTTCACAAGACCAAATTTGCCTGATGACTGAAACCAGCGGTCGGCCATTTTGTATTGATATTTTGAAGTGATAACTAGCTTCATGTGAAGTAAGAAATAGTTTCTATCAGGCAAGACATAGTGAAAAACTCACTGGTGATTATCAGGATTTTCACGAGAGCCAAAGACAAAATGGCCGACCGCTGGTTTCAGTCATCAGGCAAATTTGGTCTCCTGAAGGTCATGGCTCTATCATTTTTCAACAGATTTTTACAAGGAAAGGCAGCAAACTTTAATTGAACATTTGAAGAGCAACATCATGCAAAATTTTGGCGAGAATCTTTTGCCGTTTTGTTGCCATCTTCAGGCAAACGGATACAACGTTTTTGGGACACCCTGTAGAAAGATTGTGTTCTGGAGCGGTGTAAACGCTCTTAAACCGTAACAGCTTTGTAACGGATCAAAACTGTTCTGATACAGTGTAAACATCTCTATTCAGCTGTGTGAACACTGGAGATGCTTTGACTGTTCCAATAGATTAATCGCGCTAGAAGATGGCGGCGAGGAATTTTTTTACCAAGATGCATTGCGTTCTAGATTACGAATCCTTAGACGATTCTATAGGAATTCGATTAAAGAACGCAATGCATCTTGGTAAAAAGTTCCTTGCCGCCATTTTTAGCGCAATCGTCTATTATGGAACTATCAGATATAGTTGTACAAAAATGGGGAACATCTTGAAACTTGAAACGAACAGCTGTGAATATTGAAATTCAACAAAACCATTATCTGCATCTGCCTTCAACTCTTCTCTCGGTTCATTCTTCTCCCAATGCATCAGCCTCTAAAATCCTAGTCAAACACCATAAAAAATGATAATATATTTACCTCCCAAAAATAAACAACACATTGAAATTCATCTTCCTGTTCCTCGACATCTCCGCCATCTCCTTCCTCTTCACCTTCCTTTAACTCAACAGGAACCCAGTACCGACACAGGAATACATAACAATCATGAGAGTAGAAGTGACCTAAAATAATGAAATTAGACAAACACTGCCTTCATCATAGACTTTGCTACTTAGCTAGCTTTCTGTACTTTAAAAGTATGATTCAGAATCATCCAAACCGCAAACTAGACCAGCCGCACCAATATTGAGGCACTCAAACACAGTGGAGTGGCCACAGCCCCCTACAGACGCGTCATTTTAATACCTCTCAATTAATTTTCCCTGGATACGCCACTGCCCAAATAGAGTGAAGTGTTCGATCAATGATCTTTCCTGTAGAGATTCTAACGCTGCCTCATGGCAAAGGTAATTTTTTAGCTGACAGTCAGAAGTTACTGGCAAACAGCTTCAGCATACAAGAGTAAAAGAATTGCACACAAATCGTGGAAAATAATTAAATCAACTCTTGATTGCCTCTTGTAATTGGTAGGGTCAACTCTTGATTGCCTCTTGTGGGGGTTCAGCTTAATGAAACAAAACGTCCATAACTAATTAGCAATGCAGTCCTAAAATAATTTCAAACAAATAACTCTGCCACAAACCTATTTCATCTTCTGGTAAACGAACGAACTTTCTTCCTTCCAACACAAAACATTCCATTCCATCTAGATCTTCATTCCATTCTTCAAGTAACGTATCCTACGGTAGAATATTAAACTGTTATATACACAGTCTGTGAATGGCTTCGTACCTTTTTAGAGATGGTTCAATCTTTCAATTTGTCTCCAACTTACAAGTAACGAGGCGTTCAATCCTACGCATTTGTGGTAGTGGTGCTGACTGAGCAGTAAGAAGCCTTCTCTGACAACGCCTCATCTCACATCCAATGCCTTATCGTCTCTCATTATGGCGTTCAATGAAACTTTTTGTCATTTTGTATTTTCGCAGTTGGCAAAAGCCTCGCAAATTCTATTCTTTTTTTATCACAAATAAAAATACAACTAACTACAACGAAATATAAATATTCTGTGGCTGCCATAGCTGGAAAGGACATGATGTCATCGAGTTCCAACTACAGCAGCCACTTACATCAATGGACAAATATACATCAATTTTAAGAAAAGAACAAGAACAACACGGGCGTCTTAGAAAGAAGAACTCCCTCCACTTTACAGCAGTTGCTTGACTCTCAAACGAGCACAGATAGATGAAACACCTAAAAATACCGCGAGGATTATGTAGTATAACATATCTGCTATTCGTGATACAAATGGGAGTACTTCTTTGCAAGACACCCGCTACAAAAACTACAATTCTATCTAAA
This sequence comes from Aurelia coerulea, assembly GCA_039566865.1. Classification (NCBI taxonomy): domain Eukaryota; kingdom Metazoa; phylum Cnidaria; class Scyphozoa; order Semaeostomeae; family Ulmaridae; genus Aurelia; species Aurelia coerulea. Next base: position 19,840,569 of record CM076955.1, read on the forward strand.
AGCTATTCGCAAAAACCTTATCAAAAAGCCAGAATGCCCCTCTACATGTAAAAAACAGCACTCTTTGCACCTGTTTTGCATTCGATATGATGGTTTACAAAGCGATAGATGACCTTGTCCCAGATAACCTGTCAGAAATTCTTACAAAGAATTCGACATGCAGTGTGAAAAATTTCAGAAACACCGCAACTGATCTCTAGGTTCTACTAATAAAAACATGTAATGGTCAGCGAGCATTCTCATATCGTGGCGCTGGAGTTTGGAACCTCTTGGATACGAAAGTCAAGGAGGCATCCTCTTTCAACGCATTTAAAGACGCTTTGAAATAATTTATTTTGTAACTTTTTTATCAATTATCTATTATTGTAATTATAATAGGGTTTTACTTTATATTCAATTTAATTTGTAAGATTCTATGCACAGCCCCCTGAAAAGCAGTTTTCCTTGACTGACAGGATAACCGTGTTTAAAGAATTCAAAATGAAATGAATGAATGGTTACTACAAGAACTTAAGGCAGTTCCATTCTATAGAGATAAAGAAATAAAGACAACTCACAGATTCACTGTCAAGCATTGATGGTTGTCTTGCAGTGAATAAAGCAGCTAAATCGACTTTCTGGACTTTCGGAGGCGGTGCAATGTTGATGAGGTTCTTTCCTTCGTCTTTTACTTCTTCCTGTAAATTTAATGAATAAGGCTGCTCCAGAAACTTAGTAGACTTGTGGCTTGCCCCAAGTCTATCTCTTCTGTCTGACTGTGTCCCCTTTTCGGTAGTTCCTGGATCCGCCATTCTAACATTCCGGAAGAGAGCTCTCTTGACGGAATGTTGGAATGGCGGATCCAAGGGAACGGTCTGAAGACTGAAGAGATAGACTTGGGGCAAGTCTAGAAATTTAGCAGCAGAATAAGTTAACTACGTACCGTAAAAGCTCTATTAAGCCCCCGGGAGGCTTATTTAATTTTGGACACTTTTTAGTCCTTTTTGCACCACATTTTGCGGTTTAAACATACAATCTCAAGAAGAGTTAAATACATGAATTCGACAAAGTTTGATCTCAAACACATCAAAATTAGCATGCAAACTTATTTAGCTCAATGAATGGAAAATCTTTGGTAACCTCTGGGATTTGATATAAGTTGGGGGGGGGTTAATAGAGAGGGGGGCTTAATAGAGCTTTAACTGTAGTCAAATCACGATGAGAGTAGATTAGGCCATTCATCGTAGCTTAGGCCATTGAAATCACTCATTTGGTCTCCTGTTGCTCGTGTTTCAACATGGACACGTTGTCACATAGAAAGTCAACATTCCAAAAGATTGTTTAAAGATACATGAGCAGTAGATTCAAAATGATAGTACAGTAAAAACCCGCATATAAGAACCACCCACTTATAAGAACCTAAGGCCTAAAATGTTCTAATTTCACCCCATTACAGAAGAACCTATTCATCCTGAAATTCAAGGAAGGTTCTTATCTTAAAAAAGTTAAATGTAAACTACTGGTTGGTAATATGCGATAAAATGTTTTTAAGAAATTTAGCCAAATACTTAAGTAGATACAAAGCATATGTAAAAAATTCCTTGTATGAATGGATGTGATACAGATAGGGCTAGGTAGATATGTTTGTTCTTTTTAATATTGGTAGAAAGTTGTACGAATAAACTATATAAAAGAAGTTCGGATGCAAAAAAGACAAGATATTTAGCACACTGAGGCCTTTCTGACTTGTGTCTTCATCAGAGTGTGACTTACAAGTCACACTCTGATGAAGACAAAAGTCAGAAAGGCCTCAGTGTGCTAAATATCTTGTCTTTTTTGCATCCGAACTTCTTTTATACAGTTTGTTCTTTTTAAAAGCGTGTCATGATAGTGAGTATGTGAAAACCTTGTTTTCTTATATTTGGCCTAAATTCCCGAAGATCTGTAATTAATTCTTTTGATAAGAACCTATTTAAGAGCCTTGCATCCTGTTTTCAAGAATAGTATCATATGCATAAGAACCTAAACAGGGTGATTTCAATATGTAAGGTTCTTATATGCGGGTATTTACTGTAATACATACCTTTCTCAAAGCAGATACTCTTTCAGCAGTCCTCGTGAAATCAACTGCCAGAACATCATCCCAGCCGGAGAACTTCGTCTTGAAAACTTGAGTTTCCACACTACAAATAAAAAAAAACTAGATGCAAAACACATAAATATTGAGCAACATTCCGAATATAGGAAGAGAATTTCATTAGTTTTGTTTTAAATTGACGGAGGGATTCTGAATTCCATATTGTTGGTGGTAACATTCCTTGATTCCTTGAATGATGGACTCAATAACTGACCAGTGACCGGTCATTTTGTGCAAAGACAAAATTGCTTCAACAAGGATTAGCCAAACCGTGCAGATTTGTGTTTCTGCACTAAGACCCCATTTTTCTAGACAGACACTAATACCCCGTTTACACGGAGCAAAAATACGGGATCGCAATCCAGATCGCAATCCCGATCCTGATAAAATGTGCCGTGTAAACACTCGATCGCGATCGCAATCCCCTAAAATTCGATCCCACTTCAGAGGTGGATCGCGATCCGGATCGCAATCCCGATCCTGAAAAGTGTGCCGTGTAAACGCTTCTTGGGATCGCGATCCCGTTCAAAATCCTTTAAGCATGCGCAGTAGACTCCACCGCCATTTTGTCTATTGTTGTTGTAGTGTTTCTAGGCTCGGTAACTATGCGCAATACGCATGTGCGAATGGATCGCGATCCTGATCCGTTCTCGTTTGATGCCCGTGTAAACGCAACTCGAACGCGATCTCGATCCTTGTGGATCACGATCTGGATCGCGATCTCCTATTGTTGCTCCGTGTAAACGGGGTATAAGAACGGCATTTTTCTTGAATTCTCGAAAAATAAGAAAAACACTCTAATTCTGAAAAAACATTCAGAACAGTGTAACGGCAGAATTATAGCAACACAGCCAAAGTTTCTTTGAAGCCATTCAGTTCAAAGTAATAGGTCATTGAATTTTACACCAACTTTTTTAAAAATTAGGAACATATGCTAGACGCCGTTAACAATGTATTGGTACAACTTTGGATCCATAACAAAAGTGTATCAGATCAGCCTCCTGTTTACACTGTTTTTGCTAACCCATAACATTTTTGTTCCTTCTGTCCATACCGGGTGTCCCAAAAAAAATGTATACAGATTTGGTTGACTCCAGCGATGTGAATTTAGCTTTAATCAATGACTAATCACTCTCAAATGTTCCTCAATAGTTAACTTGAACATAGATACCTCGTTTTTTTGCATTGGTGCTTTGAGAGCAGAAGTATCAATCTTGAAAGCTCAACTTTGCGTGCACTTGCAAACCAGAGCTTTGGCCTTTTGGCCGAAGCAAATTACTGAAGCACATCGAAATTAAGAACTAAAATTAATGAAAAATTAAGAAACTTCAGGATGGGTGACTGGGGGTGACTTCTGGAAAACAAAATAACGAAAGATCTAATATTGTTCAAATTTTATCAAGGCTATCGTCGATTTTTACGCTGTACCTTTATGAATTTGCTTAGGCCAAAAGGCTAAAGCTCTGGTTTGCAGGGTGACGCAAATTTGAGCTTTCAAGATTGATATTTCTGCTCTCAAAGTACCAATACCTACAAACGAGGTATCTATGTCCAAGTTAACTATCGAGGAACATTTTAAGAGTGGTTAGACATTGATTGACGCTAAATTCACAGCGCTGGAGTCAACCAAATCCGTATACATTTTTTTTGGGACACCCGGTAGAATAATGCAACTGCAAGGTAAATGCTCTTGAACCGTAACCACTTTCTAATGGATCATGACCGTACCGGTTCAGTGTAAACGAGGTCTAGCTGAACAGAAATCATTACCCTTCAAGGATTCTTGTTACTGTCGCAATTTTAGGTCTTCCTAGCATCGTACAAAGTTCTTGAGCCAATTTCAACGCAGCAGCTCTAACAAGTCTTGCAGAACGACGTCCAATCCTAAAAAGAGAAAAAAACTGAAAGTCAGCGAGACAGAAGAATATGGCCGAGGAGGGGATGGCCGAGGAGGGGATGGCCGAGGAGGAAACCCACTTTTGGTATGGCCGAGGAGGGAACCTTAACAAAAAACGTTTCAGGAGTAATCGAATGTGTTTAGACTTCGAAACCAATATTTTCAACGAAAACAACGGTTGAACCAATACATTTTACGGACAACGAGAAGCTTATTGTTAAATGGAAAGCCCAAGAAAGTTGGAGTGGACTTTTTCAGGTTAATGCTGCGACCTGGACAGAGTTGCTGTCAGAAATCACTTTACAAAATGAGCAAATGATGCAAATTTGAAAATCTGCAGGAAAATTTTACACTTACCATATAAAAATCTCCGACCAGCAATCCAAAATATATACATTTTTCGTATCGAGTAAATCTCTTGAGAGTTTCTTCTTTGGTATTTCAACTGAAATGGAAAAACGTAAACAACGTCATTTCTTGCAGACACAATCCTTCAATAGAGAATTCAAATCAAAATAAATGAAGCAAATCAAAGTCAAAATATAGTATTTCCAAAATTCAATTCAACAGGCTTTAAACTAGATTTACTCTACTCGCCCCAATGTTTTCACTCCATTCCATTTTTACAGTACGATCATTGCAGCGGAAATAGGTTGTTGCACAGGAGCATAAAATGTCGGTTCGTTCAATTCAATTACAAAACATGTTGTTGTTGCGATAACTGGGACTTTGTATTGAGTCTAGCTTTAAACCAGTTATTGGTTTTTTGGAGCTTATTTCAATTCATATCTGTATTTGAAACATATGCTTAATATGAGATAAACAATTAGATGATTCAAAATATTTCCACTCTGACCAGAATAGTATTCAGCATAGCACGACAATTCGAGCATAGCTCGTTAGCTGTTTACCAGTGTTCCTAAAAAATAGGCCCTTCTCTATTTGTTGTTGTTGTTGTTGTTGTTGCTGTTGCCGGGTGGGTCAAAAAATATTTAGACGTTTGAAAACCTGTAGATTTGATAGCCTTTATTTGATTCAAATGAAATGATAATATTTGTGTAGCTAATACTGGGTAACCCAAAAAAAACTTCACGGGCTAGATGATAACTACCTGGTGCGCCAAAATAAACTATGCACGTTTGTCAGGCCATAGTAAATCGTACACTGGACCGATTTTGAAGATTTATGACTTAATCTTTAGCAGAAAACCTGAATTAGATTCCAGGACTTTTGCAATTTTTTCTGTCCTCTGTTTTTGGAGCTAGAAGCGAGTTTCTTAACATGTTCGTTTTCGAAAACATCGAAAACGATGCAAAAACGTCGATCAAATTTGAAAAGATTCAACATGAATGAACAAAGAGCAAACGTTTCAGGGGGATTTAGGGGTTTAGTGCGAACTCTCGTATAGCAGATTACTCTCTGAAATCAAAAGCTATCATCTAATGCTTTGTATCACAGTTTAGTTGAAAGGCTTAGCTATCTTTTGAGATGCTGCAAGGTCATTTAATCAATGATTACCATCCGAAAAACCAGATTCAAAGAAAATTTCGGATCTCGGATTCCTCATTTTGAGTGAAATAATTGCCATCATTTTCCAGTGAACATTTTGTGAAAACTCAATGCAGCGATGAATTTGATGTCGTCTGGGAAAATGTTTTTGTTTGCAAAGTGATTGACTTCTGTTTCTGATTCAAATTTCGTGCTCCAAAGCAAATTTAGAATTTTGCTTTTTTAACATCTTCCAAAACATGGACTGGAAAAGGAAGGAACTGTCCGAGAAATGAACGAATTGCCCTATTTTTGAAACTGCTTTTTCGGACATAAGGCATAACATAAACTAACCAAGCAACATCTCAAAAGATAGCTGAGCCTTTCAGCTTCATGCAGATACCTTGTTTGTGTTCATAACATTTGCTTTCAGGAAACTACCGGGTGTCCCAAAATTATGTATTATCGCTTGATTGGTTTTATGTCCATAACCGATGAACCGACCTTCAAAAACTGGTAAAACCACAACCAACATCTTAAAATACAATTTAGCCTTTAGGAAATCAAATAAAACAAAGTGTTTGAAAATCGGTTCATTGTTATGGACATGTAAGCAATCAAACAATAATACATCATTTTGGGACACCCGGTATATGCGATCTAGCTCATGAATTTTTTAGGTCACCCGGTATATAAACGTAGACAAGAAAATTTGGTTTGTCAACATTGGTCGTATTGTTCTCATATTACAAACGATTTCTTAAAAATGCTTCATCTCAAAATCCTTAAAAACAGGCCTAAAATCTTTGATCAAAATTTCTATTGATTTACCCAGCAGCTATCACAATTGAAAGCGGCTGCTGTATAACTGTACACACGTCTTTCATTTCAAGTTTGAGTAGCAATGAAATCTTGGTAGAAAATATCGAAAAAAGAGACGATTAACTTTATACCTTGTGGTAACTCTAGGTATCCCATGCCAAGTCCAACTTTATAAAGAATAGGTCTGGAAGGCTTGAAAAGCCCAAATTCTTGATGTTCCTAAAAATAATAACAACAACTTGCAATTAATATTTACATACCTTTCTGGGCTTCTCGGGAAGGCCCTAAATAGGTTATAATGCCAATTCATTTGGTCTATCACTTAGGCCTAGTTTAAACATCGTCTTTTTGCCGTGTCGAATCGATCGGTATTAAATCTGCCATGTCTAAAAATCTGATTTAAACATCGCTTTTTTGCCGCGTTGGATTGCAATTAAAATGGGTAAAACTGCCAATTTTCAAAATGCACAAGCGCAGTGGCTGATCACACGTAGAAACGGTGGACAATGGCGTAGAATTTATTAACTAAACGCGGCAGAAATAGGATTTTTAAATAAAGTCGTTTTTCTGCCGTTTGATACGACAGAGCTGGTGAATTCCTGCCGTTTTATCTATTCAAAACGGCAGGTGATTTAAACATCGTTTTTATGTCGAATTTAATTGACACTTAAAATTTTTAGCAGCATCTATTAAATTAGACACGGCAAAAAAAAACGATATTTAAACTGGGCCTTACTGAAAAAATGTCTCAATATTTGCAATACAACACTATGGATACATACGACAACGGCTCCGTTTGGTTCCCCAACTATTTCCCAAAATGGTTGATCATCCTCATGACCCTGCAAAAACAGAAAGAGAAATGTTATTTTTTACGTTCGAATGTAGCACTTTACAAAGCAAGTTTACAATGGATGCAAGCTTCCAAATTTTGTACTGTTTAAAATCAAACTTTACGCTTACCTGATGCATTTGGTGAATTTCCGCTTTGTCTTTTCGGTCGATTCGTACTATCTTTTCTGCGAGTAACCTTGAAGGAGAACATTTCTTACATGAAAAAAACCTCAAGGATAGGAAGGTATGCACGTGGAGACTTTATCTGAAAATCGATTAACATCTCTGTGGGATGTTTTTTGCCATTGAAAGTAAAGATCTTCTGGTAACAAATACCATAAAAGCTCTATTAAGCCCTCGGGGAGGCTTATTTGATTTCGGACACTCTAGAAGGGGGTTTAAAAGAGAGGGGGCTTATTAGAGAAGGGGGCTTATTCACAAAATGAAATGACAAGGATATATATGATAGCTTTTTAGTTCTTTAACGCCATATTTTGCGGATTCAACATACAATTTTACGAGTCAAATGCATGAATTCCACACAGTTTTATCTCAAATCATATCAAAATTAATATCCAAACTTGTTTAGTCAAACAAATGTAAAACATTTGGTGGCCTCTGGAATTCGATATAAGTGGGGGGAGGGGGAACTTAATAGAGAGAGGGGATTATTTGAAATTTTGGCTCAGAGGGGAGGGTCTTATTAAATTTTTTTTTTTGAATGAAGACTCAATATCTTTAAGATACATGGTCTAACTTGGTCTAACTACGAACTACAAATTACAGCTACTAACAAAAATATCAATGTATGCTACTAACAGTATATTATGCTACTAACAATATGTGAAAACAATTTTAAGTTATACTTCATTAATCAAGTTGAATTTTTCTAGATTTCGTTTTTGGATTTCTGTTTGTATATTGTGTTGAGATATTTTGTAAAAGCTTCTAAAAAGTGACAATTTTCATTAGTTTGTAGAAATACGAGCTTTTGTTCACTTGTTGGAATTGATTCAACAGTTTGATAAGTCTCTTTTGTGTAATTTAAAAAGGTTTCTCGTGCTGCCTTGAATGCTTCGCATTCAAGGATAAAATGCGTCTCGTCCTCAATTTTGTTTTTACAAGTTGAGCAGAATCTTTTATCTCTTTCCATTGGAGGTTTATATTGGCGTCCTTTTTCTATTGCAAAGCAGTGATCGCTAAGTCGCAGTTAGCGACTTAGCAGCTAAATAGGGGGTGTAATAGAGAGGGGGGCTAAATAGAGCTTTTACGGTATATATTGCACACAGAGAAGCATATATCATATCCAGCATGAAGTATGGCAAAAGATATCGTAAGTTTTACGTACCTTGCCTTGGTTTTTGTCATCAATGGTGCCTAAAATGAATAAAGAAAATATCAAATAAAAGCAAGATTAAAGATTAAATAACTTTGATAATGGTGTTGTTTCACAAGGCTCATATCTTGGTCCACTACTGTTTATAACATACTCTGGTGCCTGAAAATCAGTGAAGGAAATGCTCAATAAGAGTACGATTAAAGATCAAATAACTGTGCATAAATTAGAGAGAAATACGCTTTCAAATACCATGACAAAGTTTCGTTCATTCATCTTGCGATACAGTTCAAAAATTAATATTTACATGCAGGTATATGAAACCGAGTATCAAACCTTTTTGCCTGACCAAACGTAAACATGTTTACCAGCATCACAAATGAAAGCAAATTTTGGATCGAGGGAATGCCAGTCAAGTGGAACCTGGAAAGAAGAAAAGAGTGAACCATCAAGAAAGAACAACGAAAATATAATTTGCAAAGTGCTGTGATTAAAATTGATTTAAACAGATAATCAAGAAGGGAGGAGAGCTAGGAGGTTCTGAAAAAGGAATAGGAGATATCTAGAGTCTGGCAATGGGACATCAGGTTTAAATTATAGTTGCTAGGAGGGGAATAAAACTCAGCTGAAGGCTACTGAATTTTTGAAGTGTAACCAAATGTGACATTACCGGTTCAATGTGGAATCCTTGGTTTCCAACGACTCTGTACATTCGTGTAACATGTGGCTGAAAGATAAACGTTATGAGAATGAATGAGATACAGTGATGTGATGGATTTACTTAGTCATTGTTCCGAAGGCAACTAGCATCATTAGCAAAGAGAGCCTTTCCTTAGAAATACAGTATCATGTCAGAAATTTTAACCTTGTAAAGTATTTTTAGTGACCAGATGAAGAGCCACTCTGTGGATATACTGGTCATGATTCATTATTATTATTATTATTATTATTATTATTATTATTATTATTATTATTATTAAAGAGCTAGAAAAACAACGCTTTAAATAGGTGGTTACAGGATGTTTTGAACTCAAGGAATTTAGCTCAAGTGCCGAAGAAATTGTATGTTGGGATCTTGAACGACAATAGACAATTACGCTAAAGATGGCGGCGAGGAACTTCTTACCAAGATGCACTGCGTTCTTTAATCGAATTCCTATAGAATCGTTAAAGATTCGTTATTCGAACGCAATGCATCTTGGTAAAAAGTTCCTCGCCGCCATCTTTAGCGCAGTCGTCTATAGACAATAGACCTTTTAGCTATTCTGAAAGGAATCAGAATCAAACAACATTTTGCTACATTTTGTAGAATTTTCAAATGTGTACAATAGTGATAGAAGCTCTAAAGCCACTCGATCGAACGTCGCGTATCAAAATTTATAAAAATGACGCTCGATCCAGGTTCTTTTGTAGAATAGCTAAAAGGTCTATTACGGTAAAGATGGCAGGCAGGAATATTTTACCATGATGCTTTGCGTCGCATTTAATTTCAATTGATTTGATTGATTGATATCTTCAAAACTGCAAAGGAACTTGGTAAAACATTCCTTGACGCCATCTTTAGTGCAATCGTCTATTAGTCAATCATTTCATACCGCCACAATGCAATTTCCAATCGAAGGAATACTCTCTAGGTGGTTAGCAAGCTACCATAAGGGTTGGTAGGACTGGTCAAAAATTCAGGAAATCGTGCTTTTCCCCCTGTTGGTCTGAGTGCTTCTTGGGAAGCCTGCAAAACGAGGTAACAAGGAAACTGAACAACCTGACTAATGACAAACTCACTGGTTCCTCGACTGTAAAAAATCCACTGCCAGTTCCTCCTTCAATATATGAGACACCATTTTCAAAAAGATTTAAAAATTCTTCAGTTTCGTCGCCTTGTTCTTCTCTCTGTAAGCAACGAAAAATGCATTAAAAATTGACATAAGAATTTGTCTGAAATATGAATTCGGTGAAATAAGTTGCAGCAAAAGATCTTCCAGATTGATTTCAGTAAGTTTACATAATAAGCAAAGGGACTTTTACAAACTGACAATCTTTTTACTTTATGATACTATAAATTTGATTTAAAGGGGCAGTACAAGATTCTTGTAAACAATCGGAAAGTCCGGGACAACCCGCGCACGAGACTAAAGCCTTAGGATTTCAATGGCGACTAGTTTCATCGCAGCTTTTACGTAAGTTTTATTGCAGTGTTTTCTTACCTATGTCTATGAAATGTGATGGAACTTTTGATATCCATTAAAAATTTCAAATATTCGGCGTTTGAAATATAGAACAAATTCTCCATCAAAGCTTCGATCACCAAGATTGTCGCAGATACTTTGGATTACTATTCTCTGTGCAAAATCGCCATCAGCTATGTTGTGTTTAGCCTAAACACATCCGATGATTTTACACGCAGAGCCACGCAAAGGGGACGGGTTGTACAGCTCCTTTAAATTCAGGGACGTAGGAAGCATCTCAAACTTGGGGGGGGCATGACACTTCAAGGGCACTTTTTTCATTAGCTAAAGGGGGACTTCCTGAAAATAAACAGGGCACTTCTTTTTTTATAACAAAATCTTGAGGGGGGCACTTGCCCCCAGCGTCCCCGGTTCCTACGCCTCTATTTAAATTTTAGCTATGCAACTGATGTTTCGCTCACATTTCATATCTACGATGGCATTAAGACATGTAAGATCTTACCTGAGTTCTGCTCTCTGCTCCAAGCAGATTTCGGAGGTTCACTGCATGAATTGCAGAGCATGCTTTCTTGTCAAGCTAAAGCAAAGAAGAAGCACACAATGATTTTCTATCAACAATTAATGATTCAAAAACATAGGGCTCAAATATTTAAAAAGGTCGGTATAAATTCTATTACAGTTTTCTTTGAATCAAATGGCTTGGAAGGAACTTAGGGTTTTTTGTTGTAAATCTGTCTTGGAAATTTATTGATATATTGATTAGTTTCAAAATGGCGGCATTTATTAAATTTGAGGCTGTAATGTCATCAAATTTCTAAATCCTAAACCAGACAAGCTACAGATTTCCGCTTTCCACCATATTGTAGTCCTTCATAAATTATGGTCTTCGTGATAGTCATATCATTTTTCCTGTTCAGGATTTAGGATGATTTGAATTTTTTCAAAATTTTCCATGAATTTTTTCAAAAATAATTAAATTGTCGCCATTTTGAAGAAAGTCAAGATATCAAAATATTTCCATGGCAGGTTTACAGCAAAGTACTATAAGTTCCTTTCAAGCCATTCAATGAAAGAAAAATTTCATAGAATTTTACAGCCACATTTTTAAAGAGGAAGAAAATTGCAGATACAATCTGCGTAACAACAAAGACTTCATAATTCCACAAATAAGATCAGAAAGTGGTAGAAAGTCAGTGTTCTTCAGAGAACCCTTCCTATGGAGTATGATTGATAATGACATTAAAGCTTTGAAACAAGAAAAATTTAAGAAGTGTATACATAAATATAAGGACAAATTAGATAAGATTAATTTTCAATCAGGGACCAAATCAAAAGATCATTCTTTTGTGTATTGAACATTAAACTTGAATTGACATTTTCCAATTTATAGACTACAGTATTCCATTGGACATAGTTACAATTTATCAAGATTTTTTCAACTACCGGGTGCGCCAAAATAAACTATGCACGTTTGGCAGGCCACGATAAATCGTAAACAAGATTTGAAAGATTTGCAGAAAGTCCTACGCTTGATTCAAACATAAAAATATGAATCAAGAGAAAACTTCTTTACAATGTCATAACAGCAATACCAGATATCTTCGTATAAAACTAAGTAAGGGGAAGTTGTAATGGGACTTGGTCCATTCAAAGAAAATTTAAACGTTTTTTGAGGGTGGAAAACGAAAATTTTAAGAAACCCGGGTGGTAAACGCTACTTACTGTTGAATGTTGTCCTATCCAATAATATATTTGCCATTCAAGTTGATCTGTGTCGTCATAGATCGTCTAAAATGAGAAATTCTACATTTGTAATACTGTCAATGACTGTAGATGCATACCTTCCTAATTTGAAATTAAAACATCGCAGATTCATAGATTGAAGTAGAACTGGACAATTATATTACACAATGAAACAATGATTGTGAAATATAATTGTCCAGTTCTACTTCAATCGATGAATTTGCGATATTTTAATTTCAAATTAAGAAGGTATATAGAACTGGACATTTATATTTCACAATGAAACAATCTGCTAAGACGAGTCTACAATAAGCACCCTACACGAGAGGGTTCAATTTGTTTCAATTTATTACCTACCGTAAAAGATCTATTAAGCCCACCTCTCTATTAAGCCCCCTCTCTAGTAAGCCCCTCCCCTCTTAGCCAAGATTTCAAATAAGCCCGCCCTCTCTATTAGCCAGCCCCCCATTCATATCAAATTCCAGAGGTTGCCAAAGATTTCCCATTTATTGAGCTAAAGAAATTTGCATGTTAATTTTGATATGGTTCGAGATAAAACTGTGTCGAATTTATGTATTTGACTCGTAAAATTGTATGCTGAATCCGCAAAATATTGTGTAAAAAGAATTACACAGCTATCATATGCATCCTAGTCATTTGATTTCGAGAATGAGCCCCCCTCTCTAATAAGCCCCCCTCTGGAATGTCTGAAATTAACTATGCCCCCTGGGGGCGTAACAGAGCTTTTACGGTAAGTCAAAAAGGGAACCCCTGGAGAAAAATGCAGCGTTTGTATACAACATACCTGTACTACGATGTAGCAGTCACCATCATAGAATCTCCCAAATAATGCTGAAAAAAATACCGAATCAGTCAGGATATTGTACGGGTAAGTATAAAGTTTCTGGCGTTCAAAAAATCAGGGGAATTGCAAAACATTTTTGGCTAGTATCAATATCTTCTTATGGAGATAGATTAAAGGACAACAAATGTAAGCGAAATCAATTACCCTTGCTATGTCTTTAAACTGCGTTTTATGTTAAAAAGGAAAGTAAACGTTGTCAACAAAGGAAATGGAAAATTAAGCCACTTAGTACATTCCCACATACAAATTTCAAAAATGAACAAACTCAAATACAGCCAGATTATCATCAATCCTAATGGATAGTTGAGGACACTGGCATAATACCTTCATCGACTGGAACGGGTAGAAAGTTCTCGATCTGGAAAATGGTTAGTCCTGAAAGAAAAATAGGGCAATCTGTACAGTGAATCGAGTAATTTTTTATCAGTACATATGTATTCAGGAGCGCTTTACCATACCATTAAGCAAGCAGTCAAGTAGCGGTAGAGTTCCTTGAACGCCTGGTACACAGATAGATAATATCCTGGTAAAATTGCTAATTCAAATAGGTACACCATTTCATTGCTTCTTCTGAATGTGAAGGTGAAGGTGAAGTTGCGGTTTTTAGCGCCAAGCGCTAGGATCGCAGAAGTAGAATAGGCCCAATCGAGTCGGCGACCCCTTGTCATGACGCTGAAGTGATAGGGCTCTACCTGGGATCGAACCCCGTCCACCTGACTGTTCTAGCTGCAATGTCAGAGGATTACACCACTGCGCAACAACACCTTCTCTTTGTGATCTCATCTGATGACTTGATGTGACCAGTGTTAGACAAAAAAGAGAAGTGTTTAATTATGTGATGTTTATTTGGCTCTAAGCTGTACCTGGTTGTTGTGCGACATCACTTGAAAATATTTCATTGTAATTCAGGTTTGGTCGTATGAGCGCTTCGTTCCATCTACGTCCTCTGTGAAATAGGAAACAAACTTTGGTAAACATTGATATACAACAGAAAAATGTCTTGGTTGGAAGAAAGAGTGTGTAAAGCCTATTGGACGCTCAGAAGAACAGAAGTCATAGCAGGCTCCCTAGAAAATATCCTCATTACAACGAAGGCCGTCTAAAGTCCTTGTGTCATTTAATAAGCAAACTGGCTCCAATCTTTCAGATGCTACACCCTCATATCCCTCCTCGCATTCCTTTGGCAATCAAAACAATCAAGATTTCTTTCAAATTCAGCCAGCTGGATCTAATTTGTTTCAAATGAAACAATGCTAGAATCTTAAACAATGCAATCATGATTGTTTTGATTTCCAAAGGAACGCAAGGCCTGTCTGTCACTGTAAGATTATGTAACGCCAACGTCGAACATATACGGAATCAACGAAGGATTTTGAGAAAGTCATCAGACATTAACCAATCAAAGGAAGAGAACTCACTTTAAGTATTGGGGTCCTTCTGGGCCATCATCGTCCTTAAAAATTAAAACATAGCAAATCAGATAAAAATGAACATAAGAGAAATAAGAAAACTTAGCAATGGACTCTAAAGGTTCGATCAGACTTTAACAAACGTCAAACTACTTCTCGAATCGTTTCATTACAATCAGTGTACCTAGGAAAATGAAACTATTGTAAAAATTTGCACAGTAGATAGTAGGCGGTGGAACTCTTTGGATGTTGCGCTACGTCTATCAAAATGTTCTGTTGCATTAATTGAACGAATTTGATACAAATACAAAGAGATTTTGATCTCACAGAAGAAAAGAACCCGGACGGGGGCACTTGACCAGATTTTGGTTGGGGGCGAGCCACCCAAGCGTCAAAAACATACTTGTTTCTCATCATAATTTTTCAAAATGTATACTTGAACCTTTTTCTAATTTTTCGACGAAAGTTACCCGATCTGATACTAACTTTAAAAAAAGGATACCTACGCTTTGTTTCGGATTCTTATGATGAGCTTTGTTTTCTTCCGCACTTTCAACCATACCCTGAGAGATGAAGGCATATCAATGTAATCCAAGAAAGCCATACCAAAGCAAAAATGTGCTTTCTAAAAGAGAAATCTATACTTCATAAATGATCAACAAATAAGAACATAAGATCCTTTTGGATGATTACAAAGTCCGTCCTGAGCTAAGCAAGCATAAGAAAATCTGAATATTGATTTCTTCATAACCCCAAATGATCGTTGTGATGCTGTTTTTAGCAACAGTCAGAGAGATGAGTGTTGCTACTAAAGTCGCCTTCAATAGGGTAGGGTGGGGTAACGTGGGTCGAAAATGAGCAAAATCTCAAAATAGATAGCTGGTAAAACGAGACTAAAATGCAAAACATTTCAAAAGTTTCGTTTAATTGACATTCAGTGCTTCTTCTTTCTTGGGAAAAAATCTCAGCTCTGACAAAGGCAGTTAATTATTTTAAAAAAATTTTCTCTTTTGGCAACTAAAATAGGCCCACTTTTTCCAACGAGCAGGAAAAGTGGGTCTATTTTCAAAACTTGTACAATATCGGAATACGAAAGGCTAAATGATTAAAAAATCAATGGACTTACATTTTCCAACTGTTCTCTATTCAATAAAATCACAGTTTTTTCCTTTTATCGCAAGCAATCCCGTTCCCGCAACGAAAATAAAACTACGGTCGTTATGCTGTGATCCACCATCGCTGCGACTTGCAAGTCAGTGATCGAATTTGATAATAACAGTCAAATAAAGATGTTTGCAATGTTTACTTCAATTTACTGGTTACAAGACAGCAACTGCGGTAATAGGAAGCCCATTTTCGCATTTTAGACAGAAAACAACGTGGCAAGATGCGAAAATTTTAGGCAATTCAAGGCTTCGTTGAATTTGAATTATGGCTGAATTCTCAGTAGGCCCTCATTACCCCACCTGGTAAAAAACTAAAAATAAAAAGAACAATCGCGTCAATGACTTCGAAATAAACGTTATTTTATTTGTGAAAGACCAAACTCTCACCTCGTGGTCATTAAATTGGCCAGAAAAGCAAGACAACAGTGGCAGGAGAAAGTTTTCAAGGGCTTTGAAATTCTTGCACAGTAGGCCGTTCAGTAAAGTTATTTTATAAAACGAGTGGAGATACATCTAAGAGGGATGTTTTATGTAAAAAGGTAGTTTATTATGCAGACATTAAAAGAAAAATAGCAAGCCTTTTTTCCATTTAACGAGGAAGGATATTTCTAGCGAAAAGCTCAGTAGACACACTTTACCCCGTAGACCCATATTACCCCACCCTACCCTAGCAAATCAAGCGCCATGAATAACAACAAGAATCGCCCGAAAAGTGATATTTTGATCTTCATGTCAAACGAAGATGATACGCAACAAATAAAAATATATTACCCCCAGTTCGCTTAGTTCATACATGATGCATCTGTCTCAAATTAGATCTCATGTGAGATTAACGATAACGCAAAATTACTTATCCAGGACTCTGCAGAACGTCTCTATTCGCGGACATCTAATTTGAGACAAGCAGTCACGAAGATAACATCTGTGCAGAATCATATGCATGAAGATGTTTTGGTTCAGTGTGATCATGTGCCTTCCCCCAGTCAATGGCGCCATTGTTTGCTGGGATTCTGCACCTTTCCTCTCAACTTCACCTACGACGTTTGCATCTTTGCATCTGTAGCTGTGTAGGAGGGGGTCCTTCTACCTGATGGTGATGCTGCGAATGCTAGCCTCTGCAGGCCGCCTGTTACATCATCCTCTAAAGTTGACTTATTTGCATAATGAGTACTATTAACAAGTGGCTAATGGTGCGTTCGTTCTAGATAACAATTGTTTTAACATAATTAAGCTGCTAATGAAGTATTTGTTGCTGTGCCAGGGTAAACATCATGGTAATTTATCCATCTTACGGTGTCAAATCTGTCTAACATGAAATATGCCGACGTCAAATTTTTCTATCGGATCGCGGGAAACTTCTGTCTTGTGTGCGCTTTATTGGCGCTTTCTTTATTTCAGTGCCAATTAGCAGCGGTAAAACGTTAATCAATTGCTTTAACGAGCGTGACGGACTTTCTTTCTTTCTTTCTTTCTGACTTTCTGACTGACCCGGAGCCCCCTCTTAGATTACAAAGTTGGACTTTGTAATCAAACATAAGATCCTTTTGGATGATTACAAAGTCCGTCCTGAGCTAAGCAAGCATAAGAAAATCTGAATATTGATTTCTTCATAACCCCAAATGATCTTTTATGCTGTTTTAGCCAAATGATCTTTTATGCTGTTTTAGCTACAGTCAGAGAGATGAGTGTTGCTGCTAAAGTCGCCTTCAACAGAAAATCAAGCGCCTTGTATAAGGACAAGAATCGCCTGAAAAGCAATATTTTGATCTTTATGTCAAACAAGGATGATACGCAAAAAATCAAAAGTCATTACCCCTAGTTTGCTTAGTCTCTGCATGAAACTATTGGTGCATCTGTGTCATGTCAGATTTACGATAACGCAAAATTACTTATGTTTATGCAGAACCCTGCAGAACGTTTCTATTCCTGGGCATCTAGTTTGAGACAAGCATTGACGAAAATAACCTATGTGCAGAATCATATGCATGAAGAAGTTTTGGTTTCGTGTGATCGCGTCCCTTCCCCCAGTCAATGGCGCCATTGTTTGCTGGGATTCTGCACCTTTCCTCTCAACTTCACCTGCGATGATTGCATCCGTTGCTGTGTAGGAGGGGGGTCCTTCTACCTTTGGTGATGCTGCGAATGCTAGCCTCTGTGCAGGCTGCCGGTTACATCATCCCCTAAAGTTGACTTATTTGCATAATGAATACTATCAATAAGTGGCTAATGATGCGTTCGTTCTAGAAAACGATTGTTTTAACGTAATTAAGCTGCTAATGAATTCAAGAACGTGCCAATTCTGCGTAAATTTGTTGTTGTGCCAGGGTAAACATCAAGGTGATTTATCCATCTTATGGTGTCAATCTGTCTAACATGAAATAGGCCGACGTCAAATGTTACTATCGGATCGCGGGAAACTTCTGTCTTGTATGCGCTTTCTGTGCGCTTTCTTTATTTCAGGGCAAATTAGCAGAGATAAAACGTTAATCAAAAACTGGTCTTTCCTTCTTTAGCACACCTTACTTTAGCACACCTCACGATTAATAACTTAATTCATGTATACTTTTTCATTTTGGTATAAAAGCACGAGTGAATTTTTCATTATCTTAAACAATCATGGCCGAAAGTATGTCCGCCTCAAATTAGATGTCACCTGAGATTTGCGATAACGCAAAATTCCTTTGCAAAACACTTCTATTGCTATTATCATATAATTTGAAACACACTTTAGTCCTTACTATTCTATAATAATTCAACTGATTTTATCAAACATGGATTGACAAAATGAAACAGAAAACGTCGATTAACAATTTACACCGGATTCGTCTCTTGTTGCTTCCTTTGAGCCTTCATATGATGTTCCTAGTGGTCTGTACACTGAACGAAGTTCATGACAGAGATGAACTTTCCAACAAAATTTTAAACATGAAAACATTCAAACATTTATATATACCTTTAACTTCTTGTCTGATGTGTCAGTCAAGGTTTGATACCGACGTCCACGCAGACGGAGCTGAGGAGATAAAAGATAAATACTATCAACTCTTTCATCCTATCTTTTACAACCAACACAGAAAAAATCGAGGGGCACATCACTCAAAAAATAGAGGATGAGATTTTGGGATTTTATAAATATCTAGGATTTGTCAAAGATTTTTGAGATTTATTCTGAGATTTTCAAAGATTTCAACGAGTTTTCGCAATTTTTAGAAATTTAAGATTTTCGACATTTTGCAAGGTTTTTCAAGATTTCAAATCTTCGAGGATTTAAACGACTTAAAAGGTTTTCAAAGAACTTCCAGAAGATCTTTTTTGAGAATGTATACCATTTGTTGGGGAGACCATTGGGATTCTTCTAGATTTTCGAAAACTTCCTGGATTTCCTATAGGATTTCAAAGATCTTGTTAAGATTTTGAAATTTTTCAAGATTCTTCAAGATTTTTCGTATTTTGAAAGATGCTTGGAGTGATTCTCCTCTCGCAGCAGATCAGAAATCAGAAAACCAATCAGAAAGATAAAAGCTTAAAAGGAGACATAAATGAAGGAAAAAACTTGTTGATACAAAGAAAATTCTTTGACATATATAGTACAAATAATTGTGAAGTATCTCAACGAGTGCTTCTTCTTGTATGGTATAGACACATCTAACTTAAATATATAATGCCACAAAGGCATATTTTTCTAGTAGACTCAAGTTAAGTTTTTCTTACCTTCCTCGCGATCGGGTCTTTAGAAACTACAGAGGAAACAAAATCATTAAAATTGATTGCATAAACATGCCATGTTTCTTTATACAACACACGAGTGTTAATTCAATTTTATTCTTACAAATAAATATTTGTTTCGGCGACATTTTGACATATTAAATAGCAAGGATGACCAAAGTTCCCCATTTAAGGGAAAGTAATAGCAACATCCGTCCTTCGGAAGGGATATTAAACCAGGGGTCCCATGCCTGGATGCGGCAAGCATAGTGGGCATAAATTAGCTTCAATTAGCTAGAAATCCTTCCAGCCCACATAGAATAAATTACTAAAAAAAACACATCAAGAGAAGTTTACGATTTTCAATCAAATGCTTTTCAGGGGTTTCAAAGGGGTTCCAAGGGGCCTTTCCCTGTCAACACTGCTCTTAACAGGATTCTTCAGGTCACAAAATTCCAATATCAGCACATTGTATTCAGCAGAAAGGAATCCACAAATTTTCTGAAGCATGCGTTTCCCTGAAGCGCAGGAAAGATGAAGTTGCCTGTTCATACGGAAGAGTGACTTGATGACAACATTGCTCAACAGATTATGAATCTACTTACTCTGTATGGCGGAGGGAGAATGCCCCGCAGCGTATCTCAGCTGAGTCTGATATGAGAAGTCGATGTTATAGAATTCCACATCAGCCTCGTTTTGGGACACTGGCTTGGGAGGCATAACCAAGTGTGGGTTATTTCGTACATCCAAGTCCTGAAGAAAACCAACAAAAAGTGTGGTTAGGATGAATCTAGATTTGCTTTAAGTCTAGTTCGTTATTTTATTCGGGCCTCGGCCGCAAGTGAGCTGCGATAGTGGAGCCGCTGTGATAGTGGAGCAGCAGCTCACTGCCGGCCGAGTAGGCCCGAATGAAACAACCAACGAGAATTGAGGCAAGTCTGGGATGATTAGGCTGTGCTACTAATGAAATGATTCTCCTCGCTTCACCAATAGCTTGATGAAGGAATGGGCTACATCAGCATGACGATTTACTCCGAGTATTTCGTGAAAGACGTGAACATTTTGTCATGGTAAATATCTGTCGAAGGATGCTAATATCTATCGAAGGATGCTCCTCGTTTTACCAATAACTTGATGAAGGAATGGGTTACATCAGCATGACGATTTACTCCGAGTATTTCGTGAAAGACGTGAACATTTTGCCATGGTCAATATCTATAGCAAGATCATACTTTCACCGGGCATTTGCGATACATTCCCTTTCACTTTCATTTTTCATTTTAAATTATTTAAACACAAAATCCTTCCAGCTTACAAAATCAACAAAAAAATTAATATCCTAGTTACATTAATACACTATATACAGTTAACCTAAAATTATATACAGTTTCCAATCTACATAGCAGCTGCGCTTCCAGGGAGTCGTGTCATGACGAGTATACCTGTACCTAAGACGGCGGTGCGTACCACCACTTGATAAGGGTTCGTCTACCTTGACTATGCAATGCAAAGTGACGGATGGCAAAAACTAACAAACCTTAATATTGGCCAAGAAATGAATTCCCTCTGGTAGAGTGATGAGACAGTTTGAATGCAGAACCAATTTCTTCAATTTCAAACACCTGTGAATTGAAGCGATCTTATATCAGTGAATGTTTCACTCTACGGTGTTAGCAGCATTTCTTATCGAGGGGCATATTATTCCTTCAAAAAATGAAAATAAGAAACAAAGGGATTTTTAGGGATATTTTCTCCAATTCAAAAACATTTTGGTACCATTATGCACAAGATTTTGGCAAGTTATCTCCATTTTGATGTTTCTTACGGTTATTCATCAGATGAAGTTCTGGTAATACCCAGTCAAAACAGAAGAGATGAAAGTTCACAATAAGTACCTGCAAACTCCTTCAGGAATACATTCCAATCGATTCCATGCTGCCATAAGTACTTCCTGCAAATAAAGCAAAATCAAGATCCTGCCCTTCGGTACAGACTACAGACTACCAGATTACCGTACAAGCCCCGGGGGGCTTATTCAATTTTGGACACTTTTTAGTTCATTTTGCACCACATTAGCTGTTTAAACATACAATTTTACGAGTTAAATACACGAATTCGACAAAATTTCATCTCAAAACACATCAAAATTAACATGCAAACTTATTTAGCTCAATAAATGGAGAATCTTTGGTAACCTCTGGAATTTGACATAAGTTGAGGGGGAGGGGGCTTAATAGAGAGGGGGCTTGATAGAGCTTTTATGGTATATTATCAAGATCTACTGTGACATGAGGAAAGACAAAAGGGACCATAAATATGCAACAATCAGAATTCAGTGACGTTACCTAAACTGAAGCTTGAGACTGGACGAAAGGGCTTTTATTTTCTTGCTGCTAAAACGTTTAATGCACTTCCCCACGAAGTTAGGAGCATAAAATATGGAATTGTTTTTAGAAAAGCATTAGAAGAACATTGTAAATAGGCATAAACTCCTGGGGGGAGGGAGTACATAACATGTTGAGGGTACGGGTATGTGCCGCCAATATGGTTGGGTGTTTGGCCAAAAATTCTCTAAACAAGGGACCTTTTTCTGCAAATTTTCCTTAAACATGAGTTCAGTTTGGTTGAAATCAGCAAAAGAATTTTGAAAATGGGTAATTTTTCGCCAAAATTCATCATAAAAGTGGGTACGAAGGCACTTTTTGGCAAATAGAAGAGAGAATCTTTCTGACAACCGGGCGACAGATCATGTACCGCCCCCCGGGCATAAACTATATCTTCAATGACTTTTGACAACTGTAAATATGAAATTTCACAAGATTTTACTTTTAATTTAACGTTAGGAACAGGACTCTAACGATAACAATGCTTTTTGCAATGGATTAAGCCAAAAAACTTACCAGATTAAGTAACCTTCCAATACCAAGAGGAATTCCTTCGAATGTGAGCTGGTTTCCTGCAATTTAAAATATCAGTTTGATCAATCTTAAAAAGCTAATATTTTCAGTCATAAGGCTAAAAACTCGATTTTAAGAACTACTGCATCAACGCAATAAAACATCTTGCAAATCTTTGGCAAGGAATCAAACAGTCCCTCGGATCTTTTTCCATAAACCAATTCAATCACAATGCAAACATCGTCTATCAACCCTACGCCACGGGCGACGTGAAGATCTAATGTTGGCCTACCTTAGTTTTGGTCCGTTGTGGCCTAATGCCCAATAATCAACAACCATCGCAAGATACATCCAGTCCTTTGTTGACTAAAGCAGGCTTAGCATCAATTAAATGTTGAAAGCACCATGTCTGTTCTTCTTTGATGTTCATCTGCTCTCGTGTGATCGAAACTGCCAAGGCACACTGCAAGCGATGCAGCTGTCCACTATCACTCAGATAAACACAGAAGAAGAACATACACGGTTCTTTAAACATTTAATTGATGCTAAGCATGCCTTAGTCAACAAAGGATTGGAGGTATGTTGTGAAGGTTGTTGATTATTGGGCATTAGGCCACAACGGACAAAAACTAAGGTAGGCCAACATTTGATCTTCACGTCGCCCGTGCCTACGCTAACAAAAAGTACACTACCAGTCCAATACGATAGACGACGGCAGTAAGGTGACACAACTTAAAACTCTCGCCATGCACCCTCATGCATCTCAAAATGAATGGAAAATCTCACCCACAAGTGAATCAGGGATTGGGTATTGGCGGGATCGGGTCTTTGGACTGTACAAAGCGATAATTCCTTACGAATTCAGAAATTAATGGAAGAGTCTTGTGGAACGTTATACCACATCTTTTTTGATACAATGAAAGAAAAAATCGATAGATATGGTGAAAATGAACAATATTGAAGGAAATATGATTAAATTTAATGATTGCTAGATAACTGCAAATTGAACACAGAAAGGCTCACCATTTACATAAAGTCTTTTCAAGCTTGTAAGCTTGCATATGGTTGACTGTGAAGAAAATAAACATTGTATTTTGACTTATTAAAATTTGGAGTAGCAGAATATCAGAGCAAAGTTAAATGGTGGTCGCAAAGAAATAGGAGGTCGCTTGCGCTTTAAAGATGCAGTAAAATGACAGGCTTAATTTTTGCAAATCTATGCAGCAACGGGTCACAATGTTATTACTCTATCTAAGCTAGTTGACAGAGATAAATAGCTGACTCAAGAGCTGCATATGCAAGTCTAAAATTAGCCTATCATATTTGATGATTTCGACACGTCCGTGGATATTGTTTCGCTGGAAGAACAAAGCGTGCGAAGGCGTTCTCTTTGCGTTGTTCATAGATTACCCCACTTTGTTACGTTCATTCACTTTAAGGCCTAGTCTAAACATCGTTTTTTTTGCCGTGTTGAATTGAAATTAAAATGGTTAAAATGGCCATTTTTCAAAATAAACAAGCGCAGTAGCTGATCACACGTAAAAACTGCGGACCATGGCCTAGAATTTATCAATTAAACGCAGCAGAAATACGAAGTTTAAATCAACTCTTTCTTCTGCCGTTTGATACCACAGAGCTGGTGAAGTCCTGCCATTTCATCAGGTGATTTAAACATCGTTTTTATGTCGAATTTGATTGACAATTAGAAGTTTTTAGCAACATCTATCAAATTCAACACGGGGAAAAACGATGTTTAAACTGAGCCTAAGCTGCTTTAAACAATAATTAAGAGAATTGCAAATGATCATGACAGCATGAAAACATGTCTAGAAAATACTAAAGCTTACCGGTAGAGCAGTGAGTTGATTTCGAGATAGGTTTAGTGTTTCGAGTTTGGTCCATGAATCTAAAAATAAAATAATCGTCAGTATTTGTCACAGGGAGGGTTACAATTACTACCTTGAAGTTAGTTCTTTCACAAGACATTCGAAAAATAGAAAAGTCAACTGCCTTTCTGCATAATTAATAATTTCTCGTTATAATACCAGAAACTGTAGGAACCTAGAAATCCCAAAGATGAACTTAGAAAAGACGAAAAAAGGCTTTCACTACATCGGTCTTAGCGTTTGCAATAACATTCCAATTGAAATTAGAGAACTCCCCTTGATCTATCAATCTAAAAACAATCTAAAAAAATTGTATGGAGCCTGAAAACCAAAACACAACTCCCTATATCCGTCATTTGTCTTTAAGTTTTAGCGGAATGACTACAACAGTAAATAATAATTCAATTCAATGGATCAAAACTTAGACGACTGTCATCAGTCTAGCGATCGTCGACGTACTTACCAATAAGGGTTGAAAGCTCTGTTATTTGATTATGACTAAGGTCAAGGCGCTTCAGACTTGTTATTCTGTAGATTGGTTCAGGCACTGAAAATAAATGAGCAGATGTCCTCAATGAAAGATGTAATGCAAGTAGCTCATAGATCTTTTAACTATCCTATAAAATAGCCAGGATCGAGCGTTAATTTATACATTTTTATAGGTGAGGTTCGAGCGAGTGGCGTTAGAGCTTCTATCACTATTGTGCATATTCGAAAATTCTACAAAATGTAGCAAAATATCGTTCGATTCTGATTCATTTCAGAATAAAAGGTCTATTTGTAGCGTTACTTGGGTGATCAAAAATATGTAAATAAACCTTTAAATCAATATATTCCCCAGAGTTCTTACCAAGAAAATAGTATCTTCATATTTTGCACCAATCCATCTGATTAAGAGTTTTGTAAAATCAAAATTTAAAACTTTGAAATTTTCAATTTTCATCACATGTTGCTCCCAACTCTTCACAAGGCTTTACGACTTTCCTGAAACTATGTCTCGATTGTCGAGCCCTAAACTGCATATTAGGCTTTATCTTTATCAATGAGAGGGGGTGGCAATTTTTAAGGTAGCAGTAACAATAACTAGGACGATAGGTAACAAGGTAGAATGTACACCAACTAACAATGCACCATCAAATCAAGTCGTTTAACCCGAAAATATAGTCGTTTAATCAAGAATATATACCAACCTCTCGGTAGGTCGTTGTGTGAGAGGTCTACATCTGTAATGAAATACGAGAAAAATGAGCACTAGATTGAAGATAGTCTGAGTCAGTATAAAACAGCAGATCTTCTTACTGGCTAATTTCAAATAAATGAAATGATGAAATTCTAGGATCTCTCAATTAAAATTGCATCTTTCGATTTGATAATTCGAAGAGAGAAAAAGCCACAATACCAGAATCGATCGTCGGATCCGAAGATGCTTGCGGTGACGACTACATGAATAAGTTGTAGGCAGAAACACCACAAAACGACGAAGAAACAACAGCAAATGTGTGCTAATTTACAAACTAAATCTTTCGATTTGCCGTCATAATTTTTAGAAGGAGTATTCAGCAGATGGTTTAATTTACTCAGTGTACTTTTCCAGTTCTTGAATCTGCTCATGCGCATTTTAGTTCTTGAATTTGTGCCGCCATTTACCAGAACAAAACCGTTCTCCCCAGTCCCCTTTCTTAATTCGTCAAAATGTTCTATAGCAGGCTCTGAATTGACGAATTCGTGAAAAATTTCGAAATATCAGTCAAAATGTCATACCTGTTAAATTTTCCAGATTGTCCAGTTTGTTTGGCATATTGGATATAGTTCTCTATAAGAGAAAATGAAACTTAAAATCAAATGAAGGTGTTGTAGCGCAGTGGTGTAATCCTCTGACATTGCAGCCAGAACAGTCAGGCGGACAGGGTTCGATCCCAGGTAGAGCCCCACCACTTGAGCGTCATGACAAGGGGTTGCGGACTCGATTAGGCCTATTCTACTTCTGTGATCCTAGCGCTTGGCGCTAAAAACCGCAACTTCACTTCACCTTCACCAACTTAAAATCTAGTGCAATCAATCTCGACAAAACAACTCGGCACATGCATACTGGCTTATCATCTCCTTGGTCTTCAAATTAGTCACAATATACTGTGAAGATAACAATGAATGAATCAGCGAAGTAACAAGACAAACAGTTCAGAAATGGTGAGTAAAAAGATTAAGATTTTTGTCCTCAATAAATTGCAAAATATTCACCTGTGTGTTTCTCAAATGCAATGTGTGAAGTTGTAGAAGCGATGGTAGCTGCCTGAGGATTGAAAAGAATCTTTAGTGACAATTTGTAAACAATGCTGATCTGACCTTTACATTTTGATATGGTTTGGGGAAAAACTGTGTCGAATTTGTGCATTTGACTCGTGACATTTTTTTGCATATCATCATAACAAATATTAAAATATACAAAGTAGCATTAACAACAGCAGTTAAACTAGAATAAATAAAAAAACATGTCTCGTTCGTAGCGAGAAAGGACACAAGGTAATAGAGTTCCAACTACGAACGACACTCACACAAATTTAATACAAGGATGCTATCTAACTGTATTATATTAACGAATAAAATTATACACTACAAAAATTAAGGTATACTCGTAACATTGAATGCTTATTCCACAAAATATGGGATAAAAGAAGTGAGAAGCCATCATTAATATTCTTGCCATTTGAGGTTGCGAATAAGTATCCCCCTCTAAACTTTATTAAGCCCCCAATTATTAAGCTCTCTTAAGCCCCCAATACACAAATCATAAACACGAAATACCTTAGCTGTGCATGGAGCAGTGGGTTATTATTCAAGATCTGAAAAGTAATATATAAATGAAAGTAAGCACAAACCTCAGAGAACGGATCATTTAGTTATTTACAAGCGTGCATTAAAAGTAATTTGAAGGGTTCAAAAGAGCACGCTTCAATGTTGCTTTGTTACGTCTCGAAAATCCGCGATTTACCAGAGAAAGTTTATTGCCACAAAATTTTTGCTAAAAAGCAAGGTGGTTTACTGCAAATTCAATAAAGGGCAGCTCTATCTTCACACCTGCTGAGCTTAAAGGGGCTCCGTCTACAAATTTCGGTAAAAACGGTGATTTTCAAGTTTTTGATGGGCAACATCACACAGACGTTTATCTGTTTTTTTTTCAAAAATGAACGCATCGTTTTGAAGATCAATCTTTGTACTTTACAGAGGAAAAAATGAAACATTCATATCTTTTACGATTGCTTGTATATAAGTGGATTTTTAACGAGCACTTTTTGGTAGCTTGGGTGAAGCCATCAAACAAATTGCAGAAAACAATCGAGGAAATGGGCATGTGCGGTGTTTACGGATTTGTTTACTGTTTGGCGACAGAGCCCCTTTAAGATATTTCAACAATAGTCGATGAAGAAATAGAATTAAACATCAACGTGTTGAGACGAATTTTAGTAACAGGAGTTCTTGAAAAGTGTTGTTGATTTGTTGTTAATCACTCTCCAACTGATGTCTAACTGGCAAAAACAGTTAGAGCCCCGAGATAAATCACATTGCTGGAGGAAAGACAAAAACAACTCTAATAAACGTTTGAATTTCAGCACTCAACTTACCAGAGTTTGCAAACCAGTAAGTCTTCTTAACTGTGGTGGGATTGTTTCTGTGGATAACAATTGCGAGATTTGGAAAATTTAATGAAATTACTGAATAATTTACTGAATAATTTGAAAGGAAAACAATTAAAGCAAATCAGTGTTTAGAAATTCGATAAATGAATAATTGAAGAAATTTCTTCACATGAAAACGATTCTGTTTGTCTCACATATCACAAAGCGCCAGGAACAATAGTAAAGGTAAGAGAGCGATGGGAGGCAGTATTTCAGGATTAAAATGTCAGCTTACCTATGAGATTGTCACTCAGGTCCAAGTAGATGAGATCTGTCAAGTTCATAAACAACTGAAGAGGAAAATAAAAATAAGATATAAGTTATGGTGACAAGATCGAAATATTAAGTCATGCATTTGATGTTGTAACTGGCATTGACATGATTTTGGCAATGCCTAGAAATCTTTCAACACTTGTCTATCGCATCATGGAGAACATGACAGAGCTGGAATTGCATAAATTATGCCACCACAAATACGTTTTTGATGTGGCAAAGCAAGAATCTAAAGTGTGAGGAAGACATTATCAAGCGTTACCATATTTTGCAAGATGCTTCAAAGAGAGCTACATGGCTTCAAAAATGTCCATTTTGAGGGTGTGTCCACAATGTCTACCTGTTTGAAAGTATTTGAAAAATATGGCTACTCCCTCATTGATAATTCAAGTATTACCTGGTTTGGAATGGAAGTAATTTTGTTATGACTGAGGTTCAATACAAGGAGACTTGTTGCGTTTTCTGCTTCTTCAGGAACCTAAGACAAGAATGATTCACATTTTTAAATAATGGCCAAATAATAAAAATTGGAGACAAGGCTATACAATACATCCTAAAACTTTGACATAAATCAAATTAAGCAAATGTTGGAAAGAAATAACATTTTAAGGGGCAAACTTACTTCTTCCAAGTGGTTATGACTCAAATCCTAAAAAGAAAGAAAATTTGCATGACTTACTAAAGATTTTTATGCCAGTAGAGTGATAAAAGTGTAGATGAGAATATAATCATTTGAATATCTCCCTTTAAATTTTACTTGAACAGAAGAAACCAAATATAAAAACTGACTTGCTTTTCATCAATAATTTTTTTCTTATCATTTGAAAAAAGTATACTTACAGATAGCCAAATAAGAACTCTCATTAAATTTTTTTCTGTAAAGAGTTGTAATGTTTTGGCATTTCATTTCATGCTTTTCTCATTGGTTGATGAAAAACAACGGAGTATTTTTCATCTAATTTACCTGAGAATACACACCCATGTTGGGAAAAATGGAGAATTTTACTTGCTACTGCTTATCAATTACATTTGAGAAATCCTTTTTGTCAGAATCATCTCAATAAAATTGAATTGAATCAAGGCCTGAGAACATGATATTCCAATTTCCTGATCAAATTCATGCACTTTGAAGGACTTTTTGATTGCACAAGTGCCCGCATAAGATATCATGACAGGATTCAGACAACCCAATTTTAGACCTTTTAAAATGTAATTCTGTAGTTGAGCTCTACTAAAGTATTTTTCTGTAGAAATTTAAATTTAAAATAAAACAATTTTACCACAGTGAGGAGATCATCCAACTTGAACATTTCTGAAGGAACGCCGTGATTTTTCAGTTCATTGTGTCTTGCATTTATGACCTATGGAAATGCAAAGGAAACTAGCAATAAAACATTGAACTACCACATAATGGAGAAAATCATTTCATTTTTCAATATATGTAATAATCAATTTTCAACTTTTCAAAGTCTCACCTTCAGGTTGGATAAAGCAGGAATGTCTCCATGAAGTGATGTCAAATTATTTTTTACCAGTGATAAATGTTCCTGAAAAAGAGTGGTATTTAATTTGGTATGTGAAATGAAACACATGAAAGGAGACCAGTAAGACTCGACTCTCATTGGGTTGGGCTTCAAGATGACATGCACGATTTGAAACAAAACACAGTTCCTAGAATTTCCAAGGGAATTTGGCAAGAGATTCTCAACAATTTTAAAGAATTCTTCAATTCTGATAAGAATTCTCGAGTCATATGGAAGACAGTAAATTTTCTTAAAGAAGAATTTCTCAGAAGAACCATTCTCAAGAACCAAGAATTCTTGAGAACTCTTAGGCAGAAAACAACAATGTGTGCCATTCCCCCAATGCCCCATGATCTCATTAAATTAGACCTCTTTGCATAGTTAATTCTGGCATATGCTTCTGCATCTCAAGAGGCATCAGCTACATGTGTCCAACAGTTTTTCCCATTCTTATGAAATTTTCCCAAGAACAGGACCCTGAGCACACTGTGCACAATTCAGTCTCTGGTTTCCTAGGCCTCATTAATTTATGCAAGCTCTCAAGCGCCACTTGTAGACATGAACTGTCATCATGCATTGGTTGCTGGCGTCTTAACTGTAATAAGAGGAGAGCTTTGGGGTTTCACAGGTTCTGGGTTTGCCAATTTTAGCCCTCTAGTTTTGTGTTTTATTTTTAAATCCTACGGGTTTTTGGCATTTTGAGATGTGCCACGGAATGCGGGTTCGGCCAATCCACCTTTTCAAGATAAGAGGCGTGAAAGCGGAAGTATTTTGTTGTTTGAGATTTTGCATTTAAAGTCTAAAAACTTATTCTGCGTACAAAGTTTAGTGTTGAGACAAATTTTCAAATTCATATCTGTCTTTATTTCGAAATTATGGTAATATGAAGAATTTGAATTCATAAGGGTTTTCACCATGAAATCGAAGTTTGGACAAAAGTTGTCCAAAGTTTTGATTTCATGGTCAAAGCCCTTATGACTTAAAATTCTTAAAATTGCCATAATTTGGAAATAAACACATATATGAATGTGAAAGTTTGCTTTCTTGCTCAACATTGTACGCAGAACAAGATTTTAGCCTCATAAATGCATTATCTCAAACAGCAAAATAATTCCGCTTTTGCGCCTCTTATCTTGAAAAGGTGGATTTTTATGCTCGGGTTTCGGGTATTTCGTTAAAAAATTCCTATGTTTTCGGGTTTTCGAAGTTCTACAGTCCCTGTAGTTAACCCAGATCGAAAAACCAGCTTTCGAATGCTTAAAACGATACACAGAGTGTCAGTGAAAATGTTTGAAAAAATTGACAAAAATTGAACATTTTGTTCAGAAGTGCAGCTTTTCGGGTTTTGGATTTTTTGCTTCCGGGTTTTCGGTTTGCGCTAATTTCGGTCTGGGTTTGCGGGTTCCAGTACCCCTCAAGGCCCTGCAAAGCCCCCTCTACTAGTAACTTTGTTGCAGGCACATTTTTCCAACCCATTTGCTCTCAGGCAGAGAATCTTTGTAATGAGGCCTGTGGTGTCCCATAGATTTTCCAGTTGTTGATATAGCAAGTATATCAAATACATACCAGCTTTGAAAGATTACCAAGTGTGTCAGGTAGCTTTTCAAGGTTTGAATTGTCTAACCTCAACCATCTGAGGTTGCCCATGTTACCAACCTTGCCTGGAAATGTGTCCTGAAAAAAAGTTTATCATATTTATTATTGGGGATTTCTTTTTGATCAAAATTACTTTCTAAGATTTACTTAGAAAGAAAATAAAGAAAATAAAAAGAATGAACAGAACCTTATAAACCAAATGTTGTCTAACTCAATCCATAAATCTTGGAAGAAATGTAAAAGAAAATCAATATTTAAACCTGTAAACTGCAAGAAGAAATTTGTGTCCAACTGTTGTAATCATTTCCTGGTTTTCTAACTTAGTTGCCCATTTCGGGCCTGCCTAAACAAATAATGAACTAGAAGCACGGAAAACAGTGCCAATCTATTAACATATATTTATCTTCGTCGAACTGAACAGGTTCTGAAATTCTTGTAGGCCCATGCATGCCCTTATTTATATTATATGGCCTAAAAACCAGCCTTGAAAACTTTCCAAATTTCAGTGCCAATGAAAAACAGTTCCTACAGTTTGGTGAGCCTAACTGACGATAAATTGATTGAAAATTAATCAAAGATGCAAAAATGTGCAATATATTACCTGAAAGTCGTTTCTCGACAGATCTATTCCCCGAACAAACGGGAGCACTCCCAGTTCCGCGGCGGCCATCTTGGCTTGGGAGTAACTGATAAGGAATTTATATTGTTTTCTTCAAGTACTTTATGTATGAATGAATCATACACACCAAACCGACATTGGGCATAATAATAAGGCGCCAAATTTTGATTGGTTCACAAGATAGACAAACTTCCGGTGAACTAGACCAATTGAATTGCAAAATATCAAATACAAACTCAAATTCAGGACTATTTTCCATGTTCAAATTCTTCGCAATACAAAGAAAACCTGCATAACTGATGTTGTGATTTTTTGTTTTGGCCAAAAATCAGTCGGGAGTTTCTTAATCTGTAGTTTCTTACTTCAGCAGTGAAAGTTCGATTTTCAATTTTTCAAAAACATTTTCTTCAAAGTATTGTCAGACATCTTTTTTGAAAGAAACTTGGATGAACTCTTGGTACCAAAACAATTTCTCAGTTTTCTCAAAACTGTCCACTTTTTAGCACCGAAAGATTCTGTATTGGTTTTTTATTACTTGATGCAAAAATTTTGAAAAATAGCATCTTCACACGACTTTGATAAAGGAAGAGTTTCTGTTGGGCATCGTAGAACCAGGTTCTAATTTGGCTTGAACCCCTTTGGACGTCTTTGCTTCTCAAGAGCTGAAAGACCAATGCCTCTTGCAGCCAACTGTTAATTTTAAGCTCTTTTCAAGATTTCCATCAAGATTAAGAAACATTTCTTGAAAAGTTGCACATTTGTTCAAGTGTCATCGAATCTGATGTGACACTCTCTGCTCTCAGAAGGGTAAAACTCTCCGACCCCAAGATCTTCGTGCTCATCGAATTTTCGACCTTTAATCCCTTGTACGATATTAGACTGATGACATTCGTCTAAGTCTTGCTCCATTGAATTGAAGGTTTCGTTGGGGGGAATGGAGCGAAAACAAAGATTCATGTAGTAAGTCTAGTGTACGTTATAGGATAAGGTAGTTGAATAAAGATAATCCAAGTTCTTTGTATAAATCAATTTTGAAACAATTTTCAGCCATGGCTCGACAAATTGGGTTCCATCTGTATTTTCTTTTATTCTTACCCAAATCTCCTTGCCATAAAGTTTCATTCGGTGCTTTCAAGTGGTACCCAAGACTCTGGCGGGTTGTTTTGATAAAAAAATTCTATCCCCAGACCTCTCAAGATCTTGTGATCAACAGCACGGGATGGACAGGACTTATCAACTGCTTAGCTGGGTATCATCAGCTCTCAGCTATCAAAATTATGCAAGGCTTTCGTTGCAAAGACCATAGCAAACCTAGTTATGAAAGCTGCCGGTTTTTAGTCTCAGGAAATCCCCAAAAATAGTATTTGAGAAAAAAATTTTGTATCGTATTTTATATTGTAAAAGACTTTTTAAAGGACAAATCAAAGGCTGGCATGATATATGATCAAATTAAAGTTTTATCACTGTGAAGAGTGTCTCGTACTTTTTCCATAATTGTTTGTTTATCTATTGAAATCACATCATTTTTAGGGGACGCATAAAAAAGGAGATATGAAGGGAGAAAAGCTACTTATTTCCCAAAGTCGACCTCTTACTTTTCGTGACACAACTTGTAAGTTGCAATCCAGTATTTTAAAAATTTTTGCTACTGATTTGCTGGGGATTTGCTTCAATAACATTGCAACAGAGACTCAATAGCATTTTTGTGAAGGGTTTTCAACATGTGAGCCAAGAAGAGGAGAAATTTTAAAGGTCAGAGCAAGGCAACTGCGATTTTTTAATATGATCAACTTTAAACTATGGGGAGTCCGATGAAAATAATATTTTCAACTATTGGGGTATAAAAGAGTCGATTTGGGGGTTTTGAAACAGGGCATTCCTTCTAAAAACGGCGTGATGATAGAGACCTGGAACTAGCTAAGTCGTGACGCGAAGAGTCATGACAAATCCCATTCAACAACAAAGCCAACTTCCATATAATATGAAGACTTTTTCACAGCAGAAAGACAACAAAAGAAACAAAAATTTAGTCTTCGAGATTCACATATGTACATTAATAAAATTTTCTACGATTTTCTCTGCACATATTAATTTTTAACACACTAGTGTATGTAATGACGTGTAAAGGCTAATTTCCAGTCAGTGGAATTTTCCGAGCGAGCGGAATTTTAGACAATAAAAGGTCACTCAGCCGTAACTTTCTATTCAATGTCAGAGCGACATTTTCTCTCGAATACAATAGAAATTCCGCCCGCTCGGAAAATTCCGCTGACTGGAAATCAGCCTTAAATCAGTGTCTAAAACCAAGTCATTATTCTACGATACGAAAGTATGATGGATGATTGAGGGAAAAGATTTCAGGCGAAATTTCAAAATCAGAAATCTAGAAAGGACACACACACACATCACATTTGTACACTGTTTTTATTTCCCTATTAGATGTGTCCCTTTTGCATTAAAAACGGATCTAGTAAAAGTTCGGTAAATATCACTCAAATAAAACTTTACAAGTCCCCCAAAGTTTTGCGAATTCTAAAATCAGGCTTGCATTTTAAATTGCAAGTGCGCAAGCGTTTTAAAATAAGGAACTTGGCAGAATTTTTATCATGGATTTGAACTGAAATAAAAATATACATGACGAAATTGGCCCTTCTCGTGGCAGACCCTCGATACATCAGAGAATGAAATACTAATAATAGAAAGAGAGCTATCATGATCTCTGATTCATCAATATCAAAATAACTACTAATCAACAGCTCTATCAGAGTAATCATTAATCAGAAACAACTGAAAATACCATGAATAGCAAGGAGAGTCATGATCTCCGATTCATCAATATCAGAAATTTCATGTGGTACGTCAAAGGAAAGAAAACGAGAGATTGAGAGAATCTTAGGGTGGACGGGTGGACGAGTTGCACGTGGTACGTCATAGGAAAGAAAACGAGAGATTGAGGGAATCTTAGGGTGGACAGGGTGGACGGGTGGACGGGTTGCACGTGGTACGTCATAGGAAAGAAATAGAGAGATTGAGGGAATCTTAGGGTGGACAGGGTGGACGGGTGGACGGGTTGCACGTGGTACGTCATAGGAAAGAAATCGAGAGATTGAGAGAATCTTAGGGTGGACAGGGTGGACGGGTGGACGACTTGCACGTGGTACGTCATAGGAAAGAAAAGGAGAGATTGAGAGAATCTTAGGGTGGACAGGGTGGACGGGTGGACGACTTGCACGTGGTACGTCATAGGAAAGAAAAGGAGAGATTGAGAGAATCTTAGGGTGGACAGGGTGGACGGGTGGACGACTTACACGTGGTACGTCATAGGAAAGAAATCGAGAGATTGAGAGAATCTTAGGGTGGACAGGGTGGACGGGTGGACGACTTGCACGTGGTACGTCATAGGAAAGAAAACCAGAGACTGAGAGAATATAAGGGTGGACAAGGTGGACGGGTGGACGAGTTGCACGTGGTACGTCATAGGAAAGAAAACCAGAGACTTGGAGAATCTAAGGGTGGACAGGGTGGACGGGTGGACGAGTTGCACGTGGTACGTCATAGGAAAGAAAACCAGAGACTGAGAGAATATAAGGGTGGACAGGGTGGACGGGTGGACGAGTTGCACGTGGTACGTCATAGGAAAGAAAACCAGAGACTGAGAGAATCTAAGGGTGGACAGGGTGGACGGGTGGACAAGTTGCACGTGGTACGTTTATTGCACGTGTGATCACTCCAGTTTTAATGCGGAAGTGAATTTCTAGAGTTATTGTTTATTTCTTTGCACATTGTTCACCAATAAAAAACTTGAGATGAACACAGTTTCATGGACTGAATCGGTACATTTCCCGAACCACATTAATTGTATTTTATAACCCATGATGTTTTTAAAATGAAAGTTTTATTTCCAATTCCAATTTTATTTTCAATCCAAAGGTATACACGTTTTTTTTATAAAAAACTTGGATCCACACTTAGTACTAAAAGTTTCTTAATTTTGCATGGAAATTTCGGTGTTTTAGTAGTAAAAGTTTCTTAATTTGTTTCTTATTTTTTTGGCCTAAAATTGCGATATTGTTAAGTTTGAGGCTTCTTCTCGACAAAGGGCTTCCATTTTACATTGGCATTATCATCACGAATAAGTCATGAAGATTCAGGCAAAAATTTACCAATGTTTGTAGTTAAAAGTTAAAAAAGATGAACGTACCTTTGTTAGAGAGACATAGAATAAAAGAGACATACAGAATTTGAATGTTAAGAGTTTCTTAACTATTCTTGAGCGTAGTACTAGAGTTTCTTAAATTTTTGGTCATCGTAGTAATAGTTGCTTATAAACCAGTTTCTTATAAAAAAAACGTGTAGTTTTTGTTTATCATTTGTCTCTTTCTTCTTTTTTAGGGACAAAATCAAATTACTAATGAAATATTTATGATTAATAAAGTAAAAAATTTAGAAACATTTAGCCTCAAAACATGCTGCATCCAAAAATGTTTATTACTACTTAATGGGAACATTCTAGCTTGAGAAACTTTTTAGATGAAAAAGAATATTGACCATTATAGATCGTATTGACAAGTATAAGGTCGCTTTGGCGAAAACTTTGAGTTGGTGGTCTTTTTTGTAAATTTGGCGGACAAAGGTAGAACTGATTATATTAAAATTTTGAGATACTGGTCTTTTGTTCTTAACCCTATCAAATTTGGCCCCCCTCCTAGTAGATTTTTTGTTATAACTCTGCCAGGAGAACAACTATGGCCCGGAAACTTTCTGACTTTTTGCTGCTACGTACTGTGCAACGACTCAAAAAGTTTTGTAAAAATATTTTGACAAATGAGGGGGAGGGAGGCAATTTTCTGGAACTGACTCAGTCAAAATCGCCAATTCTCGAATATTAATTTTCGCGAAAAAATAGCATCGCAATAGTTTGCAATTATATTTTGCTGGGTAGTTTTATTTGATGTAATCGATCATGATTTTCATGTTTGGATGGAAATTGTGCTCAAAATTATATTTTATCGCATTTTTCCTGATTTTGATCGATTTTGTAACTTTTGTTGACCACACAAGGAAAAATGCTGACACAAGCAATAATGATGACTAATTTTAGGTTAATTTTCATATTCTCATAAAGTACATACCTGTGGCTATTAGTACACCAAATCTGGTTGCTCTATCTATTTCCCGGCAAGAGTTAGGTAAAGGGGAGGGGGGTCTTTGTTGCCCCGTTACAACCAAGATAGTACGTGTCAGATAGCCCAACCACTATAGGGTTGATTTGGGCGAACAAAGGTAGCACCAGCAGCTTACAGGTAAATTTTATAATTTTGATTGGATAGAAGGTTAGAAAATTTGATTTCTAGGACAAATTGATTTAAAAAAAGGAAGACTGATTTTAAGATTTCACATTTGTCTCAATGTAGTCAGTGAAAAAAGTCAATGAAACTTGATGTAAGCGTAGCAAGTAAGAATGGCGACCGGGGGGCTTGGCTTGCCCCAGGGAAATTTTTCATGGCCACGCTCTTTACATCATTTTACAACATAAGAAAGCGGCCCATTTTTGAAGAATTTGCCTTTTAAAGAAGCAAAGGTTCATAAATGATGGGGTCTTTCCAGGAAAATTTTGAAAATAGAAACTTGAATGAAAATTTCACGAGGATATACACTCACTTCACTTTTTCATAACAAACCACTTATAAGAAACGGTAGGCTCAATTTGTCGAAAGCTAAGGAACAACCCTACCTGAATTGAAAGAAGCTAAAAAACTGCTGTAATTTTCAGTTTTAATTTTCCTATCGCACTCAAAATTATTTTGACATTGTACAGTTAAAGTAAATGTTTGGACATTTTTTTGAGTGCGAATCATGTTATTTACTCGTTTTGATATCTTACTAAGTAATTTGGGAGCACGTTAGACAAGACAAAATCAACTCTACATTTCTGGCATTAAAAATATAAGAAACACGTAAGAAACTTTTGTTAGCACTGAGTAATTAAGTGCAGCCATGGTGCAGCTAACAAAGCGGAAGTCCCGGAAGTATTCATATTCCTGGATACGAATAAAGAGTTTCTCAGATTTTATTTTTCAATATTATCCCTTATATTACCCGGGGAGGGGGTACTTGACCAATTTGTGGTCGGGACCTTGCTATCAAAGCTTCCAAAAAATACCCGTTCCTTATAGCAATGTTCCGAAAAACTATACCCGACCTTATACCAATTTTCCAAAAAAGTACACCCGACCTTATACCAATCCTCCGAAAATTTATATCCGACCTTATACTTATACCAAAATCGTGAAAATCGATACCGTTCCTTATACAAAAATTCGATACCCTTCCCGATGGCACGTCCCCGTACCCAAAATATGCGAAGCACCCCCCTCCCCCGGGTTATATTACTCCTGTTTCTTGACTGTATGATAATCTGAAAGTCAAAGTTCAAATCAAAAGTTTCTTACAAAAATACATGCATGCATTTCCACTGCATTGACTAAGAAATGCATAGGAAAGCTAAGATTTCAATGGTTGAAAGGTAAGCTGTCGGCTTTATCTTTAGATATTAATAAAATAAGAGCTAATTCAAGCCTACTACACGTATTTTTTTTATAAGAAACTAAGAATTTTGGCCAGTCTGAAAGTTTCTTAAAATTATCAGATTTTCAGTACACGTATTTTTTTGTAAGAAACTAAGAATTTCGTCCAGTACTGACAGTTTCTTAAAATTATCGTATTTTGAATACTCAAAGTTTCTTACGAGTCTCTTGGAGGTTCATAAAAATTTTCTTGTTCTCTGCATGTGCCCTTGTGAACATTTCAAAACAATGTTTTTGTAGCCTTTCCAATGTTTAGACATTACTCAAGTACCTTATGAGTAATATCATACAGGAAACAAGTGAAATTAGAGTAGAAATATATCAAGGATTTTCATGCAAAAGCTTCCCTTGCTTCGTAACTTCTGTCATCCTGGTTCCTGGCGAAAAGAAATGCGTCCCGAGACAGAGACCTGATCAGTGTTACTAGAATGCAACTCGTCCACCCGTCCACCCTGTCCACCCTAAGATTCTCTCAATCTCTCGATTTATTTCCTATGACGTACCACGTGCAAGTCGTCCACCCGTCCACCCTGTCCACCCTAAGATTCTCTCAATCTCTCGATGTCTTTCCTATGACGTACCACGTGCAAGTCGTCCACCCGTCCACCCTGTCCACCCTAAGATTCTCTCAATCTCTCGATTTCTTTCCTATGACGTACCACGTGCAAGTCGTCCACCCGTCCACCCTGTCCACCCTAAGATTCTCTCAATCTCTCGATTTCTTTCCTATGACGTACCACGTGCAAGTCGTCCACCCTGTCCACCCTAAGATTCTCTCAATCCCTCGATTTCTTTCCTATGACGTACCACATGCAAGTCGTCCACCCGTCCACCCTGTCCACCCTAAAATTCTCTCAATCTCTCGATTTCTTTCCTATGACGTACCACGTGCAAGTCGTCCACCCATCCACCCTGTCCACCCTAAGATTCTCTCAATCTCTCGATTTCTTTCCTATGACGTACCACGTGCAAGTCGTCCACCCGTCCACCCTGTCCACCCTAAGATTCTCTCAATCTCTCCTTTTCTTGCACCCTTGGATTCCCTCATTCTCTGCTCCAAATCAATGCTCAAAAATGATCGAGCTATTGATCAATTATGACTGTTGAAGTGATCAATCAGAGATTATGATAAACTGGAATGAAATGTTGGCCCCCTCAATTTCTATTGGTAGGATTTCATTCTTTGATATATCGAGGAATAGCCCTTCTCGTGGTGTGTCACGCCTTGACATAAAATTTGGCACAGTCCGAGTCCACACCAAACTTGGTGGCAAAGTTACAGAGATAAAAAATTCTGCTTGCTGAAAGACCGATTTGTATTTCTTTTTCACAATGAAGCAAATGTTGAGGTCTCAAGTGGAAAATTTACTGTAGTCCCGTGTTTCAGCCTTGAACTTAAAAGTCCGAAACAAGCCACGTAAACCAAGAGACTGTTTTTCTGATTTTTTGCTCAAAAGGATTTCTAGCAACCTCGTCCCCAGGGTCTTTTGTCAGATTGGGATGACAAAAGGCCCTGGGGAAGAGGTAGGATTTCTAGTTTGTGTTGTGTTGTCCAAGCATTTAGTACTTGCTTTCTACCAAAATTTTTGCAATGCAATGTTCGCAATAAACACAATGTATTTGACTGTATAAATGCTTTATAAGCTACATGACCACAGAGGCCTTTTGGGTGGGAACGATTTTATGACCACCTCTTTTTTCGTTTCAGAGCCTATATAGAATCCGGGGGGGAGGGGGCACTTGACTAGATTTTGGTCGGAGACGTGCCATCATAGCTTCAAGAACATAACCGTTCCCCATGCCAATTTTTCGAAAATGTATCCCTGATCGTTTACCTGCCCCCCCCCCCCAATAGAGGCCATCAAAGACCATAGGCCATGTCCTGAATTTCCCCCAAACGCAGCAGAATGCTTAGGGGAAATTCAGGACAGGCCTAAATGTTATGGACAATATTCACAAAACAGCGGAATCAAGTGTTTACACTAGAGTGCATATGTTATTGGTGTTGCTGTTGTTGTTTCCTCCTCCTCAGGTCTAGGGATAGATACTTGGAACTGCTGTTTCTTGTATGTCCATTCGTTTCGCGCTCTTTAGCGGACCGAGCAAATCAAACCGTCCGAACCCTTCATCACCAACGCCTTTCAATGCATTATAAACCGCTTGATTACACCGCGTCGCTTCAACCCAAACGTCTATACCGCTTACGTTCCAGCGGCAAAGTGATGAAAGTTTGTTCATTGCCTTTTGTTGGCATAATTTGGAGATCCGCGTCTGGCCTGAGTTTTGGTTTGATGTAAGCGTCAGAATAACTTGAAATGAATCTTCTAGAATGCCAAGTGCTTCTTTCATGCTCACGTTAGGCATCATTGCAACATCTGAAATGCAAAAAAGAAACATTAAATTCAACATGCAAGTTTTGTAGCTGTGGCTCTAAACTACCACATAGACATACTTTACACCGCAGAGAGTGGGTGTACACCAGGGAGCGCCGAGGTGTACACGCGGTGCAAAATCCCCCTCCCTCAGGCTCCCCTCGGGACCTCGCATTTTAAAGAAATCCTCCTCGATACCTCGCGTTTTTATATCTTTCTCCATGCAAGCAAACTTTGAGTCCTCGTTTCCTCGGGGTGAATATAACAGGAGCTCCTCGGACTTCTCGGACTAAATCCATGTTTCCACAGCAGAGGCTCTGATTGGGGAGCAGAGGAGGTTGAAAGAAAGAGCCTCTGAGGAGGAGGGTGACCTGAGCAACTTTATTGATGGGCCTTGTAACTTTGTTTAGCAACCATTTACAAACGTTTGGCAGAAACAGTCCGCTAATAAAGTACGGATTGCTTGCTGTTTAAACATCAAAACATCAAAAAGAGAGATTTTGCTAGCAGTTGTTTTGTTTTCCAGGCTGTTGGATGATGACTTTCCTTTGGGTGGAAATTGCGAGGAAAATCAAACTTGCAGCTGAGAAGGAGCAAACGGATACGAGATAAATATAGCATCCAGAATTGATTTTGTCAAAGCACATAGAACGCAAATAAGTAAAAATTTAGTATCCCGAAGGAAGTAATCCATTAACAAGCACCTCGAGAAACGTTGGATTTTATTCAAGCTGCAAAATTATTTCGATTCCTGATCGAGTAAATACCGGTAGAAATATTAATCAGGCATAGAAAAGAACTTGTAAACAATTAAATACTGCCTGTTTCAAAGTAAAAGCACTTTACATGCAAACACCAGCCTGAGGTTCATCAATCCTTAAATAAATTTCGCGAAGAATAGGCAGTAAATAATTGATTGGAAGGTCACAGAATGCATAAATAAAGGAAATAGTCTTCGTCGTTAAATTATTTAGGAGAAGGCTTTGCTGGTAGAAGGCCTTGCTGATCTTCTGTTTGCCAATATTATTATCTATTGCTGCGTTGAAATAAGGTCTTTCAGCAAAAATAATACGGAATTTGTATCTTCATAATTAGAGAGCATCCTTATTCTCGCCTGGGGAAAAATATCTCTGAAAATTTCATGTGCTAGTTGCAGAACTTGAGGTATCCTTTCAATGATGAATCTTTACCAGACCCCTGCACTCTCCTCCTCTGCAAAGGCTCATTGTTTTCTTATAAGAAACTTCGATCTGACATTCATGGAATCTTATCTTTGGTATCAATTCATAAAGCAAAAAGTTTCTTTTAAAATTTCTTTATTGGCAAATTTTCCTTGGACAGCCGTCAAGCCCTAGCTCTTTGAACTTGCATCGCTCGCTTTGAACACCAATTCCTGGACAGCTTTCCACTTGAGTAAGGGACAGTGCAAAGTTTATTTTATAACATGGCCGGTGCAAAACGTAACGGGGAAACTACTTTTTTGAGCTGGTACAGAACTGGTTAAACACTTTTTACAAAGCGATATGAACGAAACAGTAATTTTTGTATAAGCTCAAGATGAAGTTTGAAATACATTTTGAGGACAAATTGTGAATCATGCAAGTTGAGAAATGCTTGGAAGGATGTGTATGCACATGACGCAAAATGTCCTTGTCAGTTGTTTGCAAGAGCGATTCATCAGTCATATATATAAGTCAATCTTCTGGTTGACAAAAACTCGTAAGGACAAGAGTTGATTTTGTTATGGTCTTCGGCTAATTCATCGGTGGTACTTTACAACATCCGTTGTTCATGAAAACGGGAGACACTTTTTTTTAAGGAAAGGGTGACGGGACATTTGGTTTTTTTTGCAATAATTTCATAATTTTGCACTGTCCCTAAGGCCACGATAAAACAGGGGTCTCCGTTATGCCATTGACATTGATTACACTCTTATTTTGATCATACAGATCGTGGGGTTTGAACTTTGAACCAAGTTATATTGTTCCTCAGTTTAGAATTTTACTCATCAACTCTGATTTGACGATGATTTATCCATGACATTTTGAAGAGAGTTGAGATGGAAAGTAGAAAAAACACTTGCTGAGAATGTCACCAAGGCTGACTCCTAGCGCCGCTGGAGGCCTGAACTTCGCTCCAAAACTGGAATTGGGTCCTGTCTATCCAAACGTCCCAGCACTAGTGAGGTCTTCAACATACATAATGTATGCTAGGTATAGTAGGCTGCATAATGTACATCCCTATGTAAACTGCAGAATCTGGCACGGATAAAATTTGGTATGCATACCAAAAAATTGGTTCTGCATACCATTATGCAACGAGTTTTATCCGATTATTTCTGGTACCCGTATTGTTTTTATTGAAACTGGGACTACCTTGTTATTGCGCCCGCACGAATGAATTTTGGTAAGGGCAACTGTTTAATCCGCGCCATACCCAAAAAAGGGGCTTGAGTGGAAGCTAACCTAACCTAGTCGATGTCTGATTTAGCTATTTGCTAAATGTTACTTACATAACCTGGGTGTGTGTGTAACCTCTACTGTAAGTTCAAACCGCCATGGCAGAAGGTCAAAACAAGACTATCATAATCTGAGAGGACACTATCTCATCCTCCTGCTCCTCCTCAGAGGCTTTGGATCTGGGCAAACCATCAAATTCGGGAAATTCTAAGAACAGAGTGAGTGCAAACATCATTATTGTCGGCCTTAGGATCCCTGAAAACTAATCGAAACATTTTTACTGGTTGACCTGACTATATTTTGATGGGAGCATTACAAGCTTGGAAATTGGAGAGATTTGAACTTAAAACCAAACTTTTAGCTTCACAGTAAGGATATTTCTGTTTGGGGATATTGAAGCTTTGCATCCATAAATACTTCAATGTAAGTTTAAGTCAAAATTCCTTTGTATTTCGAACGTTCGAACCTAAAAGTAGCGAGGACTTACATCGTTGTTCGTAAAACAGCGTTGCATGGGTATCGGGTCCCCTAAAACATAGAAAACAACGCGTTTGCTTGACGTGTCTTGGCTTTAAAAGTTCCATGGTATCAAGACAAAGGTAAGGTACATCCCTGGAAGCATAAAAACAGCGAAGTAAAGTTTCCCAAAAATAAGAATCATCGAAATTTGTTCTGGCCTGCAATATTTGAGGTTATTTCAGACTATTTGAGACTAAACGAATGGGCTAAAAAGATATTAAATTATCATATCTGGTAATCCTAAGATACAAGATATGTCAACCGCTGGAAATATTTTCGGCTGTTCTCGGATTGCAGAATCAAATAATACGGCACTATATCGAATTAAAAGTTTTCTGTTACAGAAGAACTAAGAAACTGGTTTACATGAAAGTAGTGCTAGGATGGTGAAAAAAAATTAAATTGTATTTTGCAAAGTGCTAAGAAAAAGCCAAAACCCAAAAAATCGTGCTAAATGTTTTTTCAGCTTTATCTTTGAGTAATATTCACGATTAATTCATGGTTTGAGCCCAAAGGAACTCTCTTTCTTGCTAAAATGGTGCTGTATGTGTGGATATCTAGGAACTGAATGTACAGCTCTAATGCACCGGGCAAGGCTATTACCTATGCCAACAAACAAATGCATGGCAATGGTCAAACTTCATGCATCCAAAGAGTAAGAACAAATTAAGAAGCTTTTAGTACTAAAAAGCTGAAATTTTCACTTGAAATTAAGAAACCGTTGTTAGTACTATGGGCGCGTGCAAGTCTTATGAAAGAAAAAACAGGTGAAAAAGTCGCGGGGTACTCTTTCCAGAGGTTTATCTGAAAGGTCTATTCTATCTAAAATAAACTCACAGGAAAACTTGTTGTTTTCGAAACATAAGAACATC
Organism: Aurelia coerulea; assembly: GCA_039566865.1. NCBI lineage: Eukaryota > Metazoa > Cnidaria > Scyphozoa > Semaeostomeae > Ulmaridae > Aurelia > Aurelia coerulea. The sequence goes on from CM076955.1 coordinate 19,885,413, forward strand.
TTTCAACTCTTAATTAGAAAGAGGAAGACTTACGTTACTGGGGCACATATCTCACAACCATAAGCGCACGAGCCAATGGGGCTGAGAGGGTGCCAGCCCCCTCCCCTCAACGTTGGAAAACAGCAAAAATATTGGGAAACAACGATCCTTTATCAGGCAGCCTAGATTTTATCTTCCCGTACGCGTATGCTACAACATCCAAATTATTACGAAGCGAAAAGCAAGCAGGGGCTAAACAAGGGCGATCATTGTTTTTCGGACGGACGCACCCACTTAACGATATTAACAGCGAGTTAAAGTAAAAGTGGGCTCTTTTCTGGAGACATGAACATTAGAACATGATTCAAAATAAATAAACACATGGTTTAAGCAAAATGTCTAACTACACAAGCGCATTATTGGAAAGCAAGGAAATGTGATATAAAATTATCCATAGTATTGCTAATTTGACTTGCGAGACCATCTTCGCACGAAATCCTGAAAATTTGTGCCCCGCTCTCCATACCGTACCCCAGTTTTCATCCGGGACTTCGCGTAATCTTCTCTTGACAGGAAAAGAGCTTCGTTTGGACACACTCAACAATTAAGAAATTTGCCACTCTACTGAGAAGGGCAGTTCGAAATCTGACCCCTCTCAACGAAAGTAAAGGGGGCACTATCAAGTGTGCGTCCTCTTTGGGGTAAGGCAGAACAAGACAGAATAAGGGAAAGGGGCCGTAAACATTGCAGGGCCAGCAAGGGTCTGTTGTCCCCACAAAATGCCCCAGAAAAGAGCGATGAAGATGGAATTTAGGGCAGTTTTTATCAGTTTTTAGAGAAATTTCCTGTCGTTGCCAATCAAGGCATTTCGAGCTGCGTTCGACGATGCAAAGGGAACCCTTTTTTGAGGCTAATCCTCAACCTCTTCAACAAAAGAATTAAACAGCAAACTTTAATTTCTTACCTGGAAACATTTGCGACTTTATTACCTGGTTCTATATCGATCAAAAGTGCTTTGTGAAATAGGATTTTAATCAGTTTTAAGGAATATTTCTGTCGTTGCCCCCAGAAAATTTGAGCTGCGTATGGCCATGCAAAGGGGACCCTTTCGAGCCCTAATCCTCGGCATCTCCCTGGTCTTTTCATAACCAAACAACAATAAAATTCTAATTTCTTACCTAGAATAGAAACATTTGCGACTTTAGCCAGTTCTTTTTCGATCAGAAGTGCTTTGTGGAGCAACGCATCATGCTCTTCTTCAGCTGGGCCTGCAACTAAAACTGCAACATTCATTTTGCCTTTGAATTCTTCGGCCATTTGATTTTCTTTTCTGGTGACAAATTTCAGCTTTCTTCTTCTTTCAAGATCTTTCTTCCATCTGCAGTTTTTCGCAGCTTGATGTTCAAGACCCTGAGATCTTCCACAAGACAAGCTTTGATCAGTGTTTGCACGTACTTCTGATAAATTTTGCAGGTTCGAGCTGAATTTTTATTCCCAACTTTGTTTACATCATGCGATCAATAGAAGGACGCTGATTGGCTGCTTTGCATCACGGGGATTTCCACACATTGGTTTGGATTGCCAGCTAAGTGTGCGCTATGAATTGACAATGGTCGATGACAATGGTAAAAGGAGATATTTGATCTATCAGATCATGGGTAATAGGACTTCATGGTGGTAAGAGGACTCCATCATGCATTTTTGTTACCAATAGAAACCTTGTTTAGTTGAAGAGTCTCCTTTCACGAAATAAAAGTAATCTCAGAATTGGGGTAGACATGTTCTTGCGTTCAATAATCTCATATAGGACAAAAAATCCCTCGCGAATCATTTTGTTAGGAATTTCTATCAACTCATTTAAAAAGAAGATTTTCTTCGAAAATCAAACCCCAACGCATATGGTTAATGCCAGCAGAAATTGGGGGAGAGTGAAGAAAATAAAGAGGGAATGGGTTTGAAGTGCCATGCCAGGACCATGCCCTTGCGTTTGGAGGTTCAGATAAATTCCAAGTCCTTCTATGCCCGGGGGGGTACTTCCATTATGGCCTAACAGGGGGGTCCAGTCGGTTTGAGGGTCTTGCGAAATGGCTACCAAATGGCCCTATCTGTCAAACATATACTACCAATTGGGGGTATTCCAAGATTCTTGGTCAGTTATAAGATTTCAACTCAGTAGGCTCCTCCGCACGGCAATCTGATCGTTGCAGCAGTAATTATCATTGAATTCTGAAGTTTTTTTGCTTTGTTCAATCAGTTTTTCAATAGAAAATTTTGAAAAACTGCAGAAAATTTTTGCTACCAGACGCTACCATATGGCTCAATTTTTGATCCACGAACTACCATTTGGGGGTTTCAATAAAGAGATACTACCATTTGAGGGTATTTTTCAAGATTTTTGCTTTGGCCCTCTTTAACCCTGACTGGACCCCCCTGTCAGGCCACAATTGGAGTACCCCTCCTGGGCTTCTATGCAAGGATGTGAAAATGATGTCAAATTAACGCTCTGCAAAGTGATATGATTGCAGTTACAATCGAAGGTGTCCTTTTATCCATGAACTGTTAAGGTAGGCCTAAGACAAAGGGTAAGATTCACGCTTCGTAATGAAAGGACGTCACCGAATCTATTTTGGCCTATATCGTGTCAGCAAACGACAGAATTGTACCAAACCGTTTCACAGGCGGCAGAAGAAACAATTGTTCCCTATGCAATCATGGCAATAGGTAACTACTATATACGAACACCATTTTGTGTTATTGGTTGCGAAAACTAGTATACGCATTTTGCGGGTGCAAAACTTTCAGTCTCTGTGAATACGCATTCAGTATTGCGATGGAAGCACAAAACCACAGGTGAGGAAAATAGAATGAGCTTAAAAACAACTTTTTTGACGCAAACGCATCACGAAAACAAGTATCTTTCGAATTTGAGTAAATAATTTTCAAACGAAAGTACAAATATTTGAGAGTTATTGAGAAATTTGCAAGGAAACGAATACTCTGCTATGCTGTGGGGATAAGACAAAGATCCGATTTCCACTCAGAAATGACAGCGTAAAGACGTCAGACTTGCCCGTTAACCAGAAAGAACCGGGAAAACAGGGAGAAAATGTGTGCAATGGCAAATTGAGCAAAATTGAGTACTGCTTCAGACTTGCCCCAAGTCTATTTCGTCAACTGTAATAAGTCTATCTTAAAGTATTCAATTTTCCCTTCAATTTCTTTGACGAAATTTTTTGACGAAATAGACTTGGGGCACGTCTAGTACTGCTTCTATGGCTGCCGTATTGGTCTAGATGGTTTAGGGAAACCACAAAGTAACTTTGTAAAATATTCGACCCTCCCAAGCTCCAGAGAGAATTTCAAGAGAGATGATAGATGTATACATTTGGCTAGGAATCCCAGGGATACAACCTCGTCTCCAGGGCCTTTTGCGAAGTCTCCGTCCTAACATGACAAAAGGCGCTGGGGACGAGGTTGGTAGGGATATGCACTCTGACAGATTTAAATCTGATGTCTGCTTCCTTCAGGGAGTTTTTACTCTCCTTGCCCCCTTTCTCCTCCACAGAGCTCCATTTAGCGACAGCGGAGGCTTGAAAACAGAGTTTCGGCGAAGAAATTACCATACCCCTATACTCTCAATTCTTCCTTCTTTCCTGCGTTCTCATTGCAAAAACCAACTGCGGAGGAGAATGCTCGCTAATGCCTCAATTCCAGCTCTAAACGTAAAGTCCTGCGGATCGAAAGAAAACAGTGGGAAAATGAAAAAGGAAGAATAATTTTCTGCTTAAGTCATCCAGTTTTTAGTTTATTGTCCCGTAACCCAGGGTAGCTACCTTTTTCACGTCATACGCAACAAGACGTGGCACCAATGGAATACTATTTTCAGAACTTTTCAAGATCCAGGAAAATTCTTAAGCGGTTTTATATTTAATAATGCATGATTTTAGATTCCCCCTCAGAAATTTTTGAATAAGAGGAGGCATTATTGGAGGTGTTTTGAAATAAAGCCATCATAAGTTTTTAAGCATGGCATGGAGCTAGTATTTTTTGATCGCAACAGGCTGGCTGTTCGGCGCTTGCGCTCCGGGTTAATTTGAATAGTTATTGATTAAATGCTCGCTTTTAATTATTACTTGAATGTGGGAATGGTCTTAAAATATTTCCATCAATCAGTTTCGGTCTTTCTGAAGTATGGCTACAATCCTTCCATAAAATTCTGTGAAACCTCTTGTAGTCACAGTTACGTCATAGCTTCAGGTAGTTCTATCTTAAAATCTCTTTTCATTAGCGCATATTTCGGAAAAACTACGTCATGCTTCGAAAAAAGATTCGTGTCCAGGGTGTGAGCCAAAAATCTGTGACGCTTGCATCCTACGTTCAATGAAAAACTTTTCAAGAAAATGATGTGGATGGCGTTAATAAATGCTTAACTGTTGTAAGGGCCTAAAGTAGTTTCACGATGCTTTCAGTTAAATGAGACGAAATTCCTCTTGGAACAGTCATATGAAGGGAGACCTGATTCGAACTGTTTTTGCAAAACGCACATGCCCAAAATTTGCGTAAATACTTTTGATTAACTGAACTGCAAAGAAAAAGGTGTCAAATCAAAGTTGATCTAAGTGGCACTGAAATGAAAAAATTTGCACTTTCTCTTACTTTAAAACGTGGGGACACAAAACCTAATTTAAAAATAAGAAACAAAGCAGTGATACCATCAGCAACAATAAGGAGTACAACCCATGGTTTTGTATAGCAAGTCTTACTTCCAATTGCCCTTGTCAAGAGTTTGAGGAAAATCAACGCAGTAAAGAAGTAAAAAGAGAAGGGATAAACACTTCTCGTTCTTTTTCAGTAAAAATTCTTATAAGTAGGGCAAAAATCGATTAGGATGCTCAAAGAATTGAAAATTGTAAACTTTTAGAAAAATCTATTAGCCGCTTACTGTTAGACAGACCTATGCACCACCACAGAGCATGGGAGTGGAATCTTTGCGAAACTTCAAAATTATTTGTGTCAAATTATTATTGGCCCATTCTTTCAACTGAATTGATCAAAGGGAACTTTATAATATAACTTGCCATAATTCCAGGGAGAACGTATTTTAAGTATTTGATATTTTCAGAATTACAGCATTTATGAAACGAGAGGAGGAATCTGAAGCTTTGAAAAACATTAAAAGCTCCATGAATTCTAAATTCATTTAAAAAAAAATATGACCGAACCAAGAAATAATCTGTTTTTGAAGGTCTGCAAGGTGGTAGCATGCAAAAGTTTGTAGCTCTTATGGTTTATGATTTAGCAATTTGATGACGTCACAACTTCAAAACTAGCAGAAATGTTTAAAACGCTGCTGTAACTCTGAAACTAATGATGATATCATACATGCTCTCCCTGGAATGATGGCAAATTACCTGAGGTTCCCTTCGATCAATTCAATTCAAGGCTAGAGCAATGACATTTTACACATTCAAAAACATAAGATTCAACGCGTATGCTCCACCGCAGAAGCCTTGCGAAGCGTGCTCAATAAGTTGACTTATTTTGAATCGAGCTGCGGTATAGGCATTTACGAAAACATTGGCCACTGGTCCTATAGATAGAAGCAACTGGATAAAACCCAGCAGGTGGGATATTAAGACAACGTCTTGAATTTATGATCAAAACATCAAGGTGGCAAGGCTCAGGATAAACAAGATCATCTGTAATTGGAAAGGTCTCTGATAAATGTCAAATAAATAGCTTGAAAAGGCGATCTGTTGAGTGGCTTCTTAGGCCTATCAAATCGCATACTGTTTAGTAAATAAGATATCTTTCAAGGTCTTTAAACAGGTTGCAAATGCTATGTCAGTTTAGAAGTAAAGTAGCCTTGGGGTTCTCTCCGTAATTGGAAAGGTCTCTGATAAATGTCAAACAAATAACCTGAATATGGTTTCAGAAGGCGATACGTTGAGTGGATTCTCAGGCCCATGGAATCGCCTACTGTTTAGTAAATGAGACATCTTTGAGGGTCTTTAAAGAGGTGAAGGTAGAAGTAAGCTTGCCTCGAAAAGTCAGCATAGGCCCAACATTTTTTTTAATGTGGTGGAAAATGGCCATTATTTCTACCTTTGAATTGAATAGCTTGAAAGGAATTAGACCGATCACAATTGATCGTAAATTTCGGAAAATATTGAAGTATTTTTGTGATTTTTCTCACCTCCTTACGATTACTGGAAAAATTGGTAAATTCAAGTTTACAAAAACTTTGTGGTTGCAAAATGACTGAAAAAGGCCTAACATACTTGATCAAATCATAAAGGACTCCTCACTCAGCACAACAGAGAAAGTGCAATTTCTCATGGGTGAGAGATATCGTCTGCACATTTATTGCCATGAGATTGAAAATCTTTAGTATCTGTTTGAGAATCTATGTCTTATAACTCTTGAGCGAGGTGAAACGCGCATACGTATTGTTCCGTGTGAGGAGAGTCCTAACGATCTGATCAAGTGTTTTAGGCCCCTTTTCAGTCATTTTGCAACCATGAAATTTTGTAAAGTTGAATTTACCTATATTTGCAGTGCTCGTAAGAAGACGAGAAAAATCACAAAAATACTTCGATCTTTTTGCTTTTAACTAGAACTTCAATCATTCAAATCCATGAAGTACTTGTGGTGCTACAAATTTTCGAAAGTGGGAACTTTTTTCTGGCTCACCCGGTACAATATGGTGGCAAGAATAGATTGGTTACCCTTCTTGCTTACGATTTAAACATTTGATGACGTCACAAGCCCAAAGAAGTTGGAGTATACAAAATGCTGTAATTTTGAAAATAATCAAGATATCAAAACCGTTCAGTAGAATTGTAGAAAAGTACCTGAGGTTCCGTTCATGTCATTCAATTTAAAGAAAAAGCCATTTAAGCCTGGTTTTTCATAAATTTGGAGCCTGTCCTTAATACATCCATTTGCGATGCAGAATGGCAAGGAATAATATTGCAACTACGTTTTCAAGTTTTATATAAATACAACACCTACTTTATTCTTAGTGAAAATGCACAGCAAAGCGTTATCTGATAATATGCAAAATATCAAAAATTGTTTGATTCAAAACTAGAGTATAAAAATATTCTCGTTACTGTCTGTTTCAAATGCTAGTGCATAATATTTCTGCGGAAAAATTAGGCGATTAAATCTTACACAACCAAATTGTTTTGAGTGCCTATTTAGAAGGTAGGGTGGATGTTTTAAGGAATTAGGTGTTCAAAAGAATGCCCAACTATCTTTATGTTTGATCCATTTTTGCTTATGAATATTTACACCCCTGAGGAGGGTTGGGGTGGTGGGTGCAACTCCATTCCACCCACTTGCAACGCCTTTCAAACACTTCATACCAAACTTCATAACAGTTGTAAAACAGGACACGCATCATTTTTCACAAGAAATTGCTTATAAGAAACTCAACTCTCAGACCACCAAAAAATTAAGAAACCCCAGTACTGGGAAAAAACTGTTTGAGAAACTATTTGCGTTAGTCAAGCACATCGTCGCCATACTTTTCCATTACACTCATTTTTGTTTTAAGAAACTAAGGTCCGGGGCTGGTAGGCAGTTTCTGACATTTTTGGGCCATTTTGCTACCAAAAATTTCTTAGGTGTTTCTTTTATTTTTATTCCCAGAAGTGTAAATTTAATCTTGTTTGGTCTAAAGGGCTCCCAAATTACATAGTCAATAACATAATTTGCACTCAAAATAGTGCCTAAACAGTTGCTTTCACTGTACAGTGTCAAAACATTTTTGACTGTGAAAGGAAAAATAAAACTGTAAATTACAAAAGTTTCTTAGCTTTTTAAATCCAGGTAGGGTTGTTTCTTAACTAGTGAAAAATTGAGCCTACCGTTTCTTATAAGCGGTTTCTTATAAAAAAAATGAGTGTATTCTCACTTGTTTCCTGTATCATATTACTTGGAAGATACCTGAGTTCCTTCAGCGTCTAAACATTGGAAAGGCTTCAAAATCAGATGTTTTTAAGAAACTTTCAATGCCAGCTCAAATTCTTAGCTTCTTATTAAAAATATGTGCACAAAGAAGACGCTTAATATTTGTGATGTGAAATTCGTGTGATAAAACTCTTTGAAATAGTTTTCGAATATAGAAATGACCCTCGCTAGCTCAATTCTAGCTGTAGCTATACTATTATTATGTTAAACTATCATCGAAATGCAATTTTGCAAGTCAGCCTAAGTTCTTAAAAAACGAATACAATTGATAAGTTCTTGTAAAATGGTAGCCTAATTGGGGGGGGGGGGGTACTTAGTACACTTTGCTGACGGGGTGTGCACTCCTTTCTGGGTATCGTTCTCGCCTCTTTTTTCTAATGCCGGGTATCAAAAGAAGGAAATTTTTTTAAAGCCGGTTGTCAAAAGTGTTATTTCATTCAGTTTGTTTTGGAGTAGTTTCGCCGATTTTTTCTAAAGCCAGCTATCATTTCAAGTAAATCAATCACACCCTTTACGTCAATATTCTGTTATTTCAGCATAAGTGATGGGCAGTGATTATGCTTCGTAGCCTCAAACTTCGGTAAAATATGATGAAAAACATCTGCCCCTTTGTTGAAAGATCTGAGTTTTGGTTTCGTGGTAATTTATACTGCTTTTTGAAAATAAGGAACGCAAAGAAAACTCTCTAACTAGCTAAATTTCACAGCACGTGCCCCTAACACACACTCTTTAAATACTACAAAATATTGACTACGATTCCCTAAACATCGCAAGGTGAACCCCCATTCTTAGAAAGCTAAAAAATATATGATGATAGTAAACCCCCGTTACACAACTGGAGGCCTCCAAAAACCCCTAATAAACATTTACAAAAAAGATATACGGTAGAAAATATATTTAGACCCCTAAGTCTGTCTCGCATGACATGTCGCACGAAAATATTCGTGAATAAAAGCAATTAAATAGTTTTGCAATAGTAATTTTGCGTTATCGCAAATTTCATCTGACATCTTATGTGAGACGGACTTTAATGTCAGCATACAAAATTACTTCACAACTAAAAATTACTCCGTAAAGTTTTGATTGAGCAAATTCATTTGTAATGTCAAGATGGGACAAGGAACTAATCTTTTTAGTTTCCTGTTTCATCTTCGTCATGTCTGCAGTAGGTTCCACAACAGCAAAGCAACAAGGACAGATTTTGTAAGACAATAGCATGAATTGCTTTTGATTGACACCGCAATTCAAAGCGATTAGCGATCGCAGACAAAGGAAATTCTCTCAACCAGTAATTCAAAACAAGCAAAGCCGCAAAAGTTTCTCTGAAAGCCATGTAGCTAGCTCGCTCGTTGTCCATTCTAGAAATTGTTTTTAAGAGCAAACACGAGCACAGATCGAAAGAAGAAGGATATATCTACATATCTGCCTCGGGCATTTAATTTGTTTAGTTCAAAGCCGATTGGGAGGCGATCCAATTCTCCTATTTTTTGGGTGTGATTAAAACACTTACTGCTCAGCTTCTGAACCAAAGAAAAAAAATGCCCTACGAAAATATGTCCTTCTTCTTTCGATCTATGCTCACGTTTGCTCTTGAAAACGATCTCTGGAATGCACAACGAGCGAGCTAGCTACCTGGGTTTCAGAGAAACTTTAGCGGCTTTGTTTGTTTTGAATTACTGGTTGAGGGAATCTCCTTTGTTAGCAATCGCTAATCGCTTTGAATTCAGGTGTTAACAAAAGCCACTCATGCTATTGTGTTACAAAATCTGTCCTTGTTCAGCAAAGCTAAGATATCGGAACCCAACACGAATTTATTCGATGAAAGCGTTCAGTCACTTGTTGGGAATTAATGATTAAATTGGCGCGAGAGTGTCTTCAAAAGCACAAATGTATCACAATTCCATAGGGTCGTGTATACTTAGCTTTTTTCGTAGCTCTCTTGCTTTTCTATCTTCATCGAATTGTTCGTTCGATTGTCCTGAAATGAAAGTAAAAACGTTGTCGAACACTTCCAACAAATTTTCTGTTTTCGCTATAGGGTATGGCTCAGAAAATGACTTACATTCATTTTTTTCATAAGAAACCACTTATAAGAAACGGTAGGCTCAATTTTTCGAAAGCTAAGAAACAACCCTAGTCTACCTGCATTGAAAAAAGCTAAGAAACTTCTGTAATTTTCAGTTTTAATTTTCCAATCACACTCAAATTTGACATTGTACAGTTAAAGCAACTGTTTGGACATTATTTTGAGTGCGAATCACGTTATTTACTCGTTTTGAGATCTTACTAAGTAATTTGGGAGCCCTTTATACAAGACAAAATCAACTCTAAACTTCCGGCAATAAAGAGATAAGAAACACGTTAGAAACTTTTGGTAGCAAAATGGCCCAAAAATTTAAGAAACTGCCTACCAGCCCCAGACCTTAGTTTCTTATAAAAAAATTAGTGTACTTGCAAAAAGGTAGCCTTGTAGCAGATCTGGAATAGCCATTAAATTCGGAGCATGGAACAAGGAACACAATCCAAAATCTTTGGCAATCTCTGAAAATGGTAGGTAGGGCCTAAAATCCTCAAATTTCTGAAAGATTTTGAGCATTCTAAAAGGTCTTTAAAATGTCTATGAATTCTCAAATCGCTAAGAATCCCTAGAGAGCACAGGTAACGGGGAAAAATTTGTAGAAAAGTAACAAGTACCTCCATCTTTACTTCAGCGTTTACCAAATTTGCTAATTTTGTCTAGATTCGTTTAGGCCAACCACGACAATGTTTGTGATACAAACAGTTCCAGTTTCCACTCAAAATAAAATTCCGGTTTCCACTCAAAATCCGGTTTCCTCTCTTATTTTGAGTGGAAGCCGGAACTGTTTGTATCACAAACATTGTCGTGGTTGGCCTAAACGAATCTAGACAAAATTAGCAAATTTGGTAAACACTGAAGTAAAGATGGAGGTACTTGTTACTTTAATACAAATTTTTCCCCGTTACCTGTGTTAAGAGTTTTCAAAATCCTATTTTTAATTATTCTTTTAGGATAAGCGAAAGGGAGAGGGGGGGGGGGGAGAGGTTACAACATACCATGATGCTGTGATTCAGTATAATCATCCAGATACGTGATCCATTGTCTTACTTTCC